>JANJGN010000088.1:710929-1421858 GCA_026770705.1 Isurus oxyrinchus | reverse complement strand
TAGACAGACTGATTCTGATGGGGTGATATTAGACAGACTGATTCTGATGGGATGCTATTAGACAGACAGATTCTGATAGGATGCTATTAGACAGACTGATTCTGATGGGATGATATTAGACAGATGGATTCTGATGGGATGATATTAGACAGACTGATCCTAATGGGATGATATGAAATAGACTGATTCAGAGGAGATGATATTACACACAGAATCTGATGGGATGATATGAGACAGATTGATTCTGATGGCATGATATTAGACAGATGGATTCTGATGGTATGATATTAGACAGTCTGATTCTGATGGACTGAAATTAGACAGACTGAATCTGATGGCATGATTTCAGACATATTGATTCTGATGGGCTGATATCAGAGAGATTGATTCTGACAGGCTGATATTAGACAGACTGATTTTGATTGGATTATATCAGACAGGTTGATTCTGATGCGATGATATTAGACAAACTGATTCTGATGGGATGATATTAGACAGATTCATTCTGATGGGATGATATTACACGGACTGATACTGATGCGATGATATTGACAGACTGATTCTGATGGGATTTTATTAGACGGTCTGTTTCTGATGGGATGATATTAGACACAGTGATGCTGATTGGATTATATTAGACAGACTGCTTCTGATGGGATGATATTAGACAGACTGATTCTGAGGTGACGATATTAGACAGACTGATTTTGATGGGATGATGTTAGACAGACTGATTCTGATGGGATGATAATAGTCAGACAGTTTCTGAGGAGATGATATTAGACAGATGGATTCTGGTGGGATGATATTAGACAGACTGATTCTGATGGGATGACATAAGAGAGACTGATTCTGATGGGATGATATTAGACAGGTTGATTCTGATGGGATGATATTAGACAGCTTCATTCTGATGGGATGATGTGAGACAGACTGATTCTGCTGGGATGATTTTAGACTGATTCTGGGGATATGAGATTAGACAGACTGATTTTGAGGAGATGATATTAGACAAACTGATTCTGATGGCATGACATAAGAAAAACTGATTCTGTTGGGATAATATTAGACAGACTGATTCTAATGGAATGAAATGAAACAGTTTGATTGTGAGTGGATGATACTAGACGGACTGATTCTGATGGGATGATATTAGACAGATTGATTCTGATGGGATGATATTTGTCAGACCCATTCTAATGGGATGATATTAGGCTGATTCTGAGGAGATGATATTAGACAGTCTGATTCTGAGGAGATGATATTCCACATTATTTCTGATGGGTGATATTAGACAGACTGATTCTGATGGGATGATATTAGACAGACTGATTCTGATGGGATGATATAAGACACACTGATTCTGTTGGGATAATATTAGACTACTGAATCTGATGGGATGATATTAGACAGACCGATTCTGATGGGATGCTATTAGACAGACTGATTCTGATGGGATGATATTAGACAGACTGATCCTGATGGGATGATATTAGACAGAATGATTCCTATCTGATGATATTAGCCACATTGATTCTGATGGGATGATATTAGACAGCTTGATTGTGATGGGATGATATTGGACTGATTCTGAGGAGATGAGATTAGACAGACTGATTCTGAGGAGATGATATTAGACAAACTAATTCTGATGGGATGACATAAGACAGACTGATTCGGTTGGGATAATATTAGACAGACTGATTCTGATGGGATGAAATTAAACAGTTTGATTCTGAGTGGATGATATTACACGGACTGATTCTGATGGGATGATATTAGACAGACTGATTCTGATGGGATGATATTAGACAAATGTTTCTGATGGGATGATATTAGACAGATGGATTCTGATGGGATGATATTAGACAGATGGATTCTGATGGGATGATATTAGACAGACTGATTCCGATGTGATGATATTAGACAGACTGATTCCGATGTGATGATATTAGAAAGACTGATTCTGATGGGATGATTTTAGACAGACTGATTCTGATGGGATGATATTAGACAGACTGATTCTGATGGGATGATATTAGACAGACTGTTTCTGATGGGATGATATTAGACAGACTGATTCTGTTGTGATGATATTAGACTGACTGATTCTGATGGGATGATATTGGACAGATGGATTCTGATGAGATGATATTAGACAGATTGATTCTGATGGGATGATATTAGACAGATGGATTCTGATGGGATGATATTGGACAGACTGATTCTGATGTGATGATATTAGACAGACTGATTCTGATGGGATGATTTTAGACAGACTGATTCTGATGGGAGGAGATTAGACACACTGATTCTGATGGGATGATATTAGACACACTAATTCTGATGGGATGATATTAGACAGACTGATTCTGATGTGATGATATTCGACTGACTGATTCTGATGGGATGATATTCGACAGATGGATTCTGATGGGATGATATTAGACAGACTGATTCTGATGGGATGAAACTAGACGGAAACTTTCTGATGGGATGATATTAGACAGTTGGATACTGATGGGATGATTTTAGACAGATGGATTCTGATGGGATGTTTATAGACAGAAAGATTCTGATGGGATGATATTAGACAGAAGAATTCTGATGGGATGATATTAGACAGACTAATTCTGATGGGATGATATTAGACAGATGGATTCTGATGATATGATATTAGGCAGATGGATTCTGATGGGATTATATTAGAGAGACTGATTCTGATGGGTTGATATTAGACAGATTGATTCTGAAGGGATGATCTTAGACAGACTGATTCTGATGGGATGATATTAGACAGACGGATTCCGATGGGATGATATTAGACAGATGGATTCTGATGGCATTATATTAGACAGACTGATTCTGATGGGTTGATATTAGACAGACTGATTCTGATACAATAATATTAGACAGACTCATTTTGATGGGATTATATTAGACAGACTGATTCTGATGGGTTGATATTAGACAGACTGATTCTGATGGGATGATATTAGACAGATGGATGCTGATGGGATGATATTAGACAGACTGCTTCTGATGGGATTATATTAGATAGACTGCTTCTGATGTGTTGATATTAGACAGACTGATTCTGATGGGATGATATTAGACAGATGGATTCTGAAGGGATGATATTAGACAGATGATTCTCATGGGATGATATTAGACAGATGGATTCTGATGGGATGATATTAGACAGACTGATTCTCATGTGATGATATTAGACAGAATGATTCTGATGGGATAATTTTAGACAGGCTGATTCTGATGGGAGGATATTAGACAGACTGATTCTGATGGGATAATATTAGACAGACTACTTCTGATGGGATGATATTAGACAGACTGATTCTGATGTGATGATATTAGACTGACCGATTCTGATGGAATGATATTAGACGGATGGATTCTGATGGGTTGATATTAGACAGATGGATTCTGATGGGATGATATTAGACAGATTGATTCTGATGGGATGATATTAGAAAGACTGATTCTGATGGGATGTTATTAGACAGATGGATTCTGATGGGATGATATTAGACTGATGGATTCTGATGGGTTGAAACTAGACAGAAAGATTCTGATGGGATGATATTGGACAGATGGATTCTGATGGGATGATATTAGACAGATGGATTCTGATGGGATGATTATAGACAGACGGATTCTGATGGGATGCTATTAGACAGACTGAATCTGATTGGATGATATTAGATAGACTGATTCTGACGGGATGATATTAGACAGATGGTTTCTGATGATATGATATTAGACGGATGGATTCTGATGGGATGATATTAGAAAGACTGATTCCTATGGGATGATATTAGACAGATGGATTCTGATGGGTGATATTAGACAGATGGATTCTGATGGGATGATACAAGACAGATGGATTCTGATGGGATGATATTAGACAGACTGATTCTGATGGGATGATATTAGACAGATGGATTCTGATGGGATGATATTAGACAGATGGATTCTGATGGGATGATATTAGACAGACTGATTCTGATGCTTTGATATTAGACAGACTGCTTCTGATGGGATGATATTAGACAGACTGATTCTGATGGGATGATATCAGACAGATGGATTCTCATGGGATGATATCAGACAGATGGATTCTGATGGGATTATATTAGAGAGACTGATTCTGATGGGTTGATATTAGACAGACTGATTATGATGTGATGATCTTAGACAGACTGATTCTGAAGGGATGATATTACACAGATGGATTCCGATGGGATGATATTAGACAGGTGGATTCTGATGGGATGATTATAGACTTATGGACTCTGATGGGATGCTATTAGACAGACTGAATCTAATTGGATGATATTAGACAGATGGATTCTGATGGGATGATATTAGACAGATGGATTCTGACGGGATGATATTAGACAGATGGATTCTGATAGGATGATATTAGACAGACTGATTCTGATGGGATGATATTAGACAGACTGATTCTGAGGTGACGATATTAGACAGACTGATTTTGATGGGATGATGTTAGACAGACTGATTCTGAGGAGATCATATTAGACAGACTGATTCTGGTGGGATGATATTAGACAGACTGATTCTGACGAGATGATAATAGTAAGACATTTTCTGAGGAGATGATATTAGACAGACTGATTCTGATGGGCTGATATTAGGCAGACTAATTTTTGTGGGATTATATTCGACAGACTGGTTCTGAGGTGATTACATTCGCCTGACTGATTTTGATGGGATGATATTATCCAGAATGATTCTGATGGGATGATATCAGACAGATTGATTCTGATGGGATGATATTAGACAGCTTCATTCTGATGGTATGATGTGAGACAGACTGATTCTGCTGGGATGATATTAGACTGATTCTGAGGAGATGAGATTAGACAAACTGAATCTGATGGGATGACATAAAACAGACTGATTCTGTTGCGATGAGATTAGACAGGTTGATTCTGATGGGATGATATTAGACAGCTTCATTCTGATGGGATGATGTGAGATAGACTGATTCTGCTGGGATGATATTGGACTGATTCTGAGGAGATGAGATTAGACAGACTGATTCTGAGGAGATGATATTAGACAAACTGATTCTGATGGGATGACATAAGACAGACTGATTCGGTTGGGATAATATTAGACAGACTGATTCTAATGGGATGAAATTAAACAGTTTGATTCTGAGTGGATGATATTACACGGACTGATTCTGATGGGATGATATTAGACAGACTGATTCTGATGGGATGATATTAGTCCGACCCATTCTAATGGGATGATATTAGACAGACTGATTCTGATGGGATGATATTAGACAGATTGATTCTGGGGCGATGATATTCGACAGACTGCATCTGATGGGATGACATTTGACAGACTGATTCTGATAGGATGATACTAGACCGATTGATTGTGATGGGATGATAATTGTCAGACTGATTCTGAGGAGATGATATTAGACAGACTGATTTTTCATGGATGATTTTAGACAGACTGATTCTAATTGGATGATATTAGACAGAATGCTTCCTATGTGATGATATTAGCCACATTGATTCTGATGGGATGATATTAGACAGCTTGATTCTGATGGGATGATATTTGACAGACTGATTCTGATGGGATGATATTAGGCAGATTCTGAGGAGATGATATTAGACAGACTGATTCTGAGGAGATGATATGCCACAGTATTTCTGATGGGATGATATTCAACAGATTGATTCTGATGGGATGATATTAGACAGATTGATTATGAGGAGATGTCATTAGACAGACTGATTCTGATGGGATGACATAAGACAGAGTGATTCTGTTGGGATAATATTTGACAGACTGATTCTGAGGTAATGATATTAGTCAGACTGATTCTGATGCGATGATATAAGACACACTGATTCTATTGGGATAATATTAGACTACTGAATCTGATGGGATGATATTAGACAGACTGATTCTGATGGGATGCTATTAGACCGACTGATTCTGATGGGATGCTATTAGACAGACTGATTCTGATGGGATGATATTAGACAGACTGATCCTGATGGGATGATATTATACAGTTTAATTGTGATGGGATAATATTAGACAGAATGATTCTGATGGGAAGGCATTAGACAGACGGATTCTGATGGGATGATATTAGACAGACTGATTCTGATGTGATCATATTTGACCGATGGATTCTGATTGTTATTATTAGACATACTGATTGTGATGGGATGATATTAGACAGATGGATTCGAATTGGATAATGTTATACAGACTGATTCTGATGGGATGATATAAGGCAGACTGATTCTCAAGGGATATTATTAGACAGATGGATTCTGATGCGATCATAATAGACAGATGGATTCTGATGGGATGATATTAGACAGACTGATTCTAATGGGATGATATTAGACAGACTGATTCTGATGGGATGATATTAGAAAGATGGATTCTGATGGGATAATATTAGACAGACTGATTCTGATGGGATGATATTAGACAGATGGATTCCGATGGGATCTTATTAGACAGCCAATTCTGATGGGATGATCTTAGACAGACTGATTCTGATTAGTTGATATTAGACTGATCGATTCTGATGGGATGATATTAATCAGGCTTTTTCTGATGGGATGATACTAGACAGAGGGATTCTGTGGGATGATATTAGTCTGATGGATTCTGATGGGTGATATTAGACAGACTGATTCTGATAGGATGATATTGGACAGATTGATTCTGGTGGGATGATAATAGTTGGACAGATTCTGAGGATATGATATTAGACAGACTGATTCTGAGGAGATGATATTCCACAGTATTTCTGATGGGATGATATTCAATAGATTGATTCTGATGGGATGTCATTAGACAGACTGATTCTGATGGGATGACATAAGACAGACTGATTCTGTTGGGATAATATTTGACAGACTGATTCTGAGGAGATGATATTAGTCAGACTGATTCTGATGCGATGATATAAGACACACTGATTCTGTTGGGATAATATTAGACTACTGGATCTGATGGGATGATATTAGACAGATTGTTTCTGATGGGATGATATTAGACTGACTGATTCTGATGGGATGCTATTAGACAGACTGATTCTGATGGGATGATATTAGACAGACTGATCCTGATGGGATGATATTATACAGATTGATGGTGATGGGATAATATTAGACAGATTGATTCTGATGGGAAGGCATTAGACAGACGGATTCTGATGGGTTGATATTAGACAGATTGATTCTGATGTGATCATATTTGACCAATGGATTCTGATTGTTAATTTTAGACATACTGATTGTGATGGGATGATATTAGACAGATGGATTCGGATTGGGATAATGTTATACAGACTGATTCTGATGGGATGATATAAGGCAGACTGATTCTCAAGGGATGATATTGGACAGATGGATTCTGATGGGATCATAATAGACAGACTGATTCTGATGGGATGATATTAGACAGACTCATTCTGATGGAATGATATTAGACAGACTGATTCTGATGGGATGATATTAGACAGCTTCATTCTGATGGGTTGATGTGAGACAGACTGATTCTGCTGGGATGATATTAGACTGATTCTGAGGAGATGTGATTAGAGAGACTGATTCTGAGGAGATGTTATTGGACAAACTGATTCTGATGGAATGACATAAGACAGATTGATTCTGATGGGATGATATTAGACAGGTTGATTCTGATGGGATGATATCAGACAGCTTCATTCTGATGGGATGATGTGAGACAGACTGATTCTGCTGGGATGATATTAGACTGATTCTGATGGGATGATATTAGACAGACTGATTCTGAGGAGATGATATTAGACAAACTGATTCTGATGGGATGACATAAGACAGACTGATTCTGATGGGACGACATAAGACAGGTTGATTCTGTTGGGATAATATTTGACAGACTGATTCTGAGGAGATGATATTAGTTAGACTGATTCTGCTGCGATGATATAAGCCACACTGATTCTGTTGGGATAATATTAGACTACTGAATCTGATGGGATGATATTAGACAGACTGATTCTGATGGGGTGATATTAGACAGACAGATTCTGATGGGATGCTATTAGACAGACTGATTCTGATAGGATGCTATTAGACAGACTGAATCTGATGGGATGATATTAGACAGACTGATCCTGATGGGATGATATGAAATAGACTGATTCAGAGGAGATGATATTACACACAGAATCTGATGGGATGATATGAGACAGATTGATTCTGATGGCATGATATTAGACAGACGGATTCTGATGGTATGATATTAGACAGTCTGATTCTGATGGACTGACATTAGACAGACTGATTCTGATGGCATGATATCAGACATATTGATTCTGATGGACTGATATCACAGAGATTGATTCTGACAGGCTGATATTAGACAGACTGATTTTGATTGGATTATATCAGACAGGTTGATTCTGATGCGATGATATTAGACAAACTGATTCTGATGGGATGATATTAGACAGATTCATTCTGATGGGATGATATTACACGGACTGATACTGATGTGATGATATTGACAGACTGATTCTGATGGGATGATATTTGACAGTCTGATTCTGATGGGATTTTATTAGACGGTCTGTTTCTGATGGGATGATATTAGACACACTGATGCTGATTGGATTATATTAGACAGACTGCTTCTGATGGGATGATATTAGACAGACTGATTCTGAGGTGACGATATTAGACAGACTGATTTTGATGGGATGATGTTAGACAGACTGATTCTGATGGGATGATAATAGTCAGACATTTTCTGAGGAGATGATATTAGACAGATGGATTCTGGTGGGATGATATTAGACAGACTGATTCTGATGGGATGACATAAGAGAGACTGATTCTGATGAGATGATATTAGACAGGTTGATTCTGATGGGATGATATTAGACAGCTTCATTCTGATGGGATGATGTGAGACAGACTGATTCTGCTGGGATGATATTAGACTGATTCTGAGGAGATGTGATTAGAGAGACTGATTCTGAGGAGATGTTATTAGACAAACTGATTCTGATGGAATGACATAAGACAGACTGATTCTGATGGGATGATATTAGACAGGTTGATTCTGATGGGATGATATTAGTCAGCTTCATTCTGATGGGATGATGTGAGACAGACTGATTCAGCTGGGATGATATTAGACTGATTCTGAGGCGATGAGATTAGACAAACTGTTTCTGATGGGATGACATAAGACAGACTGATTCTGATGGGATGACATAAGACAGGTTGATTCTGTTGGGATAATATTTGACAGACTGATTCTGAGGAGATGATATTAGTTAGACTGATTCTGCTGCGATGATATAAGCCACACTGATTCTGTTGGGATAATATTAGACTACTGAATCTGATGGGATGATATTAGACAGACTGATTCTGATGGGGTGATATTAGACAGACTGATTCTGATGGGATGCTATTAGACAGACAGATTCTGATAGGATGCTATTAGACAGACTGATTCTGATGGGATGATATTAGACAGATGGATTCTGATGGGATGATATTAGACAGACTGATCCTAATGGGATGATATGAAATAGACTGATTCAGAGGAGATGATATTACACACAGAATCTGATGGGATGATATGAGACAGATTGATTCTGATGGCATGATATTAGACAGATGGATTCTGATGGTATGATATTAGACAGTCTGATTCTGATGGACTGAAATTAGACAGACTGAATCTGATGGCATGATTTCAGACATATTGATTCTGATGGGCTGATATCAGAGAGATTGATTCTGACAGGCTGATATTAGACAGACTGATTTTGATTGGATTATATCAGACAGGTTGATTCTGATGCGATGATATTAGACAAACTGATTCTGATGGGATGATATTAGACAGATTCATTCTGATGGGATGATATTACACGGACTGATACTGATGCGATGATATTGACAGACTGATTCTGATGGGATTTTATTAGACGGTCTGTTTCTGATGGGATGATATTAGACACAGTGATGCTGATTGGATTATATTAGACAGACTGCTTCTGATGGGATGATATTAGACAGACTGATTCTGAGGTGACGATATTAGACAGACTGATTTTGATGGGATGATGTTAGACAGACTGATTCTGATGGGATGATAATAGTCAGACAGTTTCTGAGGAGATGATATTAGACAGATGGATTCTGGTGGGATGATATTAGACAGACTGATTCTGATGGGATGACATAAGAGAGACTGATTCTGATGGGATGATATTAGACAGGTTGATTCTGATGGGATGATATTAGACAGCTTCATTCTGATGGGATGATGTGAGACAGACTGATTCTGCTGGGATGATTTTAGACTGATTCTGGGGATATGAGATTAGACAGACTGATTTTGAGGAGATGATATTAGACAAACTGATTCTGATGGCATGACATAAGAAAAACTGATTCTGTTGGGATAATATTAGACAGACTGATTCTAATGGAATGAAATGAAACAGTTTGATTGTGAGTGGATGATACTAGACGGACTGATTCTGATGGGATGATATTAGACAGATTGATTCTGATGGGATGATATTTGTCAGACCCATTCTAATGGGATGATATTAGGCTGATTCTGAGGAGATGATATTAGACAGTCTGATTCTGAGGAGATGATATTCCACATTATTTCTGATGGGTGATATTAGACAGACTGATTCTGATGGGATGATATTAGACAGACTGATTCTGATGGGATGATATAAGACACACTGATTCTGTTGGGATAATATTAGACTACTGAATCTGATGGGATGATATTAGACAGACTGATTCTGATGGGATGCTATTAGACAGACTGATTCTGATGGGATGATATTAGACAGACTGATCCTGATGGGATGATATTAGACAGAATGATTCCTATCTGATGATAGTAGCCACATTGATTCTGATGGGATGATATTAGACAGCTTGATTGTGATGGGATGATATTGGACTGATTCTGAGGAGATGAGATTAGACAGACTGATTCTGAGGAGATGATATTAGACAAACTAATTCTGATGGGATGACATAAGACAGACTGATTCGGTTGGGATAATATTAGACAGACTGATTCTGATGGGATGAAATTAAACAGTTTGATTCTGAGTGGATGATATTACACGGACTGATTCTGATGGGATGATATTAGACAGACTGATTCTGATGGGATGATATTAGTCCGACCCATTCTAATGGGATGATATTAGACAGACTGATTCTGATTGGATGATATTAGACAGATTGATTCTGGGGCGATGATATTCGACAGACTGCATCTGATGGGATGACATTTGACAGACTGATTCTGATAGAATGATACTAGACCGATTGATTGTGATGGGATGATAATTGTCAGACTGATTCTGAGGAGATGATATTAGACAGACTGATTTTTCATGGATGATATTAGACAGACTGTTTCTGATTGGATGATATTAGACAGAATGCTTCCTATGTGATGATATTAGCCACATTGATTCTGATGGGATGATATTTGACAGCTTGATTCTGATGGGATGATATTTGACAGACTGATTCTGATGGGATGATATTAGGCAGATTCTGAGGAGATGATATTAGACAGAATGATTCTGAGGAGAAGATATGCCACAGTATTTCTGATGGGATGATATTCAACAGATTGATTCTGATGGGATGATATTAGACAGATTGATTATGAGGAGATGTCATTAGACAGACTGATTCTGATGGGATGACATAAGACAGACTGATTCTGTTGGGATAATATTTGACAGACTGATTCTGAGGTGATGATATTAGTCAGACTGATTCTGATGCGATGATATAAGACACACTGATTCTGTTGGGATAATATTAGACTACTGAATCTGATGGGATGATATTAGACAGACTGATTCTGATGGGATGCTATTAGACAGACTGATTCTGATGGGATGATATTAGACAGACTGATCCTGATGGGATGATATTATACAGTTTAATTGTGATGGGATAATATAAGACAGATTGATTCTGATGGGAAGGCATTCGACAGACGGATTCTGATGGGATGATATTAGACAGACTGATTCTGATGTGATCATTTTTGACCGATGGATTCTGATTGTTAATATTAGACATACTGATTGTGATGGGTTGATATTAGACAGACGGATTCGGATTGGATAATGTTATACAGACTGATTCTGATGGGATGATACAAGGCAGACTGATTCTCAAGGGATATTATTAGACAGATGGATTCTGATGGGATGATATTAGACAGACTGATTCTAATGGGATGATATTAGACAGACTGATTCTGATGGGATGATATTAGAAAGATGGATTCTGATGGGATAATATTAGACAGACTGATTCTGATGGGATGATATTAGACAGATGGATTCCGATGGGATCTTATTAGACAGCCAATTCTGATGGGATGATCTTAGACAGACTGATTCTGATTAGTTGATATTAGACTGATCGATTCTGATGGGATGATATTAATCAGGCTTTTTTTGATGGGATGATACTAGACAGAGGGATTCTGTGGGATGATATTAGTCTGATGGATTCTGATGGGTGATATTAGACAGACTGATTCTGATATGATGATATTGGACAGATTGATTCTGGTGGGATGATAATAGTTGGACAGATTCTGAGGATATGATATTAGACAGACTGATTCTGAGGAGATGATATTCCACAGTATTTCTGATGGGATGATATTCAATAGATTGATTCTGATGGGATGTCATTAGAAAGACTGATTCTGATGGGATGACATAAGACAGACTGATTCTGTTGGGATAATATTTGACAGACTGATTCTGAGGAGATGATATTAGTCAGACTGATTCTGATGGGATGATATTAGACAGACTGATTCTGATGGGATGATATAAGACACACTGATTCTGTTGGGATAATATTAGACTACTGAATCTGATGGGATGATATTAGACAGACTGATTCTGATGGGATGCTATTAGACAGACTGATTCTGATGGGATGATATTAGACAGACTGATCCTGATGGGATGATATTAGACAGAATGATTCCTATCTGATGATAGTAGCCACATTGATTCTGATGGGATGATATTAGACAGCTTGATTGTGATGGGATGATATTGGACTGATTCTGAGGAGATGAGATTAGACAGACTGATTCTGAGGAGATGATATTAGACCAAATAATTCTGATGGGATGACATAAGACAGACTGATTCGGTTGGGATAATATTAGACAGACTGATTCTGATGGGATGATATTAGACAGACTGATCCTGATGGGATGATATTAGACAGAATGATTCCTATCTGATGATAGTAGCCACATTGATTCTGATGGGATGATGTTAGACAGACTGATTCTGATTAGTTGATATTAGACTGATCAATTCTGATGGGATGATATTAATCAGACTTTTTCTGATGGGATGATATTAGACAGAGGGATTCTGTGGGATGATATTAGTCTGATGGATTCTGTTGGGATAATATTAGACTACTGAATCTGATGGGATGATATTAGACAGACTGATTCTGATGGGATGCTATTAGACAGACTGATTCTGATGGGATGATATTAGACAGACTGATCCTGATGGGATGATATTAGACAGAATGATTCCTATCTGATGATAGTAGCCACATTGATTCTGATGGGATGATATTAGACAGCTTGATTGTGATGGGATGATATTGGACTGATTCTGAGGAGATGAGATTAGACAGACTGATTCTGAGGAGATGATATTAGACCAAATAATTCTGATGGGATGACATAAGACAGACTGATTCGGTTGGGATAATATTAGACAGACTGATTCTGATGGGATGATATTAGACAGACTGATCCTGATGGGATGATATTAGACAGAATGATTCCTATCTGATGATAGTAGCCACATTGATTCTGATGGGATGATATTAGACAGCTTGATTGTGATGGGATGATATTGGACTGATTCTGAGGAGATGAGATTAGACAGACTGATTCTGAGGAGATGATATTAGACAAACTAATTCTGATGGGATGACATAAGACAGACTGATTCGGTTGGGATAATATTAGACAGACTGATTCTGATGGGATGAAATTAAACAGTTTGATTCTGAGTGGATGATATTACACGGACTGATTCTGATGGGATGATATTAGACAGACTGATTCTGATGGGATGATATTAGTCCGACCCATTCTAATGGGATGATATTAGACAGACTGATTCTGATTGGATGATATTAGACAGATTGATTCTGGGGCGATGATATTCGACAGACTGCATCTGATGGGATGACATTTGACAGACTGATTCTGATAGAATGATACTAGACCGATTGATTGTGATGGGATGATAATTGTCAGACTGATTCTGAGGAGATGATATTAGACAGACTGATTTTTCATGGATGATATTAGACAGACTGTTTCTGATTGGATGATATTAGACAGAATGCTTCCTATGTGATGATATTAGCCACATTGATTCTGATGGGATGATATTTGACAGCTTGATTCTGATGGGATGATATTTGACAGACTGATTCTGATGGGATGATATTAGGCAGATTCTGAGGAGATGATATTAGACAGAATGATTCTGAGGAGAAGATATGCCACAGTATTTCTGATGGGATGATATTCAACAGATTGATTCTGATGGGATGATATTAGACAGATTGATTATGAGGAGATGTCATTAGACAGACTGATTCTGATGGGATGACATAAGACAGACTGATTCTGTTGGGATAATATTTGACAGACTGATTCTGAGGTGATGATATTAGTCAGACTGATTCTGATGCGATGATATAAGACACACTGATTCTGTTGGGATAATATTAGACTACTGAATCTGATGGGATGATATTAGACAGACTGATTCTGATGGGATGCTATTAGACAGACTGATTCTGATGGGATGATATTAGACAGACTGATCCTGATGGGATGATATTATACAGTTTAATTGTGATGGGATAATATAAGACAGATTGATTCTGATGGGAAGGCATTCGACAGACGGATTCTGATGGGATGATATTAGACAGACTGATTCTGATGTGATCATTTTTGACCGATGGATTCTGATTGTTAATATTAGACATACTGATTGTGATGGGTTGATATTAGACAGACGGATTCGGATTGGATAATGTTATACAGACTGATTCTGATGGGATGATACAAGGCAGACTGATTCTCAAGGGATATTATTAGACAGATGGATTCTGATGGGATGATATTAGACAGACTGATTCTAATGGGATGATATTAGACAGACTGATTCTGATGGGATGATATTAGAAAGATGGATTCTGATGGGATAATATTAGACAGACTGATTCTGATGGGATGATATTAGACAGATGGATTCCGATGGGATCTTATTAGACAGCCAATTCTGATGGGATGATCTTAGACAGACTGATTCTGATTAGTTGATATTAGACTGATCGATTCTGATGGGATGATATTAATCAGGCTTTTTTTGATGGGATGATACTAGACAGAGGGATTCTGTGGGATGATATTAGTCTGATGGATTCTGATGGGTGATATTAGACAGACTGATTCTGATATGATGATATTGGACAGATTGATTCTGGTGGGATGATAATAAGTGGACAGATTCTGAGGATATGATATTAGACAGACTGATTCTGAGGAGATGATATTCCACAGTATTTCTGATGGGATGATATTCAATAGATTGATTCTGATGGGATGTCATTAGACAGACTGATTCTGATGGGATGACATAAGACAGACTGATTCTGTTGGGATAATATTTGACAGACTGATTCTGAGGAGATGATATTAGTCAGACTGATTCTGATGCGATGATATAAGACACACTGATTCTGTTGGGATAATATTAGACTACTGAATCTGTTGGGATGATATTAGACAGACTGTTTCTGATGGGATGATATTAGACTGCCTGATTCTGATGGGATGCTATTAGACAGACTGATTCTGATGGGATGATATTAGACAAACTGATCCTGATGGGATGATATTATACAGATTGATGGTGATGGGATAATATTAGACAGATTGATTCTGATGAGAAGGCATTAGACAGACGGATTCTGATGGGATGATATTAGACAGATTGATTCTGATGTGATCATATTTGACCGATTGATTCTGATTGTTAATATTAGACATACTGATTGTGATGGGATGATATTAGACAGATGGATTCGGATTGGATAATGTTATACAGACTGATTCTGATGGGATGATATAAGGCAGACTGATTCTCAAGGGATGATATTAGACAGATGGATTCTGATGGGATCATAATAGACAGATTGATTCTGATGGGATGATATTAGACAGACTGATTCTGATGGGATGATATTAGACAGCTTCATTCTGATGGGTTGATATGAGACAGACTGATTCTGCTGGGATGATATTAGACTGATTCTTAGGCGATGAGATTAGACAGACTGATTCTGAGGAGATGATATTAGACAAACTGATTCTGATGGGATGACATAAGACAGACTGATTCTGATGGGACGACATAAGACAGGTTGATTCTGTTGGGATAATATTTGACAGACTGATTCTGAGGAGATGATATTAGTTAGACTGATTCTGCTGCGATGATATAAGCCACACTGATTCTGTTGGGATAATATTAGACTACTGAATCTGATGGGATGGTATTAGACAGACTGATTCTGATGGGGTGATATTAGACAGACAGATTCTGATGGGATGCTATTAGACAGACTGATTCTGATAGGATGCTATTACACAGACTGATTCTGATGGGATGATATTAGACAGACTGATCCTGATGGGATGATATGAAATAGATTGATTCAGAGGAGATGATATTACACACACTGATTCTGATGGGATGATATGAGACAGATTGATTCTGATGGCATGATATTAGACAGACGGATTCTGATGGTATGATATTAGACAGTCTGATTCTGATGGACTGAAATTAGACAGACTGATTCTGATGGCATGATATCAGACATATTGATTCTGATGGGCTGATATCACAGAGATTGATTCTGACAGGCTGATATTAGACAGACTGATTTTGATTGGATTATATCAGACAGGTTGATTCTGATGCGATGATATTAGACAAACTGATTCTGATGGGATGATATTAGACAGATTCATTCTGATGGGATGATATTACACGGACTGATACTGATGCGATGATATTGACAGACTGATTCTGTTGGGATCATATTTGACAGTCTGATTCTGATGGGATTTTATTAGACGGTCTGTTTCTGATGGGATGATATGAGACACACTGATGCTGATTGGATTATATTAGACAGACTGCTTCTGATGGGATGATATTAGACAGACTGATTCTGAGGTGACGATATTAGACAGACTGATTTTGATGGGATGATGTTAGACAGACTGATTCTGATGGGATGATAATAGTCAGACATTTTCTGAGGAGATGATATTAGACAGATGGATTCTGGTGGGATGATATTAGACAGACTGATTCTGATGGGATGACATAAGAGAGACTGATACTGATGAGATGATATTAGACAGGTTGATTCTGATGGGATGATATTAGACAGCTTCATTCTGATGGGATGATGTGAGACAGACTGATTCTGCTGGGATGATATTAGACTGATTCTGAGGAGATGTGATTAGAGAGACTGATTCTGAGGAGATGTTATCAGACAAACTGATTCTGATGGAATGACATAAGACAGACTGATTCTGATGGGATGATATTAGACAGGTTGATTTTGATGGGATGATATTAGTCAGCTTCATTCTGATGGGATGATGTGAGACAGACTGATTCTGCTGGTATGATATTAGACTGATTCTGAGGCGATGAGATTAGACAGACTGATTCTGAGGAGATGATATTAGACAAACTGTTTCTGATGGGATGACATAAGACAGACTGATTCTGATGGGATGACATAAGACAGGTTGATTCTGTTGGGATAATATTTGACAGACTGATTCTGAGGAGATGATATTAGTTAGACTGATTCTGCTGCGATGATATAAGCCACACTGATTCTGTTGGGATAATATTAGACTACTGAATCTGATGGGATGATATTAGACAGACTGATTCTGATGGGGTGATATTAGACAGACTGATTCTGATGGGATGCTATTAGACAGACAGATTCTGATAGGATGCTATTAGACAGACTGATTCTGATGGGATGATATTAGACAGACTGATTCTGATGGGTTGATATTAGACAGACTGATCCTGATGGGATGATATGAAATAGACTGATTCAGAGGAGATGATATTACACACAGATTCTGATGGGATGATATGAGACAGATTGATTCTGATGGCATGATATTAGACAGACGGATTCTGATGGTATGATATTAGACAGTCTGAATCTGATGGACTGAAATTAGACAGACTGAATCTGATGGCATGATATCAGACATATTGATTCTGATGGACTGATATCACAGAGATTGATTCTGACAGGCTGATATTAGACAGACTGATTTTGATTGGATTATATCAGACAGGTTGATTCTGATGCGATGATATTAGACAAACTGATTCTGATGGGATGATATTAGACAGATTCATTCTGATGGGATGATATTACACGGACTGATACTGATGCGATGATATTGACAGACTGATTCTGTTGGGATGATATTTGACAGTCTGATTCTGATGGGATTTTATTAGACGGTCTGTTTCTGATGGGATGATATGAGACACACTGATGCTGATTGGATTATATTTGACAGACTGCTTCTGATGGGATGATATTAGACAGCCTGATTCTGAGGTGACGATATTAGACAGACTGATTTTGATGGGATGATGTTAGTCAGACTGATTCTGATGGGATGATAATAGTCAGATAGTTTCTGAGGAGATGATATTAGACAGATGGATTCTGGTGGGATGATATTAGACAGACTGATTCTGATGGGATGACATAAGAGAGACTGATTCTGATGGGATGATATTAGACAGGTTGATTCTGATGGGATGATATTAGACAGCTTCATTCTAATGGGATGATGTGAGACAGACTAATTCTGCTGGGATGATATTAGACTGATTCTGGGGATATGAGATTAGACAGACTGATTTTGAGGAGATGATATTAGACAAACTGATTCCGATGGCATGACATATGAAAGACAAATTCTGTTGGGATAATATTAGACAGACTGATTCTAATGGAATGAAATGAAACAGTTTGATTGTGAGTGGATGATACTACACGGACTGATTCTGATGGGATGATATTAGACAGACTGATTCTGATGGGATGATATAAGACACACTGATTCTTTTGGGATAATATTAGACTACTGAATCTGATGGGATGATATTAGACAGACTGATTCTGATGGGATGCTATTAGACAGACTGATTCTGATGGGATGATATTAGACAGACTGATCCTGATGGGATGATATTAGACAGAATGATTCCTATGTGACGATATTAGCCACATTGATTCTGATGGGATGATATTAGACAGCTTGATTCTGATGGGATGATATTTGACAGACTGATTCTGATGGGATGATATTAGGCTGATTCTGAGGAGATGATATTAGACAGACTGATTCTGAGGAGATGATATTCCACAGTATTTCTGATGGGATGATATTCAACAGATTGATTCTGATGGGATGATATTAGACAGATTGATTATGAGGAGATGCCATTAGACAGACTGATTCTGATGGGATGACATAAGACAGACTGATTCTGTTGGGATAATATTAGACTACTGAATCTGATGGGATGATATTAGACAGACTGATTCTGATGTGATCATATTTGACCGATGGATTCTGATTGTTAATATTAGACATACTGATTGTGATGGGATGATATTAGACAGATGGATTCGGATTGGATAATGTTATACAGACTGATTCTGATGGGATGATATAAGGCAGACTGATTCTCAAGGGATGATATTAGACAGATGGATTCTGATGGGATCATAATAGACAGATGGATCCTGATGGGATGATATTAGACAGACTGATTCGAATGGGATGATATTAGACAGACTGATTCTGATGGGATGATATTAGAAAGATGGATTCTGATGGGATAATATTAGACAGACTGATTCTGATGGAATGATATTAGACAGATGGATTCCGATGGGATCTTATTAGACAGCCAATTCTGATGGGATGATCTTAGACAGACTGATTCTGATTAGTTGATATTAGACTGATCGATTCTGATGGGATGATATTAATCAGACTTTTTCTGATGGGATGATATTAGACAGAGGGATTCTGTTTGATGATATTAGTCTGATGGATTCTGATGGGTGATATTAGACAGACTGATTCTGATAGGATGATATTGGACAGATTGATTCTGGTGGGATGATAATAGTTGGACTGATTCTGAGGAGATGATATTAGACAGACTGATTTTTCATGGGATAATATTAGACAGACTGATTCTGATTGGATGATATTAGATAGACTGATTCTTATGTGATGATATTAGCCACATTGATTCTGTTTGGATGATATTTGACAGTCTGATTCTGATGGGATTTTATTAGACGGTCTGCTTCTGATGGGATAATATTTGACACACTGATGCTGATTGGATTATATTAGAAAGACTGCTTCTGATGGGATGATAATTGACAGACTGATTCTGAGCTTACGATGTTAGACAGACTGATTCTGATGGGATGATGTTAGATAGACTGATTCGGATGGGATGATGTTAGACAGACTAATTCTGGTGGGATGATATTAGACAGACTGATTCTGATGGGGTGATAATAGTCAGACATTTTCTGAGGAGATGATATTAGACAGATGGATTCTGGTGGGATGATATTAGACAGAGTAATTCTGGTGGGATTATATTCGACAGACTGGTTCTGAGGTGATTACATTCGCCTGACTGATTTTGATGGGATGATATTAGCCAGATTGATTCTGATGGGATGATATCAGACAGATTGATTCTGATGGGATGACATTAGACAGGTTGATTCTGATGGGATGATATTAGACAGCTTCATTCTGATGGGATGATGTGAGACAGACCGATTCTGCTGGGATGATATTAGACTGATTCTGAGGAGATGAGATTAGACAGACTGATTCTGAGGAGATGATATTAGACAAACTGATTCTGATGGGATGACATAAGACAGACTGATTCTGATGGGATGAGATTAGACAGGTTGATTCTGATAGGATGCTATTAGACAGACTTATTCTGATGGGATGATATGAACTAGACTGATTCAGAGGAGATACTATTAAACACACTGATTCTTTTGGGATGATATGAGACAGATTGATTCTGATGGCATGATATTAGACAGACGGATTCTGATGGGATGATATTAGACAGTCTGATTCTGATGGACTGAAATTAGACAGACTGATTCTGATGGCATGATATCGGACATATTGATTTGGATGGGCTGATAATAGAGAGATTGATTCTGATGGGCTGATATTAGACAGACTGATTTTGATTGGATTATATCAGACAGATTGATTCTGATGGGATGATGTTAGACAAACTGATTCTGATGGGATGATATTAGACAGATTCAATCTGATGGGATGATATTACACGGACTGATACTGATGGGATGATATGGACAGACTGATTCTGTTGGGATGATATTTGACAGTCTGATTCTGATGGGATTATATTAGACGGTCTGTTTCTGATGGGATGATATTAGACACACTGATGCTGATTGGATTATATTAGAAAGACTGCTTCTGATGGGATGATATTAGACAGACTGATTCTGAGGTGACGATATTAGACAGACTGATTTTGATGGGATGATGTCAGATAGACTGATTCTGAGGAGATCATATTAGACATACTGATTCTGCTGGGATGATATTAGACAGACTGATTCTGATGGGATGATTATAGTCAGATATTTTCTGAGGAGATGATATTAGACAGACTGAATCTGATGGGCTGATATTAGGCAGACTAATTCTGGTGGGATTATATTCGACAGACTGGTTCTGAGGTGATTACATTCGCCTGACTGATTTTGATGGGATGATATTAGCCAGAATGATTCTGATGGGATGATATCAGACAGATTGATTCTGATGGGATGATATTAGACAAACTGATTCTGATGGGATGATATTAGACAGACTGATTCTGATGGGATGATATTTGTCAGACCCATTCTAATGGGATGATATTAGGCTGATTCTGAGGAGATGATATTAGACAGTCTGATTCTGAGGAGATGATATTCCACATTATTTCTGATGGGTGATATTAGACAGACTGATTCTGATGGGATGATATTAGACAGACTGATTCTGATGGGATGATATAAGACACACTGATTCTATTGGGATAATATTAGACTACTGAATCTGATGGGATGATATTAGACAGACTGATTCTGATGGGATGCTATTAGACAGACTGATTCTGATGGGATGATATTAGACAGACTGATCCTGATGGGATGATATTAGACAGAATTATTCCTATGTGACGATATTAGCCACATTGATTCTGATGGGATGATATTAGACAGCTTGATTCTGATGGGATGATATTTGACAGACTGATTCTGATGGGATGATATTAGGCTGATTCTGAGGAGATGATATTAGACAGACTGATTCTGAGGAGATGATATTCCACAGTATTTCTGATGGGATGATATTCAACAGATTGATTCTGATGGGATGATATTAGACAGATTGATTATGAGGAGATGCCATTAGACAGACTGATTCTGATGGGATGACATAAGACAGACTGATTCTGTTGGGATAATATTTGACAGACTGATTCTGAGGAGATGATATTAGTCAGACTGATTCTGATGCGATGATATAAGACACACTGATTCTGTTGGGATAATATTAGACTACTGAATCTGATGGGATGATATTAGACAGACTGATTCTGATGTGATCATATTTGACCGATGGATTCTGATTGTTAATATTAGACATACTGATTGTGATGGGATGATATTAGACAGATGGATTCGGATTGGATAATGTTATACAGACTGATTCTGATGGGAAGATATAAGGCAGACTGATTCTCAAGGGATGATATTAGACAGATGGATTCTGATGGGATCATAATAGACAGATGGATCCTGACGGGATGATATTAGACAGACTGATTCGAATGGGATGATATTAGACAGACTGATTCTGATGGGATGATATTAGAAAGATGGATTCTGATGGGATAATATTAGACAGACTGATTCTGATGGAATGATATTAGACAGATGGATTCCGATGGGATCTTATTAGACAGCCAATTCTGATGGGATGATCTTAGACAGACTGATTCTGATTAGTTGATATTAGACTGATCGATTCTGATGGGATGATATTAATCAGACTTTTTCTGATGGGATGATATTAGACAGAGGGATTCTGTGGGATGATATTAGTCTGATGGATTCTGATGGGTGATATTAGACAGACTGATTCTGATAGGATGATATTGGACAGATTGATTCTGGTGGGATGATAATAGTTGGACTGATTCTGAGGAGATGATATTAGACAGACTGATTTTTCATGGGATAATATTAGACAGACTGATTCTGATTGGATGATATTAGATAGACTGCTTCTTATGTGATGATATTAGCCACATTGATTCTGTTTGGATGATATTTGACAGTCAGATTCTGATGGGATTTTATTAGACGGTCTGCTTCTGGTGGGATGATATTAGACACACTGATGCTGATTGGATTATATTAGAAAGACTGCTTCTGTTGGGATGATATTTGACAGACTGATTCTGAGCTTACGATGTTAGACAGACTGATTCTGATGGGATGATGTTAGATAGACTGATTCTGATGGGATGATATTAGACAGACTGATTCTGGTGGGATGATATTAGACAGACTGATTCTGATGGGATGATAATAGTCAGACATTTTCTGAGGAGATGATATTAGACAGATGGATTCTGGTGGGATGATATTAGACAGACTAATTCTGGTGGGATTATATTCGACAGACTGGTTCTGGGGTGATTACAGTCGCCTGACTGATTTTGATGGGATGATATTAGCCAGATTGATTCTGATGGGATGATATCAGACAGATTGATTCTGATGGGATGACATTAGACAGGTTGATTCTGATGGGATGATATTAGACAGCTTCATTCTGATGGGATGATGTGAGACAGACCGATTCTGCTGGGATGATATTAGACTGATTCTGAGGAGATGAGATTAGACAGACTGATTCTGAGGAGATGATATTAGACAAACTGATTCTGATGGGATGACATAAGACAGACTGATTCTGTTGCGATGAGATTAGACAGGTTGATTCTGATGGGATCATATTACACAGATGCATTCTGATGGGATGATGTGAGACAGACTGATTCTGCTGTGATGATATTAGACTAATTCTGAGGAGATGAGATTAGACAGACTGATTCTGAGGAGATGATATTAGACAAGCTGATTCTGATGGGATGACATAAGACAGACTGATTCTGTTGGTATAATATTAGACAGACTGATTCTAATGGGATGATATGAAACAGTTTGATTCTGAGTGGATGATATTACATGGACTGATTCTGATGGGATGATATTAGACAGACTGATTCTGATGGGATGATATTAGTCAGACCCATTCTAATGGGATGATATTAGACAGACTGATTCTGATTGGATGATATTAGACAGATTGATTCTGGGGCGATGATATTAGACAGACTGCATCTGATGGGATGAGATTTGACAGACTGATTCTGATAGGATGATACTAGACCGATTGATTGTGATGGGATGATAATTGTCAGACTGATTCTGAGGAGATGATATTAGACAGACTGATTTCTCATGGATGATATTAGACAGACTGATTCTCATTGGATGATATTAGACAGACTGATTCCTATGTGATGATATTAGCCACATTGATTCTGATGGGATGATATTAGACAGCTTGATTCTGATGGGATGATATTAGACAGCTTGATTCTGATGGGATGATATTTGACAGACTGATTCTGATGGGATGATATTAGGCTGATTCTGAGGAGATGATATTAGACAGACTGATTCTGAGGAGATGATATTCCACAATATTTCTGATGGGATGATATTCAACAGACTGATTCTGATGGGATGATATTAGACAGATTGATTATGAGAAGATGTCATTAGACAGACTGATTCTGATGGGATGACATAAGACAGACTGATTCTGTTGGGATAATATTTGACAGACTGATTCTGAGGAGATGATATTAGTCAGACTGATTCTGATGTGATGATATAAGACACACTGATTCTGTTGGGATAATATTAGACTACTGAATCTGATGGGATGATATTAGACAGACTGATTCTGATGGGATGCTATTAGACAGACTGATTCTGATGGGATGATATTAGACAGACTGATCCTGATGGGATGATATTATACAGATTGATTGTGATGGGATAATATTAGACAGATTGATTCTGATGGGAAGGCATTAGACAGACGGATTCTGATGGGATGATATTGGACAGCCTGATTCTGATGTGATCATATGTGACCGATGGATTCTGATTGTTAATATTAGACATACTGATTGTGATATTAGACAGATGGATTCGGATTGGATAATGTTATACAGACTGATTCTGATGGGATGATATAAGGCAGACTGATTCTCATGGGATGATATTAGACAGATGGATTCTGATGGGATCATAATAGACAGATGGATTCTGATGGGATGATGTTAGACAGACTGATTCTGATTAGTTGATATTAGACTGATCAATTCTGATGGGATGATATTAATCAGACTTTTTCTGATGGGATGATATTAGACAGAGGGATTCTGTGGGATGATATTAGTCTGATGGATTCTGTTGGGATAATATTAGACTACTGAATCTGATGGGATGATATTAGACAGACTGATTCTGATGGGATGCTATTAGACAGACTGATTCTGATGGGATGATATTAGACAGACTGATCCTGATGGGATGATATTATACAGATTGATTGTGATGGGATAATATTAGACAGATTGATTCTGATGGGAAGGCATTAGACAGACGGATTCTGATGGGATGATATTGGACAGCCTGATTCTGATGTGATCATATGTGACCGATGGATTCTGATTGTTAATATTAGACATACTGATTGTGATATTAGACAGATGGATTCGGATTGGATAATGTTATACAGACTGATTCTGATGGGATGATATAAGGCAGACTGATTCTCATGGGATGATATTAGACAGATGGATTCTGATGGGATCATAATAGACAGATGGATTCTGATGGGATGATGTTAGACAGACTGATTCTGATTAGTTGATATTAGACTGATCAATTCTGATGGGATGATATTAATCAGACTTTTTCTGATGGGATGATATTAGACAGAGGGATTCTGTGGGATGATATTAGTCTGATGGATTCTGATGGGTGATATTAGACAGACTGATTCTGATAGGATGATATTAGACAGATTGATTCTGTTGGGATGATAATAGTTGGACTGATTCTGAGGAGATGATATTAGACAGACTGATTTTTCATGGGATGATATTAGACAGACTGATTCTGATTGGATGATATTTGATAGACTGATTCTTATGTGATGATATTAGCCACTTTGATTCTGATGGGATGATATTAGACAGACTGATTCTGATGGGATGATATTAGGCTGATTCTGAGGAGTTGATATTAGATGGACTGATTCTGAGGAGATGATATTCGACTGAGTATTTCAGATGGTATTATATTCGACAGACTGATTCTGATGGGATGATATTAGACAGATTGATTCTCATGGGATGACATAAGGCAGACTGATTCTGATGTGATCATATTAGACAGATGGATTCTGATGGGTAATATTAGACAGACTGATTGTGATGGGATGATATTAGACAGATGGATTCAGATGGTATAATTTTATACAGACTGATTCTGATGGGATGATATAAGACAGACTGATTCACATGGAATGATATTAGACAGATGGATTCTAATGGGATCATAATAGACAGATGGATTCTGATGGGATGATATTAGACAGACTGATTCTGATGGGATGATATTAGACAGACTGATTCTGATGGGATGATATTAGACAGATGGATTCTGATGGGATAATATTGGACAGACTGTTTCTGATGGGATGATATTAGACTGATGGATTCTGATGGGATGTTATTAGACAGACTGATTCTGATGGCATGATGTTAGACAGACTGATTCTGATGGGATGATATTAGACTGATCGATTCTGATGGGATGATATTAATCATACTTTTTCTGATGGCATGATATTAGACAGATGGATTCTGATTCAATGATATTAGACAGATGGATTCTGATGGGATGATATTAGACAGATGGATTCTGATGTGGTGATATTAGACACACTGTTTCAGGTGGGATGATATTAGACAGATTGATTCTGATTGGATGATATTAGACAGACTGATTCCGATGGGATGATATTATACAGATGGATTCTGATGGGATGATATTACACAGGCTGATTCTGATGGAATGATATTAGACAGACTGATTCTGATGGGAAGCTATTAGACAGATGGATTCTGATTGAATGCTGCAGCGCTAACGTCAAACCCAATGTTTTTGATTTCAATTGCTGAATATCTTCTCTTTTGTACATTCAACCTCCATGAAACATCCCCTATCAGTATTTCAATTCCAGTGCTATCTTCTTGTAACAATATGGCCTCAATACCTATGTCACTCACCTCAACGGCAAACTTGAATTGCTTGGCATAATTTGATACTGCCAAAACTGGTGTTGTCGTTAACACAGTTTACAAACTACCGAATGGCCTCTGACACTCCAGTATCGATTGAAATTTTTTGTTCTACTTTAATAGGTCAGTCAGTGGAACAGCCACTTGGCTAAAATGTGGTACAAATTTCCGGTAAAACCCACTCATGGCCAGAAATCTCCAAACTTCTCGTTTTGCTGTAGGCACTAGGAAGTCCACGATAGCCTTGACTTTCACATCTCCTGGAGCCACCTTACCATGTCCAATGGCATGGCCTAGATACGTAACTTGCACTTTTGCAAATTCATTTTTCGCCAAGTTCATCACCAAATTAGCTTCTTGCAATCTAGAAAATAATTTTTCCAGATGCTGTAAATGCTTCTCCCATGTCTGACTGAAAACGATTAGATCATCAATATAAACAGCACAATTGCTCACACCCACAATTACTTTGTTTGTCAGTCTTTGAAATGTCACAGGTGCATTCTTCATACTGAATGGCATGACTTTAAACTGATGTAATCCATTTGGCATCACAGAAAGCTGATATCTCCTTTGCCCTCTGACAATGGTAGCTGCCAATATCCTTTTAGCAAGTCAATCTTTATGATTGATTTGATTGCATTAAGAAAGTGAGACAATCTTCCAACCATGACACAGAATAGGAAGTTGCTTTTGTCACCGCATTCACCATTCGATAGTCCACACACAGCCTTTGTGTTCCATTCAACTTTGATACCAGTACAATAAGGGAACTCCATTTACTGCAACTAGACTCAATGATATCATTTTGAAGCAAGAAGTCAATTTATTTTAGTATTTGTGATAACTTTGCCAGATTTAATCTATAAGGATGTTTCCTTATTGAAGATAAAACTTGCACAGACACATCATGTAGAGCTATACCTGCCTTTCCCAACTTATTCCCACAAATAGGTTTGTGTGACTGCAATAGCTTTTCCAAATCACTTTGACACTTGTTTGGAAGGTAACTCAAAATTACATTAAAATTTTCAAGCACCCCCCTCATTATTCAATTTGATTAAAGGAAAATCAATTTCAGAGTCGTGCACTTCTACCTCTTCCTCATCATCCACCATCACTGATACCTCTTTTTGTTCCTCTTCCCTGTCAAAGTACTTTTTAAGCATATTTAAATGACTCCGTCTGCTTCTTTCTTCTATCTAGAGTATTTATTAAATAATTTACTACACTCTATTCCTTTTCAGCCCTGTAAGGCCCACTAAACCTTGCATTCAATGAATCTCTTAGTACTGGTAACAGTAACAAAACTACAAGCTGTCGCTTTCTTGTCTGCCTTCATTTTCATTACCTGTTGTAATATATTTAAATGTTCCCTAACCAACTCACATGCTCTGTTCAATCTTTCCCTGAAATTTGATACGTAATCCAGGAGAGTAGTTCCTGAATTTTGACCTACCAATTTCTCATGAATCAATTTCAGTGGTCCCCTTACCTCATGACCATAAAATTGTTCAAAAGGGCTAAAACCAGTTGATGCATTATAAGCATCTCTAATAGCAAATAACAAAAATGGAATTCCTGTATCCCAATCCAGTGGATAATCCTGACAGTATGCTCTCATCATAGTTTTTAAATTTTGATGCCATCTTTCCAAATCCCCTTGTAACTCCAGATGATAAGCTGTTGACTGTTTTATCCCAAAACTGTTCATTACTTCCTTAAACAGCTGTGAAAGAAATTTGACCCATGATCTGATTTCTTTTCCTTAGGTAAACCATATCTTGTAAACAATTTAGTTAACTCCTCCACAATCTTCTTGGTTGTAATATTCCTTAAAAGATATTGTTTCAGGAAACCTGGTAGACACATCCATTATTGTCAGCAAGTACTGGTTTCCACTTTTAGTCTTAGGGAGGGGCCCTACACAATCAATCAATCATGATCCTGGTAAAAATATTCTTGAAATGCTGATATTGGAATTAGAGGTGCAGGGTTAATCATTGCTTGTAGTTTCCCTATTACTTGACATGTGTGTCATGTTCTACAGAATTTGACAATATCCCTATGCAATCCTGGCCAAAAAACCCTCTATCTTTTCCTGTGTTTTCCTAATTCCTAAATGTCCCCACATTGGAATTTCACGAGCAATCCTCAGCAACTTATTTCTATACCCAACTGGGATAACAATCTGATGCACCTCAGCCCAGCTTTCATTTGATGAGACATGATCCGGCCTCCATTTTCTCATTAAAATATCATCCTTAAGGTAATAACATACTGGAATACATTTTGCCTCTGTTTCTGAGTAAGCTGCCTGATATAATTGTTTTAATTGCAAATAATTTTTCTACAACTCCGCTATCCTCCTCGATTTAAACACTTCAACTTAATTGTCCCATAGTCTTTCTTCCTGAACAATGTTATCAAACACAGTGCCAGATAATTAGATTTTGATATCTTCTTACCTTTGAACTGCCTGCCCTTGGATTTCTTGCTTCAATCTATTAGCCTGTGATCTCATTACCACACAATCTGGAAACAATCCAGGGTACTCTCTCTGTAGCAGCTCCATTGAAACCACTTCTACAGGCTGCTCAACTACCCTAGGCATCACCCAAATCTGTGACCCAGCTACATCATTACCCAAAATAAATTGAACCCCTGTAATGGGCAATTTTTCCACTACTCCAACAATATCTTCATCTGACTTTTATTTACTCTTTCAATTTATCTTCCACAAAGGGATAGGTTTAGCATCTCCATGAACCCAACTTACTATCACATGCACCTGCAATACTCCCCCTGAATAATAAATGTCACTATCCCACAACATTAAGGATTGACTAGCCCCTGTGTCTCTTAAAATTTTAAGATCTTTACCTAATCTACCCTGTACACATGGAAAGACTTTCCCTTCACACATAAAGTCTTTATACATTTCTTCAAGCTTCTCCTCAGAATTCTCTTGGGTAAGTTGTGAACACATACTCACTTCTTTACTTATCACTGATTCTTCCTGTTTTACCTGTACACAAACCATTTGATTTTCCAGTGTCTGAACCTCAGAACCCACAGTACTTTTACTTCCAGAACTTTTCTGTGCCCCAATAATTTCAACAGATTTTCCCAGTAACTTTCAACACACTGACTTCATGTACCCCACTTTATTACAATGAAAGCACCTCAATTTTCGAATGTCACTCCTACACTCAGCACCTTCCTTTTTATTCTGAGAAAATACTTCTTGGGAATTTCCAGCTATTCCTTCTCTTCCCTGACGATCCACCTTACTTTCCCACTTTTTATCCTTTTCCAATTTGAAAGGGTGACAGAAAAAGGTTTAGCTCTATGAACTAATACATAATCATCAGCTATCTCTGCTGCTTGTCTTACAGAATCAACCCTCTCTTCCTCCCCATGAGTTCTCACTACCAAAGTAATTGAATCTTTAAATTCTTACAAAAGAATGACTTCCCTAAGAGCTGCATAGGTTGTCTCTATTTTTAACGCCTGTATCCACCTGTCAAAATTACTTTGTTTTACTTTTTCAAACTCACTATAAGTTTGCCCAGTCTGTTTTCTCATATTCCTAAATTTTTGTCTGTATGCTTCAGGAACTAACTCATATGCACTCAAAATAACTTTCTTCACTGCATCGTAATTCACTGAGTGAGCTTTGGGAGGGTGGTATTAAGCTTCAGGAGAATAGTAGTAAGCTTCACGAGGATAGTAGTATGCTTCGGGGGGGAAGTATTAAGCTTCAGGAGGACAGCAATGAGCTTCAGGAGGGAATTAGTATGCTTCAGGGCAATAGTAGTAAGCTACAGGAGGATAGGAGTAAGCTTCAGGAGGGTAGTAGGTAGCAAACTATCATCCTGAAGCACATTCCTCCCTCCTGAAACTTATTACTTCCCTCCTTAAATTTACTACTACGCTCCTGAAGCTTACTATTATCCTCCTGAAGCTTACTACTAGCCCCCTGAAATTTATCAATGCCTTCCTCAAGATTGCTACTACCCTCCTGAAGCTTACTACTGCTCCTATGAAGCTCACTCCTATCCTCCTGAAGCATAATACTACGCTTCTGATGTTTACAACAACCCTGCTGAGGCTTACTACTGCCCTCCTGAACTTTACTGCTATCCTCCTTAAACTTACTATTACCATCCTGAAGCTTAATACTACCCTCCTTAAGATTACTACCTCCCTCCTGATCCTTACTACTGTCTTCCTGAGACTTACCTCCATTGTTCTGAAGCTTACTGCTTCCTTCCTTAAACTTACTACTACCCTACTGAACCTTACTACTATCCTCCTGAAGCTTAATACTATCCTCCTGAAGCCTAGTCCTATCCTCCAGAAGCTTACTGCAATCCTCATGAAGCTTACTACTATCCTGCCGAAGCTTGCTACTACCCTCCTGATGCTTACTACTTCCCTTCTGAAGCTTACACCTATGCTCCTGAAACTTACTCCTATCCTCATGAAGCTTACTGCTATCTTCATGAAGTTTACTACTATCCTCCTGAAGCTTACTACTATGCTTCTGAAGCTTAATATTACTCTCCTGAAGGTTACTACTTCGGTCCTGAAGCTTACTGCTATGCTCCTGAAGCTTACTACTAGCCTCCTGAAGCTTACTCCTATGCTCCTGAATGTTACTCCTACCCTCCTGATGCTTACTACTACCCTCCTGAAGCTTAATACTATCTTCCTGAATGTTACTCCTCCCCTCCTGAAGCTGACGACTACCTATCTCGCTGTTTACATTTCCAAGTCTCTGTTATCTGAAAATGTTGACATTCTGCCCTCAACATAGAGGCCTATTTTATTTATGTATATCATAATGAGCAGTGTTCCTAATTTCTAACCCTAGGGAACATCACTGTAACTTCCCCTCCTGCCTGAATAACCATCTTTCACCACTTCTCTCCACTCTCTGTCTCTGATCCACAATCGTGGCCACACAGTCACTGTCCCTTTAATCCATGGCTTCCAATTTTTATAACAATTCCTTTAAATGGGACTCGATCACATTTTGTTCATATACATAACATCAACCTCATTCCCCTCATCAACTCTCTGGTTACTTAGACAATGAACTCTATAAAGTTTATCAGATATGATTTTCCTTAAAACATCCATGCTTCTGGTCACATATAAAGCACTTTTTTTTAAACCAAGCAACAAGTGTTTTTGACCTCAATTATGAGCTCTGGAAATGTCCCCATGACCGACATTATTCTGACTGGTCTGTCGTTCCAGGGTTTATCCTGCTCTCCTTTTGTAAACAGTGTGGAACATTTACAACCCTCCAGTCCACTGACACCACAATTTATCCAAAGACGATTAAAAGGTTATGCTCAGTGCCTCCATTATTTCCACCATTCCTTCCCTCAATGGCCCTCGTACATCCCATTCAGACCAGGTAAATGTTCTACTTTACTGTGACATAAAGTGTTGGATGGATAAGGGTTAACTGAACCTGTTTGTTCAGTGACTGTAATTAATGCCAGTCTCCATGGATGCTGATTGTGTCACTGGAGGGTTTCCCTCTTCCATTAATAAGACACTCCTTTCCCTGTGTCATCCCATAGTGTCAGCGGGAGCATCACCTCCGATACTAACAGGGATCAGTGGATGCAGAGCAAGGGAGAGGAGAGGTCAGAATGTGAGAATAATAGATTGGAACGTTCCAACGGTGGGTCAGAATCTGAGAACAATAGATTGGAATGTTACAACAATGGATCAGAATCTGAGAACAGTAGATTGGAATGTTCCGTCAATGGATCAGAATCTGAGAACAGTAGATTGGAACGTTACAACAATGGATCAGAATCTGAGAACAGTAGATTGGAATGTTCCATCAATTGATCAGAATCTGAGAACAGTAGATTGGAAAGTTACATCAATGGACAGGGGTTTATCCCAGGCACTTTTGTACCTTAATATATACAATGATTGGCTGTCATTAGCATTGCGGATCTATTTTATACTTCACGTTATTCAAGCGGGTTACTATCCCATCCTGGCCATTGTTGGTGTCCCTGGTAAGTCTCTCTGTCCAGTTATTTATTCGCTAAGTCACATTTAACTTCATTACTGTTCTGGTCATTTAAACTTTGGGGAGATGGAAGCCATTGACTTCAGTTCCAGTCACAAACTCTGTTCCCTATCCAACTACTCCACTACCCTCCCTGGCAAATAACTGAGGTGGAACCAGGCTGTTCACACCTTGTGGGATCCCTTTGACCCTGAGCTGCTATCTGACCCCAACTTCTCTCCATTCCCAAACCTGCCCATAACCACCTCCATAATATCACTCAGCACCACCTCTGGCTCAGCCCACCTACTAAATAAACCCTCATCTGTGTCTTACTAAATCCAGACTCGACTATTCCAATATTATCCTGGCCACACAATTCCTGTTACAAACCTTCAACAACTTCAGCTCAGCCAAAGTTCTGCAGCCCATATCCTAATTCACACCAAATCCCGTTCACCCCTCATCCCTGTGCTCACCGACGTACATTGGTTCCCGGTATGGTAACAGCTCCATTTCATATTCTCATTGTTGCAACTGAATCTCTCTACGGCCTCACTCCTCCCGTTGCCTCTTTCATTTTCCCGTATTCCTGCAAATCGTTTCCCTTTAAGTATTTATGCATATCCACTTTTTAAAGTGGATATGTGTCACTCTAATATCTCTCCCTGGCCACGATTCTGGCCTGCGTAGAGGGATAGGGTCACTGGTGCCGGAGTTACGATGCTCTAAACGTGGTTTAAGTTGCGTGGTCATTCACTTCCCGGCATCTCCTGGTGCTCTGTGTCGCACCGCCCTCTCATAAAAAACCAGCAACAAAAACCTTTTCAAAAACCTTTTATCCAACAACACATCCAATTATACAAACACCACTGAACTATTCCCCCTTCTGCATTCCCTTGCTGCCTGTCTTGCGGGTTCCCTCGACTTGCCCAGTGCTACTACACGGTGTTTCCCCGGTGGGTGCAGCATAGCTGGCGGGAGGCTGCTGACTTTCACTGAGGGGGGGAGACTGCAGACAGCCTTGAAGGACACACCCTCCAGCAGCTCTGGGACTTGAGGGCTCAGACTGGGGCTGCATCACCTCGACATGGGCGGCAGCAACCTGGGCTTGGCTGATGGGGGACAGCGAGGGGGACGCTGGCGGAAGGGCAGTGGAGGGAGAACAAACGCTGTCATCCTGAGAGAGGACAGCAGGTTCGTTCTCCATGGAGAGACTGTCATCCCCGCGGGCCGGAACATCAGCAACCCTGGAAACCTGCTGCAGCACAGATTGCTGGACCGCTGGGAGAATCTGCCTGTCCCTTTGAGCCCTGAGGTCCACAGCCACAATGAGCCTGCCTGGCAGCAAGACTGGATCTCATGAGCGCAGTCTGGGCATCCACTGCGGCACTGAGATGTTGGGTGGTTTCAGCCTGTGCTGCAGTGGAAGCTGAGACAATGTCCACCAGACACTGTTTCACAGCTGAGTCCGCTAGTGCTGTCACGGAGTTGGTGACCACTTCCACAGGCCCCTGCAAAGCGCTCATCTGAGTCCCATGTATGGAGCACCAGTGGAGAGTAGCTAAGCTAGCCTGTGATCTCACCCTCCGGTGAGCCGGCACACTGGCTTAGCTACTCCCCACTGGTTCTCGATGATTCACCACGTACTGATTCCGAATCCATACCAGCCTCCAAATTGGGCACAGTACAAGACCATAAGACCATGTGGCTTAGGAGGAGAAGTAAGTAGGACATTCAGCCCATCGAGTCTGCTCCACCATTCAATGAGATCATGGCTGATCTGATAATCCTCAATTCCATTTTCCTGCCTTTTCTCCATAACCCTTGATTCCCTTCCTGATTAAAAATTTGTCTATTGCAGCCTTGAATATACTTAATGGCCCAGCCTCTACAGGCCTCTGCGGTAAAGAATTCCACAGATTGACTACCGTCTGAGATAAGAAATTCCTCCTCATCTCTGTTTTAAATGGGTGACCCCTTACTCTGAGATGATGCCCTCTGGTCTTAGACTCTCCCTCAAGGGGAAACAACCTCTCACCATCTACCCTGTCAAGCCCCCTTAGAATCTTATATGTTCGCCTCTCATTCTTCTAAACTCCAATCAGTACAGGCCCAACCTACTCAACTCAACCTCTCCTCATAAGAAAATCCCTCCATACCCGGGATCAGCCTAGTGAACCTTCTCTGGACTGCCTCCAGTGCCAGTATATCTCTCCTTAGATAAGGGGCCAAAATTGTTCACAGTATTTTAGGTGTGGTCTAACTAGTGCCTTGTATAGTTTTAGCAAGACTTCCCTATTTTTATATATATATAAAAGCCAAGAACTGCGGATGCTGGAAATCCAAAACAAAAACAGAAATTTCCAGGTATTTCTGTTTTTGTCCCTATTTTTATACTCCTTTCCCTTTGAAATAAAGGCCAACATTCCATTTGCCTTCCCTATTACCTGTTGAACTTGTATGTTAGCTTTTGGTAATTCATGCACAAGGACTCCCAAATCCCTCTGTGCTGCAACTTTCTGCAGTCTTTCTCCATTTAAATACTATTCAACTCCTCTATTCTTCCTGCCAAAGTGCATAACCTCACATTTTCCCACGTTATATTCCACCTGCCAAGTTTTTGTCCACTCACTTAGCCTGTCTATGTCCCTCTGTAGGCTCCTTGAGTCATCCTCATCACTTGCCTTCCCACCGATTTTTGTGTCATCTGGAAATTCAGGTACTTGAGGTGGTGTCAGACTAAGTGACAGGGCTTCAGCATCACAGAGCAGGGCTTCAGCTGAGATGCTGTTCTCCCTCGCGCGCTCTCTCTCTCTCTCTTTCTCCCCTCACTCTCTCTTCCTCTGTCAGTCTCTTTCTCTCCCTCTCTCCCACCCTCTGTCTCCCTGCCCCCTGGAGCTGCTAGGATCCTGGCAGTTTTTGGGTATCATTGGAAAGTATGAAATCATAAGGGAGGGTTGGGGTGAGGGGTTGGGGGGGGGAGAAGCAGGATGGAAAGTGAAAGGCCCATGGTCCCACCATCTAGAGGAGGATGAGAGTGAGCTGTGAGCTCAGAAGGGGCATAAAAAAGGAACATAGCATCATCCTGAATGCCCTCGGTGACTTCCTGAAGGTGCTCAACTGGACCTGTGGGAGGTGGTGAGGGAACCAACAAGAGGGAAAAACATATTGACCTCATCCTCACCAACCTGCCTGCCGCAGATGCATCTGTCCATGACAGTATTGGTAGGAGTGACCACTGCACAGTCATTGTGGAGTCAAAGTCCCGCCTTCACATTGAGGAGACCCTCCAGTGTTGTTTGGCACTACCACCGTGCTAAATGAGATTGATTTCGAATAGATCTAGCAACTCAAGACTGGGCATCCATGAGGTGCTGTGGGCCATTAGCAGCAGCAGAATTGTACTCAAACACAATCTGTAGCCTCATGGTCTGGCATATCCCCCACTCTACCATTACCACCAAGCCAGGGTGTCAACGCTGGTTCAATGAAGAGTGCAGGAAAGCATGCCAGGAGCAACACCAGGCATATCCAAAGATGAGCTATCAACCTGGTGAAGCGATAGCACAGGACTACTTGTGCACCAAACAGCACAAGCAGCAAGTGATAGACAGAGCTAAGCGATTCTACAACCAACTGATCAGCTCTAAGCTCTGCTGTCCTGCCACATCCATTCATGAATGCTGGTGGACAATTAAACAACTCACTGGAGGAGGTGGCTCCACAAATATCCCCATCCTCAATGATGGAGGAGCCCAGCACAGCAGTGCAAAAGATAAGGCTGAAGCATTTGCAAGCATCTTCATCCAGAAGTGGCAAGTGGATGATTCATCTTGGCCTCCTCCGGAGGTCCCCAGCATCACAGATGTCAGTCTTCAGCCAATTTGACTCTACGTCACACAATCACAGAATCACAGTGCAGAAGAGACCCTTCGGCCCATCGAGTCTGCACCAACACATGAGAAACACCTCACCTATCTACCTAATCTCATTTACCAGCACTTGGCCCATAGCCTTGAATGTTATGACATGCCCAGTGCTCATCCAGGTACTTTTTAAAGGATGTGAGGCTAACCCGCCTCCACCACCCTCCCAGGCAGTGCATTCCAGACTTCTGGGTAAAAAAGTTTTTCCTCACATCCCCCCCCTAAACCTCCTGCCCCTCACCTTGAATTTATGCCCCCTTGTGACTGACCCTTCAACTAAGGGGAACAGCTGCTCCCTGTCCACCCTGTCCATGTGCCTCATAATGTTGAACACATCGATCAGGTCTCTCCTCAGTCCTTCTGCTCCAACGAAACAACCCAAGTCTATCCAACCTCTCTTCATAACTTTAATGTTTCATCCCAGGCAACATCCTGGTGAATCTCCTCTGCACCCCCTCCAGTGCAATCCCATCCTTCCTATAATGTGGCGACCAGAGCTGCACACAGTACTCCAGCTGTGGCCTCACCAAGGTTCTATACAACTCCAACATGACCTCCCTACTTTTGTAATCTATGCCTCGATTGATAAAGGCAAGTGTCCCATATGCCTTTTTCACCACCCCACTAACATGCCCCTCCGCCTTCAGAGATCTATGGGCATACACGCCAAGGTCACTTTGTTCCTCAGAACTTCCTAGTGTCATGCCGTTCATTGAATACTTCCTTGTCAAATTACTCCTTCCAAAGTGTATCACCTCACACTTTTCAGGGTTAAATTCCATCTGCCACTTATCTGCCCATTTGACCATCCCGTCTATATCTTCCTGTAGCCGAAGACACTCAACCTCACTGTTAACCACCTGGCCAATCTTTGTGTCATCCGCAAACTTACTAATCCTGACCCCCACATAGTCATCTATGTCGTTTGTATAAATGACAAATAATAGTGGACCCAGCACAGATCCCTGTGGTACGCCACTGGACACTGGCTTCCAGTCACTGCAGCATCCTTCTGTCATCACCCTCTGTCTCCTACAACTAAGCCAATTTTGAATCCACCTTATCAAATTACCCTGTATCCCATGTGCCTTTGCCTTCTTTATAAGTCTCCCATGTGGGACTTTGTCAGAGGCTTTGCTGAAATCCATATAAACTACATCCACTGCACTACCCTCACCTACACACCTGGTCACCTCCTCATAAAACTCAATCAAATTCACATGAAGAAACAGCTGAAGGCACTGGATACTGCAAAGGCTATGGGCCCTGACAATATTCCAGCAATAATACTGAAAACGTGTGCTCCAGAACTTGCCGTGCGCCTAGGCAAGTTGTTCCAGCGCAGCTACAACACCGGCAATGTGGAAAATTGCCCAGGTATGTCCTGCACACAAAAAACAGGACAAATCCAACCCAGCCAATTACTGCCCCATCAATCTACTCTCGATCATCGGTAAAGTGGTGTAAAAGGTCACGCATGCACAAAAGGGCTGATCTCAAGAGGTGAGGTGAGAATGACTGCCTTTGACACCAAGTCAGCACTTGACTGAGTGACATCAAACTGGAGTCAATGGGAATCAGGGGGAAACATCTCAGCTTTTTTAAAATTCATTCACAGGATGTGGGCTTGGCTGGCAGGGTCAGGATTGCCCATCTCTATTTACCGTTGAGACAGTGGTGGTGTTAGGAAGGGAGTTCCAGGCTTTTAACCCAACACAGGCTTTGGGGAGTCAGGAGGTGAGTTAACGCGCCACAGAATTCCCAGCCTCTGACCTGCTCTTGTAGCCACAGTATTTACAGAACAAAAACAAAAACAGAATGACCTGGAAAAACTCAGCAGGTTCCGGCAGCCATCGGTGGAGAAGAAAAGTGTTGACATTTCGAGTCCTCATGACCCTTCGACAGAACTTGATTTCGAGTCCAAGAAAGAGTTGAAATATAAGCTGGTTTAAGGTGTGTGTGTGGGGGGGCGGAGAGATAGAGAGAGAGAGAGGTGCTTGTGTAGACAAACAAGCAGTGATAGAAGCAGATCATCAAAAGATGTCAGTGACAATGGTACAAAAGAACACATAGGTGTTAAAGTTAAAGTTGGTGATATTATCTAAACAAATGTGCTAATTAAGAATGGATGGTAGGGCACTCAAGGTACAGCTCTAGTGGGGTTGGGGAGAGCATAAAAGATTTAAAAAAAAATTTTTTAAAAATTTTAAAAAAAAAAATTTTTTTTTAAAAATAATGGAAATAGGTGGGAAAAGGAAAATCTTTATAATTTATTGGAAAAAAAAGGAAAAAGGGGGAAACAGAAAGGGGGTGGGGATGGGGGAGGGAGCTCACGACCTAAAGTTGTTGAATTCAATATTCAGTCCGGAAGGCTGTAAAGTGCCTAGTCGGAAGATGAAGTGTTGTTCCTCCAGTTTGCGTTGGGCTTCACTGGAACAATGCAGCAAGCCAAGGACGGACATGTGGGCAAGAGAGCAGGGTGGAGTGTTAAAATGGCAAGCAACAGGGAGGTTTGGGTCATTCTTGCGGACAGACCGCAGGTGTTCTGCAAAGCGGTCGCCCAGTTTACGTTTGGTCTCTCCAATGTAGAGGAGACCAGTATTTACATGGCTGGTCCAGTTCAGTTCCTGGTCAATGGTAACCCCCAGGATGTCGATAGTGGGGGATTCAGTGATGGTAATGCCATTGAACATCAAGGGGTGATGGTTAGACTCTCTCCTGCTGGAGAAATTCTCTCTTGTTGGCTGGTTGGAGTCATACCTAGCACAAAAGAAGATGGTCGTGGTTGTTGGAGGTCAGTCATCTCAGCTTCAGGGGATCGCTGCAGGAGTTCCTCAGGGTAGTGTCCTAAGCCTAACCATTTTCATCAATGACCTTTCTTCCATCATAAGGTCAGAAATGGGGATGTTTGCTGATGATTGCACAATGTTCAGTACCATTCAGATTTCTTGGATACTGAAGCAGTCCATGCCCAAATGCAGCAAGACCTGGACAATATCCAGGCTTGGGCTGACAAGTGGCAAGTAACATTTGTGCCACACAAGTGTCAGGCAATGACCTTCTCCAACAAGAGAGAATCTAATCTTCGCCCCTTGAAATTCAATGGCATTACCATAGCTGATTCCCCCACTATCAACATCCTGGGGGTTACCATTGACCAGAAACTGAACTGGACCCAGCCATATAAATACTGTGGTTACAAGAGCAGGTCAGAGGCTGGGAATCCTGCAGTGATTAACTCACCCCCTGTCTCCCCAAAGCCTGTCCACCAACTACAAGGCACAAGTCAGGAGTGGGATGGAATACTCCACACTTGCCTGGATGAGTGCAGCTCCCACAACACTCAAGCTCAACACCATCCAGGACAAAGCAGCTCCGCTTGATTGGTACCCCATCCACAATCATTCATTCCCTCCACCACCAACACGGTGTCAGCAGTGTTCACCATGTACAAGGTGCACTGCAGAAATTCAACAAGGCTCCTTAGGCAGCACTTTCCAAACACACGACCGTGACAATCTAGAAGGACAAGAGCAGTAGATACATGGAAACACCACCACCTGGATGTTCCCTTCCAAGTCACAATCCATTCTGACTTGGAAATATATCTCTGTTCCTTCATTGTCGCTGGGTCAAAATCCTGGAACTCCCTCCCTAACAGCACTGAGGGTGTACCTACACCACATGGACTGTAGCAGTTCAAGAAGGCAGCTCACCAACATCTTATTGCACAACTAGGGATGGGCAATAAATGCTGGCATTGCTAGCAATGCCCACATTCCATGAATGAATAAAATAAACACATCTTTACCCTCTCCATCACATACCTGTCACCTTTGGCTCCTCCCTGTCATCTCGCAGAATCACAGATCGTTACAATGCAGAATGAGGCCACTCGGCCCATTGAGTCTACACTGGCTTGCTGAAGGAGCATTTTATCTCATCCCACCCCTTATCCCCGTAACCTTGCACATTCTTTTTTTCCCAGCTCCCCTGTCCCTCCAAAGTTCCCCCATTCCTCCCCCACCCAAAACACCAACCCCCCCCACCCCAAATCTCACCCCAGGCTCAACCATCACTCCCGGGTCACACCGTCACCTCTGGCACCACTTCACGCAGGAATTTCCCACCACCCCCCAATTCCTGCTTCCCCCATCACTCTTGCCTCCTCTCCCTCCTCACCTCCAGCTGCTGTTACTTAATCTCTCCTTTTTTCTCCTGTATTACAGACCTTCCAATTTTTTTGTTTCAGGTCCATTGAATTCAATTCATCACAGGATGAAAAATCTCAATAACTCCTCAACCAAACTGGTAACCTAGCTGCAAACCTGATGTATAACTCATTGCTAATTTCCCTTCCTTGCAGTGAATCTAATCACAATTTTGATCCTCGTGTGCAAAAAATGTGGTCTCTCCAAATGTGTCACCTGTTACCTGGTAGCCATGGCAGTGGCTGATCTACTGGTCGTAATTCTTGACCTGATAATGAGGCAGATTCCAATTGTTTACGAGGAACATTTTTTTTTCCTGTGGTACATCCGCGTGTGTAATGTCCACGCTGTCCTGCTTTATGCAGCCACTGACTGTTCAGTCTGGTTCACCGTCACTTTCACCTTTGATCGGTTTGTGGCCATTTGTTGCCAGAAGCTGAAAAGTAATTATTGCAGCCAGAAAACGGCGGCGTTGGCTCTGGGAGCAGTGACCGTGCTGAGCTGTTTGAAGAACATTTTCTGGTACTTTATGTTATTGGGTGGGTACGTGCTGTTGAACGACCCCTGGTTTTGTGAGGTAACAGGCACCGTTCTGGCCTCTCCGGTCTGGGGAACAATGGAGTTTGTCCACCACATTCTGACCCCGTGTGTCCCATTTGTCCTGATTCTGCTGCTGAATGTTTTCACCGTCAGGTACATTTTAGTGAGCAGCAGAGCCCGCAGGAGGCTCCGGGCTCATGGCGGTGGGGAGAGTCCCAGAGACCCAGAGATGGAGAGTCGAAGGAAATCCATCATTTTGCTGTTTGTGATCTCGGCCAATTTCATCCTGTTATGGGCAGTGTTGATGTTTTATTCAATATGGAAACGGATGTTTAATTTGGGATTCAAGTCTGTGTTCCTAGATGGCTTTGTGTTGGAATTGGGCTTGATGCTGCAGCTCCTGAGCTGCTGCACAAACACTGCGATTTACGCCGTGACCCAGACTAAGTTCAGGGAGCAGTTTAAGAATGTGCTGAAATATCCCTTTATTCCAATTCTTCAATCATTAAATATTGAGATGAACTGAATCATTGAGAGTTTCCAGAATTTTCTCACGTTATTTCATATTTGGGGTGGGCTGGGGTTGGGGGGGGGGGCACTGTCACTGGAGGAACTGCAGTTTTCTCCTCTTATTTCACTTCAGCAGCACTGGTGGGGTGAACCCCAGTGGGTAGGACATCACCCCGTCCTATTGGCTGGCCCAACAGTCCATCATCCCGCTCCCACACACTGATTGGACTGAAAAACTGATTCCCTGCACTCCCAATGGCCGGTCTGCCTGTCCATCAAAGCATTCCCTTACACTAATTGGACAATAAGAGCCAGCACCACCCCCTCTTGTCTTTCTGCCCTCCCATTGGCCAGGATAAATGTCCATCATTCTAGTCCCACAAATTGATTAGACAGGCTAGCCCCACCCTGGCATCTCTGCCCTCCCATTGGCTTATCTGCCTGACCATCATTCTGTTCCCTTACATAATTGGACAGAGAAACATATCATGACAGCTGTCCCCTCCCGATGACCAGTCCAAATATATGTCAAAAACAAAAAACAAAAAACTGCGGATGCTGGAAATCCAAAACAAAAACAGAATTACCTGGAAAAACTCAGCAGGTCTGGCAGCACCAGCGGAGAAGAAAAGAGTTGACGTTTCGAGTCCTCATGACCCTTCAACAGAACAGTTCTGTCGAAGGGTCATGAGGACTTGAAACGTCAACTCTTTTCTTCTCCGCCGATGCTGCCAGACCTGCAGAGTTTTTCCAGGTAATTCCAAATATATGTCAACCTGCTGCTTCACACTGACTGGACAGAGAACCCACCCCATGACAACCCTACCCCATGACCCCAATGGCATGGACACTTGTCCATCATACCAAGCTTCACACTGATTGGCTGAAGAAAGGAGGGTTGCTGTCCAATGTGGAACGAGGACCACAATTCCCATAGTGAAACAAAAACGAAAATTGCTGGAAAAACGAAGCAGGTCCGACAGCATTTGTGGAGAGAAGGACAGAGTTAACGTTTCAAGTCCATGTGACTCTTCTTCAGAGCTAAAGAGGAGTGGAAATGGGGTGAAATATAAGCTGGTAGAGGGGGGTGGGACGGGTAGAGCTGGATAGTGCGGCCAGTGACAGGTGGAGGCAAAGGAGAGATTGACAAAGATGTCATAAACCATAAATTCCCAGGGTCCACTGGGAGGGAGAGAGAGAGAGAGAGAGAGAAAGCGGTCAGAGGAAGTGAGGTAAAAAGAGGAAGTGAGGTCACATAGGAGAGCTGCGCAGGCGCAGCACAGCGGTTTCCATTGGAAGCTAGGGATTGAGGGTTAAAGGAGTGGGATGTCAATTTAGGTTCAAATTTGGGGATTTAAAGGGGAATTGGAGGGTCAATTGGGTTAGGGTTTGACAAATATTGGACCTAAACCTCTAAGAGAGAGAGACAGAGACGGAGAAAGATAGAGGCAGAGAGAGAGAGAGAAAGAGAGTGACAGATAAATAGAGAAAGAGACAGAGCAACATTGAGAGCAAGAGAACCAGAGAGATAGAAAGGGGGAGAGAGAGATGTATGGGCTGGAGGAGGTTACAGATATAGGGAGGGGTGTAGGGGCTGGAGGAGGTTACAGAGACAGGGAGGGGTGTAGGTGTGGGAGGAGGTTACAGAGATAGGGAGGGTTGTAGGGGCTGGAGGAGGTTACAGAGATAGGGAGGGGTGTAGGGGCTGGAGGAGGTTACAGAGATAGGGAAAGTTATAGGGTCTGGAGAAGGTTATAGCAATAGGGAGGATTGAAGGGGCTGGAGGAGATTACAGAGATGAGGAGGGTTGCAGGGGCGGGAGGAAGTTAGAGAGATAGGAAGGGTTGTAGGGGCTGGAGGAGGTTACAGAGATAGGGGGGTAGGGGCAGGAGTAGGTTACAGAGATAAGGAGGGTTGTTAAGGGCTGGAGGAGGTTACAGAGATAGGGAGGGTTGTAGGGGCAGGAGGAGGTTACAGAGATAGGGAGGTATGTTAGGGGCTGGAGGAGGTTACAGAGATAGGGAGGGTTGTAGGGGCTGGAGGAGGTTACAGCGATAGGGAGGGTTGTAGGGGCTGGAGGAGGTTACAGAGATAGCGAGGGTTGTAGGGGCTGGAGGAGGTTACAGAGATAGGGAGGGTTGTAGGGGCTGGAGGAGATTACAGAGATAGGGAGGGTTGTAGGGGCTGGAGGAGGTTACGGGGATGTCGAGGGGTCTAGGGGCTGGAGGAGGTTAGAGAGATAGGGAGGGTTGTAGGGGCAGGAGGAGGTTACAGAGATAGGAGTGTAGGGGCAGGAGGAGGTTACAGAGATACGGAGGGTGTAGGGGCTGGCGGAGGTTACAGAGATAGGGAGGGGTGTTAGGGGCTGGAGGAGGTTAAAGAGATAGGGAGAGGTGCAGGGGCAGGAGGAGGTTACAGAGAAAGGGAGGGATGTAGGGGGCTGGAGGAGGTTACAGAGATAGGGAGGGGTGTAGGGGCTGGAGGAGGTTACAGAGATAGGGAGGGATGTTAGGGGCTGGAGGAGGTTACAGAGATAGGGAGGGGTGTAGGGGCAGGAGGAGGTTACAGAGAAAGGGAGGGATGTAGGGGGCTGGAGGAGGTTACAGAAATAGGGAGGGGTGTAGGGCCTGGAGGGGGTTACAGAGATAGTGAGGGGTGTAGGGGCTGGAAGAGGTTACAGAGATAGGGAGGGGTGTAGGGGGCTAGAGGAGGTGACAGAGATAGGGAGGGGTGTAGGGGCTGGAGGAGGTTACAGGGATGGGGAGCGGTCAAGGGGCTGGAGGAGTTAAGAGAGATAGGGAGGGATGTTAGGGGCTGGAGGAGGTTACAGAGATAGGGAGGGATGTTAGGGGCTGGAGGAGGTTACAGAGATAGGGAGGGGTGTAGGGGCTGGAGGAGGTTACAGGGATGGGGAGCGGTCAAGGGGCTGGAGGAGTTAAGAGAGATAGGGGTGTAGAGGCAGGAAGAGGTTACAGAGCTGGGGGTGTAGGGGCTGGCGGAGGTTACAGAGATAGGGAGGGGTGTTAGGGGCTGGAGGAGGTTACAGAGATAGGGAGGGGTGCAGGGGGCTGGAGGAGGTTACAGAGATAGGGAGGGGTGTAGGGGGCTGGAGGAGGTTACAGAGATAGGGAGGGTGTAGGGGGGTGGAGGAGGATACAGAGATAGTGAGGGGTGTAGGGGCTGGAAGAGGTTACAGAGATAGGGAGGGGTGTAGGGGCTGGAGGAGGTTACAGAAATAGGGAGGGGTGTAGGGGCAGAAGGAGGTTACAGAGATAGGGAGGGGTGTAGGGGCTGGAGGAGGTTACAGAGATAGGGAGGGTTGTAGGAGCTGGAGGAGGTTACAGAGATAGGGAAGGGTGTAGTGGCAGGAGGAGGTTACAGAGATAGGGAGGTGTGTAGGGGGCTGGAGGAGGTTACCAAGACAGGGAGGGGTGTAGGGTCTGCAGGAGGTTACAGAGATAGGGAGGGTTGTAGTGGCTGGAGGAGGTTACAGAGATAGGGAGATTTGTAGGGGCTGGAGGAGGTTACAGAGATAGGGAGGGTTGTAGGAGCTGGAGGAGGTTACAGAGATAGGGAAGGGTGTAGTGGCAGGAGGAGGTTACAGAGATAGGGAGGTGTGTAGGGGGCTGGAGGAGGTTACCAAGACAGGGAGGGGTGTAGGGTCTGCAGGAGGTTACAGAGATAGGGTGGGTCGTAGGTGCTGGAGGAGGTTACAGAGATAGTGAGGGGTGCATGGGCTGGAGGAGGTTACAGAGATAGGGAGGGGTGAAGGGGCTGGAGGACGATACAGAGATATGGAGGGTTGTAGGGGGCTGGAGGAGGTTACAGAGATAGGGAGCTGTGTAGGGGGCTGGAGGAGGTTACACAGATAGGGAGGGTTGTAGGGGCTGGAGAAGGTTACAGAGATGGGGAGGGGTGTAGGGGCTGGAGGAGGTAACAGAGATAGGGAGGGTTGTTAGGGGCTGGAGGAGGTGACAGAGATAGGGAGGGGTGTAGGGACTAGACGAGTTTACAGAGATAGGGAGAGGTGTAGGGGCTGGAGGAGGTTACAGAGATAGCGAGGGTTGTAGGGGCTGGAGGAGGTTACAGAGATAGGGAGGGTTGTAGGGGCTGGAGGAGATTACAGAGACAGGAGTGTAGGGGCAGGAGGAGGTTACAGAGATACGGAGGGTGTAGGGGCTGGCGGAGATTACAGAGATAGGGAGGGGCGTTAGGGGCTGGCGGAGGTTACAGAGATAGGGAGGGTGTAGGGGGCTGGAGGAAGTTACAGAGATAGGGAGAGGTGCAGGGGGCTGGAGGAGGTTACAGAGATAGGGAGGGGTGTAGGGGCAGGAGGAGGTTACAGAGAAAGGGAGGGATGTATGGGGCTGGAGGAGGTTACAGAGATAGGGAGGGGTGTAGGGCCTGGAGGGTGTTACAGAGATAGTGAGGGGTGTAGGGGCTGGAAGAGGTTACAGAGATAGGGAGGGGTGTAGGGGGCTAGAAGAGGTTACAGAGATAGGGAGGGATGTAGGGGCTGGAGGAGGTTACAGAGATAGGGAGGGGTGTAGGGGCTGGAGGAGGATACAGAGATTGGGAGGGATGTTAGGGGCTGGAGGAGGTTACAGAGATAGGGAGGGGTGTAGGGGCAGAAGGAGGTTACAGAGATAGGGAGGGGTGTAGGGGCTGGAGGAGGTTACAGAGATAGGGAGGGTTGATAGGGGCTGGAGGAGGTTACAGAGGTAGGGAGGGGCATAGGGGGTGGAGGAGGTTACAGAGATAGGGAGGGGTGTAGGGGCTGGAGGAGGTTACAGAGATAGGGAGGGGTGTAGGGGCTGGAGGAGGTTACAGAGATAGGGAGGTGTGTAGGGGCTGGAGGAGGTTACAGAGATAGGCAGGGGTGTAGGGGCAGGAGGAGGTTACAGAGATAGGGAGTGTTGTAGGGGCTGGCGGAGGTTAAAGAGATAGGGAGGAGTATATGGGCTGAAGGAGGATACAGAGATAGGGAGGTGTGTAGGGGCTGGAAGAGGTTACAGATATAGGGGTATAGGGGCTGGAGGAGGTTACAGATATAGGGAGGGTTTATGGGCTGGAGGAGTTTACAGAGCTAGGGAGGGATATAGATGCTGCAGGAGGTTACAGAGATAGGTTCGGTTTATGGCCTTGAGGAGGTTACAGAGATAGGGAGGGTTGTAGGTGTTGGAGGAGGTTACAGAGATAGGGAGGGTTGTAGGGGCTGTAGGCGGTGACAGAGATAGGGAGGGGTGTATGGGCTGGAGGAGGATACAGAGATAGGGAGGGGTGTATGGGCTTGAGGAGGATACAGAGATAGGGAGGGGTGTAGGGGCTGGAGGACGATGCAGAGATATGGAGGGTTCTAGGGGGCTTCAGGAAGTTACAGAGATAGGGAGTGTTGTAGGGGCTGGAGGAGGTTACAGAGATGGGGAGGGGTGTAGGGGCTGGAGGAATTTACAGAGATAGGGTGGGTTGTTAGGGGCTGGAGGAGGTTACAGAGATAACGAGGGGTGATGGAATGGAGGAGTTTACAGAGATAGGGAGGCGTGTAGGGGCTGGAGGATGTTACAGAGATAGGGAGGGGTGTAGGGACTGGAGGAGGTTACAGAGATAGGGAGGGGTGTAGGGGCTGGAGGAGGACACAGAGATAGGGAGGGGTGTAGGGGCTAGAAGAAGCTACAGAGATAGTGAGTGTGTAGGGGGCTGGAGGAGGTTACAGAGATAGGGAGTGGTGTAGGTGGTTGCAGGAGGATACAGAAATAGGGAGAGATGTAGGGGCTGGAGGAGGTTACATGGATAGGGAGGGGTGTAGAGGCAGGAGGAGGTTACAGAGATAGGGAGTGTTGTAGGGGCTGGAGGAGGTTACAGAGATAGGGAGGGGTATATATGCTGAAGAAGGATACAGAGATAGGGAGAGGTGAAGGGGCTGGAGGAGGATACAGAGATATGGAGGGTTGTAGGGGGCTGGAGGAGGTTATAGAGATAGGGAGGGTTGTAAGGGCTGGAGGAGGTTACAGAGATGGGGAGGGTTGTTAGGGGCTGGAGGAGGTGACAGAGATAGGGAGGGGTGTAGGGACTAGACGAGTTTACAGAGATAGGGAGAGGTGTAGGGGCTGGAGGAGGTTACAGAGATAGCGAGGGTTGTAGGGGCTGGAGGAGGTTACAGAGATAGGGAGGGTTGTAGGGGCTGGAGGAGATTACAGAGACAGGAGTGTAGGGGCAGGAGGAGGTTACAGAGATACGGAGGGTGTAGGGGCTGGCGGAGATTACAGAGATAGGGAGGGGCGTTAGGGGCTGGCGGAGGTTACAGAGATAGGGAGGGTGTAGGGGGCTGGAGGAAGTTACAGAGATAGGGAGAGGTGCAGGGGGCTGGAGGAGGTTACAGAGATAGGGAGGGGTGTAGGGGCAGGAGGAGGTTACAGAGAAAGGGAGGGATGTATGGGGCTGGAGGAGGTTACAGAGATAGGGAGGGGTGTAGGGCCTGGAGGGTGTTACAGAGATAGTGAGGGGTGTAGGGGCTGGAAGAGGTTACAGAGATAGGGAGGGGTGTAGGGGGCTAGAAGAGGTTACAGAGATAGGGAGGGATGTAGGGGCTGGAGGAGGTTACAGAGATAGGGAGGGGTGTAGGGGCTGGAGGAGGATACAGAGATTGGGAGGGATGTTAGGGGCTGGAGGAGGTTACAGAGATAGGGAGGGGTGTAGGGGCAGAAGGAGGTTACAGAGATAGGGAGGGGTGTAGGGGCTGGAGGAGGTTACAGAGATAGGGAGGGTTGATAGGGGCTGGAGGAGGTTACAGAGGTAGGGAGGGGCATAGGGGGTGGAGGAGGTTACAGAGATAGGGAGGGGTGTAGGGGCTGGAGGAGGTTACAGAGATAGGGAGGGGTGTAGGGGCTGGAGGAGGTTACAGAGATAGGGAGGTGTGTAGGGGCTGGAGGAGGTTACAGAGATAGGCAGGGGTGTAGGGGCAGGAGGAGGTTACAGAGATAGGGAGTGTTGTAGGGGCTGGCGGAGGTTAAAGAGATAGGGAGGAGTATATGGGCTGAAGGAGGATACAGAGATAGGGAGGTGTGTAGGGGCTGGAAGAGGTTACAGATATAGGGGTATAGGGGCTGGAGGAGGTTACAGATATAGGGAGGGTTTATGGGCTGGAGGAGTTTACAGAGCTAGGGAGGGATATAGATGCTGCAGGAGGTTACAGAGATAGGTTCGGTTTATGGCCTTGAGGAGGTTACAGAGATAGGGAGGGTTGTAGGTGTTGGAGGAGGTTACAGAGATAGGGAGGGTTGTAGGGGCTGTAGGCGGTGACAGAGATAGGGAGGGGTGTATGGGCTGGAGGAGGATACAGAGATAGGGAGGGGTGTATGGGCTTGAGGAGGATACAGAGATAGGGAGGGGTGTAGGGGCTGGAGGACGATGCAGAGATATGGAGGGTTCTAGGGGGCTTCAGGAAGTTACAGAGATAGGGAGTGTTGTAGGGGCTGGAGGAGGTTACAGAGATGGGGAGGGGTGTAGGGGCTGGAGGAATTTACAGAGATAGGGTGGGTTGTTAGGGGCTGGAGGAGGTTACAGAGATAACGAGGGGTGATGGAATGGAGGAGTTTACAGAGATAGGGAGGCGTGTAGGGGCTGGAGGATGTTACAGAGATAGGGAGGGGTGTAGGGACTGGAGGAGGTTACAGAGATAGGGAGGGGTGTAGGGGCTGGAGGAGGACACAGAGATAGGGAGGGGTGTAGGGGCTAGAAGAAGCTACAGAGATAGTGAGTGTGTAGGGGGCTGGAGGAGGTTACAGAGATAGGGAGTGGTGTAGGTGGTTGCAGGAGGATACAGAAATAGGGAGAGATGTAGGGGCTGGAGGAGGTTACATGGATAGGGAGGGGTGTAGAGGCAGGAGGAGGTTACAGAGATAGGGAGTGTTGTAGGGGCTGGAGGAGGTTACAGAGATAGGGAGGGGTATATATGCTGAAGAAGGATACAGAGATAGGGAGAGGTGAAGGGGCTGGAGGAGGATACAGAGATATGGAGGGTTGTAGGGGGCTGGAGGAGGTTATAGAGATAGGGAGGGTTGTAAGGGCTGGAGGAGGTTACAGAGATGGGGAGGGGTGTAGGGTCTGGAGGATGTTACAGAGATAGGGAGGGTTGTTAGGGGCTGGAGGAGGTTACAGAGATAGGGAGGGGTTTAGTGACTGGAGGAGTTTACAGAGATAGGGACGGTTGTAGGGGGCTGGAGGAGGTTACAGAGATAGGGAGGGGGTGTAGGGTCTGGAGGTGTTTACAGAGATAGGGAGGGTTGTAGGGGCTAGAGGAGGTTACAGAGATAGGGAGGGGTGTCGGGGCTGGAGGAGGTTACAGAGATAGGGAGGGGTGTAGTGGCTGGAGGAGGTTACAGAGATAGGGAGAGGTGTGTGGGGCTGGAGGAGTTTACAGAGATAGGGAGAGGTGTAGGGGGCTGGAGGGGGTTATAGAGATAGGGAGGTGTGTAGGGGCTGGAGGAGGTTACAGAGATAGGGAGGGGTGTAGGGGGCTGGAGGGGGTTATAGAGATAGGGAGGGGTGTAGGGGCTGGAGGAGGTTACAGAGATAGGGAGGGGTATCGGGGCTGGAGGAACTTACAGAGATAGGGAGGGGTTTAGGGACTACAAGAAGCTACAGAGATAGTGAGTGTGTAGGGGGCTGGAGGAGGTTACAGAGACAGGGAGGTGTGTATGGGACTGGAGGAGGTTACAGAGAGAGGGAGGGTTGCAGAGGACTGGAGGAGGTTACAGAGATAGGGAGTGGTGTAGGTGTTTGCAGGAGGATACAGAAATAGGGAGGGATGTAGGGGCTGGAGGAGGTTACATGGATAGGGAGGGGTGTAGAGGCAGGAGGAGGTTACATAGATAGGGAGTGTTGTAGGGGCTGGAGGAGGTTACAGAGATAGGGAGGGGTATATAGGCTGAAGAAGGATACAGAGATAGGGAGAGGTGAAGGGGCTGGAGGAGGATACAGAGATATGGAGGGTTGTAGGGGGCTGGAGGAGGTTACAGATATAGGGAGGTGTGTAGGGGGCTGGAGGAGGTTACAGAGATAGGGAGGGTTGTCATGGCTGGAGGAGGTTACAGAGATGGGGAGCGGTGTAGGGGCTGGAGGATGTTACAGAGATAGGGAGGGTTGTAGGGGCTGGAGGAGGTTACAGAGATAGGAAGGGGTGTAGTGGCTGGAGGAGTTTACAGAGATAGGGAGAGGTGTAGGGGGCTGGAGGGGGTTACAGAGATAGGGAGGGGTGATGGAATGGAGGAGTTTACAGAGATAGGGAGGCGTGTAGGGGCTGGAGGATGTTACAGAGATAGGGAGGGGTGTAGGGACTGGAGGAGGTTACAGAGATAGGGAGGGGTGTAGGGGCTGGAGGAGGTTACAGAGATAGGGAGGGGTGTAGGGGCTAGAAGAAGCTACAGAGATAGTGAGTGTGTAGGGGGCTGGAGGAGGTTACAGAGAGAGGGAGGGTTGTAGAGGACTGGAGGAGGTTACAGAGATAGGGAGTGGTGTAGGTGGTTGCAGGAGGATACAGAAATAGGGAGAGATGTAGGGGCTGGAGGAGGTTACATGGATAGGGAGGGGTGTAGAGGCAGGAGGAGGTTACAGAGATAGGGAGTGTTGTAGGGGCTGGAGGAGGTTACAGAGATAGGGAGGGGTGTAGGGGCTGGAGGAGGTTACAGAGATAGGGAGTGTTGTAGGGGCTGGAGGAGGTTACAGAGATAGGGAGTGTTGTAGTGGCTGGAGGAGGTTACAGAGATAGGGAGAGGTGAAGGGGCTGGAGGAGGATACAGAGATATGGAGGGTTGTAGGGGGCTGGAGGAGGTTACAGAGATAGGGAGGTGTGTAGGGGGCGGGAGGAGGTTATAGAGATAGGGAGGGTTGTAAGGGCTGGAGGAGGTTACAGAGATGGGGAGGGGTGTAGGGTCTGGAGGATGTTACAGAGATAGGGAGGGTTGTTAGGGGCTGGAGGAGGTTACAGAGATAGGGAGGGGTTTAGTGACTGGAGGAGTTTACAGAGATAGGGACGGTTGTAGGGGGCTGGAGGAGGTTACAGAGATAGGGAGGGGGTGTAGGGTCTGGAGGTGTTTACAGAGATAGGGAGGGTTGTAGGGGCTAGAGGAGGTTACAGAGATAGGGAGGGGTGTCGGGGCTGGAGGAGGTTACAGAGATAGGGAGGGGTGTAGTGGCTGGAGGAGGTTACAGAGATAGGGAGAGGTGTGTGGGGCTGGAGGAGTTTACAGAGATAGGGAGAGGTGTAGGGGGCTGGAGGGGGTTATAGAGATAGGGAGGTGTGTAGGGGCTGGAGGAGGTTACAGAGATAGGGAGGGGTATCGGGGCTGGAGGAACTTACAGAGATAGGGAGGGGTTTAGGGACTACAAGAAGCTACAGAGATAGTGAGTGTGTAGGGGGCTGGAGGAGGTTACAGAGACAGGGAGGTGTGTATGGGACTGGAGGAGGTTACAGAGAGAGGGAGGGTTGCAGAGGACTGGAGGAGGTTACAGAGATAGGGAGTGGTGTAGGTGTTTGCAGGAGGATACAGAAATAGGGAGGGATGTAGGGGCTGGAGGAGGTTACATGGATAGGGAGGGGTGTAGAGGCAGGAGGAGGTTACATAGATAGGGAGTGTTGTAGGGGCTGGAGGAGGTTACAGAGATAGGGAGGGGTATATAGGCTGAAGAAGGATACAGAGATAGGGAGAGGTGAAGGGGCTAGAGGAGGATACAGAGATATGGAGGGTTGTAGGGGGCTGGAGGAGGTTACAGAGATAGGGAGGGGTATATAGGCTGAAGAAGGATACAGAGATAGGGAGAGGTGAAGGGGCTGGAGGAGGATACAGAGATATGGAGGGTTGTAGGGGGCTGGAGGAGGTTACAGATATAGGGAGGTGTGTAGGGGGCTGGAGGAGGTTACAGAGATAGGGAGGGTTGTCATGGCTGGAGGAGGTTACAGAGATGGGGAGCGGTGTAGGGGCTGGAGGATGTTACAGAGATAGGGAGGGTTGTAGGGGCTGGAGGAGGTTACAGAGATAGGAAGGGGTGTAGTGGCTGGAGGAGTTTACAGAGATAGGGAGAGGTGTAGGGGGCTGGAGGGGGTTACAGAGATAGGGAGGGGTGTAGGGGCTGGAGGACATTACAGAGATAGGGAGGGGTATCGGGGCTGGAGGAGGTTACAGAGATAGGGAGGGGTGTAGGGGCTGGAGGAGGTTACAGAGATAGCGAGGCTGTAGGGGCTGGAGGAGGTTACAGAGTTAGGGAGGGGTATCGGGGCTGGAGGAGGTTACAGAGATGGGGAGTATTGTCTATGCCAGAGGAGGGAAGAACAGTAGGGCCTGCAGGAGCGTACTGCGATACGGAGATTTGTCCTAGCTGGAGGATGTTACAGAGATAAGGAGAACTTTAGCGATAGGTGGTGGTTACGGAGATAGGCCGGTAAGTAGGCACTGGAGGAGGCTACAGAGATGGGGAGGGTTGTAGGGGCTGTTGGACATTACAGAGATAGGGAGACATGCAGGTGCTGAATGAGGTAATAGAGATAGGGATGATTGTCGTGGCTAGAGGAGGTTCGAGAGTTACGGTGAGTTGTAGCGGGTGGAGGACTTTACAGAGATGAGGAGTGTTGTATGGGATGGAGGATTTCACAGAGATGGTATTAGGAACTAGAGATAGTTTAAGTAAGTTATATTTGTATTTGTGAATGTTAGGAATGAGTTTTAGCTTTCAGTTTAATTTCTATTTCCGTATTGGTGTTAAGAGAGGAAGTTGAGTTTTAGTTTCATTTTAAATGTTGCCAAGTCTGTGGGTTTGTTGGTTTACCTGCATTTTTAATGAGGCTTTATGACTCTTGAAGTAGAAAGCTGGCCTGTTGCCTAGCAACAGTGGACCCACAGAGACTGGGTGAAAGAGAGCAGCAGTTTGTTTTAATTCAGTTGAAATTAGGAGCCAGGAGAAGCTGGACACAGCAGAGGGAGCTGCAGGGAGCAGATTTTCCAAAAGAACCAAAAGGTCCTTAAGCTAAGGAGTGGGACAGAAAGGTAGGGAGGGTCCCAAGAAGACCTTCGAGTCAAAGGACAAGATCAGGAATATGGAGAAGGTCTTGTTAACAGTGAGGAGCAGAGGCAGGCGCCAAGCTTAAAGTGAGAAAGCTGCAGGACGCAGACTTAAAGCAAAATAGGCTTGCGAGAAGCCAGAAGATTCAAGGAAACAGCCAAAGGTTGGTGAAGCAGTTACGCTCTGCAGCCATGGCCGAGTATCTGAGAGAGTGTGTGGAAGGCAAAGCTTGAATGCATGTGGCATTCCAGGGGAAAGGAGCATCAGAAGGAGAGCTCAAAACCCTAGAGATGGACCCTTGTGGAAGGCATCTGACAGAAAGCATCCTTTGGGAGAAAGTGAGCTCTTCAAGAGTGGAGATTAGAAACGCCGGATGAAAGACTGCAGCTCATTGTGACCGTTTGGCTCACTGTGTGACAAGAATCTGGGGGGAATTGAACAGAGATCCAAAGCATCTGTCTGGGGTGGCATATCAGTCATCTGGTACCAGAGTGTGGTGTGCCTGACCACAGATCGTCTCTTGGTTTACATGGATTGTGTAGTTACTGTGAACATGAGGGTAAAAGATAGCTTTTGTAGCTTGTGTTAGCCTTACAAATCTGTATATATCTGTAAAGGTATGGTTGTGGGTGAAGGAGTATTGTAACATAGTTCATCTTTTCTTGTTAAATAAGTGTTGTATTGTTTTGTTAAAAGTTCTTCAGCTGACTCCTGTGACTCTGTTCAGAAGTCACCGTCCACATTTCTGAACAAAAAATAACAGTTAGGATCGATCAAGACAGGTTCCACCCTGTGATCCGACTTGTCCAGTAGTAACATCAGCTGGGATTGTGACAGTAGGGAGGGTTGTAGATGTTAGTGGAGGATACAGGAATAGACAGCGATGTATGGGCTGGAGGTATTTACAGAATTAGGAAACTATTGTAGCGCTTAGAAGAGCTTATACATTTAAGGAAGGCTGTAGCAGCTTGAAGAGGTTACAGAGGAAGGGTTGTAGGGGCTGGAATAGGTTACAGAGATAGGGAGGGGTGTTGGGGTTGGAGGGGGTTACAGAGATAGGGAGGGTTGTAGGGGCTGGAGGATGTTACAGCGATGGGGAGGGGTGTAGGGGCTGGAGCAGGTTACAGAGATAGGGAGGGTTGTTAGGGGCAGGAGGAGGTTACAGAGATAGGGAGGGGTGTAGGGGCTGGAGGAACTTACAGAGATAGGGAGGGTTGTTAGGAGCTGGAGGAGGTTACAGAAATAGGGAGGGGTGCTGGGGCAGGAGGAGGTTACAGAGATAGGGAGGGGTGTAGGGGCTGACGGAGGTTACAGAGATAGGGATGGTTGTAGTGGCTGGAGGAGGTTACAGAGATAAGGAGGGTTGTAGGGGCAGGAGGAAGTTACAGAGATAGGGAGGGGTGTAGGGGCTGGAGGAGGTTACAGTGATAGGGAGGGTGTAGGGGGCTGGAGGAGGTTACAGAGATAGGGAGGGGTGTGAGGCTGGAGGAGGTTACAGAGATAGGGAGGGGTGTAGGAGGATGGAGGAGGTTACAGAGATAGGGAGGGTGTAGGGGGCTGGAGGAGGTTACAGAGATAGGGAGGGTTGATTGGGGCTGGAGGAGGTTGCAGAGGTAGGGAGCGGCGTAGGGGCTGGAGGAGGTTACAGAGATAGGGAGGGGCATAGGGGCAGGAGGAGTTTACAGAGATAGGGAGGGGTGTAGGGGCTGGAGGACGTTACAGAGATAGGGAGGGGTGTAGGGGCTGGAGGAGTTTACAAAGATAGGGAGGGGTGTAGGGGCTGGAGGAAGTTACAGAGATAGGCAGGGGTGTAGGGGGCTGGAGGAGGTTACAGAGATAGGGAGGGGTGTAGGGGGGACTGGAGAAGATTACAGAGATAGGGAGGGGTGTAGGGGGCTGGAGGTGGTTACAGAGATAGGGAGGGTTGCAGTGGGCTGGAGGAGGTTACAGAGATAGGGAGGGGTGTAGGGGCTGGAGGAGGTTACAGCGATAGGGAGGGGTATCGGGGCTGGAGGAGGTTACAGAGATGGGGAGTATTGTCTCTGCCAGAGGAGTTTACCAAGGAGGGAAGAACAGTAGGGCCTGCAGGAGCGTACTGTGATACAGTGGTCTTTAGTAGCTGGAGGATGTTACAGAGATAAGGAGAACTTTAGCGATAGGTGGTGGTTACAGAGATAGGCCGGTAAGTAGGCACTGGAGGAGGCTACAGAGATGGGGAGGGTTGTAGGGGCTGTTGGACATTACAGAGATAGGGAGACATGCAGGTGCTGAATGAGTTAATAGAGATAGGGATGATTGTCGTGGCTAGAGGAGGTTCGAGAGTTACGGTGAGTTGTAGCGGGTGGAGGACTTTACAGAGATGAGGAGTGTTGTATGGGATGGAGGATTTCACAGAGATGGTATTAGGAACTAGAGATAGTTTAAGTAAGTTATATTTGTATTTGTGAATGTTAGGAATGAGTTTTAGCTTTCAGTTTATTTTCTGTTTCCGTATTGGTGTTAAGAGAGGAAGTTGAGTTTTAGTTTCATTTTAAAAGTTGCCAAGTCTGTGGGTTTGTTGGTTTACTTGCATTTTTAATGAGGCTTTATGACTCTTGAAGTAGAAAGCTGGCCTGTTGCCTAGCAACAGGGGACCCACAGAGACTGGGTGAAAGAGAGCAGCAGTTTGTTTTAATTCAGTTGAAATCAGGAGCCAGGAGAAGCTGCACACAGCAGAGGGAGCTGCGGGGAGCAGATTTTCCAAAAGAACCAAAAGGTCCTTAAGCTAAGGAGTGGGACAGAAAGGTAGGGAGGGTCCCAAGAAGACCTTCGAGTCAAAGGGAAAGATCAGGAATATGGAGAAGGTCTTGTTAACAGTGAGGAGCAGAGGCAGGCGCCAAGCTTAAAGTGAGAAAGCTGCAGGACGCAGACTTAAAGCAAAATAGGCTTGCGAGAAGCCAGAAGATTCAAGGAAACAGCCAAAGGTTGGTGAAGCAGTGATGCTCTGCAGCCATGGCCGAGTATCTGAGAGAGTGTGTGGAAGGCAAAGCTTGAATGCATGTGGCATTCCAGGGGAAAGGAGCATCAGAAGGAGAGCTCAAAACCCTAGACATGGACCCTTGTGGAAGGCATCTGATAGAAAGCATCCTTTGGGAGAAAGTGAGCTCTTCAAGAGTGGAGATTGGAAACGCCGGATGAAAGACTGGAGCTCATTGTGACCGTTTGGCTCACTGTGTGACAAGCATCTGGGGGGAATTGAGGAGAGATCCAAAGCATCTGTCTGGAGTGGCATATCAGTCATCTGGTACCAGAGTGTGGTGTGCCTGACCACAGATCGTCTCTTGGTTTACATGGATTGTGTAGTTACTGTGAACATGAGGGTATAAGATAGCTTTTGTAGCTTGTGTTAGCCTTACAAATCTGTATATATCTGTAAAGGTATGGTTGTGGGTGAAGGAGTATTGTAACATAGTTCATCTTTTCTTGTTAAATAAGTGTTGTATTGTTTTGTTAAAAGTTCTTCAGCTGACTCCTGTGACTCTGTTCAGAATTCACCGTCCTCAAATCTGAACAAAAATAACAGTTAGGATCGATCAAGACAGGTTCCACCCTGTGATCCGACTTGTCCAGTAGTAACATCAGCTGGGATTGTGACAGTAGGGAGGGTTGTAGATGCAAGTGGAGGATACAGGAATAGGCAGCGATGTATGGGCTGGAGGTGTTTACAGAATTAGGAAACTACTGTAGGGCTTAGAATAGGTTATATATTTAAGGGAGGCTGTAGCAGCTTGAGGAGGTTACAGAGGAAGGGTTGTAGGGGCTGGAGGAGGTTACAGAGATAGGGAGCGGTGTTGGGGTTGGAGGGGGTTACAGAGATAGGCAGGGTTGTAGGGGCTGGTGGAGGTTACAGAGATGGGGAGGGGTGTAGGGGCTGGAGGAGGTTACAGAGATAGGGAGGGGTGTAGGTGCTGGAGGAGGTTACAGAGATAGGGAGGTGTGTGGGGACTGCAGGAGTTTACAGAGATAGGGAGGGTTGTAGGGGCAGAAGAAGGTTACAGAGTAAGGGAGGGGTGTAGGGGCTGGAGGAATTTACAGAGATAGGGAGGGTTGTAGGAGCTGGAGGAGGTTACAGAAATAGGGAGGGGTGTAGGGGCTGGAGGAGGTTACAGAGATAGGGATGGTTGTACTGGCTGGAGGAGGTTACAGAGATAAGGAGGGTTGAAGGCAAATGAAGAGGTTACAAAGAAAGGGAGGGGTGTAGGTTCTGGAGGACTTTAGAGAGATAGGGAGGGTTGTAGGGGCAGGAGAATGTTACAGAGATAGGGAGGGGTGTAGGGGCTGGAGGAGGTTACACAGATAGGGAGGGGTGTAGGGTCAGGAGGATGTTACAGAGATAGGGAGGGGTGTAGGGGCTGGAGGAGGTTACAGAGATGGGGAGGGGTGTAGGGGCTGGAGGAGGTTACAGAGATAGGGAGGGGTGTAGGTGCTGGAGGAGGTTACAGAGATAGGGAGGGGTGTAGGGACTGCAGGAGATTACAGAGATAGGGAGGGTTGTAGGGGCTGGAGGAGGTACAGAGATAGGGAGGGGTGTAGGGGCTGGAGGAGGTTACAGAGATAGGGAGGGTTGTTAGGGGCAGGAGGAAGTTACAGAGATAGGGAGGGGTGTAGGGGCTGGAGCAGGTTACAGAGATAGGGAGGGTTGAAGGGGCAGGAGGAGGTTACAGAGTAAGGGAGGGGTGTAGGGGCTGGAGGAACTTACAGAGATAGGGAGGGTTGTTAGGTGCTGGAGGAGGTTACAGAAATAGGGAGGGGTGCTGGGGCAGTAGGAGGTTACAGAGATAGGGAGGGATGTAGGGGCTGGAGGAGGTTACAGAGATAGGGATGGTTGTACTGGCTGGAGGAGGTAACAGAAAAATGGAGGGGTGTAGGCGCTGGAGGAGGTTACAGAGATAGGGAGGGTTGTTAGGGGCAGAAGGAGGTTACAGAGATAGGGAGGGTGTAGGGGCTGGAGGAGGTTACAGAGATAAGGAGGTTTGTAGGGGCCGGAGGAGGTTACAGAGATAGGGAGGGTTGTTAGGGGCAGGAGGAGGTTACAGAGATAGGGAGGGATGTAGGGGCTGGAGGAGGTTACAGAGATAGGGAGGGTTGTAGGGGCAGGAGGAGGTTACAGAGTAAGGGAGGGGTGTAGGGGCTGGAGGAACTTACAGAGATAGGGAGGGTTGTAAGGGGCTGGAGGAGGTTACAGAAATAGGGAGGGGTGCTGTGGCAGGAGGAGGTTACAGAGATAGGGAGGGGTGTAGGGGCTGGAGGAGGTTACAGAGATAGGGATGGTTGTACTGGCTGGAGGAGGTAACAGAAAAATGGAGGGGTGTAGGCGCTGGAGGAGGTTACAGAGATAGGGAGGGTTGTTAGGGGCAGAAGGAGGTTACAGAGATAGGGAGGGTGTAGGGGCTGGAGGAGGTTACAGAGTAAGGGAGGGGTGTAGGGGCTGGAGGAACTTACAGAGATAGGGAGGGTTGTTAGGGGCAGGAGGAGGTTACAGAGATAGGGAGGTTTGTAGGGGCCGGAGGAGGTTACAGAGATAGGGAGGGTTGTTAGGGGCAGGAGGAGGTTACAGAGATAGGGAGGGGTGTAGGGGCTGGAGGAGGTTACAGAGATAGGGAGGGTTGTAGGGGCAGGAGGAGGTTACAGAGTAAGGGAGGGGTGTAGGGGCTGGAGGAACTTACAGAGATAGGGAGGGTTGTAAGGGGCTGGAGGAGGTTACAGAAATAGGGAGGGGTGCTGTGGCAGGAGGAGGTTACAGAGATAGGGAGGGGTGTAGGGGCTGGAGGAGGTTACAGAGATAGGGATGGTTGTACTGGCTGGAGGAGGTAACAGAGATACGGAGGGGTGTAGGCGCTGGAGGAGGTTACAGAGATAGGGAGGGTAGTTAGGGGCAGGAGGAGGTTACAGAGATAGGGAGGGGTGTAGGGGCTGGAGGAGGTTACAGAGATAGGGAGGGTTGTAGGGGCTGGAGGAGGTTACAGAGATAGGGAGGGGTATATAGGCTGAAGAAGGATACAGAGATAGGGAGAGGTGAAGGGGCTGGAGGAGGATACAGAGATATGGAGGGTTGTAGGGGGCTGGAGGAGGTTACAGATATAGGGAGGTGTGTAGGGGGCTGGAGGAGGTTACAGAGATAGGGAGGGTTGTCATGGCTGGAGGAGGTTACAGAGATGGGGAGCGGTGTAGGGGCTGGAGGATGTTACAGAGATAGGGAGGGTTGTAGGGGCTGGAGGAGGTTACAGAGATAGGAAGGGGTGTAGTGGCTGGAGGAGTTTACAGAGATAGGGAGAGGTGTAGGGGGCTGGAGGGGGTTACAGAGATAGGGAGGGGTGTAGGGGCTGGAGGACGTTACAGAGATAGGGAGGGGTGTAGGGGCTGGAGGACGTTACAGAGATAGGGAGGGGTGTAGGGGCTGGAGGAGTTTACAGAGTAAGGGAGGGGTGTAGGGGCTGGAGGAACTTACAGAGATAGGGAGGGTTGTAAGGGGCTGGAGGAGGTTACAGAAATAGGGAGGGGTGCTGTGGCAGGAGGAGGTTACAGAGATAGGGAGGGGTGTAGGGGCTGGAGGAGGTTACAGAGATAGGGATGGTTGTACTGGCTGGAGGAGGTTACAGAGATAGGGAGGGGTGTAGGGGCTGGAGGAGGTTACAGCGATAGGGAGGGGTATCGGGGCTGGAGGAGGTTACAGAGATGGGGAGTATTGTCTCTGCCAGAGGAGTTTACCAAGGAGGGAAGAACAGTAGGGCCTGCAGGAGCGTACTGTGATACAGTGGTCTTTAGTAGCTGGAGGATGTTACAGAGATAAGGAGAACTTTAGCGATAGGTGGTGGTTACAGAGATAGGCCGGTAAGTAGGCACTGGAGGAGGCTACAGAGATGGGGAGGGTTGTAGGGGCTGTTGGACATTACAGAGATAGGGAGACATGCAGGTGCTGAATGAGTTAATAGAGATAGGGATGATTGTCGTGGCTAGAGGAGGTTCGAGAGTTACGGTGAGTTGTAGCGGGTGGAGGACTTTACAGAGATGAGGAGTGTTGTATGGGATGGAGGATTTCACAGAGATGGTATTAGGAACTAGAGATAGTTTAAGTAAGTTATATTTGTATTTGTGAATGTTAGGAATGAGTTTTAGCTTTCAGTTTATTTTCTGTTTCTGTATTGGTGTTAAGAGAGGAAGTTGAGTTTTAGTTTCATTTTAAAAGTTGCCAAGTCTGTGGGTTTGTTGGTTTACTTGCATTTTTAATGAGGCTTTATGACTCTTGAAGTAGAAAGCTGGCCTGTTGCCTAGCAACAGGGGACCCACAGAGACTGGGTGAAAGAGAGCAGCAGTTTGTTTTAATTCAGTTGAAATCAGGAGCCAGGAGAAGCTGCACACAGCAGAGGGAGCTGCGGGGAGCAGATTTTCCAAAAGAACCAAAAGGTCCTTAAGCTAAGGAGTGGGACAGAAAGGTAGGGAGGGTCCCAAGAAGACCTTCGAGTCAAAGGGAAAGATCAGGAATATGGAGAAGGTCTTGTTAACAGTGAGGAGCAGAGGCAGGCGCCAAGCTTAAAGTGAGAAAGCTGCAGGACGCAGACTTAAAGCAAAATAGGCTTGCGAGAAGCCAGAAGATTCAAGGAAACAGCCAAAGGTTGGTGAAGCAGTGATGCTCTGCAGCCATGGCCGAGTATCTGAGAGAGTGTGTGGAAGGCAAAGCTTGAATGCATGTGGCATTCCAGGGGAAAGGAGCATCAGAAGGAGAGCTCAAAACCCTAGACATGGACCCTTGTGGAAGGCATCTGATAGAAAGCATCCTTTGGGAGAAAGTGAGCTCTTCAAGAGTGGAGATTGGAAACGCCGGATGAAAGACTGGAGCTCATTGTGACCGTTTGGCTCACTGTGTGACAAGCATCTGGGGGGAATTGAGGAGAGATCCAAAGCATCTGTCTGGAGTGGCATATCAGTCATCTGGTACCAGAGTGTGGTGTGCCTGACCACAGATCGTCTCTTGGTTTACATGGATTGTGTAGTTACTGTGAACATGAGGGTATAAGATAGCTTTTGTAGCTTGTGTTAGCCTTACAAATCTGTATATATCTGTAAAGGTATGGTTGTGGGTGAAGGAGTATTGTAACATAGTTCATCTTTTCTTGTTAAATAAGTGTTGTATTGTTTTGTTAAAAGTTCTTCAGCTGACTCCTGTGACTCTGTTCAGAATTCACCGTCCTCAAATCTGAACAAAAATAACAGTTAGGATCGATCAAGACAGGTTCCACCCTGTGATCCGACTTGTCCAGTAGTAACATCAGCTGGGATTGTGACAGTAGGGAGGGTTGTAGATGCAAGTGGAGGATACAGGAATAGGCAGCGATGTATGGGCTGGAGGTGTTTACAGAATTAGGAAACTACTGTAGGGCTTAGAATAGGTTATATATTTAAGGGAGGCTGTAGCAGCTTGAGGAGGTTACAGAGGAAGGGTTGTAGGGGCTGGAGGAGGTTACAGAGATAGGGAGCGGTGTTGGGGTTGGAGGGGGTTACAGAGATAGGCAGGGTTGTAGGGGCTGGTGGAGGTTACAGAGATGGGGAGGGGTGTAGGGGCTGGAGGAGGTTACAGAGATAGGGAGGGGTGTAGGTGCTGGAGGAGGTTACAGAGATAGGGAGGTGTGTGGGGACTGCAGGAGTTTACAGAGATAGGGAGGGTTGTAGGGGCAGAAGAAGGTTACAGAGTAAGGGAGGGGTGTAGGGGCAGGAGCAATTTACAGAGATAGGGAGGGTTGTAGGAGCTGGAGGAGGTTACAGAAATAGGGAGGGGTGTAGGGGCTGGAGGAGGTTACAGAGATAGGGATGGTTGTACTGGCTGGAGGAGGTTACAGAGATAAGGAGGGTTGAAGGCAAATGAAGAGGTTACAAAGAAAGGGAGGGGTGTAGGTTCTGGAGGACTTTAGAGAGATAGGGAGGGTTGTAGGGGCAGGAGAATGTTACAGAGATAGGGAGGGGTGTAGGGGCTGGAGGAGGTTACACAGATAGGGAGGGGTGTAGGGTCAGGAGGATGTTACAGAGATAGGGAGGGGTGTAGGGGCTGGAGGAGGTTACAGAGATGGGGAGGGGTGTAGGGGCTGGAGGAGGTTACAGAGATAGGGAGGGGTGTAGGTGCTGGAGGAGGTTACAGAGATAGGGAGGGGTGTAGGGACTGCAGGAGATTACAGAGATAGGGAGGGTTGTAGGGGCTGGAGGAGGTACAGAGATAGGGAGGGGTGTAGGGGCTGGAGGAGGTTACAGAGATAGGGAGGGTTGTTAGGGGCAGGAGGAAGTTACAGAGATAGGGAGGGGTGTAGGGGCTGGAGCAGGTTACAGAGATAGGGAGGGTTGAAGGGGCAGGAGGAGGTTACAGAGTAAGGGAGGGGTGTAGGGGCTGGAGGAACTTACAGAGATAGGGAGGGTTGTAGGGGCAGGAGGAGGTTACAGAGTAAGGGAGGGGTGTAGGGGCTGGAGGAACTTACAGAGATAGGGAGGGTTGTAAGGGGCTGGAGGAGGTTACAGAAATAGGGAGGGGTGCTGTGGCAGGAGGAGGTTACAGAGATAGGGAGGGGTGTAGGGGCTGGAGGAGGTTACAGAGATAGGGATGGTTGTACTGGCTGGAGGAGGTAACAGAAAAATGGAGGGGTGTAGGCGCTGGAGGAGGTTACAGAGATAGGGAGGGTTGTTAGGGGCAGAAGGAGGTTACAGAGATAGGGAGGGTGTAGGGGCTGGAGGAGGTTACAGAGTAAGGGAGGGGTGTAGGGGCTGGAGGAGGTTACAGAGATAGGGAGGGTTGTTAGGGGCAGGAGGAGGTTACAGAGATAGGGAGGTTTGTAGGGGCTGGAGCAGGTTACAGAGATAGGGAGGGTTGAAGGGGCAGGAGGAGGTTACAGAGATAGGGAGGGATGTAGGGGCTGGAGGAGGTTACAGAGATAGGGAGGGTTGTAGGGGCAGGAGGAGGTTACAGAGTAAGGGAGGGGTGTAGGGGCTGGAGGAACTTACAGAGATAGGGAGGGTTGTAAGGGGCTGGAGGAGGTTACAGAAATAGGGAGGGGTGCTGTGGCAGGAGGAGGTTACAGAGATAGGGAGGGGTGTAGGGGCTGGAGGAGGTTACAGAGATAGGGATGGTTGTACTGGCTGGAGGAGGTAACAGAAAAATGGAGGGGTGTAGGCGCTGGAGGAGGTTACAGAGATAGGGAGGGTTGTTAGGGGCAGAAGGAGGTTACAGAGATAGGGAGGGTGTAGGGGCTGGAGGAGGTTACAGAGTAAGGGAGGGGTGTAGGGGCTGGAGGAGGTTACAGAGATAGGGAGGGTTGTTAGGGGCAGGAGGAGGTTACAGAGATAGGGAGGTTTGTAGGGGCCGGAGGGGGTTACAGAGATAGGGAGGGTTGTTAGGGGCAGGAGGAGGTTACAGAGATAGGGAGGGGTGTAGGGGCTGGAGGAGGTTACAGAGATAGGGAGGGTTGTAGGGGCAGGAGGAGGTTACAGAGTAAGGGAGGGGTGTAGGGGCTGGAGGAACTTACAGAGATAGGGAGGGTTGTAAGGGGCTGGAGGAGGTTACAGAAATAGGGAGGGGTGCTGTGGCAGGAGGAGGTTACAGAGATAGGGAGGGGTGTAGGGGCTGGAGGAGGTTACAGAGATAGGGATGGTTGTACTGGCTGGAGGAGGTAACAGAGATACGGAGGGGTGTAGGCGCTGGAGGAGGTTACAGAGATAGGGAGGGTAGTTAGGGGCAGGAGGAGGTTACAGAGATAGGGAGGGGTGTAGGGGCTGGAGGAGGTTACAGAGATAGGGAGGGTTGTAGGGGCTGGAGGAGGTTACAGAGATAGGGAGGGGTATATAGGCTGAAGAAGGATACAGAGATAGGGAGAGGTGAAGGGGCTGGAGGAGGATACAGAGATATGGAGGGTTGTAGGGGGCTGGAGGAGGTTACAGATATAGGGAGGTGTGTAGGGGGCTGGAGGAGGTTACAGAGATAGGGAGGGTTGTCATGGCTGGAGGAGGTTACAGAGATGGGGAGCGGTGTAGGGGCTGGAGGATGTTACAGAGATAGGGAGGGTTGTAGGGGCTGGAGGAGGTTACAGAGATAGGAAGGGGTGTAGTGGCTGGAGGAGTTTACAGAGATAGGGAGAGGTGTAGGGGGCTGGAGGGGGTTACAGAGATAGGGAGGGGTGTAGGGGCTGGAGGACGTTACAGAGATAGGGAGGGGTTTAGGGGCTGGAGGACGTTACAGAGATAGGGAGGGGTGTAGGGGCTGGAGGAGTTTACAAAGATAGGGAGGGGTGTAGGGGCTGGAGGAAGTTACAGAGATAGGGAGGGGTGTAGGGGGCTGGAGGAGGTTACAGAGATAGGGAGGGGTGTAGGGGGGACTGGAGAAGATTACAGAGATAGGGAGGGGTGTAGGGGGCTGGAGGTGGTTACAGAGATAGGGAGGGTTGCAGTGGGCTGGAGGAGGTTACAGAGATAGGGAGGGGTGTAGGGGCTGGAGGAGGTTACAGCGATAGGGAGGGGTATCGGGGCTGGAGGAGGTTACAGAGATGGGGAGTATTGTCTCTGCCAGAGGAGTTTACCAAGGAGGGAAGAACAGTAGGGCCTGCAGGAGCGTACTGTGATACAGTGGTCTTTAGTAGCTGGAGGATGTTACAGAGATAAGGAGAACTTTAGCGATAGGTGGTGGTTACAGAGATAGGCCGGTAAGTAGGCACTGGAGGAGGCTACAGAGATGGGGAGGGTTGTAGGGGCTGTTGGACATTACAGAGATAGGGAGACATGCAGGTGCTGAATGAGTTAATAGAGATAGGGATGATTGTCGTGGCTAGAGGAGGTTCGAGAGTTACGGTGAGTTGTAGCGGGTGGAGGACTTTACAGAGATGAGGAGTGTTGTATGGGATGGAGGATTTCACAGAGATGGTATTAGGAACTAGAGATAGTTTAAGTAAGTTATATTTGTATTTGTGAATGTTAGGAATGAGTTTTAGCTTTCAGTTTATTTTCTGTTTCCGTATTGGTGTTAAGAGAGGAAGTTGAGTTTTAGTTTCATTTTAAAAGTTGCCAAGTCTGTGGGTTTGTTGGTTTACCTGCATTTTTAATGAGGCTTTATGACTCTTGAAGTAGAAAGCTGGCCTGTTGCCTAGCAACAGGGGACCCACAGAGACTGGGTGAAAGAGAGCAGCAGTTTGTTTTAATTCAGTTGAAATCAGGAGCCAGGAGAAGCTGGACACAGCAGAGGGAGCTGCAGGGAGCAGATTTTCCAAAAGTACCAAGAGGTCCTTAAGCTAAGGAGTGGGACAGAAAGGTAAGGAGGGTCCCATGAAGATCTTCGAGTCAAAGGACAAGATCAGGAATATGGAGAAGGTCTTGTTAACAGTGAGGAGCAGAGGCAGGCGCCAAGCTTAAAGTGAGAAAGCTGCAGGACGCAGACTTAAAGCAAAATAGGCTTGCGAGAAGCCAGAAGATTCAAGGAAACAGCCAAAGGTTGGTGAAGCAGTGATGCTCTGCAGCCATGGCCGAGTATCTGAGAGAGTGTGTGGAAGGCAAAGCTTGAATGCATGTGGCATTCCAGGGGAAAGGAGCATCAGAAGGAGAGCTCAAAACCCTAGAGATGGACCCTTGTGGAAGGCATCTGATAGAAAGCATCCTTTGGGAGAAAGTGAGCTCTTCAAGAGTGGAGATTGGAAACTCCGGATGAAAGACTGGAGCTCATTGTGACCGTTTGGCTCACTGTGTGACAAGCATCTGGGGGGAATTGAGGAGAGATCCAAAGCATCTGTCTGGAGTGGCATATCAGTCATCTGGTACCAGAGTGTGGTGTGCCTGACCACAGATCGTCTCTTGGTTTACATGGATTGTGTAGTTACTGTGAACATGAGGGTATAAGATAGCTTTTGTAGCTTGTGTTAGCCTTACAAATCTGTATATATCTGTAAAGGTATGGTTGTGGGTGAAGGAGTATTGTAACATAGTTCATCTTTTCTTGTTAAATAAGTGTTGTATTGTTTTGTTAAAAGTTCTTCAGCTGACTCCTGTGACTCTGTTCAGAATTCACCGTCCTCAAATCTGAACAAAAATAACAGTTAGGATCGATCAAGACAGGTTCCACCCTGTGATCCGACTTGTCCAGTAGTAACATCAGCTGGGATTGTGACAGTAGGGAGGGTTGTAGATGCAAGTGGAGGATACAGGAATAGGCAGCGATGTATGGGCTGGAGGTGTTTACAGAATTAGGAAACTACTGTAGGGCTTAGAATAGGTTATATATTTAAGGGAGGCTGTAGCAGCTTGAGGAGGTTACAGAGGAAGGGTTGTAGGGGCTGGAGGAGGTTACAGAGATAGGGAGCGGTGTTGGGGTTGGAGGGGGTTACAGAGATAGGCAGGATTGTAGGGGCTGGTGGAGGTTACAGAGATGGGGAGGGGTGTAGGGGCTGGAGGAAGTTACAGAGATAGGGAGGGGTGTAGGTGCTGGAGGAGGTTACAGAGATAGGGAGGTGTGTGGGGACTGCAGGAGTTTACAGAGATAGGGAGGGTTGTAGGGGCAGGAGAAGGTTACAGAGTAAGGGAGGGGTGTAGGGGCTGGAGGAATTTACAGAGATAGGGAGGGTTGTAGGAGCTGGAGGAGGTTACAGAAATAGGGAGGGGTGTAGGGGCTGGAGGAGGTTACAGAGATAGGGATGGTTGTACTGGCTGGAGGAGGTTACAGATATAAGGAGGGTTGTAGGCAAATGAAGAGGTTACAGAGAAAGGGAGGGGTGTAGGTTCTGGAGGACTTTAGAGAGATAGGGAGGGTTGTAGGGGCAGGAGAATGTTACAGAGATAGGGAGGGGTGTAGGGGCTGGAGGAGGTTACACAGATAGGGAGGGGTGTAGGGTCAGGAGGATGTTACAGAGATAGGGAGGGGTGTAGGGGCTGGAGGAGGTTACAGAGATGGGGAGGGGTGTAGGGGCTGGAGGAGGTTACAGAGATAGGGAGGGGTGTAGGTGCTGGAGGAGTTTACAGAGATAGGGAGGGGTGTAGGGACTGCAGGAGTTTACAGAGATAGGGAGGGGTGTAGGGGCTGGAGGAGGTACAGAGATAGGGAGGGGTGTAGGGGCTGGAGGAGGTTACAGAGATAGGGAGGGTTGTTAGGGGCAGGAGGAAGTTACACAGATAGGGAGGGGTGTAGGGGCTGGAGCAGGTTACAGAGATAGGGAGGGTTGAAGGGGCAGGAGGAGGTTACAGAGTAAGGGAGGGGTGTAGGGGCTGGAGGAACTTACAGAGATAGGGAGGGTTGTTAGGTGCTGGAGGAGGTTACAGAAATAGGGAGGGGTGCTGGGGCAGTAGGAGGTTACAGAGATAGGGAGGGATGTAGGGGCTGGAGGAGGTTACAGAGATAGGGATGGTTGTACTGGCTGGAGGAGGTAACAGAAAAATGGAGGGGCGTAGGCGCTGGAGGAGGTTACAGAGATAGGGAGGGTTGTTAGGGGCAGAAGGAGGTTACAGAGATAGGGAGGGTGTAGGGACTGGAGGAGGTTACAGAGATAAGGAGGTTTGTAGGGGCCGGAGGAGGTTACAGAGATAGGGAGGGTTGTTAGGGGCAGGAGGAGGTTACAGAGATAGGGAGGGGTGTAGGGGCTGGAGGAGGTTACAGAGATAGGGAGGGTTGTAGGGGCAGGAGGAAGTTACAGAGTAAGGGAGGGGTGTAGCGGCTGGAGGAACTTACAGAGATAGGGAGGGTTGTAAGGGGCTGGAGGAGGTTACAGAAATAGGGAGGGGTGCTGTGGCAGGAGGAGGTTACAGAGATAGGGAGGGGTGTAGGGGCTGGAGGAGGTTACAGAGATAGGGATGGTTGTACTGGCTGGAGGAGGTAACAGAAAAATGGAGGGGTGTAGGCGCTGGAGGAGGTTACAGAGATAGGGAGGGTTGTTAGGGGCAGAAGGAGGTTACAGAGATAGGGAGGGTGTAGGGGCTGGAGGAGGTTACAGAGTAAGGGAGGGGTGTAGGGGCTGGAGGAACTTACAGAGATAGGGAGGGTTGTTAGGGGCTGGAGGAGGTTACAGAGATAGGGAGGTTTGTAGGGGCCGGAGGAGGTTACAGAGATAGGGAGGGTTGTTAGGGGCAGGAGGAGGTTACAGAGATAGGGAGGGGTGTAGGGGCTGGAGGAGGTTACAGAGATAGGGAGGGTTGTAGGGGCAGGAGGAGGTTACAGAGTAAGGGAGGGGTGTAGGGGCTGGAGGAACTTACAGAGATATGGAGGGTTGTAAGGGGCTGGAGGAGGTTACAGAAATAGGGAGGGGTGCTGTGGCAGGAGGAGGTTACAGAGATAGGGAGGGGTGTAGGGGCTGGAGGAGGTTACAGAGATAGGGATGGTTGTACTGGCTGGAGGAGGTAACTGAGATACGGAGGGGTGTAGGCGCTGGAGGAGGTTACAGAGATAGGGAGGGTAGTTAGGGGCAGGAGGAGGTTACAGAGATAGGGAGGGGTGTAGGGGCTGGAGGAGGTTACAGAGATAGGGAGGGTTGTAGGGGCTGGAGGAGGTTACAGAGATAGGGAGGGGTATATAGGCTGAAGAAGGATACAGAGATAGGGAGAGGTGAAGGGGCTGGAGGAGGATACAGAGATATGGAGGGTTGTAGGGGGCTGGAGGAGGTTACAGATATAGGGAGGTGTGTAGGGGGCTGGAGGAGGTTACAGAGATAGGGAGGGTTGTCATGGCTGGAGGAGGTTACAGAGATGGGGAGCGGTGTAGGGGCTGGAGGATGTTACAGAGATAGGGAGGGTTGTAGGGGCTGGAGGAGGTTACAGAGATAGGAAGGGGTGTAGTGGCTGGAGGAGTTTACAGAGATAGGGAGAGGTGTAGGGGGCTGGAGGGGGTTACAGAGATAGGGAGGGGTGTAGGGGCTGGAGGACGTTACAGAGATAGGGAGGGGTATCGGGGCTGGAGGAGGTTACAGAGATAGGGAGGGGTGTAGGGGCTGGAGGAGGTTACAGAGATAGCGAGGCTGTAGGGGCTGGAGGAGGTTACAGAGTTAGGGAGGGGTATCGGGGCTGGAGGAGGTTACAGAGATGGGGAGTATTGTCTATGCCAGAGGAGGGAAGAACAGTAGGGCCTGCAGGAGCGTACTGCGATACGGAGATTTGTCCTAGCTGGAGGATGTTACAGAGATAAGGAGAACTTTAGCGATAGGTGGTGGTTACGGAGATAGGCCGGTAAGTAGGCACTGGAGGAGGCTACAGAGATGGGGAGGGTTGTAGGGGCTGTTGGACATTACAGAGATAGGGAGACATGCAGGTGCTGAATGAGTTAATAGAGATAGGGATGATTGTCGTGGCTAGAGGAGGTTCGAGAGTTACGGTGAGTTGTAGCGGGTGGAGGACTTTACAGAGATGAGGAGTGTTGTATGGGATGGAGGATTTCACAGAGATGGTATTAGGAACTAGAGATAGTTTAAGTAAGTTATATTTGTATTTGTGAATGTTAGGAATGAGTTTTAGCTTTCAGTTTAATTTCTATTTCCGTATTGGTGTTAAGAGAGGAAGTTGAGTTTTAGTTTCATTTTAAATGTTGCCAAGTCTGTGGGTTTGTTGGTTTACCTGCATTTTTAATGAGGTTTTATGACTCTTGAAGTAGAAAGCTGGCCTGTTGCCTAGCAACAGTGGACCCACAGAGACTGGGTGAAAGAGAGCAGCAGTTTGTTTTAATTCAGTTGAAATCAGGAGCCAGGAGAAGCTGGACACAGCAGAGGGAGCTGCAGGGAGCAGATTTTCCAAAAGAACCAAAAGGTCCTTAAGCTAAGGAGTGGGACAGAAAGGTAGGGAGGGTCCCATGAAGATCTTCGAGTCAAAGGACAAGATCAGGAATATGGAGAAGGTCTTGTTAACAGTGAGGAGCAGAGGCAGGCGCCAAGCTTAAAGTGAGAAAGCTGCAGGACGCAGACTTAAAGCAAAATAGGCTTGCGAGAAGCCAGAAGATTCAAGGAAACAGCCAAAGGTTGGTGAAGCAGTTACGCTCTGCAGCCATGGCCGAGTATCTGAGAGAGTGTGTGGAAGGCAAAGCTTGAATGCATGTGGCATTCCAGGGGAAAGGAGCATCAGAAGGAGAGCTCAAAACCCTAGAGATGGACCCTTGTGGAAGGTATCTGACAGAAAGCATCCTTTGGGAGAAAGTGAGCTCTTCAAGAGTGGAGATTAGAAACGCCGGATGAAAGACTGCAGCTCATTGTGACCGTTTGGCTCACTGTGTGACAAGCATCTGGGGGGAATTGAGGAGAGATCCAAAGCATCTGTCTGGGGTGGCATATCAGTCATCTGGTACCAGAGTGTGGTGTGCCTGACCACAGATCATCTCTTGGTTTACATGGATTGTGTAGTTACTGTGAACATGAGGGTAAAAGATAGCTTTTGTAGCTTGTGTTAGCCTTACAAATCTGTATATATCTGTAAAGGTATGGTTGTGGGTGAAGGAGTATTGTAACATAATTCATCTTTTCTTGTTAAATAAGTGTTGTATTGTTTTGTTAAAAGTTCTTCAGCTGACTCCTGTGACTCTGTTCAGAAGTCACTGTCCACATTTCTGAACAAAAAATAACAGTTAGGATCGATCAAGACAGGTTCCACCCTGTGATCCGACTTGACCAGTAGTAACATCAGCTGGGATTGTGACAGTAGGGAGGGTTGTAGATGTTAGTGGAGGATACAGGAATAGACAGCGATGTATGGGCTGGAGGTATTTACAGAATTAGGAAACTATTGTAGCGCTTAGAAGAGCTTATACATTTAAGGAAGGCTGTAGCAGCTTGAGGAGGTTACAGAGGAAGGGTTGTAGGGGCTGGAATAGGTTACAGAGATAGGGAGGGGTGTTGGGGTTGGAGGGGGTTACAGAGATAGGGAGGGTTGTAGGGGCTGGAGGATGTTACAGCGATGGGGAGGGGTGTAGGGGCTGGAGCAGGTTACAGAGATAGGGACGGGTGTAGGTGCTGGAGGAGGTTACAGAGATAGGGAGGGGTGTAGGGGCTGGAGGAACTTACAGAGATAGGGAGGGTTGTTAGGAGCTGGAGGAGGTTACAGAAATAGGGAGGGGTGCTGGGGCAGGAGGAGGTTACAGAGATAGGGAGGGGTGTAGGGGCTGATGGAGGTTACAGAGATAGGGATGGTTGTAGTGGCTGGAGGAGGTTACAGAGATAAGGAGGGTTGTAGGGGCAGGAGGAACTTACAGAGATAGGGAGGGGTGTAGGGGCTGGAGGAGGTTACAGTGATAGGGAGGGTGTAGGGGGCTGGAGGAGGTTACAGAGATAGGGAGGGGTGTGAGGCTGGAGGAGGTTACAGAGATAGGGAGGGGTGTAGGAGGATGGAGGAGGTTACAGAGATAGGGAGGGTGTAGGGGGCTGGAGGAGGTTACAGAGATAGGGAGGGTTGATTGGGGCTGGAGGAGGTTGCAGAGGTAGGGAGGGGCGTAGGGGCTGGAGGAAGGTTACAGAGATAGGGAGGGGCATAGGGGCAGGAGGAGTTTACAGAGATAGGGAGGGGTGTAGGGGCTGGAGGAGGTTACAGAGATAGGGAGGGGTGGAGGGGCTGGAGGAATTTACAGAGAAAGGGAGGGTTGTAGGGGGCTGGAGGAGTTTACAGAGATAGGGAGGGGTGTAGGGGCTGGAGCAGGTTACAGAGATAGGGAGGGTTGCAGTGGGCAGGAGGAGGTTACAGAGATAGGGAGGGGTGTAGGGGGCTGGAGGAGGTTACAGAGATAGGGAGGGTTGCAGTGGGCTGGAGGAGCTAACAGAGATAGGGAGGGGTGTAGTTGCTGGAGGAGGTTACAGCGATAGGGAGGGTTATCGGGGCTGGAGGAGGTTACAGAGATGGGGAGTATTGTCTATGCCAGAGGAGTTTACCAAGGAGGGAAGAACAGTAGGGCCTGCAGGAGCGTACTGTGATAAAGTGGTCTTTAGTAGCTTGAGGATGTTACAGAGATAAGGAGAACTTTAGCGATAGGTGGTGGTTACGGAGATAGGCAGGTTAGTAGGCACTGGAGGAGGCTACAGAGATGGGGAGGGTTGTAGGGACTGTTGGACATTACAGAGATAGGGAGTCATGCAGGTGCTGAATGAGTTAATAGAGATAGGGATGATTGTCGTGGCTCGAGTAGGTTCGAGAGTTACGGTGAGTTGTTGCGGGTGGAGGACTTTACAGAGATGAGGAGTGTTGTATGGGATGGAGGATTTCACAGAGATGGTATTAGGAACTAGAGATAGTTTAAGTAAGTTATATTTGTATTTGTGAATGTTAGGAATGAGTTTTAGCTTTCAGTTTATTTTCTGTTTCCGTATTGGTGTTAAGAGAGGAAGTTAAGTTTTAGTTTCATTTTAAAAGTTGCCAAGTCTGTGGGTTTGTTGGTTTACCTGCATTTTTAATGAGGCTTTATGACTCTTGAAGTAGAAAGCTGGCCTGTTGCCTAGCAACAGTGGACCCACAGAGACTGGGTGAAAGAGAGCAGCAGTTTGTTTTAATTCAGTTGAAATCAGGAGCCAGGAGAAGCTGCACACAGCAGAGGGAGCTGCAGGGAGCAGATTTTCCAAAAGTACCAAGAGGTCCTTCAGCTAAGGAGTGGGACAGAAAGGTAGGGAGGGTCCCATGAAGATCTTCGAGTCAAAGGACAAGATCAGGAATATGGAGAAGGTCTTGTTAACAGTGAGGAGCAGAGGAAGGCGCCAAGCTTAAAGTGAGAAAGCTGCAGGACGCAGACTTAAAGCAAAATAGGCTTGCGAGAAGCCAGAAAATTCAAGGAAACAGCCAAAGGTTGGTGAAGCAGTGATGCTCTGCAGCCATGGCCGAGTATCTGAGAGAGTGCGTGGAAGGCAAAGCTTGAATGCATGTGGCGTTCCAGGGGAAAGGAGCATCAGAAGGAGAGCTCAAAACCCTAGAGATGGACCCTTGTGGAAGGCATCTGACAGAAAGCATCCTTTGGGAGAAAGTGAGCTCTTCAAGAGTGGAGATTGGAAACGCCGGATGAAAGACTGGAGCTCATTGTGACCGTTTGGCTCACTGTGTGACAAGCATCTGGGGGGAATTGAGGAGAGATCCAAAGCATCTGTCTGGGGTGGCATATCAGTCATCTGGTACCAGAGTGTGGTGTGCCTGACCACAGATCATCTCTTGGTTTACATGGATTGTGTAGTTACTGTGAACATGAGGGTATAAGATAGCTTTTGTAGCTTGTGTTAGCCTTACAAATCTGTATATATCTGTAAAGGTATGGTTGTGGGTGAAGGAGTATTGTAACATAGTTCATCTTTTCTTGTTAAATAAGTGTTGTATTGTTTTGTTAAAAGTTCTTCAGCTGACTCCTGTGACTCTGTTCAGAAGTCACCGTCCACATTTCTGAACAAAAAATAAGTTAGGATCGATCAAGACAGGTTCCACCCTGTGATCCGACTTGTCCAGTAGTAACATCAGCTGGGATTGTGACAGTAGGGAGGGTTGTAGATGCTAGTGGAGGATACAGGAATAGGCAGCGATGTATGGGCTAGAGGTGTTTACAGAATTAGGAAACTATTGTAGGGCTTAGAATAGGTTATATATTTAAGGGAGGCTGTAGCAGCTTGAGGAGGATACAGAGGAAGGGTTGTAGGGGCTGGAGGAGGTTACAGAGATAGGGAGGGGTGTTGGGGTTGGAGGGGGTTACAGAGATAGACAGAGTTGTAGGGGCTGGTGGAGGTTACAGAGATGGGGAGGGGTGAAGGGGCTGGAGGAGGTTACAGAGATAGGGAGGGGTGTAGGTGCTGGAGGAGGTTACAGAGATAGTGAGGAGTGTAGGGACTGCAGGAGTTTACAGAGATAGGGAGGGGTGTAGGGGCTGGAGGAGGTTACAGAGATAGGGAGGAGTGTAGGGGCAGGAGGATGTTACAGAGATAGGGAGGGTTGTTAGGGGCAGGAGGAGGTTACAGTGATAGGGAGGGGTGTAGGGCCTGGAGGAGGTTACAGAGATAGGGAGGGGTGTAGGGGCAGGAGGATGTTACAGAGATAGGGAGGGGTGTAGGGGCTGGAGGAGGTTACAGAGATAGGGAGGGTTGTTAGGGGCAGGAGGAGGTTACAGAGATAGGGAGGGGTGTAGGGGCTGGAGGAGGTTACAGAGATAGGGAGGGTTGTAGAGGCAGGAGGAGGTTACAGAGTAAGGGAGGGGTGTAGGGGCTGGAGGAAATTACAGAGATAGGGAGGGTTGTTAGGGGCTGGAGGAGGTTACAGAAATAGGGAGGGGTGCTGGGGCAGGAGGAGGTTACAGATATAGGGAGGGGTGTAGGGGCTGGAGGAGGTTACAGAGATAGGGATGGTTGTACTGGCTGGAGGAGGTAACAGAGATACGGAGGGGTGTAGGCGCTGGAGGAGGTTACAGAGATAGGGAGGGTTGTTAGGAGCTGGAGGAGGTTACAGAGATAGGGAGGGGTGTAGGGGCTGGAGGAGGTTACAGAGATAGGGAGGGTTGTAGGGGCTGGAGGAGGTTACAGAGATAGGGAGGGGTGTAGGGGCAGGAGGAGGTTACAGAGTAAGGGAGGGGTGTAGGGGCTGGAGGAACTTACAGAGATAGGGAGGGTTGTTAGGGGCTGGAGGAGGTTACAGAAATAAGGAGGGATGCTGGGGCAGGAGGAGGTTACAGAGAAAAGGAGGGGTGTAGTGGCTCGAGGAGGTTACTGAGATAGGGATGGTTGTACTGGCTGGAGGAGCTTACAGTGATAAGGAGGGATGTAAGGAAAGGCAGAGGTTACAGAGAAAGGGAGGGGTGTAGGGTTTGGAGGACTTTAGAGAGATAGGGAGGGTTGTAGGGGCAGGAGAATGTTACAGAGATAGGGAGGGGTGTAGGGCCTGGAGTAGGTTACAGAGATAGGGGGGTGTGTAGGGGCAGGAGGATGTTACAGAGATAGGGAGGGGTGTAGGGGCTGGAGGAGGTTGCAGAGATGGGGAGGGGTGTAGGGGCTGGAGGAGGTTACAGAGATAGGGAGGGGTGTAGGTGCTGGAGGAGGTTACAGAGATAGGGAGGGGTGTAGGGAATGCAGGAGTTTACAGAGTTAGGGAGAGGTGTAGGGGCTGGAGGAGGTTACAGAGATAGGGAGGGGTGTAGGTGCTGGAGGAGGTTACAGAGATAGGGAGGGGTGTAGGGACTGCAGCAGTTTACAGAGATAGGGAGGGGGTAGGGGCTGGAGGAGGTTACAGAGATAGGGAAGCGTGTAGGGGCTGGATGAACTTACAGAGATAGGGACGGTTGTTAGGGGCTGGAGGAGGTTACTGAAATAGGGAGGGGTGCTGTGGCAGGAGGAGGTTACAGAGATAGGGAGGGGTGTAGGGGCTGGAGGTGGTTACAGAGATAGGGATGGTTGTACTGGCTGGAGGAGGTAACAGAGATACGGAGGGGTGTAGGCGCTGGAGGAGGTTACAGAGATAGGGATGGTTGTTAGGGGCAGGATGAGGTTACAGAGATAGGGAGGGGTGTAGGGGCTGGAGGAGGTTACAGAGATAGGGAGGGTTGTAGGGGCTGGAGGAGGTTACAGAGATAGGGAGGGGTGTAGGGGCAGGAGGAGGTTACAGTGTAAGGGAGGGGTGTAGGTGCTGGAGGAACTTACAGAAATAGGGAGGGTTGTTAGGGGCTGGAGGATGTTACAGAAATAGGGAGGGGTGTAGGGGCTGGAGGAGGTTACAGAGATAGGGATGGTTGTACTGGCTGGAGGAGGTTACAGAGATACCTAGTGGTGTGGGGCCTGGAGGAGGTTACAGAGACAGGGAGGGGTGTAGGGGGCTGGAGGAGTTTACAGAGATAGGGAGGGGTGTAGGGGCCTGGAGGTGGTTACAGAGATAGGGAGGGTTGCAGTGGGCAGGAGGAGGTTACAGAGATAGGGAGGGGTGTAGGGGCTGGAGGAGGTTACAGAGATAGGGAGGGGTATCGGGGCTGGAGGAGGTTACAGAGATGGGGAGTATTGTCTGTGCCAGAGGAGTTTACCAAGGAGGGAAGAACAGTGGGGCCTGCAGGAGCGTACTGCGATACAGAGGTTTTTAGTAGCTGGAGGATGTTACAGAGATAAGGAGAACTTTAGCGATAGGTGGTGGTTACAGAGATAGGCAGGTTAGTAGGCACTGGAGGTGGCTACAGAGATGGGGAGGGTTGTATGGGCTGTTCGACATTACAGAGATAGGGAGTCATGCAGGTGCTGAATGAGGTAATAGAGATAGGGATGATTGTCGTGGCTAGAGGAGGTTCGAGAGTTACGGTGAGTTGTAGCGGGTGGAGGACTTTACAGAGATGAGGAGTGTTGTATGGGATGGAGGATTTCACAGAGATGGTATTAGGAACTAGAGATAGTTTAAGTAAGTTATATTTGTATTTGTGAATGTTAGGAATGAGTTTTAGCTTTCAGTTTATTTTCTGTTTCTGTATTGGTGTTAAGAGAGGAAGTTGAGTTTTAGTTTCATTTTAAAAGTTGCCAAGTCTGTGGGTTTGTTGGTTTACCTGCATTTTTAATGAGGCTTTATGACTCTTGAAGTAGAAAGCTGGCCTGTTGCCTAGCAACAGGGGACCCACAGAGACTGGGTGAAAGAGAGCAGCAGTTTGTTTTAATTCAGTTGAAATCAGGAGCCAGGAGAAGCTGCACACAGCAGAGGGAGCTGCAGGGAGCAGATTTTCCAAAAGTACCAAGAGGTCCTTAAGCTAAGGAGTGGGACAGAAAGGTAGGGAGGGTCCCATGAAGATCTTCGAGTCAAAGGACAAGATCAGGAATATGGAGAAGGTCTTGTTAACAGTGAGGAGCAGAGGAAGGCGCCAAGCTTAAAGTGAGAAAGCTGCAGGACGCAGACTTAAAGCAAAATAGGCTTGCGAGAAGCCAGAAGATTCAAGGAAACAGCCAAAGGTTGGTGAAGCAGTGATGCTCTGCAGCCATGGCCGAGTATCTGAGAGAGTGTGTGGAAGGCAAAGCTTGAATGCATGTGGCATTCCAGGGGAAAGGAGCATCAGAAGGAGAGCTCAAAACCCTAGAGATGGACCCTTGTGGAAGGCATCTGACAGAAAGCATCCTTTGGGAGAAAGTGAGCTCTTCAAGAGTGGAGATTGGAAACTCCGATGAAAGACTGGAGCTCATTGTGACCATTTGGCTCACTGTGTGACAAGCATCTGGGGGGAATTGAGGAGAGATCCAAAGCATCTGTCTGGAGTGGCATATCAGTCATCTGGTACCAGAGTGTGGTGTGCCTGACCACAGATCATCTCTTGGTTTACATGGATTGTGTAGTTACTGTGAACATGAGGGTATAAGATAGCTTTTGTAGCTTGTGTTAGCCTTACAAATCTGTATATATCTGTAAAGGTATGGTTGTTGGTGAAGGAGTATTGTAACTTAGTTCATCTTTTCTTGTTAAATAAGTGTTGTATTGTTTTGTTAAAAGTTCTTCAGCTGACTCCTGTGACTCTGTTCAGAAGTCACCGTCCACATTTCTGAACAAAAAATAAGTTAGGATCGATCAAGACAGGTTCCACCCTGTGATCCGACTTGTCCAGTAGTAACATCAGCTGGGATTGTGACAGTAGGGAGGGTTGTAGATGCTAGTGGAGGATACAGGAATAGGCAGCGATGTATGGGCTAGAGGTGTTTACAGAATTAGGAAACTATTGTAGGGCTTAGAATAGGTTATATATTTAAGGGAGGCTGTAGCAGCTTGAGGAGGATACAGAGGAAGGGTTGTAGGGGCTGGAGGAGGTTACAGAGATAGGGAGGGGTGTTGGGGTTGGAGGGGGTTACAGAGATAAACAGGGTTGTAGGGGCTGGTGGAGGTTACAGAGATGGGGAGGGGTGAAGGGGCTGGAGGAGGTTACAGAGATAGGGAGGGGTGTAGGTGCTGGAGGAGGTTACAGAGATAGTGAGGAGTGTAGGGACTGCAGGAGTTTACAGAGATAGAGAGGGGTGTAGGGGCTGGAGGAGGTTACAGAGATAGGGAGGAGTGTAGGGGCTGGAGGATGTTACAGAGATAGGGAGGGTTGTTAGGGGCAGGAGGAGGTTACCGAGATAGGGAGGGGTGTAGGGCCTGGAGGAGGTTACAGAGATAGGGAGGGGTGTAGGGGCTGGAGGAGGTTACAGAGATAGGGAGGGGTGTAGGGGCAGGAGGAGTTTACAGAGATAGGGTGGGGTGTAGGTGCTGGAGGAGGTTACAGAGATAGGGAGGGGTGTAGGGGCTGGAGGAGGTTACAGAGATAGGGAGGGTTGTTAGGGGCAGGAGGAGTTTACAGAGATAGGGAGGGGTGTAGGGGCTGGAGGAGGTTACAGAGATAGGGAGGGTTGTAGGGGCAGGAGCAGGTTACAGAGTAAGGGAGGGGTGTAGGGGCTGGAGGAACTTACAGAGATAGGGAGGGTTGTTAGGGGCTGGAGGAGGTTACAGAAATAGGGAGGGGTGCTGGGGCAGGAGGAGGTTACAGAGATAGGGGTGTAGGGGCTGGAGGAGGTTACAGAGATAGGGATCGTTGTACTGGCTGGAGGAGGTAACAGAGATACTCTCCTGTCTTCTAGTCTCACGACCACTTCCTGTTTCCAACTTTACTTTCTTCCAATTTGGGCCACCTCTCGGGTCCCACTCACCCCCCCCACCACCCCCACCCCACCCACCCCACCGCCTCCCCCGCCTCCCCGCCCGGAGAAGCTGGTTTAAACCCACCCCAACGGCACAAGCAAATCTCCCTGCGAGTATATCAGTCTCACTCCTGTTGAGATGTAACCCGTCCAGCTTGTACAGGTCCCACCTGCCCCAGAACCGGTCCCAATGCCTTTGAAATCTGACGCCCGCCCTTCCACACCAATTCTCAAGCCACATATTTAATCAGTCAATACACCAATTCCTACGCTCACTGGCACGTGGCACTGACAGTAATCCTGAGATTAGGGCTCTTGAGATCCTGCTTTTTAATTTCCTTCCTACCTTCCTGAAATCTGCTTTCAGGACCTCCTCCCTCTTCCTACCTGTGTCGTTGGTACCAATGTGGACTGCGACTGCTAGCTGATCTCCCTCACCCTGTAGCTGCTCCGAGACGTTCTTGCACCAGCACGGCAACACACCACCCTGGAGACACATTTGCTGCTGCAGAAACGCACAACTATGGAATCCCCTACCACGATTGCCCTTCCATTCTTCTACCACTCCCCTGTACAGTTGAGCCGTCCGTGGTGCCACAAGCTTGGCTCTGGCTGTGTTCCCCTGAGGAACCAATGGCCCTCATCATGCATCCAAAATGGAAAACCGATTAGCAAGCAGGCTGGACTGAGGGGGAGCTCCTGCTCTACCTACCTGGTTCTCTTAGACCGCTTGGTCTGTACGCTTCTGATCTGTGGTGTGACCACCTCCGTAAATGTGCGATCAGCGGACTCCCTCTGCCTCACGGATGCACAACGGTGACCCCAGCTGCCGCTCAACTTCCGAAACCCGGAGCTCAAGCTTGTGCAGCTGGTGACACTTCCCACAGATGTGTTTGTCTGGGACACATGGTGCATCCATGACTTCACACATAACGCAGGATGTGCACTCCACTTGGCCAAGCTGACCTGCCATCTCATAACTCTAAAAATGATTTATTAGTCTTGGAGTAAGTGGAATGAGTAGAATAATTACTAGTAAGTTAATTTTGCTACACTTAGGCTAAGTTTATATCACTTTGGTTTACTTCCTTACATTAATTCACTTGGACTTGATTTAACGTTACATCCCTATTGCTAGTGTCCCTGACTGAAAAACAGATGGCTACTTCTTTATAAATGATACATTTTTCTAGTTTTGAGCTATTTAAACACGCTCCCTTAGCAGCAGCTTCTCACCAACCAATGAAGTTGCACTTTTCCTGTGATGCCACTCCTGGATCATTTCAAACTCAGCCCGCTGCCCGAGGAGGGGTGTCCCTCGCAGGTCCGGCTGCCTCTGCTCCCGGGAGGTGACCTCGTGCGGCAAGGCATCGAGGTAGCCTCAGCTCTCATACGACGAGGCTATGGGGGGCCCTTTGAGAAATACTTCAGCCCCGAAAATAATTTGGTTAGAAAAAGAGCAATTTTCAAATGGAAGAGCTAAAGGCCAGGCGAGTCGAGTGCTTCCTTCATCAATGTTTACATTGGTTGGCAAGTACCTACAATCGAGGAACTTTAAAACACAAATTGATGTCGGCGGAGGCCTTGACGACGCGCTGTCTGATCTGTTACGATCCAAAGGGGATCCGACCCTGGAGGAGGCTGAACTGATCGCCAGGCAGGCTGAGTTGAGACGCCAAAATCAGGGTGTAATTCGGGGAGACGTCAATGCTCATGAGGGCTATCAGTCCAGTACATAGGTCCAAGGTCAGGAGCCCTGCCCACTGAAAAGCCCATGAGAAAAGCCCATCAAAGCCTCTGAAGGGACAGGGAGAACTCTTGCATCTATATTCAAGTTTGAAAAAATGCAGATGCGGTGCCAAAAGACAACAGCGCTGTGAAGACTGACCAGCAGGGGGAGCTGGATGCTTTCACTGCGGCAGCACTGGTCATTTTAAACAGTTTTGTAAATCAAAAACAGCATTCAGGAGAAGAAATATAGAAAATGTTCCAAGCCAAGAAATAGGTGATGTATCTTTCCAAGCTGATGATTTCCTTGGAGGAATCAAAGAAGCCGATGAGCAGTTCTGGTCCGCGCAGTTGGAGGTTCAAAGCTACAGGATGGAGTTTAAACTCAACACCAGAGCAGGAGTCTCTGTCTTACTGGACAGATTGGACTGGCTGCCAAAATGGCTTAAAGAAGTCAAAATCCCAACCGTCTGATTGAAAGCCCCAAGGGCCTGGAGGCACAGACCTCCAAGTGAAGGGGCAGTTCACCACCACCCTTAGGAATGAAGATAATGAGATAAAATATATATGCTATATATACAGAGGAGGGCATTTTCTCTGCTCAGCAGGTCAGCGTGTTTAGGATTTGGTCTTCTACAGAATGCAGGGGAACGTAAAGCTCTGCCCATAGAGTCTATCACTTTGTGCGATAATAAGTCATAGCCCACATTTGAATCTCCTCAGCGAGTCATGTTCACACTCAAATTGTCCTTCAATGCAGAAGCAGAGACCAAACCTGCAGAGCTCCTAAAGCCAAAGAGTCTTCTACAGGAATTTCATCTCGATCCAGGTCTGGAGGTTTGTTCCATTGTTGAAGATGGTGCAGCCCTATCTTGTGATGCAGACACCGTCATCCCATTGCTTATGGTGGAGCAGGCTCACGCTGAAACAAGGACATGCTACCATACCATAAGACCATAAGAAGTATGGGCAGAAGTAGGTCATTCGGCCCATTGAGTCTGCTCCGCCATTCAACGAGATCATGGCTGATCTGATAATCTTCAACTCCACTTCCCCGCCTTTTCCCCTTGAATCCCTTACTGATTAAAAATCTGTCTATCTCAGCCTTGAATATATTTAATGACCCAGCACTCTGCGGTAAAGAATTCCACAGGTTGACTAGCTTCTGAGAGAAGAAATTCCTCCTCACCTCTGTTTTAAATGGGCCCCCCCCCATAACTCTGAGATTATACCCTCTGGTCCGAGACTCTCCCACAAGGGGAAACAACCTCTCAGCTTCCACCCTCTCAAGCCCCGTAAGAACCTTATATGTTTCAATAAAGACGCCTCTCATTCTTCTAAACTCCAATGAGGACAGGCCCAACCTACTCAACCTCTCCTCATAAGAAAATCCCTCCATACCCGGGATCAACTGAGTGAACCTTCTCTGGACTGCCTGCAATGCCTGTATATCTTTCCTTAGATAAGGGGACAAAAACTATTCACAGGGCAGAATTTTCTGCCTATCGGGCAGGTGGACCTGACCCAATTTCCGGCGGGTGGGGAGACGATCCCCGCCACCATTTTATGTGGGCGGGCCAATTAAAGTGTGTGTGGGGGGGGGGGGTGGATTCCACAAAAGCGAGAGTGCGCTCTTTTGCGCATGCACACGAAGGAGCGCACATCTCGCCGAGGCTAAGTGCAGTCTCAGGGAGATCGCTTCCGCATTGAAAAATATTAAAAGTAGAAAAGAAAATTCCCGAACATGTCCCCCTCATGTGACAATGAGACGGGACATGTTCATAATTTATATAATAACTTTTACTAAAAAATTTAAAACCCTGCATGAAACCTCATCCCGCCCGTGGGTTCCTTTAATTGGTTAAATGATCCTGTCAACGGCCTCAATTGGCCATTGACAGGTCGGCGGGCCCACAGCTGATTTGGCTGCGCCCCCACCTTCCTGAAAATTTAAATGGGGCCGGGTGACGTCGGGGGTTCCGCCCAACATCATCCCACATCAGTTTAAGCGTCGGTGAGTGGGCCCCACCCCCTGCTCACCAACGGCAAAATTCTGCCCACAGTATTCTAGGTGTGGTCTAACTGGTGCCTTGTATAATTTAATAAGATTTCCCTATTTTTATACTTCATTCCCTTTGAAATAAAGGCCGACGTTCCATTTGCCTTCCCACTATCTGCTGAACTTGTACATTAGCTTTTTGGGATTCATGCACGAGGACCCCCAAATCCCTCTGTGCTGCAGCTTCCTTCAGTCTTTCTCCATTTAAATAATATTCAGCTCCTCTATTCTTCCTGACAAAGTGCATAACCTCATATTTTCTCACATTATATTCCATCTGCCAAGTTTCTTGCCCACTCACTTAGCCTGTCTACATCCCTCTGTTGACTCCTTGTGTCACCCTCACCACTTGTCTTCCCACCTAATTTTGTGTCATCCACAAACTTAGCAATGGTACAATCACTTCCCTCATCCAAGCCATGAATACATATTGTAAATAATTGTGGCCCCAGCACGGATCCCTGTGGAACTCCACTAGTTACAGGATGCCGTCCTGAAAATGCGCCTCTTAGCCCAACTCTCTGTCTTCTATTATTTAGCCAGTCCTCTATCCATGCTAATATATTACCCCCAACACCATGGACTCTTGTCTTATTAAGTAGCCTTATAGGCGACACCTCATCGAACGCCTTTTGGAAATCCAAATATATTGCATCTACTGGTTCCCCGTTATCTATCCTGCTTGTTACCTCCTTAAAGAATTCTCACAAATTTGTCAGGCATGATTTTTCTTTCATGATGCCATGATGATTCGGCTTGATTATGTTATGTATTTCTAAATGCTCTGCTATTACATCATTTATAATAGACTCCAACATTTACCCAATGACAGATGTTAAGCTAACTGGCATATAGTTACCTATTTTTGTCTCCCCACCACCGCCCCCTCCCCCCCGCCCCCCCACCACCACCCCCACCCCCCCCCCCACCCCCCATCCCCCCGCTCCCCTCAGCTAATAAAGGTGTTACATTGGCCATTCTCCAATCCTCCAATCCTCCAAGGCTTTTCTAGAATCCAAGGATTCTTGGAAGGTTACTACCAGGGTATCCACTATCTCTGTAACTGCTTCCTTTAATATCCTAGGATGCAACCCAACGGGCCCAGCTAATTTATCCACCTTCAGCCCCATTAATTTCCCTAGTACTTTTTCTCAAGAGAGTTATTGTATTTATTTCCTCCCCCACCCTACCACATTTTACCCCTTGATTATTTAGTAGGTTTGGAATGCCATAAGCATCTTGTACCATCAAGACTGAAGCAAAGTATTTGTTCAGCTCCTCTGCCATTTCCTGGTTCCCCATTATTATTTCCTCAGCCTCATTCTCTAAGGGGCCTATGTTCACTTTGCGCTCTCTCTTCCTTTTTATTTAGTTAAAGAAGTTCTTACTGTGTGTTTTTATATTACTAGGGGACATGGATTTAAGGTGAGAGGAGAAAACTATAGAGGAGATGTGCGGGGTAAGTTTTTTTACGCAGAGCGTAGTGAGTGTCTGGAATTCGCTGCCAGAGGAGGTAGTGGAAGGAGGTCCGATAGTGGTGTTTAAGAGGCAGCTTGACAAATACATGTATAGGATGGGAATAGAGGGCTACGGACCCCGGAAGTGCAAAATGTTTTAGTTTGACAGGCAATATGATTGGCGCAGGCTTAGAGGGCCGAAGGGCCTGTTCCTGCGCTGTACTTTTCTTTGTTCTTTGTTCTAAAGTCAGCTCCCAGAGTGATACCTGGCTTGATAGGCCCTAGCTTTTATTTTTCACAAACCATGCAGATACGTGACTGCACAAATTCACAGGAGTCTGCAGATGGACCTTTAACACAAATAGAATATTTATTAAAGAAGAAAAATGAACTATATTACAGCGGACAAAAATGTAGGAAGGATCTCAATAAAAACACAAAGGGCCAGGAATTTTCTGATGACAGGGTTTCCCTTCCCACCATCGGAAGAGTTGGTGGAGAAAACATCCTCGTCGATACCGCCTGGTCCACAGCCTTTTATGTTCCAACAAGTGTTAATTGGCTTCAGGCAGAACTTCCCTTCCTCACTCAGGAGGAAGCCCCGCCTCATAGAGCTGCCAGTGCTGTGTTTGGCTGTAGGAGAGAGTTTCAGTTGGAGATTGGTGACTGAGGGAGTTTAAGGGTTAAATAAAGGGTTAAATTTTATCTAAACTCTAGTCTGCCTTTAATTTAGCAATTAACTAAAAGCTGCTGTTAGGGTTGGAAGAAGGTGAGTTTTAGTCCAGCCTTAAAACGGGGCTCTGTTTGCAACTGCAGCTGGCTAATTAGATAACTGGCTTAATCAGATTTTCAGAGGCTAGGTTCAGAGAGTGTAAACGTAGGCTATCTTATAGTGCTGACTTTGTCTGCACTGGAGTGTTGTGCTTGGCTGTAGTACAGTGCTTCAGTTGGAGTTTGGTGACTGAGGGAGTTTGGTGACTGAGGGAGTTCGGTGAGAAGGGCGGAGGTGCTCCTTTCTTTTTCTACCTTTCCTCAGAAAGAAGTGCGGTGACCATGGTAAGTAGGAACTGGTGAGTAAATTAGGAAAGTGTAACATTTTTCAAATTCCTAAACTTAGATTTAACTTCGAAGCGCCAGGAAGAAGGGAAATCTAGGGCCAATGCAATTAAGTAATATAAACAATCCAAAGTAGAATAAAGTTAACTCAAGGGAAGTAGACTTAAAGCATGGCAGGACAAATCAGTCAAGTGGAATGCGTGTCCTGTAATACGTGTGAAGTCAAGGACATAACCCGTGTCCTAGACGACCATATGTGCAGGAAGTGCTACCAGAGCTTGGACTGATTTCCTTGAGGGCCGTTTTGCTAGTGCTGCTGGGAGGGCTTTAAGATAACTTGGCAGCAGTGTGAGAAACAAGAAAAAATATTTGAGAGGAATACCAGGGTGCACAAAATACTGGGAGGGAAATATAGCACTAGTATAGAGAGTAGTAAGTTAATTGGTAAAGTCAGGGTAAGAGAGTGTGAGAGGAGGGGGGTCTTTAACCGTGAGAGAGTGAGAGAAGAGTGTGAGACCATTAAAGAGTGTAAGAGGGAAAACAGCACGGAGTGCAGCTGATTGGTGAGTATTTCAAGTCTTTAAAGGAAAGTATGGTCTTTCGTTTGTCTTTAGAGATCTAATATTTTTTTCTCTTTAAAGATAGCTTGTTAAGCATAAGATCGATACTGGTGTGTATAAAAATAATTATAATGAAGTGTAAAGAGTGTCAATGCTAGAGTAATTAATGAATGAAAAGAAGAAGATGTGATAGCGATGGCAGGATGGGTGATGTGTTGCTGCTGCAGCATGTGGGTTCCGGTGGACACCAAAGTGATCCAGAGCAAACATATCTGTTTGCAGCTCGAGGTACTTCGGATCTGAGTTAAGGAGCTGGAGTCTGAGCTGCAGATATTGTGCCACATAAGGGAGGGAGAAAGCTACCTGAACATTTTGTTCCAGGAGGCTGGCACAGCCCTCAGATTAGGTCATTCAAATTTGGTCTGTGATCAGGGTCCGGAAGGTCTGACTGCAGGTGAGGCAGGTTTAGGGACCCGGGGGGTAACGTTCGAGGGGCCTCGGCCTGTAACTGTCTCACAGTTACAAGGCTCCTGCAGGATGTGTGGACAAGAGCGGGGACTGCAGGGAGGATGCACAAACTGATCATGGCACTGTGGTACAGGGAGCCATTCAAGTGGGGGGAGGAAATGGGAATGAAGTAGTGATAGGGGACAGTATAATTAGGGGGATAGATACTCTTCTCTGCAGCCATGAGCGTGAGTCCCGAAGGCTGTGTTGCCTGCCCAGTGCCAGGGTTAAGGACGTCTCCTCAGGGCTGGAGAGGAACTTGGAGTGAGAGCGGAGGGATCCAGTTGTCATTGTCCATCTTGGTACCAACGACATTGATAGGACTAGAAAGGAGGTTCTGCTGAAAGAATTTGAACAGTTAGGAGGGAAATTAAAAAGCAGAACCTCCAAGTTAATAATCTTGGGATTGCTACCTGAAGCATTGGGCAAACTGGCATAGGTTAAATAAAGTCAAGGAATTAAATGTATGGCTCAGAGATTGGTGCAGAAGGAATGGGTTAAAGTTCATGGGGCACTGGCACCAGTAATGGGGTATAAAGGAGCTGTTCCAGTGGTATAGGCTTCACGTGAACCGTGCTGGGACCAGTGTCCTGGCAAAACTGAATAACTAGGCCTGTAGAGAGGGTTTAAACTAAATAGAGTGGGGGAGGTTTCTGGAAAGGGGATACGTAGACTTACAAAGCAAAAGGACATGGCAGCCTTACAGGGCAGCTACTTAGTTAATGATACCCAGAGTGTGACAGGAAGGGACAGAGTGTACAAACATAACAAACAGCAGCAAATAGGGTTAAAGGGGGAAAAGTGGTAAAAAGGCAAAATTAGTGGCCCTTTCCTTAAATGCACATTGTATTCGGAACAAAATAACTGAATTAACAGCACATATAGAGGTTAATGGGGATGATCTTCTACCCATGACAGAGATGTGGTGACAAGGAGGTTAAAGCTGGTAACTAAATATTCGAAAATATAGGCAGGAAGGAAAGGGTGCTGAGGTATCTTTGTTAGTACAAGATGGAATAAGTAAGAATAGCAAGAAAAGATCTTGGATCAGTAGATGTAGAGTCCATATGGATGGAGATAAGAAATAACAAGGGGAAGAAGACACTGGTGGGAGTAGTCTATAAACCCCTTGACAGTAGCTATACTGTAGGACAGAGACTAAATCAGGAGATAATGAGGGCATATAAAAAAGGCAGCACATTAATCATGGGGGACTTGAATCTTCATGTAGGTTGGGAAAGTCAAATTGGCAGAGGTGGACACGAGCAAAAATTCATAGAGAGTATTTGGGATAGCTTCTTAGAACAATGTGTTGTGAATCCAACCATGGATCAGGCTGTTTTGGATCTGGTAATGTATAATGAGGCAGGTTTAATAAATGATCTCAGAGTTAAAGAACCCCTAGGAAACAGTGACCATAATATGGTAGAATTTAGCATTCAGTTCGAGAGTTAGAAACTTGGATTGGAAACAACTGTGCTAAACTTAAATAAGGGTAATTGCAATGGAATGAGGGCAGAGTTGGCTGGAGTGGACTGGGAAAGGAGTTTAGCAGAAAAGATGGTTGATGAACAATGGCAGACGTTTAAGAAAATAGTTCATGACTATTCATGTTCATGAATATGTTCATGACATATGTTCATGACATATGACTATAAAGATATATCCCAATGAGGTAGAAGGATTCAAGGAAGGGGATAAACCAACCATGGTTAACCAAGGACAGTGGTTAAAGATAGTGTCAAATTGAAAGAGAAAACATACAATGTGGCAAAGATTAGTGATAACCCAGAGGATTGGTAATGTTTCAAAAACCAACAAAAGATGACCAAAAAATAATGAGGGAGAAAATAAACTTTGAGGGTAAACTAGCGAGTAATATAAAAACAGACAGTAAGAGCTTCTTTAAATATATAAAGTGAACATAGGCCCCTTAGAGAATGAGGCTGGGGAAATAATAATGGGGAACTAGGAAATGGCAGTGCAGTTGAACAAATACTTGGCTTTAGTTTTCACGGTAGAAGATACTAATAGCATTCCAAAACTATTAAATTGTCAAGGTAGCAAGGAGGAAATAAATACAATAACTATCACTAGAGTAAAATTACTATGGAAATTAATGGGACTAAAGGCCAATAAGACCCCTGTACCTGATGTGTTGCATCCTAGGATATTAAAGGAAGCAGCAACAGATTTAGGGGATCGTCTGGTAGTAATCTTCCAAGAATCCTTATATTCTGGAAAAGTCCCAGAGGATTGAAGAATGGCCAGTGTAACAAGTCAAAAAGGGAGGGAGACAAAAAAAAGGTAACAAGAGGGCAGTGAGCTTAATATCTGTCATTGGAAAAATGTTGGAGTCCAATATAAAGGAAGGAATAGCAGAGCATTTAGAAATATATAATCTAATCAAGCAGAGTCAGCATGGCTTCATGGAGGGGAAATCATGCCTAACTGTTGAATAGAATTCTTTGAGGAGATAACAAGTAGGATAGATAAAATGGAACGAGCAGATTATAATATGTTTGGATTTCCAAACAGCATTTGATATCATATAAGGCTACTTAATAAGATAAGAGCCCATGGTGTTGGAGGTAGCATGGATTGAGGATTGATTAACTAATAGACAGAGAGTTGAGATAAGGCAGGCATTTTCGGGGTGGCAACCTATAACTAGTGGAGTGCCACAGGGATCAGCGCTGGGGCCACAATTATTTACCATATATATGAATAACTTAGATGTGGGAAGTGAATGTACCATTGCCGAGTTTGCGGATGACACAAAAATCGGTGGGAAGACAAGTGGTGAAGATGAGTCTACAGAGAGACATAGGCAGGTTAAGTGGGTGGGCAAAAACTTGGCAGATGGAATATAATTTTGGAAAATGTGAGGTTATGCAATTAGGCAGGAAGAATAGAGGAGTTGAATATTATTTAAAGGGAGAAAGATTACAGAAGGCTGCAGCACAGAGGGATTTAGGAGTCCTTGTGGATGAATCACAAAAGCTAACATACAAGTTCAACCGGTAATAGGGAAGGCAAATGGAATGTTGGCCTTTATTTCAAAGGGAAAAGAGTATAAAAATAGGGAAGTCTTGCTAAAACTGTACAAGGCACACACCTAGAATACCGTGAACAGTTTTTTTTTAACTCATTGATGGGATGTGGGCATTGCTGATGAGACCAGCACTTATTGCCCATTTTTAATTGCCCTGTTCAGAGGGCATTTAAGAGTCAGCCATATTGCTGTGGGTCTGGAGTCACATGTAGGCCAGACCAGAGAAGGGCGACAGATTTCCTTCCCTGAAGGACATATGGTCCCCTTATCTAAGGAAAGCTATCTCGCCATTGGAGACAGTCCAGAGAAGGTTCACTAGGTTGATCCCGGGTATGGAGGGATTTTCTTATGAGGAGAGGTTGAGTAGGTTGGGCCTGTCCTCATTGGAGTTTAGAAGAATGAGAAGTGACCTTATTGAAACATATAGGATTCTTGGGGAGATTGACAGGGTAGATGCTGAGAGGTTGTTTCCCCTTGTGGGAGAGTCTAGGACCAGAGGGCATCATCTCAGAGTGAGGGGGAGCCCATTAAAACAGAGATGAGGAGTAATTTCTTCTTAGAGGGTAGTCAATCTGTGGAATTCTTTGCCACAGTGGGCTGTAGAGGCTGGGTTGCTAAGTATATTCAAGGCTGAGATAGATTTTTAATCAGTAAGAGAATCAAGGGTTATGTGGAAAAGGTGGGGAAGTGGAGTTGAGGATTATCAGATCAGTCATGATCTCATTGAATGGGGGAGCAGACCCAATGGGTCACATGGCCTACTTCTGCTCCTACATCATATGTTCTTTTGGCTGCCTGATTGACATCCACATCGAAACCCTGTAATTTACACGCTGATAATCTAGACATCTAGGGCCTAACACAGAACAGGTAATAGCTGCAAAAAATATAGTTGCGATGCATGAAGATATAGTAAATCAAGTGTGCACAGAAGAGGTCCAAGTATTATTGACGGAAGGTGTGGCTATTTGTGATAGGTTTCCTTTGAAGAAGAAGTTAATTTTATCCTGCAATGAGGAAGTCAAAATAAAATTAAGCCAGATAAAGTGACTGAGCACGGAGCTGATGCACCCTTTCACTGTGCTCAGAGAGATGATGAGCTCAGCAAGAAACAGCAGCAAGAAATAGATAATTTAAAGTAATGGGTCTGTGTCTTAGAAATGAAGACAGAACAATTGTTCGCCCTCATGCAGCAACACAGCATGACAGCTCTACAGGCAGGGCATGCTAGGCAGAAAGGCCAAGATAGACCCTGAGAAAGTGTCAGGAAGAAAACGGGAAACTGAGACAGGATTTGGAGGACTCCAGGGAAGCCCAATGAGAGGTGCTGAAGCAACCCCACAGAGAAGTGGACCGCTATAAATTGAGAGAGAGGAATGTGCAACAAGACCTGGGTGTCCTTGTACACCAGTTGCTGAAGGTAAGCATGCAGGTGCAGCAGGCGGTAAAGAAGGTAAATGGTTTGCTGGCCTTCATAGCCAGAGGATTCAAGTACAGGAACAGGGATGTCTTGCTGCAATTGTACAGGGCCTTGGTGAGACCACACCTGGAATATTGTGTGCAGTTTTGGTCTCCTATAAAATTCTAATAGAACTAGACAGGATAGATGCAGGAAGGATGTTAATGATGGTGAGGGAGTCCAGAACCAGGAGTAACAGTCTGAGGATACAGCGTAGACCATTTAGGACTGAGATGAGGAGAAACGTCTTCACCCAGAGAGTGGTGAGCCTGTGGATTTCGCTACCACAGAAAGTTGTTGAGGCCAAAACATTGTATGTTTTCAAGAAGCTCTTGAGGCAAAAGGGACTGAAGGATAGGCTTGCGCACGAACAGGGGAGAGAGCTCCTCCTGAGTGAGACACAGCCAGAGTGGATATTGGCATTTTGGTGCAGAGGGGAAGAGGTGCTCTTTGCATTTTTTCCTTGCTATCCAACTTCTTAAATCTTCAGAGAGTGGTCTTGCCCTGCTGCAGCAGTAAAGGCTACAAGGGAAAGGAGTGACTGGTAAGTAGTGGGTCAGCTTGGGTAAGTATTTACTACTTTAATCGCTGTAAGTTTAAGGTCTTTTTGTGGTTTTTAGTTTGTATATTTTATAGTAATGAGGATCAGGAAATAAGGGCCCTATAGTAACTGATCTAAAAGGTTTAATTCAAAGGGATAAGCCATGACAGGAGATCTCAAAGCCGTGGCGTGCTCCTCGTGCTCCACGTGGGAAGCTGGGGACATTTCCAGTGCCCGGGACCAGCATGTGTGCAGGAAGTGTGACCAGCTGTAGCTCCTGGAAGCTTGGGTTTCAAAGCTGGAACAGCGGCTGGGGACAATGTGGAATATCCACGAGTCTAAGAGCATCGTGAATAGCACGCTTAGAGAGGTGGTCACACCACAGGTGAAAGGACTTGAGGTAGGAAGGGAATAAGTGACCACCAGGCAGTCCAAGAGAAATAGGCAGGTTGTTCAGGAGTCCCCTGGGGTCCCGCTCGCAAATCGGTATTCTGTTTTGGAGGCTGATAAGGGCGCTGGTTCCTCCAGGGAGTGCAGACAGATCCAAGCTTCTGGCACCACAAGCAGCCTGTCTGTACAGGAGGGGAGGAAGAGAGGAAGAGTAATAGTAATAGGGGATTCTATAGTCAGGGGAACAGATAGGCACTACTGTGGCCATCAACGTGACTCCTGGATGGTATGTTGCCTCCCTGGTGCCAGGGTCCGGGGTGTCACTGAACAGCTGCAGGGCATCCTGAAGGGGGAGGGTGATAAGGCAGAGGTCATGGTACATGTTGGTACCAATGACATAGGTAGAAAGAGGGATGAGGTCTTGCATCAAGAATTCAGGGAGTTAGGCAGTAGACTAAAAAGCAAGAGCTCTCGGGTTGTAATCTCTGGATTACTCCCAGTGCCACCATTCATGACTGGAAACGGCAGGACTGCAGAAATAGGAGGATAGCGCAGATATGTATCACTGGGACCGTTTCTGGGGAAGGAGGGACCTGTACTAGTGGGACGGTCTACATCTGAACCAGAGCGGGACTGACGTCCTTTGCTCGTGCTGTTGGGAGGAGTTTAAACTAATTCAGCAGGGGGAGAGGACACACAATGTTAGCAGAATAGGGACACATCATAATACAGTAAAACAATCCAGTCAGAGGGAGTACAGCTGCATTAAGTTTCAAGGGAGTAAGGCAAGGCTGGATGGCCTCTACTTTAATGCCAGGAGTTTTACAGGTAAAACGGATGAGTTAAGGGTGAGGATTGACACGTGGAATTGTGATATATTAGCCGTCACTGAGACGTGGTTGAGGGAGGGGCAGGATTGGCAGCTCAACATTTCGGGATATAGAATCTTCAGGAGAGACAGGGGAGAGGGTACAAGAGGAGGAGGCATTGCATTATTAGTTATGGAGTCAATTACTGCAGTAAGGAGAGATGATATCTTGGAGAGGGCATCGAATGAAGCTTTGTGAGTAGAGCTTAGGAATAAAAAAGGGGCAGCCACATTGTTAGGTGTTTATCATAGACCCCCAGATAGTCAGCGGGAAATTGAGGAGCAAATATGTGCACAATTTGTGGAGGTGTGTAAAAACAATTTCAATAGGGTAATTATATTAGGCGATTTCAACTTTCCCAACATTAATTGGGATAGACATAATGTTAAGGGCTTGGATGGAGTGGATTTCTTGAAATGTGTACAGGAGAACTTTTTAAGTCAATATGTAGAGGGTCCAACAAGGGATGGTGCAGTGCTGGACCTAATCCTGGGGAATGAAGCCAGACAGGTGGCTCAGGTGGTGGTGGGCGAGCATTTAAGTGATAGCGACCACAACATGGTACAATTTAAGTTTGTTATGGACAAAGAAATAGACACGTTGCAAAAAAATGTTTTGGATTGGGAGAGAGTGGATTTTAGCAAAGTAAGGCAGGATCTGGCCAAGATAGACTGGGAACAGCTACTTGTGGGGAAATCTATAGAGAAACAGTGGGGGGTGTTCAAAAAGGAAATGGGGAGGGTACAGGCTCAACATGTTCTCTCTAGGGTGATAGGAAGGAGTAACAAGCACAGAGAACCATGGATGACCAGAGATATTCAGGATACAATGAGAAGGAAAAGAGAGGCTTTTAGCAGGTACAAATGGAGCAAATCAGCGGAGGCATTAGTGGAGTACAGACAGTGCAGGGGAGAGCTTAAGAAAGTAATTAGGAGAGCAAAGAGGCGATATGAGAAAGCTCTGGCTGGTAAAAGTAGGGAAAATCCCCAGATATTCTATAAGTATATCAATGGGAAGAGGATAAGCAGGGAAAGAGTAGGGCCCATAAGGGACCAAGGGGGCAATCTATGGGTGGAGTCAGAGGACATCGGTAGAGCGTTGAACAAATACTTCACATCCATCTTCACCCAAGAAAATAAGGATAAAGGTATCGAACTCGGTGAGAGAGGCTGCGAGGTTCTTAAGCCAATTGATGTAGGGAGTGACAGGGTATTGGAGGTGTTGGCAGGCTTAAAAGTGGACAGATTTCCAACTCCAGATGATGTGCCCCAGACTGCTGAGGGAGGCAAGGGAGGAGATCGCAGGGGCTCTGACCCAAATTTTTAATTCCTCTCTGGCCACGGGGGAGGTGCCAGGGGACTGGAGAACAGCTAATGTGGTTCTGCTATTTAAGAAGGGTTGTAGAGATAAGCCAGGGAACTACAGGCCAGTGAGTCTCACCTCAGTGGTAGGGAAACTATTGGAGAAAATTCTGAAGGAGAGAATCTATCTCCACTTGGAGAGGCAAGGTTTGATCAGGGATAGTCAGCATGGCTTTGTCACAGGGAGGTCATTGCCTAACAAATTTGATTGAATATTTTGATGAGGTGACCAGGTGTGTAGATGAGGGTAGTGTAGTTGATGTAGTTTATATGGATTTCAGCAAAGGCTCTGACAAGGTCCCACATGGGAGACTTATAAAGAAGGCATATGCACATGGGATACAGGGAAATTTTTTGTAGGAGACAGAGGGTGAATACAGAGGGCTGCTTTAGTGACTGGAAGCCAGTGTCCAGTGGTGTACCACAGTGATCTGTGCTGGGTCCACTATTATTCATCATTTATATAAATGACATAGATGACCATGTGGGGGTCAGGATTAGAACGTTTGCAGATGACACAAAGATTGGCCGGGTAGTTAACAGTGAGGTTGAGTGTCTTGGGCTGCAAGAAGATTTCGACAGGATGGTCATATGGGCAGATAAGTGGTAGATGGAATTTAACCCTGAAAAGTGTGAGGTGATACATGTTGGAAGGAGAAATTTGACAAGGAAGTATTCAATGAACGGCATGACACTAGGAAGTTTTGAGGAACAAAAGGACCTTGGCGTGTGTGTCCAGAGATCTCTGAAGGTGGAGGGGCATGTTAGAGGGGTGGTGAAAAAGGCATATGGGACGCTTGCCTTTTTCAATCGAGGCATAGATTACAAAAGTAGGGAGGTCATGTTAGAGTTGTATAGCTGGATTACTGTGTGCAGTTCTGGTCGCCACATTATAGGAAGGATGTGATTGCACTGGAGGGGGTGCAGAGGAGATTCACCAGGATGTTGCCTGGGATGAAACATTTATAAAGAGAGGTTGGATAGACTTGGGTCTCTTCTGCAACGTGTAATTCTGTGATTCAAAACCCCCCCATCAGAATGGTTTCTTTGTGTTTTATTTAAACATGCGATGATGGTATTTAAACAAGAACAAGAGATCCAGCAGCTCGAAGAACTTAAGAACATATCTGCAGACTGCAAATGTCAGAGCATGGTGACAATTTGGACTAAAAGCTTTGCCTTTTCAAAGACTTTTTTTATTTGTTATCTTCCGAGACAAAACACGTGAGAATGGGAAATATGGAAGTTACCACCAGACTGAGTGCAAGCATTTTGGTCTCTGTGGTGAAAGCACCATTTTAAAACCACCAAGCCTGGGCTTAAGAAATTAGAATCAATGAAGAGAGTTAAATTGACGTGAGTGGTTACATCAAATAGTCAAAGGGAAATGTATTTGAAGTTTAAAGGGATAATTAAATTTAAAAAAAAACCTGAAAACACAGTCTAGGTGTCTCAATGAGCATCAAGAAATAAGGTTCTGTTGGGAGAAAGAAACTGAACATTAACAAAACCTGTCACCCCACCAAAACTGTTATTTGACTTTGGGATAATTTTGAGATATAAAATGTTGAACATAATTTATCAAGTCACTCATAAGAAAATAACATATCATCAATGATAAAGAACAAACAAAACGCGTTAACGCCTGGAATCAAATGGGAATATTCCATTTGGTTATCAAGCCAGGGGATCCAACCCTGTTTTGATGAAGAGTGCAGGAGGGCATGGCAGGAGCAGTGCCTACAAATGAGGTGTCAACTTGGTGAAGTTATAACACAGGACTACTTGCGTGCCAAACAGGTAGACAGAGCTAAGCGATCCCACAACTAACGGGTCAGATATAAGCTCCGCAGTCCTGCCGCATCCAGTCGTGAATGGTGGTGGACAATTAAACAACTCACTGGGGGGAGGCTCCACAAATATTCCCATCCTCAATGATGGAGGAGCCCAGCACATCAGTGCAAAAGATAAAGCTGAAGCGGCCCTAGCCAAGCTGTTCCAATACAGCTACAACACTGGCATCTACCTGGTTATGTGGAAAATTGCCCGGGTATGTCCAGTACACAAAAAGCAGAACAAATCCAACCGAGCCAATTACCAGCCCATCAGTCCATTCTCGTTCATCAGTAAAGTATTGGAAGGGGTCATCAACAGTGCAATCAAGCGGCACTTGCTTAGCAATAACCTGCTCACTGACGCTCAGTTTGGGTTCTGACAGGGCCACTCAGCTCCTGACCTCATTACAGCCTTGGATCATGGACGAAAGAGCTGAACTCCCCAGATGAGGTGAGAGTGACTGCCCTTGATATCAACGCAGCATTTAACTGAGTGTGGCATCAAGGAGCCCGAGCAAAAGTGAAGTGAAAGGGAATCAGGGGGAAAGCTCTCCCCAAGTTGGAGTCATACCTAGCACAAGGGAAGATGGTTGTGGTTGTTGGAGGTCAGTCACCTTAGCTCCAGGAAATCACTGCAGGAGTTCCTCAGGATAGTGTCCTCGGTCCAACCATCTTCAGCTGCTTCATCAATGACCTTCCTTCCATCATAATGTCAGAACTGGGGATGCTTGCTGATAACTGCACAATGTTCAGCACCATTCGCGACTCCTCAGGTACTGAAGCAGTCCATGTCCAAATGCAGCAAGACCTGGACAATATCCAAGCTTGAGCGGACAAGTGACAAGTAACATTCACGCTGCACAAGTGTCAGACAATGACCATCTCCAACAAGAGAGAATCCATCCATTGACTCTTGATGCTCAATGGCATTATCATCACTGAATCTCCCACTATCAATATCCTGGGGATTACCATTGACCAGAAACTGAACTGGACTAGCCATATAAATACTGTAGCTACAGGAGCAGGTCAGAGGCTAGGAATAGTGCGTTGGGAGTTAACTTTCTGATTCCCCAAAGCCTGTCCACCATCTACAAGACACAAGTCAGACATGTGATGTGAAACTCCCCTCTTGCCTGGATGAGTGCAGCTCCCACAACACTGAGGAAGCTGGACAACCCCACTTGATTGGCACCACATCCACAAACATTTACTCCCTCCACCACCGACACGCAGTGGCAGCAGTGTGTACCATCTATAAGATGCACTGCAGGAATTCACCAAGGCTCATCAGACAGCACTTTCAAAACTCACGACCACTGCCACCTAGAAGGACAAAGGCAGCAGACACATGGGAACACCACCACCTGGAGGTTCCGCTCCAAGCAACACACTATCCTGATTTGAAAATATATCGCTGTTCCTTCACTGGCAATGGGTCAAATTCTAGAACTCCCTTCCTAACAGCACTGTGGGTGTACCTACACCACATGGACTGCAGCTGTTCAAGAAGGCAGCTCACCACCACCTTCTCAAGGGTAATTTATGGGTGGGCAATAAACATTGGCCCAGCCAGCGAAGCCCACATCCCCATCAATGAAGTTTTGAAAAATTGAGAAGAAGAACATTGTATTAGACTGAAAGGGTTCTCCATGGCTCAAAATGAAATAAAATCATACCTAATGGGAATTAAATCCAGCAGATGCAACAATTAACTTTTGGAATGGATATTGACAGAATCAGAATTCAAACCATTAAATAAACGTGGTGTAGAATTGCCAAAAGGTCCCGGACTTCCTAGCAAGAGTCAGGAAAATGTAGAACTGTAAATTGATAGCTTTCTCTTGGAGATATTTCTATCCTTGGCTAAGATTTTATTTTAAGACAACTGAAGTTGATAACTGGCCATAACCCAAGGCATTGCCCACCCCACCACCCCACCGTTCCCCACCCCACGCCCACCACTCCCCCACCACCCACCACCCCACCCCCCCCCCCCACCGCTCCCCCACCCCACACACAAAGAAACCCTGGAAACATGGAAATCCATAAATGGCTCATATCAGATGGCATGTGAGGAGTAATATTGGGATACCAGTGTAAGTGTATAGATGTAATCTGTTACATGTGAAGCAACTAACATATGAGAAATCATGGTGGAAGAGAGAAGGGAGGAAACAGAATAAAGAAGTCAGGCCAGACTAGAATGAGCTTAGACCTGTGTCTGGGCTGCTCTGGGGTGCAAAGACTGTGTGTGACTCATAAACTATAGCCTGGTTGTTAAGTTTTACTAAACTACTCAACAAATCCTCTTAAGTTGTTGCACTTAAACTAATGTCTAAGCTTTTGTCTTGTCAAGAAGCTGAATAAAGGTTCATTTACAAAACCTTAAAATGGACCCACATTCTAACAGTGTACAGTCTCACACTGTAACTGTGTTTGTGCAGAGATTCCTCACTCTGTGTACAGTCTCACACTGTAACTGTGTTTGTGCAGAGATTCCTCACTCTGTGTACAGTCTCACACTGTAACTGTGTTTAGAGTTCCCTCACTCTGTGTACAGTCTCACACTGTAACTGTGTTTAGAGTTCCCTCACTCTGTGTACAGTCTCACACTGTAGCTGTGTTTAGAATTCCCTCACTCTGTGTACAGTCTCACACTGTAACTGTGTTTAGAGTTCCCTCACTCTGTGTACATTCTCACACTCTAACTGTGTTTGTGCAGAGATTCCTCACTCTGTGTACAGTCTCACACTGTAAATGTGTTTATGCAGGGATTCCTCACTCTGTGTACAGTCTCACACTGTAACTGTGTTTGTGCAGGGATTCCTCACTCTGTGTACAGTCTCACACTGTAGCTGTGTTTAGAATTCCCTCACTCTGTGTACAGTCTCACACTGTAACTGTGTTTAGAGTTCCCTCACTCTGTGTACAGTCTCACACTGTAACTGTGTTTGTGCAGAGATTCCGCATTCTGTGTACAGTCTCACACTGTAGCTGTGTTTAGAGTTCCCTCACTCCGTGTACAGTCTCACACTGTAGCTGTGTTTAGAGTTCCCTCACTCCGTATATAGTTCCATAGTGTAACTGTGTTTGTGCAGAGATTCCTCAGTCTGTGTACAGTCCCTCTCTGTATCTGTGTTTAGAATTCCCTCACTCTGTATATAGTTCAATAGTGTAACTTTGTTTGTGCAGAGATTCCTCATTCTGTGTACAGTCTCACACTGTAGCTATGTTTAGAGTTCCCTCACTCTGTATATAGTTCTATAGTGTAACTGTGTTTGTGCAGAGATTCCTCACTCTGTATACAGTCTCACACTGTAACTGTGTTTAGAGTTCCCTCACTCTGTATATAGTTCCATAGTGCAACTGTGTTTGTGCAGAGTTCCCTCATTCTGTGTGCAGTCCCACACTATAAGTGTTTCTGTAGTTCCCTCACTCTGTGTACAGTCCCTCATTGTAACTGTTTCTGTAGAGTTCCCTCACTCTGTGTACAGTCCCTCATTGTAACTGTTTCTGTAGAGTTCCCTCACTCTGTGTACAGTCCCTCATTGTAACTGTTTCAGTAGAGTTCCCTCACTCTGTGTAATCCCACGATGTAAATGTGTTTCTGTAGAGTTCCCTCACTCTGTGTACAGTCCCACACTGTAACTGTGTTTCTGTAGAGTTCCCTCACTCTGTGTACAGTCCCACGCTGTAAATGTGTTTCTGTAGAGTTCCCTCACTCTGAGTACAGTCCCACGCTGTAAATGTGTTTCTGTAGAGTTCCCTCACTCTGTGTACAGTCCCACACTGTAACTGTGTTTCTGTAGAGTTCCCTCACTCTGTGTACAGTCCCACGCTGTAAATGTGTTTCTGTAGAGTTCCCTCACTCTGTGTACAGTCCCACGCTGTAAATGTGTTTATGTAGTGTTCCCTCACTCTGTGTACAGTCTCACACTTTAACTGTGTTTCTGTAGAGTTCCCTCACTGTGTATATAGTTCCATAGTGTAACTGTGTTTGTGCAGAGATTCCTCACTCTGTATACAGTCTCACACTGTAACTGTGTTTGTGCAGTGTTCCCTCACTCTGTGTACAGTCTCACACTGTAACTGTGTTTATGTAGAGTTCCCTCACTCTGTGTACAGTCCCACACTGCAACTGTGTTTATGTTGTTCCAAGACACTCTTTTGAGAAGGTGTCCAACACGTTTAAGTTGAGATAATAAAATTCTCTCCTCAATAATCCAATTTCTTATCCATACCTTCCTCAGGACACGTTTAATGGAAGATTTTGAATGTTCGTGGCATCTTGGAGACTGTTCAGAGGTGAAAATGGCGTCTTGATGTTGGAGATCTTTTTATCATGAGTTTCAGTTCTGCCAGTCTGGCACCTTTTGCTCAATATGAACCTGCTTATTGGTGCAAATTACAATATCAGAATTGCATTTCCATAAGTAAAGCAGTGTGCTTGTTCTTTTTAGTAACAAAGTCCCTCTGGGAGGTCCCCCTGCTCAGATTAAACCTGACTCTGATCTCAGAGGAAGTGTAAGGAGAAGGAACTAGTCTTGATGATATCTCTGAGTTTCGGACATCTGTCAACTATTAATGACAAATCGTCACTGTGCTTCTAGTAAATAAGGGAGGCTTCTTGAGAGGTTTATGAAGCAAACAATCAGGGTTAATTTGAACATTTATAACTCCCAATTTTGTTTCAATTTCTCTGCAAACCTTGCAAACTGAGCCACGTAAATTCCAAGGACATGTACAACACACATTACACTGAGTAAAGCTCCCTTTACACTGTCCACATCAAATATTCCCAGGACAGGTACAGCTCGGGGTTAGATACAGAGTAAAGCTCCCTCTACACTGTCCGCATCAAACACTCCCAGGACAGGTACAACACGGGGTTAGATACAGAGTAAAGCTCCCTCTACACAGTCCCCATCAAACACTCCCAGGACAGGTACAGCACGGGGTTAGATACACAGTAAAGCTCCCTCTACACTGTCCCCAGCAAACACTCCCAGGACAGGTACAGCACGGGGTTAGATACAGAGTAAAGCTCCCTCTACACTGTCCCCAGCAAACACTCCCAGGACAGGTACAGCACGGGGTTAGATACAGAGTAAAGCTCCCTCTACACTGTCCCCAGCAAACACTCCCAGGACAGGTACAGCACGGGGTTAGATACAGAGTAAATCTCCCTCTACACTGTCCCCATCAAACACTCCCAGGAAAGGTACAGCACGGGGTTGGATACAGAGTAAAGCTCCCTCTACACTGTCCCCATCAAACACTCCCAGGACAGGTACAGCACGGGGTTAGATACAGAGCAAAGCTCCCTCTACACTGTCCCCATCAAACATTCCCAGGACAGGTACAGCACTGGGTTAGATACAGAGTAAAGCTCCCTCTGCACCGTCCCCATCAAACAGTCCCAGGACAGGTACAGCACAGGGTTAGATACAGAGTAAAGCTCCCTCTACAGTCTACACTCTCCCCATCAAAGCTGGACATTGCTATCGGAGTAGTGTCCTTGACCCAACCATCTTCAGCTGCTTCATCAATGCCCTTCCCTCCATCATAAGGTCAGAAGTGGGGATATTCGCTGATGATTGCACAATGATCAGCACCATTCATGACACCTCAGATACTGAAGCAATCCGTGTCCATATGCAGCAAGACCGGACAACATACCGGCTAAGTGGCAAGTAACACTCGCACCACCCAAGTACCAGACAATGACTATCTCTAACATAAGGGAATCTAACAGTCTCCCCTTGACATACAGTGACATTGCCATCACTGAATCCCCCCACTAGCAACAGCCTGGAGGGTTACCATTTACCAGGAACTTGTCCGAATCAGCCATAGAAATGCTATGGATATTTGAGCAGGTCAGAAGCTGGGAAGCCTGCAGTGAATAACTCACTGCCTGACTCCCCAGAGCTGTCTACCATCTATAAGGTGATGGGGACAGATTAGAGGGAGCTTTACTCTGTTTCTAACCCCGTGCTGTACCTGCACTGGGAATATTTTAAAACTGAAGGAGCTTGACCTCACCCAGGACAAAGCCATCCACTTGATTGGCACCACATGCACAAACATTCACTCCCTCCACCACCGACACACAGTGGCAGCAGTGTGTGTACCATCTACAAGATGCGCTGCAGGAACTTACCAAGGCTCGACAGCATCTTCCAAGCTTGCAACCTATACCACCTATAAGAACAAGGACATTAGATGCATGGGAACCCCACTCACAAGCCTGACTTGGAAATATGTCACCATCCCTTCACTGCTGCTGGGTCAAAATTCAGTAATCCCTCCCTCACTGCACTGTGAATGTACCTACACCACATGGCCTACAGCAGGTCAATAAGCCAGCTCACCACCACCTTCTCCAGGTCAATACTGACCTAGCCAGTGATGTCCACATCCTGTAAAAATAATAAATAAAAACACTCCCAGGACAGGAGCAGCACAGGTTAAATACAGAGTAAAGCTCCCTCTACACTGTCCCCATCAAACACTCCCAAGGCAGATACAGCACGGGGTTAGATACAGAGTAAAGCTCCCTCTACACTGTCCCCATCAAACACTCCCAGGGCAGGTACAGCACAGGGTTAGATACAGAATAACGCTCCCTCTACACTGCCCCCATCTAACACTCCCAGGACAGGTACAGCACAGGGTTATATACAGAGTAAAGCTGCCTCTACACTGTCCCCATCAAACTCTCCCAATGCAGGTACGACATGGGGTTAGATACAGACTAAAGTTCCCTCTGCACTGTCCCCAACAAGAGTATTGTGTGCAATTCTGGAATCTGCTTTATAGGATGGATGTGATTGCACTAGAGAGAGTGCAGAGGAGATTTACCAGGATGTTGCCTGGGCTGGAGAGCTTTAGAAATGGAGGAGAGATTGGATAAACTGGGATTATTTTCCTTGAAACAGAGGAGATTGAGGGGGGACATGATTGAGGTGTGTAAAATTAAGAGGGGCATAGATAGGGTAGGCAGGGATGGAACATTTCCCCTTTGGTGGAGGGATCAATAACGAGGGGGCATAGATTTAAGGTAGGGGCCAGGAGGTTTAGAGTGGGGTGTGAGGAAGAATTTTTTTCACCCAGAGGGTGGTGGGAATCTGGAACTCACTGCCTGAAAGGGTGGGTGAGACAGATACCCTCATAACATTCAAGAAGTATTTGTGCACTTGTGATGCCATGACATACAAGGCTATGGGCCTAGTGCTGGAAAACGGGATTAGAACAGTTAGGTCCTTGTTTCACCAGCGCAGACTCTATGGGCTGAAGGGCCCTTTTCTGTGCTGTAGACCTCCATGACTCTATGACTCTATGAAACTCCCATGACAGGTACAGCATGAAGTTAGACACAGAGTAAAGTTTCCTCCATACTGTCCCGTTAAAACATTCCAAGTGCAGGTGCAGCACGGAGTTAGATACAGAGTAAAGTTCCCTCTACACTGTCTCCATCAAACACTCCCAGGACAGGTACAGCACGGGGTTAGATACAAAGTGAAGCTCCCTCTACACTGTACGCATCAAACACTCCCAGGACAGGTACAGCATGGGGTTAGATACAAAGTGAAGCTCCCTCTACACTGTCCTCATCAAACACTCCCAGGACAGGTACAGCACGGGGTTAGATACAGAGTAAATCTCCCTCTACACTGTCCCCATCAAACACTCCTAGGACATGTAGAGCACGGGTTTAGATACAGTGTAAAGCTCCCTCTACACTGTACCCATCAAACACTCCCAGGACAGGTACAGCACGGGGTTAGATACAGAGTAAAGCTCCCTCTACACTGTCCCCATCAAACACTCCCTGGGCAGATACAGCACTGGATTATATACAGACTAAAGCGCCTCTACACTGTCCTCATCAAACACTCCCAGAACAGGTACAGCACGGGGTTAGATACAGAGTAAAGCTCCCTCTACACTGTACCCATCAAACACTCCCAGGACAGGTGCAGCACGGAGTTAGATGAGAGTAAATCTCCCTCCACACTGTTCCCATCAAACACTCCCAGGGCAGATAAAAGCACGGGATTATATACAGACTAAAGCTCCCTCCATATTGTCCCACTGTAAGCTGCTAGGAACAATCCAGGTAAAATAAAGACTACTCAATACCCTTGATCTGGTAATTTACACACGCACTTTTATAAGATGTTAGCGAAGTGATAGCAGAGGCACTATTACACATTCACTAAGAAAGAGAATAATGTCAGAGGAGAAGCTAATGTGATAGCTAATGTGATTCTTTTATTTAAGCATGGAGGTACAGCAAATCCAGAGACCTAAAGACCAATTCACTGAAAGTCAGTTGGAGGAAAGATAACGGAATCTTTACCCAAAAATGAAACAGAAAAATATCGAGCAACTGAAAATTTAAGAAAGTGTTGTCAGCATGGAGTGAAAAAGAGAAGGTTTTGCTTGACCAACCTTACTGACTTATTTGAAGAAGTACCAGAAAGGGTAGAGAAGGGTAATGCAACAGAGGTAACACATTTAGATTTCGAAAACGCCTGCAATAAATACCGCAGATTACATTCATTGCCAAGGCCAAAACATGTGAATCAGGGGAGAATAGCAGAATGGATAACAAGCTGGTTACAAAACAGAAAACAGAGAATAAAAGTAGTTCATCAGATTGGCAAATGGTGAGAAGTGGTGTTCCACAAGGAATGGTACTGGGACCACTGTTGTTCACCATTTACAGAAACAATATGGACTTGGGAATCAGAATCACAATTTCAACATTATCTGAGAGTTGTGCTGAATATAGAGGAGGACTATGACAGGATAGAGGAAGCCATTGATAAACTTATAAAATAGGCATGTAATTGGCAAATGAGCTTCAATATAATCACCACACCTGAGGAAGGATGTGAGGGCTGTTGAGAGAGTGTGGAAGAGATTTACCAGAATGGTTCCAGGAATGAAGGATTTTAGCTTCATGGTTAAGTTGGGAAAGCTGGGGTTATTCTCCTTGGTGAAAAGGAGATTGAAGGGCGATCTGATAGAGGTGTACAAGATTGTGACAGGTTTAGATAAGATAGACAAAGAAAAACTGTCCCTATTCAATGATGGAACAAGGACTTGGGGATATAGATTTAAGGTTTTCAGCAAGAGATGCAGCGGGATGTCAGGAAGAACTTTGTATGTAGTGAGTGGTGATGACCTGGAGCTCGCTGCCCACAGGGCAGTGAAAGCGAACATGATGAATGATTTCAAATTAGATGGGCAACTGAGGGAAATAAACTTGCAGGGTTACAGGGTTAGAGAGGGAGAATGGGACTGACTGGTTTGTGCTACAGGGCATTGGCATGGACTGGATAGGTTGAATGGCCTCCTTCTGTCCTGTAATGACTCTGTGGCCACGTTGTTTAGGATGGTGGGGTCTCCCTTCCCACAATCCAAAGAGTCGATGGAGAACACATCCCTGCCAATACTGCCTGCCCTGCAGCCATTTAAAGCACCAACAAGGGTTCACTGGCTGAGGTGGGGCATCCCCCTGCAACCATTCAGGGAAAAAAGCCCCGTCTCATAGAGCTGCCAGTCAACCTCATTGGGTGGCAGTTCTCTAGTACCTGCAACACCAGAAGCTACAGTGGACTCGACTGGGACTGCAAGAAACCCCCAGAGCCTAAGTCCTGGGGTTCCAGGACCAGGTAACACACTTTATTGAAACTTTGTGTAATATTACTGGATTTTATAGCCGACATCTATAAGCCTGAAGATTGTTTACTTGTGAGTTGACCAAACAGAAAGTTTTTGGAGGAATGTTTTGTATATTCTATATGTGCTTCAGTTTTCTTTTATTTTTGTTAATAAAACTTTTACTTATAATTTTTAAAATCTCTAAAGTGTTACTGGACCTCAGAGAAGTCATTACAGGTGATTCTCTGGCTATGACTGGATAGGTAAGAGTGGAACCAGGCGAGGGCAGTCCCACTCTGCTGGACAATGGAGGAGAGACATTGGAGGAGGATGGTGTGGATAACTGTGTGAAAGGCTGCTGAACAGGATGAGGAGGGACAGTGCACCTTGGTCACAGTCACAGAGGATGTTGTTTACACCAATCACAAAGCTGATTGAAATAAATATTCCACAAGTAGAATTACCAATCCTATGGGACACGAGGGGAAATGTGGAAAGTTTGCTTCATGTGTGAGAGGCAACTGGTGGGTTTTGGATTTTAATTAATCTTTAGAGCAGAGTTAAACAGAATCTCTCAATGAGCAGTAGCTGGTGATGAACATTGGAATACAAAGGGGTGGAAGTTATGCTCCAGTTGAATGCAGTTCTGGTTAGATCACTTGTGGAGAACTGTGTTCAGTTCTGGGCACCACCGCTCAGGAAGGATGTACTGGGCTTGGAGGAGGTAGAGCGTAGATTTACCAGAATGACACCCAGGCAGAAAGTGTTACATTCTGAGGGCAGCGTTCATTGACTTGGATTGTATTCCCTGAGAAACAGAATATAGAAGATTAAAGAAGGATCTAATCAAGGGATTTAAGCTGATTAAAAGATTGATCGGGTATATAGAGAGATAAAATTTCCATGGTGGGGTTGGGAATATACAGAATAAGGAGGCAGAACCTGAAAATTCAAGCCAGACTGTTCAGGGGTGATGTCAGGAAGAATTTCTTCACACAAAAGGTAGTGAACATCTGGAAGTCTCTAACCTGAAAAAATGTTGAGGCTGTTGGGGGGGTCAATTGAAAAACTCAATACTGAGGTGAACAGAATTTTGTTAGGACACAGTTATTGAAGGGTCTAGAAACAAGGCGGGTAAATGGAGTCAACATACGGATTAGCCATGGTCTAAATGAAAGGGAGAACAGGATGGAGGGGCTGAATGGTCCTCTCCCATTCCAATTTTCTTGTGTATTTGAACAGAATCTCTCAATGTGCAGCTGTTGAGTTATGAGAAACAGGTTTGATATTTTCATTCTTGATTTTCAGATGTGTGAAACATGGCAACAACCTCAGGTCTATTTCCTTCTCCTTACACTTCCTGGAGGAGTTAGCAGCGCCGCTGAAACTGAACAGGGGGCCCCCCAGAGGGAGCGGTGTTACTAAAAAGAACAAGCACAGTGTTTTACATATGGAAATATGGTTCTGATTTAGTGACCAACACCAATAAACAATTCTTATATTTACCAAAAAGAGGCCAGAGAAACAGGACTGAAAGTTTGAAGGTAAAAGAGACTCAAAACCCAATCTCCCTGTGCGAGTGGAGAACAATCTATCCCTTGGACAGAAGCAGCATAAAACTGTCTCTAAAGTAGAGATTCTTCACCTAAAAACTTGAGGAACTCGACCAAATCTTTAATCAAAGATATTAGTTTGGTTCATCATGAAAACAACGTTTCCCTCAGATTCAAGGTGCTGATTAACTGGCCAACAACGCATGGAATTTACCTTCTGACCGAGAAACATTGAACTGCAATTGTCAGTCAACCCATGAATCTGCTTCCTTCCACAGCCCATGTACATTCTACACTACCCTGGGATTACCACACATTTAATCTCCCTCCACAGCCCATGTACAATCTATACTGTCCTGGGATTGCCACACATTTAATCCCCTTCCACAGCCCATGTACAATCTACACTGTCCTGGGATTACCACACATTTAATCTCCTTCCACAGCCCATGTACAATCTGCACTGTCCTGGGATTACCACACATTTAATCTCCTTCCACAGCCCATGTACACTCTACACTGTCCTGGGACTACCACACATTTAATCTCCTTCCACAACCCATGTACAATCTACACTGTCCTGGGATTACCACACATTTAATCTCCTTCCACAGCCCATGTACAATCTACACTGTCCTGGGATTAACACACATTTAATCTCCTTCCACAGCCCATGTACAATCTACACTGTCCTGGGATTACCACACATTTAATCTCCTTCCACAGCCCATGTACAATCTACACTGTCCTGGGATTACCACACATTTAATCTCCTGCCACAGCCCATGTACAATCTACACTGTCCTGGGATTAACACACATTTAATCTCCTGCCACAGCCCATGTACAATCTACACTGTCCTGGGATTAACACACATTTAATCTCCTTCCGCAGCCCATGTACAATCTACACTGTCCTGGGATTACCACACATTTAATCTCCTTCCACAGCCCATGTACAATCTACACTGTCCTGGGATTACCACACATTTAATCTCCTTCCACAGCCCATGTACAATCTACACTGTCCTGGGATTAACACACATTTAATCTCCTGCCACAGCACATGTACAAACTACACCATCCTGGGATTACCACACATTTAATCTCCTTCCACAGCCCATGTACAATCTACACTGTGCAGGGATTACCATCTATTTAATCTCTTTCCACATCCTATATAATAGAAACATAAAAACTAGGAGCAGGATTTGGCCATTCAGCCCTTCGAGCCTGCTCTGCCATTCATTATGATCATGGCTGATCATCCAACTCAATAGCCTGCTCCCGCTTTCTCCCCATACCCTTTGATCCCTTTCGCCCCAAGAACTATATCTAACTCCTTCTTGAAAACATACAATGATTTGGTCTTAACCACTTTCTGTGGTAACGAATTCCACAGGCTCACCACTCTCTGGGGGAAGACATTTCTCCTCATCTCAATCCTGAATGGTCTACCCCATACCCACAGAATGTGACCCTTGGTTCTGGACTCCCCCACCATCGGGAACATCCTTCCTGCATCTACCCTGTCTAGTCCTGTTAGAATTTTATAGCTTTCTATGAGATCCCCCCTCATTCTTCTGAACTCCAGCGCATATAATCTTAACCGACTCAATCCTCCTCATTTGTCAGTCCCGCCATCCCAGGAATCAGTCAGGTAAACCTTAGCTGCACTCCCTCTATAGCAAGTACATCTCTCCCCTGTCATGAACTCTACCCATTACATTAAGTCTCCTGAGAAAATATCCAGAGACAAACTGTCTGGGAGCCAATTGCAATTGAAGGAATCTCCTGAATAATCACCAATCCTCACATCTCCATCAAGAACGTGTCTGAATCCTCCTTCCTGACAGGATCCATTCTGAATATTAATTATCTCGATCAGAACCTGCCCCTAACGACACGAGCAATGATATTCACCCAGCTCCTTCCTTTCATTCTGTGCTCGCAAACAGCCTGTTTATAACTGGATTGCAGATGGCTGGTAATTTCCAAAACCTGTGGATCAGTTGAAAGCAAGTTGTGTTTCTATATTTAAAATGATAATTAAAAAATAATTTAAAATCCCAGCTCTCAAAATCCCCCTCAGGATGTTTTGACAATGTGTTGTTGGGATGTGGGTGTCACTGGTAAGGCTGGTATTTCTAGCCCCATCCCCTAGTTACCCTGAGAAGGTGGTGATGGTGGTGGGTCTTCCTCTTGAATCTCGGTTTGATGAGACTGTGTGACTCACCAGGCCACCTCAGGGGACGATTCAGATTCAGTGTGGGACTGGACTCACATGTTGGGCAGGTTTCCAGCCTGAAAGGACATTTGTGATCTTTAGTTATGCTAGTTGTTTTTTAAACTGATTATTAAACTGATTTCAAAATTTCAAGCTGTTGGGGTTGATGAATTTACTGGATGAGTTCAGCCTCGGGATTCCTAGTCCAGTAACACAACCCCTGCACCTCCATGTCCCACTGTCAGGGAGATTGTCCAATCTATCAGCCCTTGTGAAATATACTTGGGAAGTGATGGTTATTGAACTGTTCCACCGCACTCCTTTAACCCCATCAGTGACGGGTTAGTCAAGCTCAGGACGGGCTCAGTGAACCCTGGACCAGGCTTCACAACACGGCCTTGCTGAGTGAGGTTTGAGGGGGAAACAGTGAAGGAGACAACGGGATGGAAAACACAGGAGGGGGATATTCAAGGCTGGGAAACATTCTCAGCTCAGAAACAATTTGCTGCATGTGGAGCTGACCCAGTCAGTGAAACATTTAGAGTGCAGTTTCCATCAATCATTGCTGATGGGGTAAGTTTAGCTTTGGGTGTGGGTTGCTGCTTGTTGCTGATAAAGACTCAGTCTAAAATGGTATTTCCGCTGTTTATCTCGAGTGTAACAGCGAACCGGTTCTGTGAGCAACCCACTGAGCTGGGCTGGGTGGGTGTTGGGGCCAGGGATAGGGTACGGGCAGTGATCAGTAAAAATTAACTGATCACTACGGGTTCTGAACCTCTACACAAGTCTGCAAATCAGTAATAGCGACTGGACATTCAACTGTAGAACTGTAATGGGGAATGTTTCATATAATAATTAATCTAAATAGAGACACACATCTTATATATGAACAGATGTATAGGTAAAAATATATGCGGCTACATATATATATATATAAATATACATAAAGAGTGTGAGATAGATAGATGTAGGTAGACAGAATGGTTCACGCAGTGCTGTTACTGCTGCAAGTGAAGTATTAATAGTTCAGACAGTGTTGCTGGAGTGGGTGTGACACATGGACACCTGGTGCTGTTACTGCTGCAGGTACAGTACTAGTACTTTAGACAGTGTTACTGGTGAGGGTGTGATACATGGAAACCTGGTGCTGTTATTGCTGCAGATACAGTATTAATACTTTAGAGAGTGTTGCTGGTGTAGGTGTAATACACGGACACCCGGTGCTGTCACTGCTGCAGGTATAGTACTTGCACTTCAGACAAGTGATGCCGGTGTGGGTGTGATATATGGACACCCAGTGCTGTTATTGCTGCAGATACAGTACTAATACTTTAGACAGTGTTACTGGTGTGGGTGTTATACACGGATACCCGGTGCTGTTATTGCTGCAGATACAGTATTAATACTTTAGACAGTGTTACTGGTGTGGGTGTTATACACGGATACCCGGTGCTGTTATTGCTGCAGATACAGTATTAATACTTTAAACAGTGTTACTGGTGTGGGTGTGATACATGGATACCCGGTGCTGATATTGCTGCAGATACAGTATTAATACTTCAGACAGTGTTACTGATGTGGGTGTGATACACGGATACCCAGTGCTGTTATTGCCGCAGGTACAGTACTAATACTTTAGAGAGTGTTACTGGTGTAGGTGTGATACACGGAAACCTGGTGCTGTTACTGCTGCAGATACAGTACTAATACTTTAGAGAGTGTTGCTGGTGTGGGTGTGATACATGGTGCTGTTATTGCTGCAGGTACAGTACTAATACTTTAGACAGTGTTACTGGTGTGGGTGTGATGCACGGATACCTGGTGCTGTTATTGCTGCAGATACAGTATTAATACTTTAGAGAGTGTTGCTGGTGTAGGTGTAATACACGGACACCCGGTGCTGTCACTGCTGCAGGTATAGTACTTGCACTTCAGACAAGTGATGCCGGTATGGGTGTGATATATGGACACCCAGTGCTGTTATTGCTGCAGATACAGTACTAATACTTTAGACAGTGTTGCTGGTGTGGGTGTGATACACGGAAAACCGGTGCTGTTATTGCTGCAGATACAGTACTAATACTTTAGAGAGTGATGCTGGTGTGGGTGTGATACACGGAAACCCGGTGCTGTTATTGCTGCAGATACAGTATTAATACTTTAAACAGTGTTACTGGTGTGGGTGTGATACATGGATACCCGGTGCTGATATTGCTGCAGATACAGTATTAATACTTCAGACAGTGTTACTGATGTGGGTGTGATACACGGATACCCGGTGCTGTTATTGCTGCAGGTACAGTACTAATACTTTAGAGAGTGTTACTGGTGTAGGTGTGATACACGGAAACCTGGTGCTGTTACTGCTGCAGATACAGTACTAATACTTTAGAGAGTGTTGCTGGTGTGGGTGTGATACATGGTGCTGTTATTGCTGCAGGTACAGTACTAATACTTTAGACAGTGTTACTGGTATGGGTGTGATACACGGATACCTGGTGCTGTTATTGCTGCAGATACAGTATTAATACTTTAGAGAGTGTTGCTGGTGTAGGTGTAATACACGGACACCCGGTGCTGTCACTGCTGCAGGTATAGTAGTTGCACTTCAGACAAGTGATGCCGGTGTGGGTGTGATATATGGACACCCGGTGCTGTTATTGCTGCAGATACAGTACTAATACTTTAGACAGTGTTGCTGGTGTGGGTGTGATACACGGAAACCCGGTGCTGTTATTGCTGCAGATACAGTACTAATACATTAGACAGTGTTGCTGGTGTGGGTGTGATACATGGAAACCCGGTGCTGTTATTGCTGCAGATACAGTATTAATACTTTAGACAGTGTTACTGGTGTGGGTGTGATACATGGATACCCGGTGCTGATATTGCTGCAGATACAGTGTTAATACTTCAGACAGTGTTACTGATGTGGGTGTTATACACGGATACCCGGTGCTGTTATTGCTGCAGATACAGTATTAATACTTTAGACAGTGTTACTGGTGTGGGTGTGATACACGGAAACCTGGTGCTGTTACTGCTGCAGATACAGTACTAATACTTTAGAGAGTGTTGCTGGTGTGGGTGTGATACATGGTGCTGTTATTGCTGCAGGTACAGTACTAATACTTTAGACAGTGTTACTGGTATGGGTGTGATACACGGATACCTGGTGCTGTTATTGCTGCAGATACAGTATTAATACTTTAGAGAGTGTTGCTGGTGTAGGTGTAATACACGGACACCCGGTGCTGTCACTGCTGCAGGTATAGTAGTTGCACTTCAGACAAGTGATGCCGGTGTGGGTGTGATATATGGACACCCGGTGCTGTTATTGCTGCAGATACAGTACTAATACTTTAGACAGTGTTGCTGGTGTGGGTGTGATACACGGAAACCCGGTGCTGTTATTGCTGCAGATACAGTACTAATACATTAGACAGTGTTGCTGGTGTGGGTGTGATACATGGAAACCCGGTGCTGTTATTGCTGCAGATACAGTATTAATACTTTAGACAGTGTTACTGGTGTGGGTGTTATACACGGATACCCGGTGCTGTTATTGCTGCAGATACAGTATTAATACTTTAGACAGTGTTACTGGTGTGGGTGTTATACACGGATACCCGGTGCTGTTATTGCTGCAGATACAGTATTAATACTTTAGACAGTGTTACTGGTGTGGGTGTGATGCATGGATACCCGGTGCTGATATTGCTGCAGATACAGTATTAATACTTCAGACAGTGTTACTGATGTGGGTGTGATATACGGATACCCGGTGCTGTTATTGCTGCAGATACAGTACTAATACTTTAGAGAGTGTTAGTGATGTGGGTGTGATACACGGATACCCGGTGCTGTTATTGCTGCAGATACAGTACTAATACTTTAGACAGTGTTACTGGTGTGGGTGTGATACACGGATACCTGGTGCTGTTATTGCTGCAGATACAGTACTAATACTTTAGAGAGTGTTACTGGTGTAGGTGTGATACACGGAAACCTGGTGCTGTTACTGCTGCAGATACAGTAGTAATACTTTAGAGAGTGTTGCTGGTGTAGGTGTGATACATGGATACAAGGTGCTGATATTGCTGCAGATAACGTACTAATTCATTCTCTCATTGTGAACACCTCTATCACCCTTTGTAACAATATGGATCTGCCATAGATCCCTTCTCAGATTTCGTGTCAGCATTCCCATTAAGCAGTTTGCCCATCTCACATGGGATTATACAGGATACACAACACATAAATAGTCCATTTGGCCCAACCAGTCCATATCAGTATTTATATTCCACTGGAGCTCCTCACATTTTTCCTCATCTAAATCTACCAGGATGAGGCCATTTGGACCCTTGAACTTGCTCTGCCATTCAATATGATCAAGGCTGACCTTCAACCTTAGCCCCACCTTCCCACATTATCCCCATATTCCTTCATGCCCTGAATACACAAAAACCTATTGATCCATTTCTTGAATAGACTCAATGACTGAGCATCAATGGCCCCCGAGGTAGAGGATTCCAAAGATCCACAACTCTTTGAGTGAAACAATTTCTCCACTTCTGTCATGAAAGTATAATAATTCTCATAATATTATTGTGATTTATTGTAAACATAGGTTCATAATGGGGTTTGGATAGTTTTCCTGTGTGTATCTGTGTGTGTGGAATTTAACTGAATTGGACGCAGCTGGTCTGGAGGCTTTTGAGTCATCAAAAAGAAGCTAAGTTTGAAATGCTAAATACCGAAACAAGGCTGAAGTTTTAGAATGTGAGGTGTGAATAAAATTTGCATTGATAGATAAATTCGGGTAGTTTGAATTTCAAAAAGATGGTAGAATGCTACACCTAGCCAGAAGAAGCTAAGCAAACAGTGTTTTTATTTTTCCCAAAGGTTACTGATAAAATGAGCTCTATGAAAAGATTTATGTTATGAGAAAGGTAAAGTTCCAAAGACATATCAAAAAATGGAAATTGCATTAAACAAGGAGAAACATGTCGGAAGGAGATGAGGTTGTGTCAGGGAGAAGGCATTCAAAGAGCTAACAAGTATAAGAAGCCTCCAGCCTCTGTGCATCAAGTTGCTGTCAAAAGGAACCAAAAATGACAAAAGTCACTTTGAATTCGACTGTCCAGGGTATTGTGTGGCTTTGCCTGGGTCTGTTTAAATCTATTTGTTTTTACTGTTGCCTTAGCAGATTAAATAGGGGTTCTTATAGAAGTGATTTGTACACCTATGTATGTGCTTGAAATCTTTTCATTTGTTAATAAGTGTAAAATCTAGTTTTCTAAAAACGTCTGTAGTCATGGTAGTCTTATTACTTCTGAATTCAGGGCACACATTTCAAAGTAAAATACAAATTGCAAAACAGTTGTGATTGTGTGAACACGTTTCCCTTGTGGGTTTGATCTGCCTGACACATATCATCTGCCGCGTCATAACAACTTCTCTGTCCTGAATGACCGATCCCTCAATCTGAACTGAGATCCTGTGTTCTAGGGGAAATATCATCCTCTCAAAATTCACCCTATAAAGCCCTTTAAGAATTTTACATGCTGCAATGAGATCGCCATTCATTTTTATCGTCAATCTCTCTTTATAGGGCAATCCCCTTGTCACAGAATCACAGAATCACACAGTGCAGGAAAGGCCCTTCGGCCCATCAAGTCTGAACCAACACGTGCTAAACACCTGACCTACCTACCAAATCCCATTTACCAGCACTTGGCCCATAGCCTTGAATGTTATGAAGTGCCAAGTGCTCATCCAGGTACTTTATAAAGGATGTGAGGCAACCCGCCTCCACCACCCTCCCAAGCAGCGCATTCCAGACCCTCACCACCCTCTGGGAAAAAAGGTTTTTCCTCACATCCCCCCTAAACCTCCTGCCCCTCACCTTGAACTTATGTCCCCTCATGACTGACCCTTCAACTAAGGGGAACAGCTGCTCCCTATCCACCCTGTCCATGCGCCTCATAATCTTGTACACCTCGATCAGGTCGCCCCTCAGTCTTCTCTGCTCCAATGAAAACAACCCCACTCTATTCAAACTCTCTTCATAACTTAAATGTTTCATCTCAGGCAACATCCTGGTGAATCTCCTCTGCACCCTCTCCAGTGCAATCACATCCTTCCTATAATGTGATGACCAGAACTGCACACAGTAATCCAGCTGTTGCCTCACCATGGCTCCATACAACTCCAACATGATCTCCCTACTTTTGTAATCTATACCTCGATTGATAAATGCAAGTGTCCCATACCCCATTTTCACCACCCCACTAACAAGCCCCTCTACCTTCAGAGATCTATGGACACACATGCCAAGGTCCCTTTGTTCCTCAGAATTTCTTGGTGTCATGCCATTCATTGACTATTTCCTTGTCAAATTACTCCTTCCAAAGTGTATCACCTCACACTTTTCAGGGTTAAATTCCATCTGCCACTTATCTGCCCATTTGACCATCCCGTCTAGATCTTCCTGTAGCCCAAGACATTCAACCTCACTGTTAACCACCTAGTCAATCGTTGTGTCATCCTCAAGCTTACTAATCCTACCCCCCACATAGTCATCTATGTCATTTATATAAATGACAAATAATAGGGGACCGAGCACAGATCCCTGTGGTACGCCACTGGACATTGGCTTCCAGTCACTAAAGCATCCTTCTGTCAGCATCCTCTGTCTCCTACAACTAAGGCAATTTTGAATCCACCTTATCAAATTACCCTGTATCCCATGTGCATTTGCCTTCTTTATAAGTCTCCCATGTGGGACCTTGTCAGAGGCTTTGCTGAAATCCATATAAACTACATCAACTGCACTACCCTCAACTACACACCTGGTCACCTCCTCAAAAAAATTCAATCAAATTTGTTAGGCGTGACCTCCCTCTGACAAAGCCATGCTGACTATCCCTGAACAAACCTTGCCTCTCCAGGTGGAAATAGATTCTCTCCTTCAGAATTTTCTCCAGTAGTTTCCCTGCCACTGACGTGAGACTCACTGGTCTGTAGTTCCCTGGCTTATCTTGACAACCCTTCTTAAATAGCAGAACAACATTAGCTGTTCTACAGTCCTCTGGCACCTCCCCCGTGGCCAGAGAAGAATTAAAAAATTGCCCCAGAAACAAGTCTAATGAAACTTTGCTGCATTCTCTTCAAGGTTAGTATATCCTTCCGTGGGTAAGTTGTCTAGAACTACACACATTACGACAGAAGCTTTTAGAATATGATTTGGTGTTTTCTTCTAGTTTCCTCTCCTCTTCTATTTTCTCTTTCTTTATCAATTACTTGGTCATCAGTTCCTGAATATTAAAATCCACCCAATCCTCAGGCTTACTATTCTAACATTATAAGCCTCTTCCATGAATCTCATACTATCCTCAACTTCTCTTGTAGGAATTCTTTCTCCATGGGTGTTTTTATTCTTTAATGGAATGTATATACGTTACAAATTTGAATTAATTCTTGAAATGTTTGCCATTGCTTATTCTTCATCATATTATTCAATTTATTTTCCCAATTTATCATTAAAATTATTTGGTCATTTCATCTCATTGCTGTGTGTGGGATCTTGCTGTGCACAATTTGTCTCCTGCCTTTCCTACATTGCAACAGTGACGACACTTCAAAAAGTACTTCATTGGTTGCAGTGTACTTTGGGATGTCTTGAGTTTGTGAAAGGAGCTCTGTAGATGCAGGTTACCATCAGAGGAGATGAACTTTGGTTCAATCAGTAAGTTCGAATCATAGAACCATAAAACCTTACAGCACAAGGAGGCCACTCAGCCCATTGTGCCTGTGCTGGCTCTGTGAAAGAGCAGTTGTGTTCAGTCCCACACTCCTGCTTTTTGTCTGTAACCCTCTAAGTTCTTCCTCTTCAGTTAGCTGTCAACTCCCTTTGAAAATTATTTATGGAAACAGCTTCCACCATCTTTCAGTCAGAGTTTTCCAGATCCCAACAACTCTCTGAGCGAAAACAATTCTCTTCACCTCCCTTCTCGATCTTTTGCCAATGATTTTAAGTCATGTTACTGACCCATTCACCAGATGGATGAGTTTGTCTATATCTATCCTTTCAAAACTGCAGGATTGGAAGTCCCTCCAACTGGGAAATTTATGGAATAGAAAAATCCAAACCCATGGACATGTTTTGACTTCATGTTTTGAACTGTAACATACAAAACCCAAGCTGCAGCCAACAGCACAGAGCTGGGCAGCAAGCGGCTAATTCGGACATTTCGTAAAAGACAGTGGCTCATCAAAAGGATTCAGACATTGACTGATTGCTATCTTGGGACAATAGTACCAGGGAAATGCCATTACCTGCCATTGGCTAATGCGATTAAGAGACGGATTACCCTATACAATGGTACAAGGAACACGCCATCCACATAATACAATTAAGGAATTGTAACACAACTAAGGCCGGCATCATAGACAACGATTCTGGAATCTGGCCATTGTATCTATGAGTGGTTCCTCTCGAGGAGAGGAATGGGACATTCTAACCTTCATCAACCTAGGTGCTGTTACTGTACTGCTTCAAAACAGCAGGAGAATTGTTTAAATAGTATGAGAGCTGATCATATTCATCTGGGCTATTTTTCCATGGAATGACTGTATTTTTTCAACCAGCATGAGCTGATCATATTCGTCAGGAGTTTGCATGAAATAAATTAAGAAGGTGTTAGTTACCAGATATTGGAGCAGCATGAACAACAGGGAAAAAAACCCAAAAAACTGCGGATGCTGGAAATCCAAAACAAAAACAGAATTACCTGGAAAAACTCAGCAGGTCTGGCAGCATCAGCGGAGAAGAGTTGACATTTCAAGTCCTCATGACCCTTCAACAGAACAACAGGGAATATGTTTGAGTTGAATCATTATAAAAAGAAGAGCATAGCAGAGTTGGGGCCTGCAGGTGGAAGAAGGGTCAGGACTGGTCATCTTGACTCAGGACCAACAATCAACATTAGACAGTCCAGCCATGTTGGGTACTGTTGGTGTTTCAGCCAAATGGTCTGAGGATTTGTAAGGTTTTGGGATAAAGGTGGAATGTTTTGTCTGTGTTTTGTCAGATTTTAACAAGTCGCAGTGACTTTGTTGTGGCTCAAGGGGGACAGCGGTCAATTCGCAGTATGGAGCAGCTGGGAATTGAAGGTGCTCATTTCAGCTAGTCACAGGAGGATTTGAACTGGGGTATTTGCTTAATTTTGGGGAACTTTTGTAGAACATCGAATTAAAAACAGAAAATGCTGGAAAATCTCAGCACGTTTGACAGGATCTGTGGAGAGAGAAACAGAGTTAACGTTTCGAGTCCGTATGGCTCTTCTTCAGAGCTTTTACTTGCTTTCATTTCGTAGAAGGTGTGTTTATTTTTTATGAGCTTGTGGTCTGTCAGTCAAACCCCAGGGTGTTTTGTACTGGGGACAGGTTGTTTATTCTTCTGGGGGGGTGATGGTTTCTATGTCATTTCAACGGATCTTTGAGGTATCTGTACTGGGGATATTAGTGGGCAAAATAAAGCAACAAGTTTATGATTGAGCCAAACTCTTTTCTGTCTGTTTTGTTCTTTATAAATTGTAAAGTCCAAGAACCATTTGTAAGCAATGGGGGAGGTCGGGGGACAGGTGGTCTTTTATAAAACTGCACACCATCTATTAGGTCACCTCTGAACATTCACTGTTCCAACAACAACAACAACTTGTATTTATACAGCACCTTTAACATTGTAAAACATTCCACGGTGCTTCACAGGAACATTATTAAACAAAATTTAACACCAAGCCACATAAAGAGATATTAGTGTAGATGACCAAATGCTTGTTTAAAGAGTTTTATGATTGGAAAAGTGTCTTAAAGGAAGGGAGAGAAGTGGAGAGGTTTAAGGAGGCAATTCTGGAGCTCCCAAAGAGAACAGTCCCAGCATTTCACACTTCTCCTCATAACTGAAGTCCTCATCCCTGGTAACATCCTGGTAAAAACATCCTCTGCACCCTTTCTAAGGTATTCACCTCTTCCCTGAGGTCTGGTGCTCAGAATTGTGTTTCTAGCATCATTTGTCTGCCCAGATGACTGAGCGGCCTTCTGTTTCCAAAATCCTCTCTTGGTGTCTGTGTTCTGTTCCTGGAAACTCTGCATCCAAAGACCTGCCCCTCTGAGAGTGACCATTTAACACAATGTTTTTTTTTAATTCATTCATGCTATGTGGGCTTCTCTGGATTGTACAACATTTATTGCCCATCCCTAGTTGCCCTTGAGAAGGTGGTGGTGAGCTGTCTTCTTGAACGTCTGCAGTCCCGTGTGGTTTGGTACACCAGCAGTGCTGTTAGGAAGGGAGTTCCAGGATTTTGACCCAGCGACAATGAGGAATGGAGATATATTTCCATGCCAGGATGGTGAGTGACTTGGAGGGGAACTTCCAGGTGGTGGTGTTCCCATGTACCTGCTGTCCTTGTGCTTCTAGATGGTAGTGGTCATTGGGTTTGGAAAGTGAAGCCAAAAGAGCCTTGGTCAGTTGCTGCAGTGCATCTTGTAGATGGTTGACACTGCTGCTGCTGTGTGTCGGTGGTGGAAGGAGTGAATGTTTGTGGATGGGGTACCATTCAAGCGGGGCTGTTTTGGCCTGGATGGTGTGCAGCTTCTTGAGTGTTGTTGGAGCTGCACTCATCCAGGTAAGTGGGAACTATTCCATCACACTCCTGGCTTGTGCCTTGTAGATGGTGGACAGGCTTTGGGGTGTCAGGAGATGAGTTATTCATTGCAGGATTCCCAGCCTCTGAGCTGCTTTTGGAGCCACAGTATTTATATGTCTCGTCCAGTTCAGTTTCCGGCCAACGGTAATTCCCAGGATGTTGATAGTAGGGATTCAGTGATGGTAATGCCATCGAATATCAAGGGGCGATGGTTAGATTTTCTCTTGTTGGAGATGGTCATTGCCTGACATTTGCATGGTACGAATATTAGTTGCCACTTATCAGCACAAGCCTGAATGCTGTCCTAGTCTTGCTGCAGTTGGACATGGACTGCTTCAGTATCTGAGGAGTCGTGAATGGTGCTGAACATTGTCTATTCAAAAGTGAACATCCCCACTTCTGACCTTATGATGGAAGGAAGGTCATTGATGAAGCAGCTGAAGATGGTTGGGCCAAGGGCACTACCCAAAGATAATCCTGCAGTGATGTCCTGGAGCTAAGATGATTGACCTCCAACAACCACAACCATGTTCCTTTGTGCGAGGTATGACTCTAACCAGTGGAGAGTTTCCCCTGATTCCCATTGACTCCAGTTTTGCTAGGGCTCATTGATGCCACACTCGGTCAAATGCTGCCTTGATGTCAAGGGCAGCCACCCTCACCTCACCGTTGGAGTTCAGCCCTTTTGTTCATGTTTGAGCCAAGGCTGTAATGAGGTCAGGAACTGAGTCGCCCTGGCAGAACCCAAACTGGGCATCAGTGAGCAGGTTATTGCTAAGCAAGTGCTGCTTGATTGCACTGATGATGACCCCTTCCATTACTTTACTGATAATCGAGAGTAGACTGATGGGGTGGTAATTGGCCGGGATGGGTTTGTCCTGCTTTTTCCGTACTGGACATACCTGAGCAATTTTCCACGTAGCCGGGTAGATGTCAGTGTTGTAGCTGTACTGGAACAGCTTGGCTAATGGCACGGCAAGTTCTGGAGCACAAGCCTTCAGTACTATTGCCAGAATATTTTCAGGGACCATAGCCTTTGCATTATCCAAAGTGCCTTCAGCCGTTTCTTGATGTTAGAAAAGTAATCGCATTGGCTGAAGACTGGCATCTGTGGTGCCAGGGACCTCAGGAGGAGGCCGAGAAGAATCACCCTCTCGGCACTTCTGGCTGAAGATGGTGAGAGGTGTCTTTCCCGATTCCCACACAAATGTAATGTTTATTGTCTTAACCCTGTGACAACTTGTGCTCAATTTATAACCCAACTTCCATCCAGTTACCTCTGTTTTTCATTCATTCTTGACATGTGGACACCACTGGCAATGCCAGCATTTATTGTAGCTTGGCTGATGATGAGAAGGGTCCTTCCCATCAAATCCTTCCCTGTATGAACAGAAGCTCATTGCCTCAGCACACTGCCTGTGAGATGACTGTGGTGGGGGTGAGACCATCTCCCACTGCATTTACAAAGTAGGTCTGGAAAGAGATGCTGTGCTTTGTGTCAAGATTCACCCTGAGCAGATCTGTAACACAGGACTCGGTGTTCTACAGGCTGTTCCCAGGGACAGACAGTGGGATAAACATCAACTGCTGCAGGTGGGCCATCAACTCGGTGAAAGACACTCTTTGGTCTGTCTGAAACCTGCTGGTTTTCCAGTGCACAGATCTGTCCATGAATGAGTGTTGCAGACTGGGACGTTCAGACTACGTGCTGAGGGAGGCATTAAATCTTGGGACATCTGCCGCAAAGGCTCAGTGGGAAGGGCCACTGTCTAAGGCACATCAGGCATAGTTTACCAAGGGGCTGGAACCCATGTAAACCCCCTCAGGCTGTATGAACCAGAGACAATGTTTGACATGAAATGTAAAGATGAAAGTCGTGAGATAACTCATGTCCTGTATTGAAAGAAACTGGTCTGTCTTCTGGTACTTTTGGTGACATCAAATTTAAACTGTTATTTAATGTACTTTTACCAATTTTATAAATAAAGTATATTTTTGTCTCATTATCTCTCTCTCAGGGAGATATCTGTACATTGACTGGTGTCCCTCAGTCCTCCTCTCTCAGGGAGTTTCACACTGACTGGTGTCCCTCAGTCCTCCTCTCTCAGGGAGTTTCACACTGACTGGTGTCCCTCAGTCCTCCTCTCTCAGGGAGTTTCACACTGACTGGTGTCCCTCAGTCCTCTCTCAGGGAGTTTCACACTGACTGGTGTCCCTCAGTCCTCCTCTCTCAGGGAGTATCACACTGACTGGTGTCCCTCAGTCCTCCTCTCTCAGGGAGTTTCACACTGACTGGTGTCCCTCAGTCCTCCTCTCTCAGGGAGTTTCACACTGACTGGTGTCCCTCAGTCCTCCTCTCTCAGGGAGTTTCACACTGACTGGTGTCCCTCAGTCCTCCTCTCTCAGGGAGTATCACACTGACTGGTGACCCTCAGTCCTCTCTCAGGGAGTTTCACACTGACTGGTGTCCCTCAGTCCTCCTCTCTCAGGGAGTTTCACACTGACTGGTGTCCCTCAGTCCTCCTCTCTCAGGGAGTTTCACACTGACTGGTGTCCCTCAGTCCCCCTCTCTCAGGGAGTTTCACACTGACTGGTGTCCCTCAGTCCTCCTCTCTCAGGGAGTATCACACTGACTGGTGTCCCTCAGTCCTCCTCTCTCAGGGAGTTTCACACTGACTGGTGTCCCTCAGTCCTCCTCTCTCAGTGAGTTTCACACTGACTGGTGTCCCTCAGTCCTCCTCTCTCAGGGAGTTTCACACTGACTGGTGTCCCTCAGTCCTCCTCTCTCAGGGAGTATCACACTGACTGGTGACCCTCAGTCCTCTCTCAGGGAGTTTCACACTGACTGGTGTCCCTCAGTCCTCCTCTCTCAGGGAGTATCACACTGACTGGTGACCCTCAGTCCTCTCTCAGGGAGTTTCACACTGACTGGTGTCCCTCAGTCCTCCTCTCTCAGGGAGTATCACACTGACTGGTGTCCCTCAGTCCTCCTCTCTCAGGGAGTTTCACACTGACTGGTGTCCCTCAGTCCTCCTCTCTCAGGGAGTTTCACACTGACTGGTGTCCCTCAGTCCTCCTCTCTCAGGGAGTATCACACTGACTGGTGTCCCTCAGTCCTCCTCTCTCAGGGAGTTTCACACTGACTGGTGTCCCTCAGTCCTCCTCTCTCAGGGAGTTTCACACTGACTGGTGTCCCTCAGTCCTCCTCTCTCAGGGAGTTTCACACTGACTGGTGTCCCTCAGTCCTCCTCTCTCAGGGAGTATCACACTGACTGGTGACCCTCAGTCCTCTCTCAGGGAGTTTCACACTGACTGGTGTCCCTCAGTCCTCCTCTCTCAGGGAGTTTCACACTGACTGGTGTCCCTCAGTCCTCCTCTCTCAGGGAGTTTCACACTGACTGGTGTCCCTCAGTCCTCCTCTCTCAGGGAGTTTCACACTGACTGGTGTCCCTCAGTCCTCCTCTCTCAGGGAGTTTCACACTGACTGGTGTCCCTCAGTCCCTCTCTCAGGGAGTTTCACACTGACTGGTGACCCTCAGTCCTCTCTCAGGGAGTTTCACACTGACTGGTGTCCCTCAGTCCTCCTCTCTCAGGGAGTTTCACACTGACTGGTGTGCCTCAGTCCTCCTCTCTCAGGGAGTTTTACACTGACTGGTGTCCCTCAGTCCTCCTCTCTCAGGGAGTTTCACACTGACTGCTGTCCCTCAGTCCTCCTCTCTCAGGGAGTTTCACACTGACTGGTGTCCCTCAGTCCTCCTCTCTCAGGGAGTTTCACACTGACTGGTGTCCCTCAGTCCTCCTCTCTCAGGGAGTTTCACACTGACTGGTGTCCCTCAGTCCCTCTCTCAGGGAGTTTTACACTGACTGGTGTCCCTCAGTCCTCCTCTCTCAGGGAGTTTCACACTGACTGGTGTCCCTCAGTCCTCCTCTCTCAGGGAGTTTCACACTGACTGGTGTCCCTCAGTCCTCCTCTCTCAGGGAGTTTTACACTGACTGCTGTCCCTCAGTCCTCCTCTCTCAGGGAGTTTCACACTGACTGGTGTCCCTCAGTCCCCCTCTCTCAGGGAGTTTCACACTGACTGGTGTCCCTCAGTCCCCCTCTCTCAGGGAGTTTCACACTGACTGGTGTCCCTCAGTCCTCCTCTCTCAGGGAGTATCTCACTGACTGGTGTCCCTCAGTCCTCCTCTCTCAGGGTGTTTCACACTGACTGGTGTCTCAGTTTATCTGTTGTACACAAACTGTTTACCTTTGAGATAAATGATCAGGACAAAGTGTGATTTATCTATTATTGCTGCTGATCCTCTGCCTGTTGAATAAATAAATAACTTGTAGAGAATTGAAATCTGTGCTGGAGGCGGGGACAGGAAGCTGAGCTTCTGGTTTCAGTGGGTGGGGCTGCTGTTTAAACTGTGGGACCCTCACTCACTCCACTTCCCTATTTAAACAGCACTGACTCCAGCTCCAAACACAGGCGCCCTGAAGCAGCCGATTTCTGGAGTGTCTGAGTCTGTGTCTGAAAACACAGGGCGATGGGGTTTGCTCCTTATCTCTGTGTCCTTCTGCTCTGTCTGACAGGTGAGGGGTCCTGTGGCTTTATCCCCACACAGAGCGGCTGCTTATTCAGAGACTCTTTGACCCTCTCTTTGTGCAATGGGTTTATTAACTTCTTTTTCTCTTTTATTAACAGGTGTCTGGTCCGCTGTCGTGCTGACCCAGCCCAAATCAGCTGTGAAAAAGCCGGGGCACTCTGTCACACTGTCCTGTACAGTGAGTGGGTTCAGTCTCAGCAGCTACAGGATGCACTGGGTGAAACAGGTCCCTGGGAAAGGGCTGGAATGGTTACTTAGTTACCATCAAGGATATAGCACTTACTACGCGCCTGGAGTTCAGAGTCGAATCACGTTTTCAACTGAATCTTCCACAACCTCCATTGAGATTCCTTATCTGAGAGTGGACGACACCGCCACCTATTACTGTGCAAGACACAGTGAGAGGAAGCAGGGCTGGACTGGGACAAAAACTCAGTGAGAGAATCTGCAGTCGGGGGAATGAGTGAAAGGGGAGGAATGATCGCTCACCCTCAGTTATCAGCACAGCTTTATTCCCATCCTGATTGTGTTGGGATCTGCCTTCCCCCGGAAATGGGAATGGGACTATTCGCTGGGGATTCCTGGGCTGGAGATGTGATGGGAAACCTGGGAGCCAACAGAAACTCGGGCTCGGGACACGTTTAAAAACATCTCTATAAACTGTAGCACCTCATCCCAAACCATCGTCAGTGTGAATCCGAGAGCAGGACTGCTCACTTGTAGCAGTGTCAGTGTGGTTTAAATGTGAAGTGACTGGGCTCAGTGACAGTGAAAGGGGAGGAGGTTAATGTACGGGTGTGGATCACAGTGTCTATATTGGAGTGACACAGTGAGAGAGACGGGGGATCCCTCCATTCAAAAACCTGTCACAGGAAAACTATTTAAACTGGACCCTTTGGGCGATACCACCGACCTTTATCTCCTGACCCGTGGATATAAATCAGATCCCAATTAAATAATCTGGCTGTGTGAACAACTTTCTTTGAAGATGTTATTTGAAAGACAGAAACAAGAGTGAGTAACAGCTGTCGGGTGAAGAGGTCACTGTCAAGTCTGACATTTGTTCCCCATCCCTCGTTAACCTGAGAAGATTATGGTAACCGATAGCCTCACTGACCCCTTCAGAGGGCAGGTAAGAGTCAACCACATTGAGTGTGAGACTGGAGTCACCTATAGACCAGACCAGATTTCCTTTCATTCAAGACAAGGGTGAACCAGTTGGGTTATTTTATGACAATCCAACAACTTCATGGTCACTTTTACTGATCCCAGCATTTTCCCCAGATTTTTAAAGCGAAATTCCCAGATTCCCACAGAGGGATTGAACTCGGGATTCCCTGGAATATTAAACCCAGGCCTTCAGATCACTGATCCAGTAACAGAACCACTGAAACATCACATCCCAAACCATCGTCAGTGTGAATCCGAGAGCAGGACTGCTCACTTGTAGCAGTGTCAGTGTGGTTTAAATATGAAGTGACTGGGCTCAGTGACAGTGAAAGGGGAGGAGGTTAATGTACGGGTGTGGATCACAGTGTCTATACTACGTGGCACAGTGAGAGAGACGGGGGATCCCTCCATTCAAAAACCTGTCACAGGAAAACGATTTAAACTGGACCCTTTGGGCGATATCACCGACCTTTACCTCCTGACCCGTGGATATAAATCAGATCCCAATTAAATAATCTGGCTGTGTGAACAACTTTCTTTGAAGATATTATTTGAAAGGTGAAGGAACAGTGAGTAACAGAGAGAGGATGAAGAACAATGAAAACTCCTTGTGGATTATCTCATCTTCCTGTAAAGTCCTGGAAAACCCTGAGTTTGCCACCTGGTGCATGGGGGACACACGGATACAGATGGAGGAGTTAATAAAACTACTGGCTGCTTGTTTGGGACAGTTTATTTCAGGTTGGATCTTATACCCATGATTTATGATCTGGGGTGAAGCACTGTGATATGGAACCACAGCAGTAGAGAGCTTGACACAAACTCCCTCACTACAAATGACCATGTGTATCAGAGTCTGTGTCCATGGATTCCACATTCGTGTTTCCCAGAGTGAAATATTTAAACATTGACTCGGGTTGTTGGAGGAAATGTTGATTTCAGGGAAGATAAAAGACAAAAAGGAGGCAATTCTGTTTGTTGGTAATGTGCAGGAGCTGGTGTCCACGCACAAGAAAACTGCAAAAATGCTTCATTTATTCATACATTTGGAACAGGTTTAGGATGGAATTTCAGATTAAGATACAGGAAACACTGTTCCAGGTTAAAACACGGTTTATGTTTACATTACCCTGAGATTATTACATATCGTGGACAAGTTCAGTTATTGTATTGGGTCAATGAGGAGATGGAGCGCAGTGACTATCTTGATTACTGGGGCACTGGAACCTTCCTGGAAGTGACTTCAGGTAAGAAACTTCTCAATTCCTTCCTTGCCTAATATTTACTTTCTTTAATTTTTGTTTTTAGTGAATTTGGTAATTCAAGTGCAATGTATAATTCATCTGAAATCAGTGAGATATTTAGAACAATTACATGATCCTGCCTGAGAGAGTTGGATTTCTGTAGAGTCAAGAATATACCCAGTATATGGAGCTGAAATCTGATAACTGGATTTACTCTCAAGAGTTAAGATTTAGCACTGCAGAATTGATTTTCGTAATATACTAAAGATTCCAGCATCTGCTTAATATATTCTGCTTGATCCAGATTATAGTTTTCAGGACACTTGTTATTTTGGGGCAGGTTTGGTGATTTTGGACTTTCGGCTATTTACAAGCAGGTTAAGATTTTGTTATAATCTGAGTTAAAACACATCATCCAATTGTGTTGTGATTTAATATTTGGTGTCACAGTTGTTTAAAGTTTTATTTTTTACTGTTTGACCATTGCTGAAACAGTTTTTAGGTGTAAAAAGAATAAGTTCCGTATTTCACTTGATAAGTTAGTGATCACAGAGGGATAATGGTTTACACAGAGTGAGAAATACTTTTTGTGTTTGTTAAAAATGCTTCACCCCAACAAGCTTGCAGTATAAACCAGTTGTGAACTGTCCAGTCGGACAGGAAACAGACTGCATGTGGAATAAGATTGTATCTCATTGAGTTAAGATTTGATTTGTGCTTTAATAATAATTGTTTAACAATCGGTGATGTACGAGCTCTCAATAGAGAGTTTAAATCATCTGTCACCTCCAGAACATCAGCTCTCACACTGAAGGATTGAGAACTGGAAGGGTTTCTGTGTGGCTCAAATTGTTCTTGGGCAATAACAGCAATGGATCTGTTAGTTGTTAATTTATTGATATCATATTTTTCCCATCACTGTTTCAGTGTTTCCAATTATTGGATTAAAACAATGAAATTTCACGGACATATATGAACTCAACAATTAAATATCACCCTGACTAGGAATCCAATGGGCAAGGAAAATATTTCTTGTCGCAATGTTAGTGGAGCAAGTGTTTAATATTCAGGGGGTTCTGATCGCTCCTTTTTGATGGAGACAGTTTCCCAAATTAAAGTCCGACTTGAGGGAAACAAGATCCTATTTCAGGGGCATGTTTATGATCTATTCGAGGTAAAGGAGTTTCAGTGGTGGCTTTAAACCGGCCAGGGTGGGAGAGCCAAGGTTCTGTGAAGGGAATTGCATTTCTCTGAATATTTCTGGGAATGGTAAATTCTCCCAGGATCTACTTATACTAATTTTTCTGCATCTGATTGAAATTTGTGTGTTTCAGTTGCATCGTTTACTCGATTAACATAAAAAGGGCAATGATGATTTCAATATGTCCCCCACAGAACTTTACCCAAACAACTGAATTTTAGAAAAAGCGCACAGTAGAATTTCATTCCACCTCGTATATCCACATGGATTCAGTGGAGTGGAAATTTGTCTCGGGTGGTGGTGTGAAACCGGTGGTATCAGACCGGCCGCCTGTTAAACCCAGTGCCTGATATTTAATTCCACTGACTGAAATGGAACTGAATAACAGGCTCTGTTATAAGGGGCGGGTGATCCAATAACCACCCATTTAGTGTCACAGCCCGAGATGTACTTCTAGCCTGGAGTGTTTGATTCTAACATCACTGAGCACAAACACTTAGTGAGGGGTTAATTTAACTGGAATAAAATACCTCGGTCTGTGCGATTCCAATTCACATTCTTCTTTACCAGAAAGATGTTGAAAACTGGACAGTTAAACATTTCTTGTGCCCAGATGATTTTAGACATGGCTTTTTTTGCAGTGGTTATCTTTTTTCATTCATTTATGGGATGTGGGCTTTGCTGGTCAGGCTAGCATTTATTGCCCATCCCTAATTGCCCCTAGAGGTGGTGGTGGTAAGCTGGTTTCTTGAACCACTGCAGTCCGTGTGGTGTAGGTACACCCACAGCGCTGTTAGGGAGGGAGGTCCAGGATTTTGTCTCTGTGGTGTAGGTACACCCACAGTGCTGTTAGGGAGAGAGTTCCAGGATTTTGTCCCCTGTGTGGTGTAGGTACACCCAAAGCGCTGTTAGGGAGGGAGTTCCAGGATTTTGTCCCCTGTGGTGTAGGTACACGCACAGCGCTGTTAGGGAGGGAGTTCCAGGATTTTGTCCCCTGTAGTGTAGGTACACCCACGGCGCTGTTAGGGAGGGAGTTCCAGGATCTTGTCCCCTGTGGTGTAGGTACACCCACAGCGCTGTTAGGGAGGGAGTTCCAGGATTTTGACCCAGCGACAGTGAAGGAACAGCCGATATATTTCCAAGTCGGGAAGGTGAGGGGCTCGGAGAGAAACTTCCAGGAGGTGGGTGTTCCCCATGTGTCTGCTGCCCTTGTCCATCTAGATGGTAGTGGTCGTGGGTTTGGAAGGTGCTGTCTGAGGAGCCTTGGTGAGTTCCTGCAGTGCATCTTTTAGATGGTACGCACACTGCTGCCACTGTGCGTCAGTGGTCGAAGAAGTGAATGTTTGTGGGTGAGGTGCCAATCAAGTGGGGCTGCTTTGTCCTGGACGGTGTCGAGCTTCTCGAATGTTGTGGGAGCTGCACTCATTCAGCAAGTGGAGAGTATCCCATCACACTCCTGAATTGTGCCTTGTAGATGGTGGACAGGTTTTGGGGAGTCTGGAGGTGAGTTACTCTCCACAGGATTCCCAGGATCTAACTTGCTCTTGTAGCCACAGTATGTTCTAGCTCAGTTTCTGGTCAATGGTAATCCCCAGGACGTTGATAGTGGGGGATTCAGCGATAGCAATGCCATTGAATGTCAAGGGATGAGGGTAGATTCTCTCTTGTTGGAGATGGTCATTGCCTGGCACCTGTGTGGGGTGAATGTTACTTATTGATCAGCATCTTGTCCGAATGTACTCACTGGATTCCCCTTCCTTTCTTTTTCCCTCAGCAGAGAAGGGGGGAGAGAGAGAGAGAGAGAATAAAGAAAGAGGTTAAATGATAAAGGAGAAGAAAACATAAAACTAAAAAGGAAAGAAACTGAAGGATGAAAGATAAGAAAGAGGGAAGGAAAGAGGAAGAAAGGAAAGAGATTGCTCTCTCTCTCTCTCTCTCCCTGTGTCCGACAAGTTCAATAGAACAGTCTTAACCCTTATCGATCGGGGAAAAGCTTGGGCAGGTCTGGAAAGATGTTGAAAGGGTCAGGTCAGTGTGAGCAGGGAGGACTGCAGTAGGATGTTGGTGCTGCACTGTATGAGACCCATTCCAGTTTAATGTCTTAGCTCCAGTGGATATTTAAAATATCTCAAGATTAATTGGTGAGCATTAAGGAAGTTTTCATTTATTTTCTTCAGGGGGAAAGAGTTTTTAAAATTCTGAATGATATTTTGAGAAAGTAGTTTGAAGATTTAAGGGAGCAAATTAAAAGCAGGATTATTTCACACATTACTGACCAGTCAGCCTGATCGCAGTGGTGGGGACATTTTTCAACAGTTATCCAGGATAGAATTGAAGGAACTCAGCTGCCTGAAACAGAAGGATCAGATTCCATTGTAACTTTCAAAAGGGAATTGGATAAATAGTAAAAGGAAAACATTTTCCAGCACAATCAGAAAATATCAGGAGAGTGAGATTAGTTCTGCCAAAGAGATATCATAGGCATGATGGGCCGAATTGCTCATTGTGTGTTGTCTTAGAGTCAGCAAGGTCTACAGCACAGAAAAAGGCCCTTCAGCCCATTGAGTCTGCGCCGGTCAAACAAGTACCTAACCATTCTAATCCCATTTTCCAGCACTAGGCCCATAGCCTTCTATGCCATGGCATTGCAAGTGCACATCCAAATACTTCTTAAATGTTATGAGGATTTCTGCCTCTACCACCCTTTCAGGCAATGAGTTCCAGATTCCCACTACCCTCTGGGTGAAAAAAGTCTTCCTCACATCCCCTCTAAACCTCCTGCCCCTTACTTTAAATCTATGCCCCCTGGTTAATGATCCCTCCACCAAGGGGAAATGTTCCTTCCTGTCTACCCTATCTAAGCCCCTCATCATTTTATATACCTCAATCACGTCCCCCCCTCAATCTCCTCTGCTCCAGGGAAAATAACCCCAGTCTATCCAATCTCTCCTCATAACTAAAACTCTCCAGCCCAGGCAACATCCTGGTAAATGTCCTCTGCTCTCTCTCGAGTGCAATCACATCCTTCCTACAATACGGATTCTAGAACTGCACGCAATACTCTAGCTGTGGCCTAACCAGCGTTTTTTATAGTTGCAGCATAACATCCCTGTTCTTATATTCTCTGCCTTGGCTAATAAAGCAAAGTATCCCATATGCCTTCCTAACCACCTTATCTACCTGTCCCGCTACCTTAAGGGACCGTTGGACATGCACACCAAGGTCCCTCTGATCCTCGGTACTTCCCAGGGTCCTACCATTCAATGGTACCGTTTAATAAGATCTAACATTGCAATTGGCTATCAATGTTGACATTTTCTATAAATACTGTACATTTCAGCTCCTTCTGTGCATAGTAAAAATATGCAGTTTACTACAAAATGCTGGCACTAACACTTAAAACATTGCTTGCTATATGAATATACTTCCCGTGCCTTGTTTGTCCTGCCCAAGTGCATCACCTCATACTTATCCGGATTAAAATCCATTTGCCACTAATCAGCCCATCTGACCAGCCCATCTATGTCCACCTGGAATCTAAAGTTATCCTCCTCACTATTTACCACCCCACCAATTTTCGTGTCATCTGCGAACTTACTGATCAACCCTCCTACATTCACGTCTAAATCGTTTATATACACCACAAACAGCAAGGGACCCAAGACCGATCCCTGTGGAACCCCACTGGACTCAGCCATCACCCTCTGCTTCCGGCCACTCAACCAATTCTGGATCCAATTTGCCAAATTGCCTTGGATCCCATGGGCTCTTACCTTCATTATCAGTCTCTCATGCAGGACCTTATCAAAAGCCTTGCTGAGGTCTAAGTAGGCAATGTCAAAGCATTGCCATCATCTACACATCTGGTCACCTCTTTGAAAAATTCAGACAAATTGGTCAGACATGACCTCCCCTTAACAAAACCATTCTCTCTGTCCTTGATTAATCCCTGTCTCTCCAAGTGTAGATTAATTCTGTCCCTCAGAATTGCTTCCAATAGTTTCCCCACCACTGAGGTTAGACTGACTGGCCTGTAGTTCCCTGGTTTATGCCTGCCTCCCATCTTGAATAACAGTATCACATTGGCCATCCTCCAGTCCTCTGGTACCTCTCCTGTGGCTAGGGAGTATTGAAAATTATTGCCAGCGCCCCTGCTATCTCCTCCCTTGCCTCACTCAACAGCCTAGGATACAATTCATCTGGGCCTGGAGATTTATCTACTTTTAAGCCTGCCTGGCCACTTAGAACGATGCTAATTTCTTTAATCATATCTCAGTCCTTCTGCCTGTTTTCCATACCCATGTCATCCCTCTCACTTGTCAACATCAACACAAAGTATTCATTTAGAACCCTACCTATGTCTTCTGGCTCCACACACAAATTACCACAATGGGCCCTATTCTTTCCGAGTTATCATTTTACTCTTAATGTATTTGTAAAATAACTTGGGATTTTCCTTTATTTTAACCTGTCAACGTTTTCTCATGCCTCATTTTTGCTCTCCTAATTTCCTTTTTAAGTTCCCCCCTACACATTCTATACTCTAGGGCTTCTGTGTTTTGAGCCCTCGGTATCTGCCATAAGCCTCCCTTTTTCTCTTTATCCAATCCTGTATATCCTTCAACATCCAGAGTTCCCTGGATTTGTTGGTCCCACCCTTTATCTTTACTGGAATATGTTGGCCCTGTGCTCTCCCTATTTCTTTCTTGAATAAGTTCCACTGCTCTGAAGCAGATTTGCCTAAAAGTAGCTGCTCCCAGTCCACTCTGGCCAAACCATACCTGATCTTATTAAAATCGGTCTTCCCCCAATTTAGAATTATGATTTCTGGCCCATCCTTGTCCTTTTCCATAAGAACCTTGAATCTAATGGAGTTATGATCGCTATCTCCACCACTGATACCTCTACCACTTGCCCGGTTACATTCCCTAAAATTAAGTCCAGGGCCGTCCCCTCTCTTGTAGAACCTTCTACGTACTGGCTTAAAAAGCTCTCCTGGATGCATTTTAAGAATTCCGCTCCCTCTAAACCTACCACACTATGACTAACCCAGTTAACGTTGGGGAAGTCGAAATCCCTCACCATTACTCCTCTATTACTTTTACACTTCTCTGAAATTTGCCGACATATCTGCTCTCTCTCATATTTCTCTCTGACTGTTTGGGGGCCTATAGCACACTCCCAGCAATGTGATTGCCTCTTTTTTGTTTTTAGGTTCTACACATATGCCTTCATTTGAGGAGCCTTCTAAGATGTCATCCCTCCTTACTGCTGTAATTGATTCCTTGATCAATAATGCGATACCCATTCCTCTTTTACCTCCTTCCCTATATCACCTGAAGACCCTACATCCTGGATTATTGAGCTGCCAATCCTGCCCCTCTCTCAACCATGATGTCTCTGTGACAGCAATGACATCATGCTTCCATGTGTCAATTTATGTCCTCAACTCATCTGCCTGATTCGTCAGACTCCTTGCATTAAAATAAATACCATCCAACCTTGCCAAACTCCGTTGTGCCTTAACTGGCCTATAATTTCTATGCCTTCCTGACCCACTTGCTCTCTCTTCTAATTTTGGCTGTGCATCTTTCCCTGCTGAACCTCCTCACAGGATCCCATCCCCCAGCCAAGTTAGTATAAACCCTCCCCATCATCTATGACACTGAGATACTGAATAAAACTCCCTCTGAACTGCCATGCTCCCTAGGATTGTACAATTTTAGTAAATCTCCCTCGACACCATCACATCAAACACTCCCAAGACAAGAACAGCATGGGGTTCGATACAGAGTAAATCTCCCTCTACACTATCCCCATCAAACACTTCCAGGACAGGTACAGCACGGGGTTAGATACAGAGTAATGCTCCCTCTACACTGTCCCCATCAAACACTCCCAGGACAGATACAGCACCGGGTAAGATACAGAGTAAAGCTCCCTCTACACTGTCCCCATCAAACACTCCCAGGGCAGGTACAGCACAGGGTTAGATACAGAGTAAACCTCCCTCTACACTGTCCCATCAAACACTCCCAGGACAGGTACAGCACGGGGTTAGATACAGAGTAAACCTCCCTCTACACTGTCCCCATCAAACACTCCCAGGACAGATACAGCACGGGGTAAGATACAGAGTAAAGCTCCCTCTACACTGTCCCCATCAAACACTCCCAGGGCAGGTACAGCACGGGGTTAGATACAGAGAAAAGCACCCTCTACACTGTCCCCATCAAACACTCCCAGGACAGATACAGCACGGGGTAAGATACAGAGTAAAGCTCCCTCTACACTGTCCCCATCAAACAGTCCCACAGCAGGTACAGCACGGGGTTAGATACAGAGTAAAGCTCCCTCTACACTGTCCCCATCAAACACTCCCAGGGCAGGTACAGCACGGGGTTAGATACAGAGTAAAGCTCCCTCTACACTTTCCCCATCAAACACTCCCAGGACAGGTACAGCATGGGGTTAGATACAGAGTAAATCTCCCTCTACACTGTCCCCATCAAACACTCCCAGGAAAGGTACAGCACGGTGTTAGATACAGAGTAAAGCTCCGTCTACACTGTCCCCAACAACCACTCCCAGGACAGGTACAGCACGGGGTTCGATACAGAGTAAAGCTCCCTCTAGACTGTCCCCATCAAACACACCCAGGACAGGTACAGCTCGCGGTTAGATACAGTGTAAAGCTCCCTCTCCACTGTCCCCATCAAACACTCCCAGGACAGGTATAGCACGGGGTCAGATACAGAGTAAAGCTCCCTCTACACTGTCCCCATCAAACACACCCAGGAAAGGTACAGCTCGCGGTTAGATACATAGTAAAGTTCCCTCTACACTGTCCCCATCAAACACTCCCTGGGCAGATACAGCACGGGGTTAGATACAGAGTAAAGCTCCCTCTACACTGTCCCCATCAAACACACACAGGACAGGTACAGCACAGGGTTAGATACAGAGTAAAGCTCCCTCTACACTGTCCCCATCAAACACTGCCAGGACAGGTACAGCACGGGGTTAGATATAGAGTAAAGCTCCCTCTACACCGTCCCCATCAAACACACCCAGGACAGGTACAGCTCGCGGTTAGATACAGAGTAAAGCTCCCTCTACACTGTCCCCATCAAACACTCCCTGGGCAGATACAGCACGGGGTTAGATACAGAGTAAAGCTCCCTCTACACTGTCCCCATCAAACACACACAGGACAGGTACAGCACAGGGTTAGATACAGAGTAAAGCTCCCTCTACACTGTCCCCATCAAACACACCCAGGACAGGTACAGCTCGCGGTTAGATACAGTGTAAAGCTCCCTCTACACTGTCCCCATCAAACACTCCCAGGACAGGTACAGCATGGGGTTAGATACAGAGTAAAGCTCCCTCTACACCGTCCCCATCAAACACACCCAGGACAGGTACAGCTCGCGGTTAGATACAGTGTAAAGCTCCCTCTACACTGATTAACAAGGGAGTCAAAGGTGAAAGAGGGTAGACAGGAAAGTAGATTGAGGCTGCAATCAGATCAGCCATTATCAAATGGCAGAGCAGGGCCAAAAGGGCCAAAAGGCCCACTCCTGCTCCTAGTTCGTATATTTATATGTGTTTCTTTACTAGGCTTATCTGTGTGAAACTATTTATATTTCAGTTGCCCAGTTTGCACCATCGGTCTTCATCCCCAACCCTTCCTGTGGCATGGACAGGGACCAAGATGAGATCAGCTTCTTCTGCCTGGTCAAGGACTTTCATGCTAAGAGCATCACTCTGATATGGTCCAGTAACAATCGGGTCATTACCACTGGAATTCAGACGTATGCGGCAGTCCAGGGGAATGATAAGAATTACATGATGAGCAGCGTGCTCAAAGTCTCTGCATCAGATTGGAATGCCAAAACAGTCTACCACTGTAAGGCGGGTTACAAGTCAAATGAAATGGTGGAGCGTCAGATCATGAAACCTAAAGGTTAGTACAAGATATTATTTGTCATTTAAAACTGTACTGGTGTTGGGGTGGGTGATGATGAAATCGGACAAGAAAACATCAGCCACCAATGTAAGAGCTTGCTGCACAATAGAACCTGATTGAATTCTTGGACCCATATATTTGATCGCTGCATGCCAGCAGTACTGCGGTAACAAAAGGAAGGACATTAGGTCCCATCAGATTGTAAAATTGTGACTGTGATTCCTCTATTCAAGAAAGGAAGGAGACCGAAAGCAGAAAACTGCAGGCCAGTTTGTTTAAAATCTATTGTAGGGAAACTGCTGGAATCTGATATTAAATAGTTATAGCGGGGCACTTAGAAAAGCTCAATGCAATGAGGCAGAATCAACACGGCTTTGTGAAAGAGAAATCATGTTTAACTAATTTATTGGAGTTCTATAAGTAAGTAACAAGCAACATCCATAAAGGGGAACTTGTGGATGTGCTGTGCTTAGATTTCCAGAAGGCATCTGACAAGATGCCACATAAAAAATTATGATGCAAGATAAGAGCTCCTGGTGTAGGGAGAAATATATTAGCATGGATGGAGTATTGGTTAGCTAACAGGAAGCAGAGAATAGGGACAAATGGGTCTTTTTTGTGTTGAATAGATGTGATGAGTACAGTGTCACAGGGATCAGTGCTGAGGCCTCAAATATTTACAATTTATATCAATGACTTGGATGAAGGGACCGAATGTATAGTTCCTAAATTTGTTGATGACACAGAGAAAGGTAGGAAAGTAAGTTGTGAAGAGGATATAAGGAGTCTGCAAAGGGACATAGATAGGTTAAGTGAGTGGCAAAAATTTGGCAGATGGAGTATAACGTGGGAAAATGTGAACTTGTCTACTTTGGCAGGAAGAATAGAAAAGCAGCATATTATTTAAATGGAGAGAGACTGCACAACTCTGAAGAGCAGAGGGATCTGAGTGTCCTGGTACATGAATCAGGAGAAGTTAGAATATAGACACAGCAAGTGGTTCAGAAGGCAAATGGAATGTTGTTGCTTATTGCAATGCGAATGGAATAGAAAAGTAGGGGTGTTTTGCTACAGTTGTATGGGACATTGGTGGGACCACATCAAGGGTACAGTGTCCAGTTTTGGTCTTGCTTATTTAGGAAAGTGTTTAAATCATTAGAAGCAGTTCAAAGAAGGTTCACTCAACTGATACCTGGGATGGGGGCGTTATCTCATGAGGATAGGTTGGACAGGCTGGGCCTGTATCCATTGGAGTTTAGAAAATTGAGAGGTGATCTCATTGAAACATATCAGATCCTGAGGGGACTTGACAGGGCGGATGCTGAAAGGACATTTCCCCTTGTGGGAGAGACTTGATCTTGGGGGAACAGTTTGAAAATAAGGGGTCTCCCATTTAAGATGGAGATGAGAAGAAATCTTTTTCTCTCATGGTGTCGTGAATCTTTGGAACTCTCTTACCCAGAGAGCGGTGGAAACAGGGACAATGAATATTTTTAAGGCAGATGAAGATAGATTCTTGACTAACAAGGGAGTCAAAGGTTACTGGGGGAATGTCAAGTCGAGATTAAATTTGTCCCCATTATTATGGAGAATTGTAAATTCTGCCTGAAATCCCCAAAGTCTCAGTTTTATGAAGTGCTACCCTATTTGTGCCAATCTCAGACTGGTTATCGGCACTGTGAGATTGTCAGGTACCAGGAAGAAAAAGTTGAACGTGTGTAGTAAGAAACTCAGGATCTAAAATTTGAAAGGTTGAGCCCATTTGCCGGAATCTAGAACTGAAAGGATTAGCAAATATTTCAGGGGAGGGTCAGAGGGAACCCAGTCAAATTGATGATGAATGGGAGTTGGCATCGTGACAGTTACTCGAGATGCTGAGGGAATAGAGTACATCTTTCTTGTGGCAAAACAACAGTGTAATCTGAAACATTGCAATGTTTTACCTCTCCAGCGCCGATTGTCACCACCCTTGTTCCATCCGCGGAGTTTGTCTACAATCAAACTACCACTGTCCTGGGCTGTATGATATCCGGATTTGATCCCGACGGCATAAAGGTTTCCTGGAAGAAAGGCCAGGAGGACAAAGCGGGTAATGTTCTGACTTCCCGACAAAGCACAGACACTACATTTGAAACAGTCACTTACCTGACTGTTCCTGTGGCGGAATGGAAGAAAGGGGTTGAGTACGCCTGTGAAGTGTCCCACACACTTTCAAGATTCAATAAGAGGATCAGCATGAGATACACGAGAAACGAAGGGGGTAAGTGGTGCCTGAGGGGGGAGAAATGAATATATCATCAGTAATGCAGACTGGTATTAACTTAAGATAAAAGCAAAATACCGCAGATGCTGGAAAACTAAAAAAAAACTAAAACGTTGGAAAAACTCATCAGGTCTGACAGCATCTGCGGGGAGAGAAACAGAGTTAATGTTTCGAGTCTGTGTGGCCTTTTTTCAGTCATATTGGGCTCGAAATGTTAACTCAGTTTCTCTACCCACAGATGCTGTCAGACCTGCTGGGTTTTTTCCAGCATTTTCTGTTTTTGACTTATTAACTTAACGTGCCAATGCCCACCCTCAATCTGTGAATTGCTGTCACTAATATCAACCCTGTTGGGAAAGGTGAATGTTCAGTATTTTGTGTTTTGTTATTGAAGCTACCCTTAAGGGGAGTAATTTTAACCTAACGCAGCAAGCAGTGAAACTGCTGGAAATGGGTCAGCTGCCTGTTTACACCCTCATTCAATGTGACTCTCTGTGACTAGAAATGAAAATGGGACAGGCTGTGAAATGATCCATCTGATACCAACCTATCTATTACCATCCACGGTTGAAATCGCCTCCTAACTTTTCCTTTTCTACTCCCTCCCAACTGCTGTATTAAGAAAGAAATCTTTCCAATTTTGCATTTGAAGGAATTGCATGGATCTGCTTCACCATCTCCTGAACCTGTTCCAGAGATTGATCAATCCATTGCTGCATTAATTTTGAAATGAATCCCCCGCCCTTCCCCCTTCAAGCACAAGTCATTTCCCCTGATCGTCCTATTCTGGACAAGGTGAACCAGCTTTTCATTGTCCACCTGATCAGGTTCCTTTAGGATCCTACAAAGACAGGACTGAGCAGAGTTTTGAGGCCATGTGGAGTTCCCACTTACCCAGCACAAGAGTAGGGGAGGTGAAAATGTATAACACTTAAATCTGCAACTCTTCCGGTTCCAGGTGGAAACGCATGTCGTCCAGTTCCATGTTCTCCCTGTTCTTGTTCTGACTGTATGCCGAAGTTTCTCTACCAGACTAACCTCAATGTGACCCTCAAAAATGGTGATCAGCTCCAATATGACTGCTACCAACAAAAATGTGAAATAAAGTGATGAGTTTGTGAATGGAATTGGCCGTTGAATTTTATTACAAACCATCTGGCAGGTTCAAATCTATCCCAGGGTATCCATCAGAATGAAAGTGTGAATACTGCAAGAAGTTACAGCCCTAGTTTGGGTTCCCCCAGACAACCCTCTCCTGATCTAAATGGTCATTTTTTTTGTGACCTACGCTGGGACAGAGTGAATAGGGACCTGACCCCACCGACTGACCGTTGTCTCTCAAGTCTGACTCAAGTTGGAAAGGATTAGAAGCCTGTTTGTCACCCAGAGAGGCCGGGAGGTTGGGAGATGCTGGAGTGGGACTCATTGATCCAGTGAAATGGCCGGATTGGCCCCCTTCAATGATCCTGAGGCAAGTTGGTGATTCAGCACACAAGGATTTAACTGGTGCCCTGAAATGCCTGGTCTGTTTTAGATGAAATTCTGGGTTGCAGAAATAGAAACAGTTCCCATCACTCTCCCAGTCTGGATCCTCATCTTAGTCAATGACAGGAGCTCAATGTTCACAGGAATCCAAGTTGGGGAAGTGTTTTGTCAAATTCCGCACAAAGGGTAAATGGAATTAAACACCTCTTGCCCAATAATGTTATTATTTTACAGGGATAAGGGGACTGTTCCCAACCCTATGAGGTTTTATCTTGGAAGATCAACGTGAAAAACACCTAGACTTAATCATCAATATATTGAGCAATCCCAATCTGGAAGGAAATTGATCAAGGTTTTGTTTAAAAGGCAAGAGAGAGAGAAACAGAATAAATAGCCTAATAAAAGACACAGTCCTATTAGACAGACACTGAACATCAGCTGAAACTGCAGCCGGAAGACTTAATATGTGGTGTTCATGACAGGTTTTGATATGGACACAGATAGAGTAATCCAGTCTCTATGTAAGTGTTAACATTACATTGAGCGAGAACAATTAGTGTGGATCAAAGCAGTTGTGATTCACGCAGTGAATGTGTGTGTGCATGTGTGTGTCTGTGTGTATATGCGTGTGTGTCTGTGTTAACAATATACAGAACACGCAGTGAGCTGCGGGATATCTGAAGAGATTGTGATCCGTGGGAGTTGAGCACAAAGGAGAAAATGTGAAGAATTCAATCAATCATTCCCTTCCCAGGCCAGTAAACTCCGGAATGAAATGAGGGGAAGTCCGTGTTATGCAGAAATGATCCCCAACCTGCAGGAAGAGGGGACTTCTGTTACTCCCCTGATTCATGGGAGTTGCTCTGCCAATGCAAACTAACCTTCTTTGACAGGGAATGATCACCAATGATAACTTGAATCGATATAGAGACTTTAATGTAGTAAAACATCCCAAGGTGCTTCACAGGACCAAAGCCAAAGCAAAACTGATGCTGAGCCTCCAGGAGGAGATCTTGTGGCCAACATCTTGGCAAAATAGAGAGGTTTTATGCAGCATCTCAAATGAGGAGAGAGGTGGCAGGCGGCTGAGGTTTAGGCAGTGAATTCCAGGCATTAGGGCCTAGACGGCTGAAGACACAGCCACCAATGCCGGGGGAAAGGAAGATAAGGATGTACAAGTGTCTAGAGTTGTGCAGAGTTTCTGGGCAGCTGTAGGGCTGGAGAAGATTACAGAGATAGGGAGAGGTGAAGCCGTGAACATTAGGATAAGAATTTTAAAACTGATGTGATTCGGGCCGGCTCCAATTAGAGGAAGAAAAGTAAAGAAAGGCTCACATTTACATGTCATCTTCCGTGACCACAGGACATGCCAAAATGAAGTACTTTTGAAGTGCAGCCACTGTTGTAAAGTTGGAAACACAGCAGCCAATTTACACACAGCAAGTTCCCACAAAGAGTAATGTGACAAATACCAGGGATCCTGTTTTTGTGATGTTGAGTGAGGGATATATACTGATCAGGGTATTGGAACAAGCTTCCCTGATGTCCTTCTTTTACGCCTACCTAAGGCGGCATGTGGCGCCTCATTTTCAATTCTCATCCAAAAGGCAGTGCTTCGACAGTGCAGCACTCCCTCAGTATTGCACTGGGGCATCAACTTTGAGTTTTGTGGGACATGAATCCACAACCTTCTGATTCGGAGATGAGCATGCTACCAATTGAGCCGCAGCTAAAAGAAATGGGCCCTTCGTTCATTCAGTGTGCTCAATGTCAAAAATCATTCCACAGCCCCACGCAGTGAAAAAGCATTTACTGAATTGTTCCTTTTGCTAAGCAGTTTGTATCTCTGTTTCACTCCATTTCACAAACCAGAGATTGCATTGTTAGTAACATTGTCGCATCTAAAAGCCACTCACCCCACAACTCAACTGCAGTCCTCACTGTGGATCTCTTGGTCACGGTAAGGGCAGACAGATTCAAAAGGGATCCAGTGGGTTCTTGCTTGTCCTACGATGTTTTCTCAGTCAAAACTTGCAAACTGAGAATTGCAAGACATTTTTTAAACAACCCTGGGATTTTCTAATGTTCAACTTGTTAAAATATTTAGGTGCAGTGTCGCATGATCGATTAGCAGCTCCAGGTGAAACACATTAAACTGGGTTCTGATTGAGGGCCACAAGTGGCTGATACTAAATAATGCCCGTTCTTCTGATTTGTATAATTTCCCCTTCCCAGAAATATCTGTCTTTATCCAAAGTCCACTTATGGAAGAGGTTTGGATCAACAAAACAGCTACCCTGGTGTGTAAAGTGGTCTGTTCCAATCCGAGCCAGGTCCGCATCACCTGGAACATGAACGGGCAGGAGCGAAGTAAAGGGGTTTCAACCCAGCGACAGAGAGAGGAAGGAACACAATACATCGTCACCAGCCGACTCCGAACAACTGCGGAGGAATGGGACAGCGGGGTGGAATTCGTGTGCTCTGCTCAAAGTGGTTCCTCATCCTCTCCTATTTCAAAACGGGCAAAGAGTGTAAAAGGTGGGTGAGAGATAGAAATTACATAACTAACTTTGTTCACTTTCAGGGAAGGAATTTAACAGCTTCTTTGTTTTGCCTGTCTATTCCAGTCGAGCCAAAAAGTCCCAAGGTTAGGCTGCTGCCTCCACCAGCCCAAGAGGTCAAGAATCAGAGCACAGCCACACTCGAGTGTGTGATCACTGGATTCTACCCGGAGCTCTTACACGTCTCCTGGCAGAAAGATGGTGTTCCGATCTCCTCCAACACCCATGCTGGACTCACCGCTCTGGAACAGGCAGGGACTTTCAATGTCAGGCACTACCTGACTGTGAGTGCAGAGGAGTGGAGGACAGGATCAGCCTTCAGCTGTACAGTGTCTCATCCACTTTCCAACTTCGTCATCAGCAAGGAGGTGAAGAATGTCCCAGGTAAGGTCCTGGGCCTGATTCCAATCTTGACATCATGGTCTTCTCATATAAATTCTCTTGGGGCCAGGCAAATTCAAACTCACAACGTAGGTGTGGTGATGTAGTTATTACCTAGGTGGACGAGTAATCTAGAGGCCAAGTAAAGAAAGAACGATTGTTCATCCTGCCCCCTTCAAACAGAGGCCATTCCCACTGATTTTACTGTTCTGGACAAGGTAACAACAGCTTGTCAGTGTCTACATGATCCAGTTCTTTTAGGATCTTTAGAAGACAGGACAGAGCAGAGGCCAGGGGCTGCATGGAGCTCCCACTTCCCCAGTAGAGGGGAGGGGAGGTGAAAATGCATAACACTTAAATCCGCAGCTCTTCCAGTTCTAGGTGGAAACACAAATCTTCCTGTTCCGGGTGGAAATGCTGCTTGCTCTTGTCTGACTGATTCTTGTTCTGGCTGGATGCTGAGGTTCCTATATCAGATTAACTGTAACATGACCTTCTCTGATGCTGATCCATGCCAGTATAAATGTTGTCAACAAATGTGTGAAATTCGGTGATGGGCTGGTTGTGAATTGAATCACGTTGAGCCAGTAAAAGAAGGCTGTCCCATTTCAATGATGCTGGTCCTGAGGCAAACCGCTGAGACCGGCTGCAGGGTTCCATCTGGCTCCTGTACAATCCGGTAGGTTCTGGATGGAAATCCATGGCAGCAGAAGTGATAAACTCTTCCGTTCACCCATCTCAAGTTAATGAAAGATAGGGTCTTGTCAGACACTGGCCGGGATTTTCTGGCTCCACTGCAGTGGGTCCCTCTGCAGCAGATGTGGCGAGCCACCCAAATGGCCATTGGAAAATCCCACCACCCTGTGTACAGGACATCATCTGAAACTGCAGCCGGAGGAGTTGGTTCTCGAAGCTCATGAAAGGATTTGATCCTGATGCAGTAATTGTCATCCTTCCCATCATACCCAAGTGTCTACTGTTCATTATATAGAGGGAGAAGAGTTGTGATTCGCACAGTGAATGTGTGTTTGTGCGCGTGAATAGTGTTCAGAACACGCAGTGAGCTGCGGGATATCTGAAGTGACAATGGTCTTTTGGGAAACTGCTGGCAATGGGGAAAACGTATGAAGTACTCGGTAAAACATTTGCTTTTTATCTAGTCTCTTGGACATGAAACTGGAGATGGGATGTAAACGTTTTGCATAAATTATCCCCGAGCTCCAGCAAAGGAGCTGTCACTACATCTGATTTGTGGCTTGCTCTGCCACTGCACACTAATCATCTATCTTCACAGAGACTTATCTACAATAACCTGCTTTTATATATCACCTTTAGTGTGGACAGAGGTCTAAAGTTCTGCATTGGAGAGTAATCGGACAGAAATTGATAAAGAACCAAAGGAGGAGGCGGGGGCAGAGGTCGTTTTTATGGAGCGTCTTAAAGGAGGAGAGAGGGTTGGCCATGTAATTGTGATTCAGGGATAGACTTACACAGAGCAGGGTCTAGATGGCTGATGGACAGCTGCTACTGTTAGGGCGAAGGGAGTGTGGGGTGTACAAGAGGTTAATGTTGGTGGAAAGCAGCATTTTCAGACGGTTATTGGGCTGGCAAATGTGACAGAGATATGGAGAGGCAAGGCCAGCGAGATGTCAACACTAGGATAAGGATTTTGAAATGGAGGCAATCCGAGGCTGTCTCCAAAAAGGGCACCTCATTGATTCAATCTGCTCAGTGTCACAAATCAACCATACAACAGCGGGGAGGTGGAGGGGCTGTAAGTAAATAAGCCTTTATTCAATTGTTTCCATTGCTAAGCGATCTGCATCTGCCTCACTCCATTTAACAAACTGGGCTTTGCAATTGATTCACAGTGTCACATCTAAATGTTGCTCAGTCCTAGAATGCAATTGCACTCCTCACTGTGGGCCTATTGGTCACAGGCACAGCAAACAAATTCAAAATGGATACGGCAGGTTCTTAGTGCTCTGATTATGTTTTCTCAATCATAACATGCGAGTCAAGAATTACTAGACATTGCTAAAGCGACCCTTGGATTTTCTAAAGGCTCAGTTTGCTGCAAACTTAAATGCTGTGTATTTCACCCAGTATTAACTCAAGAGATTAAAACAGGTGGCAGTTTAAAGTCACTTCTGTGTTGACCTATCATCCACCAACATCAGTAGGGAGAGACCACCCTAAAATTCTGAAGGCTGCCAACACCAGATAATGTCAATCCTTCTGAAGTTTTCACTTTCCGCTTCCCAGAAATGTCAGTTTTTATCCAAAATCCTTCTGTTGAAGAGGTTTGGATCAACAAGACTGCTACCCTGGTGTGTAAAGTGGTCTGTTCAGATCCGAGCCAAGTCCGCATCACCTGGAACATGAACGGGCAGGAGCGAAGTAAAGGGGTTTCAACCCAGCGACAGAGAGAGGAAGGAACACAATACATCGTCACCAGCCGACTCCGAACCACTGCGGAGGAATGGGACAGCGGGGTGGAGTTCGTGTGCTCTGCTCAAAGTGGTTCCTCATCCTCCCCCATTTCAAAACGGGTAAAGAGTGTAAAAGGTGGGTGAGAGATCAGAAATTACATAACTAACTTTGTTCACTTTCAGGGAAGGAATTTAACAGCTTCTTTGTTTTGCCTGTCTATTCCAGTCGAGCCAAAAAGTCCCAAGGTCAGGCTGCTGCCTCCCCCAGCCCAAGAGGTCAAGAATCAGAGCACAGCCACACTCGAGTGTGTGATCACTGGATTCTACCCAGAGCTCTTACACGTCTCCTGGCAGAAAGATGGTGTTCCGATCTCCTCCAACACCCATGCTGGACTCACCGCTCTGGAACAGGCAGGGACTTTCAATGTCAGGCACTACCTGACTGTGAGTGCAGAGGAGTGGAGGACAGGATCAGCCTTCAGCTGTACAGTGTCTCATCCACTTTCCAACTTCGTCATCAGCAAGGAGGTGAAGAATGTCCCAGGTAAGGTCCTGGGCCTGATTCCAATCTTGACATCATGGTCTTCTCATATAAATTCTCTTGGGGCCAGGCAAATTCAAACTCACAACGTAGGTGTGGTGATGTAGTTATTACCTAGGTGGACGAGTAATCTAGAGGCCAAGTAAAGAAAGAACAATTGTTCATCCTGCCCCCTTCAAACAGAGGCCATACCCACTGATTTTACTGTTCTGGACAAGGTAAAAACAGCTCGTCAGTGTCTACATGATCTAGTTCTTTTAGGATCTTTAGAAGACAGGACAGAGCAGAGGCCAGGGGCTGCATGGAGCTCCCACTTCCCCAGTAGAGGGGAGGGGAGGTGAAAATGCATAACACTTAAATCTGCAACTCTTCCAGTTCCAGGTGGAAACGCATGTCGTCCAGTTCCATGTTCTCCTTGTTCTTGTTCTGACTGTATGCCGAAGTTTCTCTACCAGACTAACCTCAATGTGACCCTCAAAAATGGTGATCAGCTCCAATATGACTGCTACCAACAAAAATGTGAAATAAAGTGATGAGTTTGTGAATGGAATTGGTCGTTGAATTTTATTACAAACCATCTGGCAGGTTCAAATCTATCCCAGGGTATCCGTCAGAATGAAAGTGTGAATACTGCGAGAAGTTACAGCCCTAGTTTGGGTTCCCCCAGACAACCCACTCCTTATCTGAATGGTCATTTCTTTGTGACCTGCGCTGGGTCAGAGTGAATAGGGACCCGACCCCACCGACTGACCATTGTCTCTCAAGTCTGACTCTCAAGTTGGAAAGGATTAGAAGCCTGTTTGTCACCCAGAGAGGCCGGGAGGTTGGGAGGTGCTGGAGTAGGACTCATTGATCCAGTGAAATAGCCGGATTGGCCCCCTTCAATGATCCTGAGGCAAGTTGGTGATTCAGCACACAAGGATTTAACTGGTGCCCTGAATGGCCTGGTCTGTTTTAGATGAAATTCTGGGTTGCAGAAATAGAAACAGTTCCCATCACTCTCCCAGTCTGGATACTCATCTCAGTCAATGTCAGGAGCTCAATGTTCACAGGAATCCAAGTCAGGGAAGTGTTTTTTCAAAATTCCGCACAAAGGATAAATGGAATTAAACACCTCTTGCCCAATAATGTTATTATTTTACAGTGATAAGGGGATTGTTCCCAACCCTATGAGGTTTTATGATGGGAGATCAACGTGAAAAACACCTAGACTTAATCATTAATATACTGAGCAATCCCAATCTGGAAGGAAATTGATCAAGGTTTTGTTTAAAAGGCAAGAGAGAGAGAAACAGAATAAATAACCTAATAAAAGACACAGTCCTATTAGACAGACACTGAACATCAGCTGAAACTGCAGCCGGAAGAGTCAATATGTGGTGTTCATGACAGGTTTTGATATGGACACAGATGAAGTAATCCAGTCACTCTGTAAGTGTTAACATTACATTGAGCGAGAACAATTAGTGTGGATCAAAGCAGTTGTGATTCACGCAGTGAATGTGTGTGTGCATGTGCGTGTCTGTGTGTATATGCGTGTGTGTCTGTGTTAACAGTATACAGAACACGCAGTGAGCTGCGGGATATCTGAAGAGATTGCGATCCGTGGGAGTTGAGCACAAAGGAGAAAATGTGAAGAATTCAATCAATCATTCCCTTCCCAGGCCGGTAAACTCCGGAATGAAATGAGGGGAAGTCCGTGTTATGCAGAAATGATCCCCAACCTGCAGGAAGAGGGGACTTCTGTTACTCCCCTGATTCATGGGAGTTGCTCTGCCAATGCAAACTAACCTTCTTTGACAGGGAATGATCACCAATGATAACTTGAATCGATATAGAGACTTTAATGTAGTAAAACATCCCAAGGTGCTTCACAGGACCAAAGCCAAAGCAAAACTGATGCTGAGCCTCCAGGAGGAGATCTTGTGGCCAAAATCTTGGCAAAATAGAGAGGTTTTAAGCAGCATCTCAAATGAGGAGAGAGGTGGCAGGTGGCTGAGGTTTAGGCAGTGAATTCCAGGCATTAGGGCCTAGACGGCTGAAGACACAGCCACCAATGCAGGGGGAAAGGAAGATAAGGATGTACAAGTGTCTAGAGTTGTGCAGAGTTTCTGGGCGGCTGTAGGGCTGGAGAAGATTACAGAGATAGGGAGAGGTGAAGCCGTGAACATTAGGATAAGAATTTTAAAACTGATGTGATCCGGGCCGGCTCCAATTAGAGGAAGAAAAGTAAAGAAAGGCTCACATTTACATGTCATCTTTCGTGACCACAGGACATGCCAAAATGAAGTACTTTTGAAGTGCAGCCACTGTTGTAAAGTTGGAAACACAGCAGCCAATTTATACACAGCAAGTTCCCACAAAGAGTAATGTGACAAATACCAGGGATCCTGTTTTTGTGATGTTGAGTGAGGGATATATACTGATCAGGGTATTGAAACGATCTTCCCTGATGTCCTTCTTTTACATCTACCTAAGGCGGCATTTGGCGCCTCATTTTCAATTCTCATCCAAAAGGCAGTGCTCCGACAGCGCAGCACTCCCTCAGTATTGCACTGGGGCATCAACTTTGAGTTTTGTGGGACATGAATCCACAACCTTCTGATTCGGAGGTGAGCGTGCTATCAACTGAGCCGCAGCTAAAAGAAATGGGCCCTTCGTTCATTCAGTGTGCTCAACATCAAAAATCATTCCACAGCCCCACGCAGTGAAAAAGCATTTACTGAATTGTTCCTTTTGCTAAGCAGTTTGTATCTCTGTTTCACTCCATTTCACAAACCAGAGATTGCATTGTTAGTAACATTGTCGCATCTAAAAGCCACTCACCCCACAACTCAACTGCAGTCCTCACTGTGGATCTCTTGGTCACGGTAAGGGCAGACAGATTCAAAAGGGATCCAGTGGGTTCTTGCTTGTCCTACGATGTTTTCTCAGTCAAAACTTGCAAACTGAGAATTGCAAGACATTTTTTAAACAACCCTGGGATTTTCTAATGTTCAACTTGTTAAAATATTTAGGTGCAGTGTCGCATGATCGATTAGCAGCTCCAGGTGAAACACATTAAACTGGATTCCTATTGAAGGCCACAAGTGGCTGATACTAATTAATGCCCGTTCTTCTGATTTGTATAATTTCCCCTTCCCAAAATATCTGTCTTTATCCAAAGTCCACTTATGGAAGAGGTTTGGATCAACAAGACAGCTACCCTGGTGTGTATAGTGGTCCGTTCCAATCCGAGCCAGGTCCGCATCACCTGGAACATGAACGGGCAGGAGCGAAGTAAAGGGGTTTCAACCCAGCGACAGAGAGAGGAAGGAACACAATACATCGTCACCAGCCGACTCCGAACCACTGCGGAGGAATGGGACAGCGGGGTGGAGTTCGTGTGCTCTGCTCAAAGTGGTTCCTCATCCTCACCCATTTCAAAACGGGCAAAGAGTGTAAAAGGTGGGTGAGAGATCAGAAATTACATAACTAACTTTGTTCACTTTCAGGGAAGGAATTTAACAGCTTCTTGGTTTTGTCTGTCTATTCCAGTCGAGACAAAAAGTTCCAAGGTCAGATTGCTGTTTCAACCAACTGAAGAGATCAAGGGTAAGAGCACAGCCACACTCCAGTGTGTGATCACTGGATTCTACCCAGACCTCATAAATGTCACCTGGGAGAAAGATGGTGCTGTGATCTCCTCCAAGGCCCACGCTGGACACACTGCTCTGGAACAGGCCAGGACATTCTGCGTCAGGCACTACCTGACTGTGAGTGCAGAGGAATGGAGGAAAGGCTCAACCTTCACCTGTGCAGTGTCTCATCCACCCTCCAACTTCAACACCAGTGAGACGGTGAAGAACTTCCAACGTATGTGGTAATGTAGTGACTATGTGAGTGGGGTAGTATTCTAGAGGTCTGGACAAAGAAAGAGACAATAGCATTAATGTTGTAGCTTTCACATCCTCAGGATGTGCCTCACAGCCAAAAGAGTACTTTTGTTGAGGTGTAGTCACTGTTTCAATGCAAAGAAAGCGTCAACTAATTTGCATAAGGCAAGGCCCGATAAACTGCTTTATGATGAAGACCAGGTAATCTGTTAATTTTTGGCCCCTCTCCCCTTTTTTTCCAAATTGGCGAAGATGTGATCTCTTTGGCTGGCCTGAGAAGGGGCCGTGGCTTAATGTCTCTTACTGAGAGACGGCATACCCAACAGTGCCGCATTCCCTCAGTGTCGGCATGGGGTTTGTCATTCTTGAATTTGTGCTCGAGTATCCGTAGTGGGTCGTGAACGCACAACCATCGCAGGTAGAGGAGCTTGCCCTACCAACGTGCCAAGGTTGACATGTACAATCACTAATGCAGACAACTGAGTTCAAATCTAAGACAGCTTGAGAATTTGAATTCAGTTGCAGAAAGTAAAAATTGGTAATAAAACGTTAGAATCAGTAAAGTGACTTTGAAGGCATTAGATTGTCATTAAAAACCCAACAGCTTTGTTCATCTTCCTTGAGGGAAGGATACCTGCTGTCCTAACCCTGTCTGCCCCAGATGTGGCTACAGGCAGACACCAATGTGGCTGATTCAGAGCTGCCCTCTGAAAGAGTCGAACAAGCCACTATTGTACATGTGGCGATGTGAATGAAATGCCAGCCTTGCAAGCCATGTCCACATCCCATGAGGGAATCACGAAATAACAATGATAATTTTTCTCCTAGATGAATGTTTGGACACTGGGATCTCAGTCACCTTAAGGAAGCCTCCTTTTGAAGAGATCTGGAGGAACAGGACAGCGACTATACTTTGCGAGGTACTTCACAGTGATTTAGAGGGAGTCAGGGTAACCTGGCAGGCGGATGGAATCAAGAGAGAAGATGGAGTGAAGACTCAGGGTCCCAAGAGGAATGGAGACAAAGACATGATCTTCAGCAGACTGACAGTCCTTGCTGCAGAGTGGGAGAGTGGGGTAGAGTATTTGTGTTTGGTGGAGGACAAGAGTTTGCCAACGCCTGAGAAGAGGTCAATCAGGAAAGCCCAAGGTACGTGTGGATGAAGCTGTGGGTCTGGTCTGAGAAAATGAAGTGATTTATGACCATCAAGTGGTAAACTATCTAGTATGGGGTGTCACACTGTGTTAATGGCCCAGAGATGTGCGAAACCTGCTAAGAAATGGATCAGATAAAACCTCAAATCTCCACAATGGCCTCACTCCAAATCACACAAGTCCTTGTGGGATGGGTTCACAGTGAGGGGAGATAGACGGAGAGGAATTAGCAGCTATCACAACATTAAGAAGTGCCTGAAACAAGCCAGCTATTGGAGCGGTGAGAGAGGTCCATCTGAGGTGTAGGTTGAAGATGAGCAAGTCCATTAAGAGGAAAGGGAGACGGAGCAGACACCACAGGACAAGATTAATTCCTGAAGCCTACCTCTTTACAACAGTAAGCAGGGGCTGGGAAGTGGATCTCTGGTATTTCTAAGAGAATCATGGAGCACAGGAGGCCATTTGGTCCATCATGCCTGTGCCAGCTCTTTGCAAGAGCTATTGAATTAATCTGACACCCAATCTGCTCTTTCCCAATAGGCTTAAAATTTGCTCCTTTCCAAGCATATGTCCAATTCCCTTGTGAAAGTTGCTATTTAACTGCTTCCACCACCCTCCTTCAGACAGCGCATTTCAAATAATCGTAACTCGCAGAGCAAAAAAAAATTCTCATCTTCCCACTGGTTCATTTGCCAGCTCCTCTTTAATATCTGCCCTCTGTTTACTGACTCTCCTGCCGGTGAAATCCCTCATGATTGTAAGGGTTTTGATTAATTCGATCATTTTAAGGTCAGCACATCCCTATTAACCATCCGCACACTGTTCTTGCAGATTCCCAATGGTTCATTGCCTCCCCAAGTTTAAAATCAGCAAGATTGATGATCCTGCCCCTTGCACCCTACCCCAACAATGGCCAGAAAGAGGTCATTGCCTTTACTTTCTGATAGAGGAGGTGTCCCTGGGGACGCAGAAGTTGCCCAGATTTGTGTTAAAAGCAGAACGTGTCGAGTGTATGCAGGATGAGAGGGGGCTCAGTCTAACCTACATTGTCTCTGTTTCCAGTTGACATTAAGACTCACCCTCAAGTCTACCTCCTTCCCCCTTCACAAGATGAGATGGAGACAGACCACACCGCGACCCTGGTTTGCCTGGTCACCGGATTCTCCCCTGCAGAGATCTACCTGGCCTGGATGGCCAACGACACCCTTCTGAAGTCAGGATTTGTGAACCAGCCGGTGACCGAGGATGGCAGAAGTGGCTGGAACTCGGGCAGTCGGTTGACAGTCTCCGCAGACGAGTGGAACAGCGGCACCACTTACTCCTGTGTGGTGGGACACGAGTCAGTCACAACAAATCTGTTCAGGAGCATCAATAAATCTCACAGCAAACCCACCCTGGTCAATGTGTCACTTGTTCTAACTGAAGGCTTCAAATCCTGTTCATAGCATCTAATGATTCAATCACCCATTTACATAATCCCTGTAAATGGATGGTTAAGACAACCAGAGGATTGTCATGGTTGCTATGAAATCTCGCTTTTTGTCGCAGATCACTAGAAAATGTGAACAAAATCTGACCTTGTTCAATAACTGAGAAAGAAATTATTTAAATTTAACCATCTGATCCTACAACAAACATCGTTCTCTCCAAACATCTGAAGTCCTGAGTTGGTTTTCAAACGTTTTTTGTGCTGCATTTGACCAAGTGTGAAACCTGTGTGAGACCCCAAGAAGGGTTCATTGTATGTGGCAAAATGTCAATGTACTGATCCATTTTCAATAAACATAATGTGAAAAGGTTTCGGTTTTGAGTGTTCATTATTGTTGTGTTTCGGGAGACAGTAAATGAGTATCTTCGAACATGATGTGCGGTGAGTGTAACATGCTTGTGAGGAACAGGGGTCCTTGGACCTATGGTTTCCAATGCTCCCACCATTGGGCTTACCTTGCCTCCTGTCTGGGTTTATTGTGGACTAATTGATAAGAGACTGGTTGCTATGATTAGTGCACAACTCCATTATCCTTGTATCATCCGAACATCAGGATGGCTTTGGTCTTTCTTGGTTTACCAATTCCAATTTGCGCACAGTAATTCCCACCATAAGAACTGGGGTAATGACCAGATCATCTGGTTTTAGGTGTTTTGGTTGAGGGATAAATGTTGGCTGGCTCAGAACATTGCAGAGTACTCCCCTGCTCTTCTTCCAATTGTGCTGTGGGACCATTTACAAGTTTACATCAACCTCAATACCATTGTTTAATGCCTTATTTGAAAGGCGGCACCTTCTGCAGTGCAGCACTTTCTCAGTCCTGCATTGGAGTGTCGGCCTGAATTATGCACTCAAGTATCTGGAGTGGAACTTGAACCCACAATTTTCTGATCCAGGGGCGAGAGTGCGATGCACAAAACCACATCACGGTAATCCATGAATTGCAGACTTTCTGATCCCATTTGGTGTCTCACTCGCTCACATCACCACTCACAAGAATTTGTGCCATTGAGCAGTTGTTGTACCTGGTGACTACACAAGTTCATTTAACGCTGCCTCAGGAACTGTTAGGTTGATTAAAATGTTATAGAAGCAGAGATTCAAAAAGAAGTAAATATTTGAAGTTACTAAGAATCTCACCCTGGCGATGGGGATAATCTCAGGGCGCTTCACAATCAATGGTTTGTTTGCGGATTAGAGTGTTTTTGGAGCCAAGGAGTCAGAAACTTGTGTTTGAGCTGGTAGGTTGGATAATATGATAGAGAAATGGGGTGACTGAAGGACTGAGATTTTGGAAACAGTTTTAGCATCATCTGTTGTTTGTGCACATTTGAGAGAAACAGTAAGTGTTACAGAAAGAGAAACTGAGAGCGACAGTGAAGCAGAAACAAGGGGACAGAATCTCTGAGGGATAGAGGAAAGGCAGTGAGAGAGGGAGAAAGACAAAGACAAAGTGGGAGACAGGACCGGGGAGCAACAGGTCAAGAGAGAAAGACTTTTCAATTATTCACAGCTCCCAGTGCTCCTCCGCTGTGATCTCCTCCCTCGCTATTATCTTCAAACTGAGACATTGTGGACCTTGATGAAATGCCCAGTGTCATCTTTATCAGCTCCAATTTCTCTTTGTTTCAGTTGACCTTCCAAATGTGATAGGAGAGGAAGGAAAGGAAGAAGTGGAAGGTTTGGAAGGAGACGACAACGCACTGACAGTTGCTGCCTTTGCCATTCTGTTTATTCTAAGTTTCCTCTACAGCACCTTTGTTACTGTTGTCAAGGTAACCAGACTTTAACTATCAAATGAACAACGTACCCATACTGTAAAGTCACGATTTATCTTCAATTTATCGCCACATCTTATTATCTGACTCTGAGATTCCAGCTATCAGACTGGGTGCAGACGGACAGCACAGTGGGGAACCTTTCACAGCCACTGGCACCTTGAAGATTTTCTCTTTACCTGATCTGAGGGTCTTGATTCACCCCAGAAGAAGGGTCCTTTAGGCCCCATGTCCCAGAATACGGACAGGCCAACCTGTCCATAAGGCTCCATGGCCCAGAATAAGAACATAAGAAATAGGAACAGGAGTAGACCATTCGGCCCATCGAACCTGCTGCGCCATTCAATAAGATCATGGCTGATCTTCTTGTGTTTCGATTTCCACATTCTGATCTAACCCCAATAACCTTTGATGCCCTTGCCTAACAAGAATCTATCTACTTCTGCCTTAAAAATATTCAATGGCCCCGCCTCCACCACCAACTGAGGCAGAGAATTCCAAAGTCGCACACCCATCCAAGAAAAAATTTCTCCTCATCTCTGCCCGAAAAGGTGGACCCCTAATGTTAAAACAGTGCCCCCCTGTTCAGGTCTCACCCACAAGAGGAAACATCCTTTCCACATGCACCTTGTCAAGGCTGTTCAGGATCTTGTATACTTCAATTAAATCACCCCTCACTCTTCTAAACTCCAGTGGAAACAAGCCCAGTCTGTCCAACCTTTCCCCGTAGGACAGCCCACTCACTCCCCATGTCCCAGAATGAGGTCAGACAGCCTGTCCTTTAGGGTCCATCTCCCAGCATATGGTCAGACTCCTTCTCCTTTCGGTCCCATGTCCCAGAATATGGTCAGACCACCTCTTCTTTAGATATGATGTCCCAGAATAGAGTCGGACAACCTCTCCTTAAGGCCGCATGTCACAGAATAGGAACAGACCAGCTCTCCTTCAGCATCCACCTCTAAGAATAAGATTGGACCACTTGTCCTTTAGGCCCCCATCTCCAAAAACATGGACAGTTTGTTCTGTTGGATTACACTACATTTAACCTTGGGAAACACAAGACAATGACTACAACCCTGAACAACTGAATCCTCAATAATCATGGCCCGAGCACAAGGAAGAACTCACTCTGCAGGCGTCATCTCCCAGAATAAGGACAGATACCCGGACAGAATTGTCCAGCTCCGCTGTGGTGGAACCCGCCGTGGAAGTTGAAGTGGCCCAGCCAAAGCTCCACAGACCTTCGGCGGGACTAGACAATCCCAGGGCAGTTGGGGCCAGGAAATCCCACCCCCTGTCCTTCAGGGCCCATCTCGCAAAATAAGGACAGACCCCTTTTGCTTTTGGGTCCATTTCCCAGAATAAGTTCAAATCCCCTGTCCTTTAGGGTCCATTTCCTAATAGGCAGACAGACCACCTGGCTTTTTGGGTTATACCACCTGATAGATAGACTATGGCACACACAAGTATCTTACTCCGCTGTTTATATTACAGGTTCAGCAGTGACCAGCAGATACATGCGGCTCACATTCAGACTTATACAAGATGTGAATTGTCCAGAGATATCCCTGTGATGTTGGGAGTGAAGCTTTCCATCACACACTGGAAAATACCCAGCTACTGCACTGCAACAGCTCATTCTGGGAGATAAAACTTCAAAAGGACTGGGGAAGATTGGGAAGGGGAATTGGGATGGGAGGGACGCATTAGGAAGGTGAGAGGTGTGTGGGAATGGGGAGCAGGGGAGATGGGAATGGGAGAGTCAGGAAGGGGGAGTCAGGAGAGAGTGTGGATATGGGAAGGAGGGATGGGCTGATTCTCTGGGTCTTGAGCAAAATATTCTCAAAGCAAATGTTCAGATTACTGCCTGCAACTTTTTCAAAAGTGTTTCGTATGTGGCAAAATGTCAATGTACTGATCCAATTTCAATAAACATAATGTGAAAAGGTTTCGGTTTTGAGTGTTCATTATTGTTGTGTTTCGGGAGACAGTAAATGAGTATCTTCGGACATGATGTGCGGTGAGTGTAACATGCTTGTGAGGAACAGGGGTCCTTGGACCTATGGTTTCCAATGCTCCCACCATTGGGCTTACCTTGCCTCCTGTCTGGGTTTATTGTGGACTAATTGATAAGAGACTGGTTGCTATGATTAGTGCACAACTCCATTATCCTTGTATCATCCGAACATCAGGATGGCTTTGGTCTTTCTTGGTTTACCAGTTCCAATTTGTGCACAGTAATTCCCACCATACGAACTGTGATAATGACCAGATCATCTGGTTTTAGGTGTTTTGGTTGAGGGATAAATGTTGGCTGGCTCAGAACATTGCAGAGTACTCCCCTGCTCTTCTTCCAATTGTGCTGTGGGACCATTTACAAGTTCACATCAACCTGAGGGCCATCGTTTAATGCCTCATTTGAAAGGCGGTACCTCCTGCACAGCAGCACTTTCTCAGTCCTGCATCACAGTGTCGGCCTGAATTATGCACTCAAGTATCTGGAGTGGAACTTGAACCCACAATTTTCTGATCCGGGGTGAGATTGCGATGCACAAAACCACATCACAGTAATCCATGAATCGCAGACTTTCTGATCCCATTTGGTGCCTCACTCGCTCACATCACCACTCACAAGAATTTGTGCCATTGAGCAGTTGTTGTACCTGGTGACTACACAAGTTCATTTAATGCTGCCTCAGGAACTATTAGATTGATTAAAATGTTATAGAAGCAGAGATTCAAAAAGAAATAAATATTTGAAGTCATTAAAAATCTCACCCTGGCGATGGGGATAATCTCAGGGCGCTTCACAATCAATGGTTTGTTTGCGGATTAGAGTGTTTTTGGAGTCAGGGAGTTGAAAACTTGTGTTTGAACTGGTAGATTGGATAATACGATAGAGAAATGAGGAAACAACTGGGGTGACTGAAGGACTGAGATTTTGGAAACAGTTTTAGCATCATCTGTTGTTTGTGCACATTTGAGAGAAACAGTAAGTGTTACAGACAGAGATACTGAGAGTGACAGTGAAGCAGAAACAAGGGGACAGAATCTCTGAGAGATAGAGGAAAGGCAGTGAGAGAGGGAGAAAGACAAAGTGGGAGACAGGACCAGAAGTGACAGGTCAAGAGAGAAAGACTTTTTAATTATTCACAGCTCCCAGTTCTCCTCCGCTGTGATCTCCTCCCTCGCTATTATCTTCAAACTGAGACATTGTGGACCTTGATGAAATGCCCAGTGTCATCTTTATCAGCTCCAATTTCTCTTTGTTTCAGTTGACCTTCCAAATATGATAGGAGAGGAAGGAAAGGAAGAAGTGGAAGGTTTGGAAGGAGACGACAACGCACTGACAGTTGCTGCCTTCGCCATTCTGTTTATTCTAAGTTTCCTCTACAGCACCTTTGTTACTGTTGTCAAGGTAACCAGACTTTAACTATCAAATGAACAACAACGTACCCATACAGTAAAGTCATGATTTATCTTCAATTTATCGCCACATCTTATTATCTGACTCTGAGATTCCAGCTACCAGACTGGGTGCAGACGGACAGCACAGTGGGCAACCTTTCACAGCCACTGGCACCTTGAAGATTTTCTCTTTACCTGATCTGAGGGTCTTGATTCACCCCAGAAGGTCAGATTCCCTGTCCTTTAGGCCCATGTCCCTGAACAGGGTCAGACAACCTGTCCTTAAGGCCCCATGTCCCAGAATCGGGTCAGACCACCTCTCCTTTTGCATCCACTGCCCAGAATTTAATTAGACCACTTGTCCTTTAGGCCCCTGTCTCCAAGAACAAGGGCAGTTTGTTCTGCTGGGTTACACGACATTTAACCTTGGGAAACACATGACAGTAACTGTGACCCTGAACAACAGAATCCTCAATGATCACGGTCTGGAGCGCAAAGAAGAATTCATTTTGCAGGCTTCGTCTCCCAGAATAAGGACAGACCCCTTTTGCTTTAGGGTCCATCCCCCAGAATAAGGACAAATCCCCTGTCATTCGGGGTCCATTTCCTAACAGACAGACAGACTACCTGGCTTTTTGGGTGATACCACCTGATATATGATTGGCACACACATGTATCTTACTCCGCTGTTTATTTTAAAGATTCAGCAGTGACCAGCAGGCACATGCAGCTCACATTCAGACTTATACAAGATGTGAATTGTCCAGAAATATCCCTGTGATGTTTGGGAATGGAGCTTTCCATCACACACTGGAAAATACTCAGCTACTGCACTGCAACAGCTCATTCTGGGAGATAAAACTTCAAATGGACTGGGGAAGATTGGGAAGGGGAATTGGGATGGGAGGGGTGAGTTTGGAAGGAGAGAGGGGAGCGGGAATAGGGAGCAGGGGAGATGGGAATGGGGGATTAGGGAAGGGGGAGTCAGGAGGGAGTCTGAGTATGGGAAGGAGGGAAGGGCTGATTCTCTGGGTTTTGTGTAAAGTATTCTTAACACAAATGTTGTTCAGATTACTGCCTGCAGCTTTTTCAAAAATGTTTTCACTGATATTAAAGATTTGTTTTGAAATTGACTCAATAAAAAATGAAAACATGAAATGAAATAAGTGGTTGTGTGAAGAGATGGATAGAACTGAGGGAGAATGAGTGTGCTCATTGGGCAAGTATACCGAGGGCCAGATATTGGAGGCTATTCCCAGCCCCATGTATGAGTGAATCCCCCAGTTACTGGGGAATATACCCAAGGGCAGATATTGGAGTATATTCCAAGCCCCCTGTATGAGTGAATCCCCCAGTTACTGGGCAATATAACCAGGGACCAGATATTGGAGGATATTCTCAGCTCCATGTATGAATGAAATCCCCAGTTACTGGGCAATGTAACTAGGGACCAGATATTGGAGGATATTCCCGGCCCCATGTATGAGTGAATCCCCCCAGTTACTGGGGAATATACCCAAGGGCCAGATATTGGAGAATATTCCCAGCCCCATGTATGAATGAATCCCCCCAGTTACTGGGGAATATGCCCAAGGGCAGATATTGGAGAATATTCCCAGCCCCATGTATGAGTGAATTCCTCAGTTACTGGGGAATATGCCCAAGGGCAGATATTGGAGGATATTCCCAGCTCCATGTATGAGTGAATCCCCCAGTTACTGGGGAATATAACCAGGGACCAGATATTGGAGGATATTCCCAGCCCCATGTATGAGTGAATTCCTCAGTTACTGGGGAATATAAACAGGGACCAGATATTGGAGGATATTCCCAGCTCCATGTATGAGTGAATTCCTCAGTTTCTGGGGAATACACCCGCAGAACCAGACATTGATTCCCAGTCCCATGTATCTCCTAGTTATTGAGGAATACACACCCAAGACCAGATATTGAAGGAGTTTCACAGTCTGCTGAATGAATATCCCCCAATCACATTCACTAGGGAAACAGGAGGAGATGGTGCCAGAGTGGTAGTCACTGGATTAGTAATCCAAGGGTCAGGCTAAAGCTCTAGGGACATGGGTTCAAATCCCACCATGACAGCTGGTGGAATTTAAATTCAGTTAATAAAATCAGGGATTCAAAGCTCATCTCAGTAATGGTGACCATGAAACTATCATTGATTGTTGTAAAAACCCATCTGGTTCACTGATGTCCTTCAGGGAAGGAAATCTGCTGTCCTTACCTGGTCTGGTCTACATCAGACTCCAGACCTACAGCAATGTGGTTGGCTCTTAGCTGCCCTCTGAAATGGCCTAGCAAGCCACATTCAAGGCTAATTCGGGATGGGCAACATGCATGATGGAATCCCCCCAGTAGGGCCATTGGGAAGAAAATTCCAGGATCAGGTATTGGAGGCTTACATCCCAGGAACAGATATCTTAAAATAATCACAGCCCCATGCATGAGGGAATAGCTTTCCCCCATATGGTCATGGGTGGAGAACATCCCTGGACCTGATATTGAGGGAGATTGCCAGCCCCATGTATGAGGAAATTCCCCCAAATAGTCAATGGGGGAATACAGCTCAAGACCAGATACTGGGTGAATAAACCCAAGGGCTAGACACAAGTCACAGAGACACCCTAAGGCCAAATATTTGGGGGGTGGCGGGGGTGGGGTGGTGGGATCACCAGACCACAAAGAGTGTGCAAATAGCCCACCTGTATGTCATAGGGGGAATATCCTCCAGCAAACTGATATTATGAGACTGAACCACAGTGGGGACAGATATTAGAGAATGCAACCCAGGTCCAGATATTGGGGACATTTTCAGAAAAATGCATGAACTAATTTCCTGCCAAGCTTGTTCACTGGGTGGAGGGTGGGGGGGAAGGCTCCAGAAACAGGTAAGGTGGAGGAAGGGATCCCAGATCCATGAGCAAGGAAATCCCACAAGTACAAAGAACTGGGGAGTGCACCCAACAGCCATAGGTTGTCAGGAAGGTTGGGAATTCTCAGTTCTGTGAATGAGGCAAATGTCTTTTTGGGGAAATGCACCTCAAGACCAGATACTAGGGGGAGATTTTCAGTACCCTGTAAAAGAGATTCCTCAGGACAAAAAGTGTGGGCTCGTACCTGTGGAAAGTATATAGGGGAAGATTCTCAGTCACAGCTATGAGGGAATCCACCCAGTACAAACAGTGGGGGCATGCAACTAAGGACCAAATATTGGGGAATTGGAACTTAGGACCAAATATTGGAGGAGATTTTCAGACCCATATATAACAGAACACCCAAGTACAGTCATTGGGCAATACAACCCAGGACCTGAAATTGGGGGCAAGAAACCCAGTCACACGTATGTGGGAATTTCCCTGATTACATTCATCAGACAATTACAGCCCAGGATCAGATATTGGGGGAATACAAATCCAGCCCAGATATTGAAAGAGACTCTCAGTCTGATGTGTGAGAGAATTCCTCACCAAGCACATTCATTTGGATATATGCATAAGAGGTAGATATTAGGAGAATATACCCAAGGACCAGATATTGGAGGAGATTAACCATTCTCCCAGTGATTTCTCCCCCAGTCACATTCATTTTGGTCAAATAAACCTCAGGCCAAGATATTGGGGTAAGGTCGGGGGGTGAAACCGGAGACCCTTGTAAGAGGGAACTCTCCCCAGTGCAGTCATTTCGTAAATATGAGGGAATCCCTCATACAATCATAGGGAGAGCACACGACCATCCATTGGGGTTGCAACATGGTCACAGTGCAGTCACTGAGGGAAATACATCCTCTGGCCAGAATTAGGGGAGGTGCTAAGTCGCAGAAATTGCAGGAATACTCAGTCGGTATCGTCATAAGGGGAATACATCCCACGAACAGACATTGGGGGAATATACCCAGGAAACTATAATGGGAGAATTACACACCAGGTGCAGAGAAGGTGGGAGGGTCCCAGTCCCATATGGGAGCAAACTTTTGCTAAAGCACATTTGTTGGTGGAATTGACTCCAGGAACAGGAGTGTGCTGCTTTCCAGTCCCATATATGAGGGAGTCTCCTCCAGCACAAAGAATGGGAAAGTGCATCCAACGACATAAGAATATAAGAACTAGGAGCAGGAGTAGGCAATTCAACCCCTCGAGCCTGCCCCACCATTCAACACAATCATGGCTGATCTAATTTTGGCCTCAACTCCAATTTCCCGCCCTTTCCCCATAACCTTTCAACCCGTTACTAATTAAAAATCTATCTATCTCCTCCTTAAATTTATTCATCGTCCCGGCATCCACTGCTCTCTGAGGTAGTGAATTCCACAGATTCACCACCCTTTGAGAAAAGTAATTCCTTCTCATCTCTGATTTAAATCTACTGCCCCTTAGCCTAAAACTATGGCCTCTCATTCTAGAATGCCCCACAAGGGGAAACATCTGCTCCACCTCTACTTTGTCTATCCCCTTTAGCATCTTATATACCTCAATTAGATCTCCTCTCATCCTTCTAAACTTTAGCGAGTATAGGCCTAAACTGCTCAATCTCTCCTCATAAGATAAGCCCCGCATCTCTGGAATCAATTTAGTGAACCTCCTCTGAACCGTCTCCAATGCAACTACATCCTTCCTCAAGTAAGGGGACCAAAACTGTGCACAGTGCTCCAAGTGAGGTCTCACCAATGCCTTACACAGTTGCAACAACACTTCCCTATTTTTATACTCTATTCCTTTAGCAACAAATGCCACAATTCCATTTGCCTTCCTTATTACCTGCTGTACCTGCATACTAGCTTTCAGCGATTCATTCACGAGGACACCCAGATCCCTCTGCACTGAAGCATTCTGAAGTTTCTCTCCACTTAAATAATGTCGCCTTTTTATTCTTCCAACCAAAATGAATAACTCCATCTGCCAAATTTTGGCCCATTCACCTAACCTGTCCATATCCATTTGTAAGTTTCTTATCTCTTCATTTCAACTTACTTTCCCACCTATTTTGATGTCATCTCCAAATTTAGCTGTAGTACCTTCTATCCGTGAATCTAAGGCATTAATATAGATTGTAAATAGTTGGTGCCCAAGGACTGAACCCTGTGGCATCCCACTAGTTACAGCTTGCCATCCAGAAAAAGACTCATTTATCCCGACTCTCTGCTTTCTACTGGTTAGCCAGTCTTCTATCCAAGCTAATATATTACCCCTAACTCCCGTTTGATCTTACCTTGCATGTTAATTTTTTGTGCGGCACCTAATCAAAGGCCCACTGGAAGTCCAGGTATGTTACATCTATAGGTTCCCCATTATCCACTTTGCTTGTCACATCTTCAAAGAATTCTAGCAAATTAGTCAAATATAATTTACTCTTCATAAATCCATGCTGACTCTGATGGATTGCATTTTGACTTTCCAAATGCCCCATTACTACTTCCTTAAAAATGGAGTACAACAATTGCCCAACGGCAGACGTTAAACTAACTTGTCTAGAGTTTCCTACTTTCTGCCTCCCCTGCTTTTTGAGTAAGGGAATTATATTAGATTTTTCCAACCCACTGGAACCTTTCCAGAATCCAGGCAACTTTGAAATACTATAGCTAATGCATCCACTATCTCTGCTGCCACTTCCTTTAAGACCCTGGGATGTTGGCCATCAGCTCCTGGGGACTTCTCAACCTTTAATTCCAATAGTTTTCTCAGTATTTTTTCTCTAGTGATGGAGATTGTTCTCAGTACCTCCTTCTCGATACCCTCTGCACTACCTGTTACTATTAGGGTGGTACTAGTGTCCTCCACCGTGAAAACTGAGGCAAAATATTGATTCAGCGTCTCTGCCCTTTCTGCATTCCCCACTATTAACTCCCCAGTCTCATCCTCCAAGGGACCAACATTCACTTTCGCTACTCCCTTTTCTTTTACATGCTTGTAGAAGCTTTTGCTATCAGTTTTTACATTTTGCACAAGTTTTCTTTCATAATTTACCTTTGCTCTTTTTATTTTTTTTCAGTAACCCTTTGTTGATCTTTAAAAGTTTCCCAATCTTCCAGCCTGCCACTGATTTTGCAATTTGGTATGTCTTAGTTTTTAGCTCAATGTTATCTTTATCTTCCTTGCTTAGCAATGGATGCTTTTTCCTCCTCTTACCATCTTTATTGCTCTTTGAAATATATTATACTTGGGAGTAATTGAATATCTCTTTAAATATCTATCACTGTTCATCAACTATCCCACCTTGCAGTCTTCCTGCCCAGTCCACTAGGACCAAATCTGCTCCCATGCCTTTGCAGTTACCTATGTTTAACTCGAGAACACGAGTGTGGGACTCACATTCCTCACTCTCAAAATGAACTTGAAATTCCAGCATGCTATGATCACTCTTCCCTAGAGGATCCTTTACTATGTGATCATTAATTAATCCCATCTTATAACACAAAACCAAATCCAGAATAGCCTGCTCCCTAGTTGGTTCCATATTGTTCCAAGTAACAAACTCTAATACACTCTATGAACTCTCCCTCGAGGCTACCCTTGCCAATTTGATTTGTCCAGTCTATATGCATATTAAAATTACCCATAATTATTGCCTTGCCTTTCTTACATGCTCCCTGTATTTCCTGGTTTATACAGTGCCCTACTGCTGAACTACTGTTTGGGGACCTATAGATAACTCCCACCAGGGACTTCGTTCCCTTGCTATTTCTTATTTCTATCCAAACTGACTCTACGTCTTGCTCTCCAGTGCCTATATCATTCCTCACGATAGCACTGATCTCTTCCTTTGCTAACAAAGCTACACCACCTCCAATTCCTTCCAGCCAATCCTTCCGAAACACTGAGTACCCTTGGATATTCAACTCCCAAACCTGTTCTCCCTGTAACCACGTCTCAGTAATCGCCACCTAATCATACCTAGTTATCTCTATTTGCACTGTTAACTCATTAGTTTTATTCCGAACGCTACACGCATTCAGATACAAAGCGTTTAAAATTGCCCAATTGTCGACTTTCCCTACTCTTATATAATTCTTCAGTGCAATATGGTGTTCACACACTCTGTCCCTACCTTTCACTTTGTGGTAACAATCAGCCTCGTCACTAACCTGCACCCTTACCCTCTCCTTAAACTTTGATTTTTTTATATTTCCATGCAACTGAACCCTCCCCCCCAATATTTCGTACCATTGTAGGGACAGGCAATGACCTTTGCCAACAGAGAGAATCACCTCCTGAATTCAGTTCTTTTGTCCATGTTTGGGCCAAGGCTGTAATGAGGCTAGGAGATGTGTGGCCCTGGCAGAACCCAAACTGAGTGTCATCGAGCAGGTTAATGCTGAGTAAGTGCCGCTTGATAGCAATGTCGATAACCCCTTCCGACAAATTGCTGATAATCGAAAGTAGACTGATGGTGCGGCAACTGGCCAATTGGATTTGTTCTGCTTTAAGGACAGAGTATACCTGGGCAATTTTGCATATTTCTGGGTGGATGCCAGTGTTGTAGATGTACTGGAATAGCTTGGCTAAGGATGCAGCTAGTTCTGGAGCACAGGTCTTCAGTATTATTGCTGGATATTGTCAGGGCCCACAACTTTTGCAGTATCATATGCCTCCTGCCTTTAGTTGATGACACATGGAGTGAATTGAATTGGCTAAAGACTGCCATCTGTGATGCTGGAGGCCTCAGGAAGAGGCCGAGATGGATCATCCACTCGGCACTTATGGCTGAAGATTGTAGCAAGTCCTTCAGCCTTATCTTTTGTACTGAGGTGCTGGAGTCCCCCATCATTGAGGAGCGAATATTTGTGGAGCCTCCTCCTCCTGTTAGTTGTTTAGTTGTCCACCACCATTCATGACTGGATGTGGCAGGACTGCAGAGCTTAGATCTGATCCTTAGCGCTGTCTGCCACTTGCTGTTTAACTGTTTGGTATGCACCTCGTCCTGATTTGTAACTTCACCAGGTTGTCACCTCATTTTTAGTTATGCCTGGTGCTACTCCTGGTATGCACTCCTGAACTCTTCATAGAACCAGGGTCGATTCCCCAACTTGATGGTAATGGTCAAGTGGGGATATGCCGGACCAGGAGGTTACAGATTGTGGTTCTGAGCAGTTCTGCTGCTGCTGATGGTCCACAGTACCTTATGGATGCCCAGTTTTAAGATGCTAGATCTGTTTGAAATCTATCCCCTTTAGCCTGGTAGTGGTGCCACACAACATAGGATGGAAAGTATCCTGAATGTGAAGATGGGGCTTCTCCACAACAGTCACTCTGTGCGGCAGTCACTCTGACCAATACTGTCATGAACAGATGTACCTGTGACAGGTAGATTGGTTAGAATGAGGTCAAATAGGTTTTTCCCTCTTGTTGCTTTCTTCACTGTCTGACACAGGCCCAGTCTAGCAGCTATGTCCTTTAGGATTCGGTCTGCTTGATCAATTGTGGTGATATCTAGCCATTCTTGGTGGTGGACATTGAAGTCCCCCAACCAGTGTACATTCTGTGCCCACTCCACTCTTAGTGCTTCTTCCAACTGATGTTCAACATGGAGAAATACTGATTCATCAGCTGAGGTGGGGTAGAGGGGAGCGGGTGCAGTATGTGGTAATCAGCAGGTTTCCTTGCCAATCTTTGACCTGATGCCATGAGACTTCTTGGGGTCTAGCGGTGAAGTTGAGGACTCCCTGGCCAACTCCCTCCCCACTAAATACCACTGTTCCGCCACCTCTAGTCTATTCACACAATTAACCTTAACCAATTCTCTGCTCATACCTATGTAACTTGTTTTGTTTAAGTTTAAGATTTTTGTTTGTGATTGGAAAATGTCACTTTCAAACTGAACATAGAGTTGAGTGTGTTATGGTCATTATTTCCCAATGGGCCTTTGTCGAGGTCATTACTAATTAACCCTGCTTCATTACACAATACTAGATTCACGATAGCTTTACCCCTAGTTGGTTCCACTATGTAATACTCCAAGGGACTGTCACGAAAGCATTCTACAAACTCATCTTCTGGACCATTCTTGCCAAATTGATTCTCCTAGTCTATATGAAGCTTCAAGTCCCCCACAATTATGACATTTCCTTTGATACAGGCGCCAGTAATTCCTTGTTTAATGCTCTGCCCAATGGTATAACTGCTGTTAGGTTGCCTATAAACTACTGCCAATGGTGTTTTCTGACTCTTGCAATTCTTAATTTCCACCCATACTGATTCAACTTCATGACCTTCAGGGGCCAGATCCTTTCTCATTTATGTCCTTATGTCATTCTTTGCTGTAAGGGTTACCCCACCTCCTTTTCAACCGTGTCCGTCTTTCTGAAATATTTATTTCCTGACCTTGACCACCTGCAACCATGGGCAGCATTATCTGTTCAGCATGCTGAGGTGGGCCCTGCATGCTGACAGGTAAAATGACGCACGGTGATGTCGCGAGTGCGTCCTGACATCACTGTTCATCCTTCCGATCTTGCGTTCGGTGGGCGCGCACCGGAGCCAACTGCGCACCCGCTGAACTGTCAAAGGCCTATTAAGGTCATTAATTAACCACTTAACCAATTTGACAGGGCTGCCTGTCAAGCCATAAGGTTGCTGGGCAGGTGAAGAGCCCAGCCAGCCTTCGCGTTTTTCATGAAACCTCATCCACGGGCGGGATGAGATTTAATGAAGGGTTTATGAAAATAATAAATATTTTTAAAACATTTCATAAACATGTCCCAGCTCATGTGACCCTGCCACATGAGGGGACAAGTGTAAATGATTTTTAACCTTCTTTATTTTAAACTTTGAGGCTGAACTTAATCTCCCCGGGGCAGCTCTGTGCCTCAGGGAGATTTTGGCGCACTTTCGCGCGCATGCATGAAAGAGCGCGGGCCCTGACTCTCCCTCCTCCCCTGAGCGCTACTGGGTGCGCATAACGCTGGGCGGGCCTTAATTGGCCTGCCCACATAAAATGGCTGCGCGCACTCCCGACTGGCCCACCCGACAGGGAGAAAATTCTCCCCACGTTTCTGTAATGGAAATTAGATCTAAATGATTTACCTACATTTGTGCCACTAATTCATCTACCTTGTTGCAGGTGCTTTGTGCATTCATATAAAGAAACTCTAATTTCATTTTTTTACTTTTATTCCTTACAATGACCTTATTTGCTAGTGAACATTTTTTGGTTAAAATCTTTGTCCTTCCTGTCCCACTCTGATTGTCTTTACCCACATCACTATACAGTTGTCTTTCTCTTTGGGTTTCTAAATCCCCCTTCATCTGACCCCTCCCACCCCTGTCCACAGTCCTAGTTCCAGCCCAACTCTAGTCAAGCCCATCCCAATGGAGTCACTCACTCTTCCCAGAGTACTGCTCCCAGTGCCCCATGAATCAAAATCCCTTCTTCCCACACCACTCTTTCAGCCAAGAGTTTAATTCTCTAATCTGTTTAACTCAAGGACAATTGGCATGTGGCTCAGGTAACAATCCAGAAATGATTACCTTTCATGTTCTGCATTTTAGGTTGGACTCTAACTCCTCAAATTCTCTGAGCAGAATATCATTCTTGGTTCGACCTATGTCATTGGTTCCCACAGGGTCCATGACAATTGGATGCTCCCCCACTGGCTCCAAGTTCCTCTCCAGACACAAGGTGATGTCCTTAACTCTGGCACTGGGTAGGCAACAACTCCAGAGCTTCCTGTCACGGCTGCAGAGAACAGTAACTATCTCCAGTGAGTAGCTTATCTCCCCAAAGCCTGTCCACCATCTACAAGGCACAAGGCAGGAATGTGATTGAATACTCTCCATTTGCCAGGACAAGTGCAGCTCCAAAAACACTCAAGAAGCAGCACAAAGGAGTCTGCTTCATTGGCATCCCATCCCCCATCTTCGCATTCATTGTCTCCACCACGAACACACAGTGGCAGGAGAGTGTGCCACGCACAAGATGCACCTTGCAATTCATCTTGGCTCCTTCGACAAATCCATGACCTCTACTCCCTAGAAGGACAAGGGCACAGATGCATGGGCACACCATCACCTGCACGTTCCCCTCCAAGCCGCACCCCATCCTGACTTGGAACTACATCACCGTTCCTGTACTGTCGCTGGGTTAAAATCCTGGAACTCCCTTCCTAACAGCACTGTGGGTGTAACCTAAACCACATCAACTGCAGCGGTTCAAAAAGGAAGCTCACCACCACCTTCTCAAGGGGAATTTAGGGATGGGCAATAAAATGCTGGCCTAGCCAGCGATGCCCACATCCTGTGAATGAATAAATAAGAAAAAAATCTTCCAAAGACAAATAGGTGGAAAATACTCCTCAGGAATAGATATTGGGGGTGCGGTGGTGGAATTTCCCATCCCATGTATGAGGAAATTCTCACCATCCAAACTTGGGGGGAATACACCAAGGATCTAAGATTGCAGAAATATTACATCAAGGCAGCATTTAACTGAGGTGGCATTAAGCAGTCCAAGCAAAATTGACATCAATAAGAATTAGGGGGAAGACTCTCCATTAGTTGGAGATGGTTGTGGTTGTTGGAGGTGAGTCCAGTCCAGTGCATGTGGGAATCCCCCAAGTAGTATCAATCGGGGAATATTCTCAAGGATGAGATATTTGAGGAATAAATCTGTTAACCAGATACTGGAACAGATTCCCAGTCCTATTTATGAAATCACAGAATGGTGACAGAACAGAAGAGTCCATTCGGCCAACTGTGTCAATGCTGGCTCTCTGCAAGGGCAATTCACATAGTGTCACTCCCCTGCCATTTGCCCACAGCTATGTAAGTTTTCCCACTTCACATAATTATCTGATTTGCTTTGAAAAGTCACAACTGAATCTGCCTCCACCACATTCTCAGGCAGTGCACTCTAGATCCTAACCGCTCGCTGCTTTAAAAAGTTTGCCATCATTTTGCCATTGCTTCTTTTGTCAATACCTTAAAATAATGTCCTCTGGTTCTTGACCCCTCCACCAACAGGAACAGTTTCTCTCTATCTGCTCTGTTCAGACTCCTCATGATTTTGAATACCTCCATCAAATCTCCTCACAATCTTCTCAGATATTGCAGGAATTCTCAGGCCCCTTGCTGAGTGAATATATGAGTGGCATTGTGGTAATATCACCAAGTTTATAATCCAAAGACACAGACTGATGTTCTGGGGGCGCATGTCCAATCTCACCATGACAGCTGGTAAAAATTAATGTCAACGAAATCATTAAGTTCATCTAAATTAATTAAAAATCTGGTATTGAAAGCTCATCTCTGTAAAAGTGATTACTAAAACTATCATCGATTGTTATAAAAACACATCTGGTTCATTAATGCCATTTGGGAAGGAAATCTGCCCCTTACCATCTGGCCTACATGTGACTCCAGATTCACAGCAATGTGGTTGACTCTTAACTGCCCTCTGCAATGACCTAGCAAGCCACTCAGTTGCACCAAACTTCCACAGAAAAGTCAAAAAGGAATACAACCAGACAAGCACCTGGCATTGACTTCAGCACAGAAATGGCTCGGCACGGCACACCCAGCCATGTTGACTTTTCAAAGTCCTTGTTACTAACATCCAAAATAATGAGAGCTCTCCCACAGATTAGTCACACAGCCGCCTGACACAGTCATACTCACTGAATCATACCTGACAGCCAATGTCCCAAACACCACCTTCTTCATCCCTGGGTTTGTCCTGTCCCACCAGCAGGACAGAGCCTGCAGAAATGGCACCACAGTGGTACACAGTCAGGAGAGAGTCGCCCTGGGAGCCCTCAAAAGTCCATGGCATCAGGTCAAACATGGATAAGGAAAGTTCCTAGTGACTGTCACCTACCTTTCCACCTCAGCTGATGTATCAGTGCTCCTCCATGTTGAACATGACTTGGAAGAAACACTGAGGCAAGAGCAGAAAATGTACTCTGGTTGGGGGCTTCACCGAGAGTGGCATGGTAGCACCAGAACTGATCAAGCTGGACGAGTCCTAAAGGACATTTCTGCTGGATTGGGTCTGCAGTAGTTGGTGAGGACATTGAAGTGCACAAATAAAGAAGTCTTGCTACGATTGTACAGGGTTTTGGTCAGATTTCATCTGGAATACTCTGTGCAGTTTTGGTCTCCACATTTAAGAAAGGATGTACTTGCACTGGAGGCGATACAGTGAAGGTTCATTTGATTAGATGAGGGGGTTAACCTATGATGAGAGGTTGAGTAAAATGGGCTTATATTCTCTGGAGTTGAGAAGAATGAGAGCCAGCCTCATTGAAAACTACAACATTCTGAAGGGACTTGATAGAGTAGATGCTGAGAGATTGTTTCTGTGGTTGGAGAGTCTAAAACTCAGGGGCACAGTCTCAGGATAAGGGGCCCATCATTTCGGAGGGAGATGAGGGGAAATTAATTCACTTAAAGGCTTGAGAATGTTTGGAGTTTGCTCCCTCAGAGGTTTGCAGATATTCCATCATTCACTATATTTAAGGGTGGGATAGAGAGATTTTTAATCTCCCAGAGAATTAAGGGATATGGAGAGCAGGCAGCATGATGGAGTTGAAGCCCAAGATCAGTCATGATCATGTTGGATGACAGAGCGGACTCAAACGGTCATATTGCCTACTCCTGCTCTTACTTCTTCTGTTCTTGTGTCAAGTTGACTCGATCAGGTCCTAACCAAACTACTGTCACAGATGCACCTGCCCATGACAGCATAGGTAAGAGTGACAACCACACAGTCCTTGTGAAGACCAAGTCCTGTCTTCACGCTGAAGATATCCTGCACTGTGTTGTGTGGATCTACCACCGTGCTAATTAGGATAGATTCAGGACAGATCTAGCAGCTAAAACCTGGGCATATATGAGATGCTGTGGGCCAACAGCAGCAGAATTCTATTTAACCTTATGGCACAGATGTAACACTCTACCAATACTGTCAAACCAAACGATCCACTCTGGTTCAATGAAGAGCGCAGGAGAGCATGCCAGGAGCGGCAGGCATAAAATGAGGTATTAACCTGATGATGATGCAACACAGGACTACTTGCATGTCAAACAGTGGAAGCAGCATGTGACAGACAGAGCCAAGAGATCCGACAACCAACAGATTAGATCAAGCCTCTGCAGTCTTGCCACATCCAGTTGTAATTAGTGATGGACAATTAAACATCTATCAGGAGGAGGGGGCTCCACTAATTCCTCAATGCTAAATGATGAGGGAAACCAGCACATCAGTGCAAAAGAAATGGCTGAAGCACCAGAAGTGCCAAGTGGATGACCCACCTTGGCATGCGTCTGAGAGCATCAGCAACATAAACACCAATATTCAGCAAATTCAATTCAACTGCACGTGATATCAAGACATGGCTGTGAAGTGGGGCAATTGAAATAGTTTAAGGTTGAGATTGATAATAAAACTTGCATTAAAGCTTTGAAGTAGACTAATGTATTTCTTGAGAATTCTTTCTAGACATTATGGGAAATATAGTGTAACAACTATATCTTATCATTTCTGATGGACTGTGAATTAAAATTAAAATGGCTGCAGTTACAGGGCATGTCCACTGGAACAGGATGAGGGATATATACAATATTGCAGTTCTGGAACAGAATGTGCCATCAAAGACAGGATGGTGCCATAAAGGAGCCCTGGACCAAGGGAGCTGCCTGGCAACAGCAATTTAATTGGCTCCTCACCAGGTTATGTGTGAAGTTAGTGTAGCTGAATAGCTCCTAGCTTGAAAAGAACAAGAACTAAACCCTCTTTCTCCTGCGTGTGGAAGATTCCAGTAATTCCACAATAATAGCTAGCTGGTTTTTCTCCTTTTTTCTCCATGTAACCTGCTCTCTCTGAAAACCCCTGACAAGAGGCAAAGGGGAAAGTCACTGTTAGACACATTGAAAAACAAGTTCTCAACCAGTGAACTAAATACTGAAATTAATGGAAGACCACTTTGTGTCATCAACAAGAACTGAAAGGAATTTGGAAGACATTGATCAAAATTAACTCATTGAATCCTGTACTCTGGATTGGTGCTATTAAACTGTTTTATCCCACCCTAAAAATCCATATTTTATGTATCTTATGTGTCTTGTGTGTGTGCATGTGCGTATAGGGATTTAAGAAGGAGTTAGAGTTTAAGTTAGCGTGTTAGAATGTAGCAGTTCATTTTTCCTTTTGCCACTAGTTAAAGACAATTTGTTCTGTAAACAGTGATTTAATTATTCAGTTTACAAACCTGGTGCTCGTATTCTGTCAACCTAAATTAAACAGTTACGTAGAATTGGTGCAACCTGGTGGTTTGGTCAAACTTTTCATATTTGTCGCGTCTCAGGGAACAGTGGGGCTGGATATTACAGCACAGTCCCCAGTGAGTCATGACAAAGTTAGGGGGCTCAGGTCCAGGGATAATTTGGAACAAAAGTCAATGACAATTTGGGTGTAGATTTAGGAAGTAATAAAAGCCAAAAGGAAACACCAGGTTTCTACTAGGGGTGGTTCTCCAAGGGGTGGTTCATTGGAATGGGCTCAAATCAAGTTGCAAATGGAAAAAATGGAATTAGAGGTAGCAGAAAAGAAAGGGCATTTCAAAGGGAACAGGCAGAAAGGCAGGAGAGAGAAAGAAAACAAGAAAGGGGATTAGAAATGGTGAGGTTAGAAAAGGAGGAAAGAGAAAGAGAGAGAGACAGACAATTCCAGCTTAGAATGCTGGCTGTTAACAAAGGAACACCAGCAGGTGAGGCACGACTTATGTCCAGTTCAGGATCCAGAGGGGAGATCTTTAAATTTGCGCAAGCTCTTCCGAAGTTTGAGAGAAGGGATTTTGAAGCATTCTTCAATACATTTGAGAAGATGGCTAAAAAGATGAACTGGCCAAAGGAAAACTGGACATTGCCCATACAGAACAAATTGACAGGTAGAGCACAGGAAATTTATGCTTCACTGTCAGAGGAGGTTCCTAGGGATTATGATGCAGTGAGAAAGGCCACTTTGAGTACAGATGAGAAGGTCCCTGAAGCATACAGCCAAAAGTTTTGAAATTTAAGGAAACAGCCTGGGCAGCCTTACATTGAATTTGAAAGGATGAAGCAAAGTAGTTTTGAAAGGTGGATACGTGTTTTAGGAGTTGAAACTACCTATGGAGTTCTCAGACAGAACATTTTCTTGCAAGAATTTAAGAACTCCCTACCTTGTGTAATAAGAACCCAGGTTGAAGACCAAAGGGTTGCAACTGCTAGACAGTCAGCAGTAATGGCTGACCATTATGAGCTGATCCATAAAACTCTTTTCCTAAAACTTTTTTCCCATCACCCCATAAAATGTGAAGAGATTAGAAAGTAGGCAAGTGAAAGGAAGGCGAGTAGCCAGGGTAAAGAATAGATAGCTGGGAATACTTGAGATCTCCTCCGCTGATCAGGAAGGAAGGTACTGAGGGTGGAAGTGAAACTCAAAGGCCTAAGTGTTTCCATTGTAATAAAGTGGAACATATTTGTTCAGAATGTTGGCAGTTGTGAGAGAAGCCCATGGGACTTAGTGGGGTTTGTAAGAGTGAGTCCGGAAAGGGAACGAAAGAGAAAAGGCCGGGGATCAAATTGTAGTTTTAACTACAAATAAGGGCCTGGAAGTAAACGCTGCTCTGAATGCAGGTGAAGTGAACGCAGATGAGAGATATAAAGGGGTTTTGTCTAAAGGAAAGATAACCCCTTTTTCATCAAATGTTGCAGCTAAATGTTGCAAGTGTTTCTCACGTGTCAATGCAGACTCGATGGGCCAAAGGGCCTCTTCTGCACTGTGTGATTCTGTGATTCTGTGTAAACCCATAACTAAATTAAGGGACACAGGAGCTACTCAAACTCTTTTGCTGGAGAAGGGCCCAGTTTTCCCTCCAGAGAGTTCAAAGAAAGCTAAAGTATTGTTAAATGGTATAAGTGGAGAGTATGTCCCAGTTCCATTCTACAAAGTACAACTGGAATGATTTGTTGTCTGGATTGGTTGTTGTAGGAGTGGGTAAGAAATTACCCATGGATGGAGTTGATTCTGGGGAATGATTTGGCAGGAGTGAAGGTTATAGCTTCACACATAATTACGTAAAGTCCGAGAGAAGCTAAAGAGACAGAGCAGTTACAAGAACAGGTTCCTGGCATTTTCCCATCATGTGCAGTGACCAGGGTAATAGCTAAACAAAGCCCATCACCAGAAGTCAAAGTAATACCACGACCAGATGTTAGAGTAGCTGAAACTTTCTTTAAGGACGAGGATAATTCAATGGAAGTGTTTGGCATGTCTTCATTAATTGATGCTAAGAAAGCAGATCCAGAGTTAAACAACTTAGCACAGTCAGCTCACACTGAAGTTGAGGCTAAAGGAGTTCCAGAGTGCTTTTACATTAAAAACGGAGTTCTGATCAGGAATGGGAGACATCCTCAAAGACCTGCGGATGAGGATTGGACAGTAATTTATCAGATAGTGGTACCACCCAAATATTGTAAGGAGATATTGTGAGCAGCACCTGAAATCCCGATTGCAGGACATGTAGGAATATGGAAAGCCCAAGCATCAATAAATCGGCATTTTAACTGGCCAAGGCTTCATAAGGACGTGGTGCAATTTTGTAAGATGTGTCATACATGTTGGGTAGTAGGTAAACATCAACAAGCAATCAAACTAGCACCTTTAAAATCTATACCAGCTTTTGAAGAACCATTCAGTCGGCTTCTAGTAGATTGCGCAGGACCTTTAACCGAAATGAAAGCACAACATCAATACACCCTTGCAATCATGGATGTGACAACTTGATGTCCAGAAGCTATTCCTTTAAGGATAATTAAAGCTAAGGTGGTAGTGGGAAAGTTAACTCAGTTTTTCACACATTATGGCCTACCAATTGAAATACATTCTGACCAAGGTTCTAACTCCATGTCTAAAATTTTCCAGGACATAATCAGCAATTTGGATGTCAAACATCTAAAGTATACTACCTATCACCTACAGACACAGGGAGCTTTAGAGACATACCATCACACTATCAAAACCATGATTAAGGCCTATTGTCATGAATACCCAAAGGATTGGGACAAGGATTAGATTTGTTATTATTTGTTACCAGAGATTCTCCAAATGAATCTACTGGATTTAATCCAATTGAATTGCTCTATGGTCATGAAATAAGAGATCTATTAAAAGTGATTAAGGAAAAGTTCCTAAATCAGAAAGGTGAATCCTCCATGTTGGATTACGTGTCCATGTTTCTAGAAAGACTCACAGGAGCATGTAAATTTCCCAAGCCAAAATGAAACATGCTACAACCAGAACGTTCCAAGCAGTAGATGAAGTATTGGTATTATTACCTTTGCAGGGTGAAACCCTGAAAGCAAAATTCAGTGGTCCCTAGAAGATGGCTCAGAGAGTTAGTGAAGTGACTTTTCTGATAGATACTCCTGAGCATAGGAAGAAGGAACGGTTATGTCACATAAACATGTTGAAGCAATATCATCGCAGAGAAGATGATAAGACAGAGCAAGTATGCCAGGTGGCTGGAGTATTGGAGAATGACAGAGACAGTAAGGGCAATGTAGAAGGAGAAGTAGACAGCACCCTAGGCGAACCTCTTGCAATTTGACTAGCCAATACAATACTGGGACAGTTAGGCACTGTGTTCCCATACTTAGACGAAGGACCAAAGAAAGATCCAATAAGTTACTTAGGAGGTAAAAGTGAATTTGAAGGGACAGAGAAGCTGGTGGGATACTTTTCCAAGAAGCTTAGTCAATATCAGAGGTAGTACTCTACGGTAGAAAAAGAAACACTAGCATTGTTGTAGTCTCTTCAAAGTTTATGTCCAACAAGATAACAGAGAAATGCTAATCTACAATGACTATAATCCGCTGGCGTTCATTGAAAAGTTTAAAACTCGAAATGCGAGACTGTTTCGATGAAGTCGATTGTTTCAACCATTCAATGTAAAGATTGTTCACATTGCCGGTAAAGATAAGGTGATCGCGGATGCATTGTCCAGGGTGTAAAATGCTAAAATAAACTAAGGGCTGGATTTTCCTGTCGTCAAGCGTAGGGCAGGGCCCGGTGGTGACGCGTAAAATGAGGCGCAGTGACATCAGGCGGAACTCCCGATGTGATCTCGCCCTGTTTAAATTTTCCAGTAGGTGGGGGCACAGCGAAATCAGCTGCATGCCCGCCGACTTGTCAATGGCCAATTGACTGATTGGCTAATTAATGGACCTGACTGTCCAACCTTCAGGTTGGCGGGCAGGCCAGGATCCTTGGCGGGAATTAGAAAAAGCATGAAGCCTCATCCACGGGCGGGATGAGGTTTCATGTAGGTTTTACAAAATGTTATTAAAGTTTTTGTAAAGATTATGGGCATGTGACAGTGTCACATGAGGGGACAATTCAGGATTTTTTTTTTTCTATTTTGAATATTTGTCACAAAACAGCCGATCTCCCTGAGGGAGCACATAGTGCTTCTGTGCGAACGTCGTGCTGGGTGGGTCTTAATAGGTGAGTGATTGTGGGTTGTACCACACAGTATTTTGCAACTTGAGAACCAAGCACAATAAAACTGTGATACAGACTTTGCATTGTGAGAGATCCTTGGGAAACCAAGATGATCTTTCGAACATATGCTTGAATAAAACCTTTACTTACTGGAAACTCACACACTTGAGTGGTCTCATCTTTTTACCACAACAATTGGCGTAGTTGGCAGGACCCTCGCAATATCGGTCATGGGCACTGAATTGAACGTTAACAGCAGAGGATGGGTGAATACGCTCATTTCCCACTCATTAGATCGGGTGGCTATGTTCGAGACCAGAAGCGAGTGGGCCGACTTGAGGATCTGAACCAGAGTATGGGTCTGTGATTGGAGCAACTAAGGACAGTGTGGCTCAACTTGACCAATGGCCCTGTGGTAAATTGGTAGTACAGACCGTTTCTTAGAGAGGGTTCTGAGAAAACTGGTGCAGTAAAACGGCATTGACCATTTCCCAGTGTCTGGTGTAGTGAGAAAACTGGTGTGTTAAAATGGCATTGACCATTTCCTAGGGTCGGGTGTAGTGGGAAAACCGGTGTGGTATAATGGTATTAACCATTTCCTAGTGTCTGGTGTAGAGGGAAAACCGGTGCAGAATAACGGTATTAACCATTTCCTAGTGTCTGGTGTCGTGAGAAAACCGGTGTGGTATAATGGTATTAACCACTTCCTAGTGTCTGGTATAGTGATAAAACCAGTGCGGTATAACGGTATTAACCATTTCCTAGTGTCTGGTGTAGAGGGAAAACCGGTGCGATAAAATGGTATTGACCATTTCCTAGTGTCTGGTGTCGTGAGAAAACCAGTGCGGTAAAATGGTATTGACCATTTCCTAGTGTCCGGTGTCGTGGGAAAACCGGTGCGGTATAACAGTATTAACCATTTCCTAGTGTCTGGTGTAGTGAGAAAACCAGTGCGGTAAAACGGAATTGACCATTTCCCAGTGTCCGGTTTAGTGAGAAAACCAGTGAGGTAAAACGGAATTGACCATTTCCTAGTGTCCGGTGTCGTGAGAAACCTGGTGCGGTAAAACAGTATTAACCATTTCCTAGTGTCCAGTGTCGTCAGAATACTGGTGTGGTAAAACCGTATTGACCATTTCCTAGTGTCTGGTGTAGTGGGAAAACCGGTGCGGTAAAACAGTATTGACCATTTCCTAGTGTCCGGTGTCGTGAGAAACCTGGTACGGTATAACGGTGTTAACCATTTCCTAGTGTCTGGTGTAGTGGGAAAACCGGTGCGGTAAAACAGTATTGACCATTTCCTAGTGTCCAGTGTCGTGAGAAACCTGGTGTGGTAAAACAGTATTAACCATTTCCTAGTGTCCAGTGTCGTCAGAATACTGGTGTGGTAAAACCGTATTGACCATTTCCTAGTGTCTGGTGTAGTGGGAAAACCGGTGCGGTAAAACAGTATTGACCATTTCCTAGTGTCCGGTGTCGTGAGAAACCTGGTACGGTATAACGGTGTTAACCATTTCCTAGTGTCCGGTGTAGTGAGAAAACCGGTGAGGTAAAACGGAATTGACCATTTCCCAGTGTCCGGTGTAGTGAGAAAACCGGTGTGGTAAAACCGTATTGACCATTTCCTAGTGTCTGGTGTAGTGGGAAAACTGGTGCGGTAAAACAGTATTGACCATTTACTAGTGTCTGGTGTCGTGAGAAACCTGGTGCGGTATAACGGTGTTAACCATTTCCTAGTGTCTGGTGTAGTGGGAAAACCGGTGTGGTATAACGGTATTAACCATTTCCTAGTGTCTGGGGTAGTGGCAAAACCAGTGCGGTATAATGGTGTTGAACATTTCCTAGTGTCCAGTGTCGTGAGAAAACCGGTGCGGTACAACAGTGTTGACCATTTCCTAGTATCTGGTGTAGTGGGAAAACCGGTGTGGTATAATGGTATTGACCATTTCCTAAAGTCCGGTGCAGTGGGAAAACCGACGCGGTAAAACAGTATTGACCATTTCCTAGTGTCTGGTGTAGTGAGAAAACTGGCGCAGTAAAACGGAATTGACCATTTCCCAGTGTCCGGTGTAGTGAGAGAACCCTGGAACATGGAGGAACTTGTCTCCTTGTGAGAAAGCAATAATAGTAGTCGGACTATAAACATAACATCAGCCATGCCAGACTAAAATTTAGAAGAGAGAGAAAGAGAGTGAGAGAGAAAGAGAGAGAGAGAGACCTCTAGGGGTTGTTGGTGTTGTGAGCTTCAATCGTTTTAATTGTCCCTGTAACTCTTTTAGAGTCCCTGTAGGTGGACGGCTAGAAGATCCCTTTACGCCGCAGTGCTACTTGACGTTTCGTTTAGACTATGAACGTTTTAAGTTACTAAGACAAATGTTATAAGAATGGAAGTATACATATCTTTCTACATATGTGTGTTTGCGCGCAATGCAGAATTTGAGTGTGAGCTTTAGTGTGTTTTCTTACCTTAATTGTCATTTGTGTGTGGAGTGCAGCGCTTTGAGTTAAAAGCCTCAGATTATGAATTGCATGAAAGGAAAGTATACTCAAACATTACAATTCAAGTTAGAAGGTTTGAGTTGAGATTTCTGGCCAAAAATCACGTCGAACATACTCTAAAGATATAACAGGGTTTTCCGTTGTTTGAGACAAACCAGCCTTTGCCCCACCCACTTGCAGACTAGCAGGGAGTTAACTCTTTCCACCAGCAGCTTCAGCTTTCAGAATGCTGAATTAATCCATTCCACCTCAAACAGAATGGACCCTTCTACTTTTATTTAGAGATAAATAGAAATGTCACAAGATTTCTAGCAGCTTTAAGAATCTAAGAATTTATGTGTAGATTTTCAATGCCACAGCATACCCATGGTTTAGAGGCTTTACTTTACTTTTTTAAAAAAATGGATTTCATCCATTCAGGCCAGGAGATCTGATACAAACACACTGACCAATGAGAATCAGACCTTTAGGAAGTTACTTTTGAAAAACTATGATGCCATCTAAGATAAAGAATATGTGTTGATAAACATGTGGGACTTTCAATGTGGATACAAATTCATACACATCAGAGAGGGGCAGTTTTTATTTTGATCGTGTAAATTACAATTCTTACAAAGTTTAAAAATTTGAGGTTTGGTTCCTGTCAAGGAAAGGGAATTCAAATGCTGCAAACTTCTGTGGTGAAGAAAAGGAGTTTAAAATGCACTTGTCAGTCTGTTCCCAAAATATACAGATAAGCCTGAATCCTTGATGAAGTTTGGCAGAAATCCAATTTTTGGCAGAGTGAAAGAAGGTAGTTCAACAATACTGCTATTTGAATCTGGGATAATTTTAAAATGAAGAAAAGGTCAGACACAAGCTAGTGGGTTACTTTTGAGAAAACAAAATGTTGTTTAAGGGTAAGAAGACAAAGAAGCAGAACAGGTTAATGTCTGAAATCAAATAGAAATGTGCGATTTCTGTTTTAAAAATAATACTTCATTGGAGTGTAAAGTCTCTCCAGACATCTCCCGGAACTCAGGCTGTAAACATTTTGCACATCAATCGCATTACCCCTGCTGATGGTATAGGTTAAATTAGATTCGGTGATGTGACGCCGGCAAGAGGTGCTGACACATCCCTTGGGTTCAAACAGCCAAGATGCCATTGTGCATTGCAAGAGGACTATGGATTTGGTAGGTGGAATGTAGTCCCGGGTCTGGGACTTGTATATTACTTGTGTCCCATTGTAACTTCCTGATAACACAACTTGAATAAACAATGACTGCTGGTAGTGACCCTATCAGAAACCCAAACGCTCGGTTTCCTTATCCACTCTCTGCTCCCTCCTTTAGGTAGCTGCACATACTGTCCTGCATGCAGACAGAATGAGATAAGATGGTAACTATTGCATGTATGCAACGGTATGAGGAAATGATTAAGGTAGGGGATAGAGTTAGGAAAAGAGGGCATAATATGCAAACTTTTTAAGAGAACTGAATTTGATCATCTGGCTATCGCCTGAGACATTGCAATTGTACACTCGGGGATGAGCAAAGATTGAGAGACAGAGACCCCCTTTGACATGACATAATTAATGTGACCCAAAGAGTAAGGAAACATTTTTAAATGATTAAGGAAATAGAGAAAACTGATTTCAAGAGAATCTTCAGATGATCATGGTCAGAGGGAATTAAATTTTTTTTAAAGTAAAACTATAAAGAATCTGTGGTTGAGGCAATTGCAGTGGAAGGAGGAATAATACTTAACAACAATTTACCACAAGGTGGATACAGGTAAAGGGAGAGCTGGCAAAAGGATGGGTTAATGTGTTACTGACCATATTAAGCTACAACAAGGAATACCACATGATTAAAACCATGATGAGAGGAAGTGGCTTTGAGAGGGAAGTGCCACTAGAAGTGAAGATATTGGACCATTGAAAGATAGGATAAGAATGTGCATTGTAGAGATGTGTAGACAGTTTCAGGAATTGAGGTCCAAGGTGAGACAGCAGCAGGATGTAGCGGACTGGGCAAGAAGTGAGGGGGAGCAGCTCCCTCAGGACGTGCCAGAAGTAAGTGATAAGGTAATGATTAAGTGGGCACCGGAATGACCGGGATCTACCCTGCGACGGTAAGGTCCTTACCAGATAGTAATGACCAGTGACACGTGTGCATGTTTGGAAGCATTCGCCACAGGTGAAACCTTGAATCTCACAGTCTGTTTCTGTCAGCAGGTAAGCAACTAGCAGTTTGTTTAACTATTTTGTTTCAGACAAATCCTCAAAACAATGGCAATCTGGAGGACAACAGCAGCAGTAATCACCCTCTTAACAATAACAGCAGCAAGGGGGGTGCCCATTGTAAACACCAATAAAACCACCTGTCTACATGCAGGACAGTATGTGCAGCTACCTAAAGGTGGGAGCAGAGAGTGGATAAGGAAACCAAGCATTTGGGTTTCTGATAGGGTCACTACCAGTAGTCATTGTTTATTCAAGTTGTGTTATCAGGAAGTGACAATGGGACACAAGTAATATACAAGTCCCAGACCCGGGACTACATTCCACCTACCAAATCCATAGTCCTCTTGCAATGCACAATGGCATCTAGGCTGTTTGAACATGAGGGATGTGTCAGTACCTCTTGCTGGTGGCACATCACCAAATCTAATTTAACCTATACCCTCGGCATGGGTAATGTGATTGATGTTTAAAGTGTTTGCAGCCTGAGTTCCGGGCTGGGTAAATAGTATTTAGCGTGCAGGGAAACTGGGAATGGTAGTATTAATATCTTCAAGTTTAAGACAACGGTGAACATCATGCCAGATGGACTAATCTCCCCCAATTTGTTTGGGAACTGGGATTGGAGGTGCAATACTGTCAAAAACGTCGTATAGACATTATTGATCGGCTTGGCCCAAGCAATACGTGGTGTGTTAATTTGTCAACTTGCAGGTAACATAAACCCACTAAATGCCCAGCCATCATGTCACAGCCCCCAGATGGGATAGTTAAAATAGAGAAACCTAAAGTAGTGTTACATGATGTCACGATGGAGACCCTAGGAGTGACCTATAATTTGACGGGGCTCGTCCCAACCCTACTCGCGGCATGTGGCAATATTGCAGAATCCACTAGCTAGGTGAAACAAAAATTACTCCATTTGACCCAGGATTACCAAACCCGTATTGCCCCGGGAATTCAGGATATCAGGAAGGGGAGAAGGAAGAGGCGGAGCTTCTTGGGGGATCGGAGGCGCTTGTTGGGAAATGCCAATTCAGCCCTGAATTCACTGCAAATCTCCAATATGAACGATTATGCCTCTTGGGTAGTGGGAGGAGTGCAGTTCACAACAAGGTCAACTGAGTACACGCTTACTGTTGTACAGGTCCAGGGCGAAGGTATAATGGAAAAGTTAAAACTATTATTCCAGGCTATTATTAATGTAACAGATTCACAGTCAAAGGGGAGGGCATGTGACATGCTGGCCCATGGCCTGATAGATAATGTTTGGTCTGATAACGAAGATATAAGATTTTGTACTGTGCCTTGACGCACATATCAGACTGTGGGGAAATTAGTCCTTACCAATTTACAGGAAGAACAACAGGAATTAGTAACTACACAGCCCCAAACAGCAGGCAAGGGAGACATAACAAAATTTCTGATGAGTATATCACAGCATCATATTTCTGGAAGATACCGGTGGGGAGGATGGGTGGGGGGTGGTGGGGATATAAATTTGAATCCCTGAGAGTGGGAAAGAGGGCATGAGTGCACCAGGTAGGATCCTGGGGATATCTGGTTCCAGGCTCGAATAGCACCCTTCTAATGACAGCATGAGAATGTTGTACTGAATCACAGCATTACATAATCTGCTCCTGTAATACCCTGAGGTCTATCAGTAATGATTCTACCATGGTGATGTCAGTTAGCCCTCTTGAAGGAACCATCAAAGCATCAAACCTGTCCTACAGAGTGATGCTTTCTGACGGACAAGACAAGATTCTTATATGGAGGATTAGAGTGTGACGATGTCTACATTTTCAGCTTGCAGTTCATCAATTCCTTCACTGTGGGGGATTTTCACCTTGCGGTAGGGCCCTCAACGGCTATGTATTCAGTTCATGGTGTAACAACAGGCATTTTGAAGTGGAGAATAACAAGCTAAGGTGGGATATCAGTCGATACAGCATGAATATGAATTTGTATTAGCAGATAATTGAGGAGTTGAAATTCTAGCTGTTGAATTTCAAATAGAGAAACAAAGGAAGTTTTATAACTGGCAAAAATCATAAATGGATAAAGCAAAGTTATTATGTTTATTTTTCCCGAAAGCAACATCCATAAAGATAACATGAAAAATGTTTATATTCTAGGAAAGGTAACTTCCAAAGAAAGTTAAGAGCAATGGTTTTAAAGATGAAAGAGAAGAAACAAATTAAGGAAAGATTGAAAGCTGTATGGGGTGTGTGACCATGTGAGATCTTGAAGGGTGTGCTGCGCTAAGACAGTCCTGTGAAGTAAGCCGCCTCCAGCCACCCAAGGGAAGTGTCTGGCTGTTCCAGAAAACAAGGTTTTGCTACAAGTCTTGGATTTCCATTGTTGAGTGAAAGGGAGAGGGAAGCTTGTGACATACCTCCCCAATAGCAACAGTGGGTGCCTTGAAGTAATATTATTGGATTTTTTATAGATTAGGAATCTAGATGGGTTGTTGCTTGGAAAAGTGTGCATATTCATGAGTCTAGCTAAATAGAAATCCTTTGGAAAATGTTATTAGATTAAATGTGACTGTGTAACTGTAACTTTTGTGTGTTTAAGTTTTATTTTCTTTTGTTAATATATGTTTTAATTTAATATTTAAAATTTCCAAAAGTGGTAGTGGAATCTTTACTTCTGACTTCAGTACACCTACCTTCTCGTAATAAATACAAATTGCAAATTGTTGTGATAGCTTGACCAACTTTCCCTTTGGGATTTGGCCAGCCCAGCAATTACCACCTGCCATATCATAACACCACTGCAACTGAAACTCGCCTCCCAGGAAATACAAAGATCGGCAACATTTATGAAGATATTGCAATGTCAATGAAATAATGGTTCTGGGCCAAGCTGAGGTCACTAGGACTTCGGCGAAGCTGTAAGAGAACAGTAGCAGACCCATAGCCCACTCGCCTCTAGTAGGATCCCTAGAGCTACTGGTGGTCCGAGGCTCTTGGGAATGTCCCGTCTGGGTCAGGTAGTGCCTGACCAGGGGTCCAAAAGGAGGGACTTAAGTGGGGTAATTGAAATCATTTAACACTAAGGTTAAGATGTGCATTAACAGCTTTGAAGTAGACAAATATAATTATGAGAGCTCCTTCTAGGCATGATGAGAAATATAGCCAGAACTATGGGAACCAGCTAAGAATCATAATGGCTTTCACAGCTTGTTTAAACAGGGTATTATGGAGATAAGGAAACAGACAGGGAGTTATTAGGCCCCAAAAATTCTGAGGCCAAATGCTGAGATAACAGCGAATATCTGCAATAATGTACCCCACTCTAGATGAGTTTAGGTGATGCATATGTTAGGGCTATACCAGTGATTGGGGGTTGTACCACACAGTGTTTTGCTATGTGAGAACAAAGGACTATATAATTATGAAACAGGCTTTGCATTGTGAGAGTTTCTTGGGAAAGTAACCACGCTCAACTTTCCAGCATAAACTTGAATAAAATCTTTGCTTCCTGGAGACTTGAGTGATCTCATCTTTTTACCACAACAGCTGAAGCACCACAAAGACTTCAGGTCCTGACAACATCCTGACAATAATCCTGAAGGCTTGCACTCCAGAACTAGCCCCTCGCCAAACTGTTCCAGCATAGCCACAACACTGGCAGAAACAAAGCAAGACAAATTTAATCAGGACAATTTCAGCCGATTCAGACCCCTCTCGATCATCAACAACTCAATGGGATATGGTGTCAACAGTGCCCATCAAGCAGCGCTTACTCAGCACGCCCTACTCACTGATGCCCAATTTGGGTTCAGCAAGGCCATTCGGTTGCAGACCTCATTTCAGCACTGGTCCAAACATGGAGAAAAGAGTTGAATTCCACAGGTGAGGTGACAGTGACTGCACTTGACATCAAGGAAGCATTTTGCTGAGTATGACATCAAGGTGAGTTTTTTCATTTCCATTCATGGGCGTGGACATCACTGGCTAGACCAGCATTTATTGCTCATCCCTAATTGCCCTCAAGAAGGGGGTGGTGAGCTGCCTTCTTGAATCGTTGCAGTACATGTGGTGTAGCTGCACCCACAGTGAGAGAATAGCAATATATTTCCAAGTCAGGATGCTGTGTGGAGCTTGGAGGGGAACTTCCAGCTGGCGGTGTTCCATTGTATCTGCTGCCCTTGTCCTTCTAGATGGTAGTGGTCATGGGTTTGAAGGCTGCTGTTTGAGCTGGTGAATTCCTGCAGTGCATCTTGTGGATGGTACACACTGCTACTACTGTGCGTCAAAGCTGTAGGGAGTGCATGTTTGCGGAAGGCGTGCCAATCAAGTAGTTGCTTTGTCATGGGTGTTGTTGAGCTTCTTGAGTGTTGTGGGAGCTGCACTCATCCAGGCAACTGTAGAGTATTCCATCACACTCTAGACTTGTGCCTTTTGGATGGTGGACAGGCTTTAGGGTGTCAGCAAGTCAACTGTTCACTGACGAGTTCCTAGCCTCTGACCTGTTCTCATCACTACAGTATTTGTGTCGTCTCTCTGATTCACAGTCTGGTCAATGGTTACCCCCAGGATGTTGATAGTGAAGGAATTCAGTGATGGTCATGCCATTGAATTTCAGGGGGCGATAGTTAGATTCTTTCTTGCTGGAGATAGTTATTGCCTGCTACTTGTGTGGCACGAATGTTACTTGCTACTTGTCAGCCCAAGCCTGGATATTGTCCAGGTCTTGCAATGTTTGAACATTGGCAGCTTCATTATCAGTGTAGTTGTGAACGGTGCTGAATGTTGTGCTATCATCAGCAAACATCCCCACTTCTGACCTTATGATGGAAAGAAGCTTATTGATGCAGCAGCTGAAGATGGTTGGGCATAGAACACTATCCTGGAACTGAGATGCTTGAACTCCAACAAGCATAACCATCTTCCTTTGTGCCATGTACGATTCCAACCAGCGGACAAATTGAAGTTAAAAGTAAATAAAAGGTGTGGCATGGACCCCAGTTATGCCTGTCTTTTTGTGCGACATGTGGGACATTCCTTCATCCAGTTCTACTCAGGTCCCCTCCCACAACTATTTTTTCATTACATTGGAGACTGTTTCGGTGCTGCTCCATGCTCTCGTCTGGATCTGGAAAAATTTATCGATTTTGTTTCCAATTTCCACCCCTCTCTCACCTTCATCTGGTCCATCTCCGACACTTCCATTTCCTTCCTCAACCTCTCTGTCTCCATTTCTGGCAATAGACTGTCCACCAATATTCATTACACGCTCACTAACTCCCACAGTTACCTTGACTACAGCTCCTCACACTCTGCTTCCTGTAAGGACTCCATCCCATGCTTCCAGTTCCTCTGTCTCCGTCGCATTTGTTCCAATGATGCTACATTCCAAAACCACGCCTCTGAAGTGCCTTCCTTTTTCCTTTACCGAGGGTTCCCACCTAGTGTGGTTGACAGGGCGCCTCAACCGTGCCCGACTCATCTCCTGCACATCTGCCCTCACCCCGTTCCCTCCCTCCCAGAAACAAGAGTGTCCCCCTTGTCCTCACTTTTCACTTCCACAATTTCCACCAACTCCAGCATGATGCCACCACCAAACACATCTTCCCCTCATCTCTCCATCTCCCCACCACCCCCGTCAGCAACCCATTGGGGCTGTTCCCTCCTTCCCTGGCCCACTCCTTCATTACCCTCAACTCTTCATCACCTTCATATGGCACCTTCCCATGCAATCACACAAGATACACCATCTGACCCTTTGTCTCTTCCCTCCTCACCACCCAAGGTCCTTTCAGGTGAATTAGCGCATCACTTGCACCTCCTTCAATTTGGGCTACTGTATATGCTGCTCCCAATGTGGTCTACTCTACATCGGAGAGACTAAAAGCAGACTGGGTGACCGATTGGACACTTTGTAGTCTTCTGGACTTAACATTGCGTTCAACAACTTCAGACCTTTCCTCCATTCTTATCCCTTTATAAATTCAATTTTTACATTTTTAAAAGTTGCCATTTTTAAAAATGTATTTATTCATTGTTTTTCAATTTTTTTTATTTAATTTCATCCCTTTTCCATCATTTTTCCCCAACCACCTCCCCTCTACCCCCACCCCTCACAGGGCTATCTGTCACTTGTTTTGCTGTTGTGCATTCACGGAGTACTGACTCTTGTTCTGCTGTTAAAACATTCTGTCATCTCACCTTTATGCCACTGTCAGCACCATTAGTCTTTAGCACTACCATTAACACTCCCTTTGTCTTGTGTCCATGTCATCTTTGTCAACTTCTCCTGAGCTCCCACCTAACCCTGATCTTCTATTTTGCTCCAACTGCTCCACTCACTCTTAAACAGGACAAAATCCATCACATTTATACTTCTCTTTAACTCTAAAGAGTAGACATGTGGACTTGAAACATTATCTCTCTCCGCAGATGCTGCTAGACCTGCTGAAATTTTTCAAGCATTATCCTTCTTTATGTCAAATTGAAGTTAATGGGGATCAGGGGGGAAACTCTTCACTGCTTGGAGTTATACCTGGCACAAAGAAAGATGGTTGTGCTTGTTGGAGGTCTATCATCTCAGTCCCAGGACATCACTGCAAGAGTTCCTTAGGTTTGTTCGGCTCACCATTTTCAAATGACCCTCCCTTCATTAAAATGTCAGAAATGCGGATATTCGCTGATGATTGCAATGTTCAGCACCATTTGCATCTCTCAGATATTGAAGCAGTCCATGCCCATTTGTAGCAAGACCTGGACAACTTTCAGGCCAGGGCTGATGAGTGACAATTGACATTCAAACCAGGAAAGCGCAAGGCAATGACCATCTCCAAAAAGAGGGAACCTAAACATTTCTTCTTGACATCCAATGACATTACCATTGCAAAATCCCCACTAGCAACATTCTGGGGGTTGCCATTGACCAGAAATTAAACTAGAACATACTGTGTCTACAACAGCAGGTCAGTGACTGAGAATTCTGAGGTGAGTGGCTCACATCTTGACTCCCCAAAGCCTGTCCACCATCTACAAGGCACAAGTCAGGAGTGTGACGGAATACTCTCCACTTGCCCGGATGAGTATGTCTCCAACAACACTGGAGAAGCTCCATACCATCCAGCACAAAGCAGTCCACTTGATCAACACCCTATTCACCACCTTAAACATTCACTCCCTCAACCATCAATACATGGTGGCAGCAGTGTGTACCATCTACAAGATGCACTGCAAAATTCACCAAGGCTCCTTTCACAACATCTCCCAAACCCTTGACCACATCCATGCAGAAGGACAAGTTCAGCAGACAAATGGGAACACCACCACCTGCAAGTTCCGCTTCAAGCCAAACACCATCCTGACTTGGAAATATATTGCCATTCCTACATTGTCACTGGCTCAAAATCCTGGAACTTTCTTCCCAACAGCGCTGTGGGTGTACTTGCATCACATGGATTGCAGCAGTTCAAGAAGGAGGCTCACCGTCACCTTCTCAACAGCAATTAGGGATGGACAACAAATGCTGGCCTAGTCATCAATGCCCACTTCCCGTGAAAACAAAAGTAATAGAGTATTGAGGTTATTATAATTCCAAATCACAGAATTGTGGGAATGCCCTGCCTGTATAGTCAGAGAGAAACATGGCCCAGGAACTGATACAGACACACTTTCATCTACATCAAGATAATATGAGTTATTGCAAAGACAGTGCATAAGTGAGTTTCCTCACAAGCACATTCATTGGGGGAAGAGATCCCAGAAACAAGTTTGTGCAGATTCCAAGTCACATGTATGACAGACTAACCCAACCAAGACCCCCCAACCCCTCCCTCGGTACAAATAGTGAGGGAATACACTCATTGTGGGGGGTGGGAGCTCTCAGTCTCATGTAGGAGGGATTACCCAGTACAGTCATTGTGAAAATACACACCAGGACTAGACATCTTGGGAATATTTCCCAGGGCCAGAGATTTGGGAATACTCCTAGTCCAATGCATGTGGGAATCTTATCAGTGCCAACCTAATATTGGGGGAATATGGCCCAGCGCATGATACTGGAGGAGTTTCCCAGTCTCCTCAATAAACTCCCCTGAATCACATTCATTGGGAGAATATACACAAAGTCAGATAGGAGGGGGATATGGTGCAGGGATGGACACAGAGTCTCATGCATGAGCGAATTGACACTTCCCAGAACAGCGATTGTTGGAATACATCCAGAACTGGATATTCGGGGACATTTGTGTTGCATATATGAAGGTATCCTCGCAACATATTCATCGGGAGAATAAACCACAGGACCAGATGCTGAGCTTGAGCCACAGTGTAAGAGGTAATTTCCCCTGAGAACATTAATCCATGGATCAGATTATGCCCAAGGGTCAAATTAGGGGGATACACACCACAATCAAGTACTGGGGGTGAAACCAGTCCCATGTATGTGTGATTCTCTCAAGTACAGTCATGCGGGAAATATTCTCAAAGACTCGAAATTGGTGGAATATGTTTCAGGGTGATATATTGGAAAAGATTCCTGGTCCCATGTGTAATGGAATTCCCCAATAGGAACAGTGGGATAACACACCACACAACTGATATGCAGTACAGAGGAATGTACCATAGGGAAATTGGAGGAATTTCTCAGTTAGGGAATTCACTCAGTACAAGCATTGGGAGAATGCACTGGGAATGTGGGAAGCCGGGGACATTTCCAGCGCCCGGGACCAGCATGTGTGCAGGAGGTGTGCCCAGCTGTAGCTCCTGGAAGCTCAGGTTTCAGAGCTGGAACAGCGGCTGGGGACACTGTGGAGCATCCGCGAGTCTGAGAGCATCATGGATAGCACGTTTGGAGAGGTGGTCACACCACAGATGAAGGGATTTGAGGGAGGAAGGGAATGGGTGACCACCAGGCAGTCCAAGAGAAATAGGCAGGTTGTTCAGGAGTCCCCTGGGGTCCCGCTCGCAAATCGGTATTCCGTTTTGGAGGCTGATGAGGGAGCTGCTTCCTCCAGGGAGTGCGGACAGATCCAAGCTTCTGGCACCAAAAGCAGCAGGAGGGGAAGAAGGGGAAGAGTAATACTAATAGGGGATTCTATAGTCAGGGGAACAGATAGGCGCTACTGTGGCCGTCAACGTGACTCCAGGATGGTATGTTGCCTCCCTGATGCCAGGGTCCTGGATGTCACTGAACAGCTGCAGGGCATCCTGAAGGGGGAGGGTGATAAGGCAGAGGTCATGGTACATGTTGGAACCAATGATATAGGTAGAAAGAGGGATGAGGTCTTGCATCAAGAATTCAGGTTAGGCAGTAGACTAAAAAGCAAGACCTCTCGGGTTGTAATCTCTGGATTACTCCCAGTGCCATGTGCTAGCGAGCTCAGAAATAGGAGGATAGCGCAGATGAACACGTGGTGCAGGAGGGAGGGTTTTAGATTCCTGGATCACTGGGACCGTTTCGGGGGAAGGTGGGAACTGGACAAACAGGACGGTCTACATCTGAACCAGAGCAGGACTAACATCCTTGTGGGCATGTTTGCTAGTGCTGTTGGGAGAAGTTTAAACTAATTCATACAATGTTAGAAGAACAGGGATACATCATAATGCAGTAAAACAATCAAGTCAGAGGGAGTATAGCTGCAATAAGCTTCAAGAGAGTAAGGCAAGGCTGAATGGTCCCTACTTTAATGCCAGGAATACTACAAGTAAAACGGAGGAGTTAAGGATGAGGATTGACATGTGGAATTGTGATATAGTAGCCGTCACTGAGATGTGCTTGAGGGAAGGGCAGGATTGGCAGCTCAACATTCTGGGATATAGAATCTGCAGGCGAGACAGGGGAGGGGGTAAAAGAGGAGGAGGCATTGCATTATTAGTTAAGGAGTCTGTAACTGCAGTAAGGAGAGATGATATCTTGGAGGGGGCATCGAATGAAGCTTTGTGGGTAGAGCTTAGGAATGAAAAAGGAGAAACCACCTTATTAGGAGTTTATTATAGATAGTCAGCAGGAAACTGAGGAGCAAATATGTGCACAATTTGTGGAGGAGTGTAAAAACAATAACAATAGGGTAATTATATTAGGTCATTGCAACTTCCCCAGCATTAATTGGGATAGACATAGTGTTAAGGGCTTGGATGGAGTGGATTTCTTGAAATGTGTACAGGAGAACTTTTGAGGTCAATATCAAGAGGGTCCAACAAGGGAAGGTTCATTGCTGGACCTAATTATGGGGAATGAAGCCGGACAGGTGGCTGAGGTGGTGGTGGACGAGCATTTTAGTGATAGCGACCACAACATGTACAGTTTAAGTTTGTTATGAACAAAGAAATCGACAAGTTGCAAAAAAATGTTTTGGATTGGAGGAGAGTGGATTTTAGTAAAATAACACAGGATCTGGCCAAGGTAGACTGGGAACAGCTACTTGTGGGGAAATCTACAGAGGAACAGTGGGGGGTGTTCAAAAAGGAAATGGGGAGGGTACAGACTCAACATGTTCTCTCTAGGGTGATAGGAAGGAGTAACAAGCCCAGAGAACCGTGGATGACCAGAGATATTCAGGTTACAATCAGAAGGAAAAGAGGGGCTTTTAGCAGAACAAGGGAAGCAAATCAGCAGAGGCATTAGTGGAGTACAGAAAGTGCAGGGTGGAGCTTAAGGAAGCAATTAGGAGAACAAAGAGGGGATATGAGAAAGCTCTGGCTGGTAAAATTAGGGAAAATCCCAAGATATTCTATAAGTATGTCAATGGGAAGAGGATAACCAGGGAAAGAGTAGGGCCCATAAGGGACCTAGAGGGCAATATATGGGTGGAGCCAGACGACATTACTAGAGTGCTGAATGAATACTTCACATCAGTCTTCACCCAAGAGAATGAGGATGAACTCGGGGAGAGAGACTGCAATGTTCTTAAGCAAATTGATATAGGGAGTGACAGGGTATTGGAAGTGTTGACAGGCTTCAGAGTGGACAAATCTCCAGGTCCGGATGATTTGTGTCCCAGGCAGCTGAGGAAGGCAAGGAAGGAGATCGCAGGGGCTCTGACCCAAATTTTTAATTGCTCTCTGGCCACAGGAGAGGTGCCAGAGGACTGCAGAACTGCTAATGTGGTTCCGCTATTTAAGAAGGGTTGTAGAGATAAGCCAGGGAACTACAGGCCAGTGAGTCTCACGTCAGTGGTAGGGAAACTATTGGAGAAATTTCTGAAGGAGATTATCTATCTCCACTTGGAGAGGCAAGGTTTGATCAGGGATAGTCAGCATGGCTTTGTCAGAGGGAGGTCACGCCTAACAAATTTGATTGAATTTTTTGAGGAGGTGAACAGGTGTGTAGATGAGGGTAGTGTAGTTGATGTAGTATATATGGATTTCAGCAAAGCCTTTGACAAGGTCCCACATGGGAGACTTATAAAGAAGGCAAATGCACATGGGATACAGGGTAATTTGAAAAGGTGGATTCAAAATTGGCTTAGTTGTAGGGGGCAGAGGGTGATGACAGAAGGATGCTGCAGTGACTGGAAGCCAGTGTCCAGTGGCGTACCACAGGGATCTGTGCTGGGTCCACAATTATTTGTCATTTATATAAATGACATAGAAGACTATGTCGGGGGTAGGATTAGTATGTTTGCGGATGACACAACGATTGGCCGGGTGGTTATCAGTGAGGTTGAGTGTCTTCGGCGACAGGAAGATATAGACCAGATGGTCAAATGGGCAGATAAGTGGCAGATGGAATTTAACCCTGAAAAGTGTGAGGTGATACACTTTGGAAGGAGTAATTTGACAAGGAAGTATTCAATGAACGGCATGGCACTAGGAAGTTCTGAGGAACAAAGGGACCTTGGCGTCTTGGCATAGATCTCTGAAGGCAGAGGGGCATGTTCGTGGGGTGGTGAAAAAAGCAAATGGGACACTTTCATTTATCAATCGAGGCATAGATTACAAAAGGAGGGAGGTCATGTTGGAGTTGTATAGAACCTTGGTGAGGCCACAGCTGGAGTACTGTGTGCAGTTCTGGTCACCACATTATAGGAAGGATGGGATTGCACTGGAGAGGGTGCAGAGGAGATTCACCAGGATGTTACCTGGGATGAAACATGTAAGTTATGAAGACAGTTTGGATAGACTTGGGTTGTTTTGTTGGAGCAGAAGGACTGAGGAGCGACCTGATCGAGGTGTTCAACATTATGAGGGGCATGGACAGGGTGGACAGGGAGCAGCTGTTCCCCTTAGTTGAAGGGTCAGTCACAAGGGGGCATAAGTTTAAGGTGAGGGGCAGGAGGTTTAGGGGGGAATGTGAGAAAAAACTTTTTTACCCAGAGAACTGGAATGCACTGCCTGGGAGGGTGGTGGAGGCGGGTTGCCTCACATCCTTTATAAAGTACCTGGATGAGCACTGGGCACGTCATAACATTCAAGGCTATTGGCCAAGTGCTGGTAAATGGGATTAGGTGGGTAGGTGAGGTGTTTCTCACGTGTTGGTGCAGACTCGATGGGCCGAAGGGCCTCTTCTGCACTGTGATTCTGTGATTCAGAACCATTCACTGGGGAAGATTCCCAGTCCCATGTCAGGGTCTAGCACCCAGGACAGCCAATGGGTGAATATACCTCAACACCAGATACTGGGAAAAGACATCTCAGGAACAAACACTGGAGGGGATATGCACCAGGACCGGATATCTGGAAGATTCCCATTCCCATTTGTGAGAGAATCACCATAAACCTCGTGATGTTGGGAGTTACTGCCAGGATGAGAAGTGGGCCATGCCACCATTTTACATGGGTGGGCCAATTAAGGCCCGCCCAGCGTGACATCCGGTGGGAAGCGCTATGCACATCTCCCTGAGTTAGCGTGCTGCTTCCACGTTGAAAAATATTAAAAGTAGAAAAGAAAGTTCCCTAACATGTCCCCCTCACGTGACAATGTCGCATGAGACGGGACATGTTCATAATTTACCTAATAACTTTAAAAAAGCTTTTTGAAACACTGCATGAAACTTCCTCCCGCCGCTGGATGAGGTTTCATGTTTTATCTATTTACTGCTGGAGTTCCATGCTTGCCAACATTAAGGTTGGACAGTCAGGTCCTTTCATAGAATAAATGATCCTGTCAATGGCCTCAATTGGCCACTGACAGGTCAGCCGGCCCGCAGCTGATTTTGCTGCACCCCCACCTTCCTGGGAATTTAAATGAGGCGGGGGTGACGTCGGGGGTTCTGCCCAATGTCATCCCGCATCATTTTACGTGTCGGTGAGCAGGGTGCCCCCTGCTCACTGGCGGCAAAATTCTGCCCAATGTTCCGAGAACGAGAGAATACCTCTTGGAACGAGCTGCTGAGTTTTTCCAACACTTTCTGCTTTTATTTCAGATTTCCACCGCCTGCAGCGTTTTGCTTTTATATGAGGGAAATCAACCCTTTCTCCAGGTCCACATGGCAATGGAATTCACCAGCATTAATTTCAATACAATACAGGTGTGGATGAATCATAATACAATGTAGTGGTGAATAAATCATAATATAAAATAGTGATTGATCAATCATAATAACATATATTGGTGAATGAATCACAATACAATATACTGGCCAATCAATTATAAGATGAACTGCAGATGTATGACTCCATTTCCCCTCTCTCTCTTTCTCTCTCTCTCTGCCACTCGACAACATCATCATTCACTATTTTTCCTCTTGTGTGATCTCTCTCAATCGATATTATGCTCCTTCCCTCCAATTCTTCTTTCCTGCTCCATGACACGCTCCTCCCCTCTATTTTCACCTCTATCTCTCTCTCTCTCTCTCTCTCCCCCCATCCTATAACATGACATCCATCTCTCACGGTGTGACAGGCAGCTACTGCATCATTTCCCTGGTTAGCAACCAAAGCCCCACCCTTCACACCCACAATTCACCCACCTACAAATCCAGTACAAGGGAGGAATAAATGACTCCCTTACCATGTCACTGGGCTCCGCTACCTGCAGCAGTTTGTGTCAGCTCCTGACACTGGCCAGCTCTTTCTCTCTCTCTCTCTTACTCTCTCACTCTTTCTCTCCCTCTCTCTCTCTCTGTCAGTGAGCGAATGCCGAGGCCCTCTGTCCTCACCATAATTTTCACACTCACTAGCTTCAAATAACGGCCCAGGCCTCTGCTTCCTGTTTTGTGTTTATTGCTTGCTTCTCTCCAAGCAGTTATTGCCCAAACTGTCAGATTTTACAAAGTCCAGCCAGTCTCTGAGTGCCAACTTCTGCCCCTGTGCAGGCAGGGTGCAGAGGAAGGGAGGGCAAAGGAGAGGGAGGCAGGAGGGAGGAGGGAAGAAGGGGGAAAGAAGGAGGGAGAGAGAGAAAGGAGAAAGGGAAGATAGATTAGGAAAGGGATGGAGAGATAGAGGGGAAGATTGGGAGATAGAGTGAGGGAGCAAGAGGAGAGGGCAGGGGTAGAACAGGGAGGACGGAGGGTAAGGGAAGGGGGCATGTATGTGAGGCGACAGAGGGAAGAGGGAGAGGGAAGCAGAGAGGGATAAACATAGTCTGTTCAAACACAATGCAGCCAGCCTGTCAGTGCCAGCTCTGTTCCTGTACAGGGCAAAGTAGGGAGGGAGAGAGAGAGGAAGAGGGTTACAGGATGGGAGAGTGGCGGGGTCGGGGGGGAATCTATTTGTAAACTGTTTCCATCCCCTTACAAGGTAAAGTGGTGAGACAGGGAGACAGGATCGTGGTATGTATGTGTGCAGGAATTTTACTGGGTTGGGCAGTTTTTGAGTGGGGTCATTTTTTTATTCTTTCATGGGGCGTGGGCGCCTCTGGCGATACCAATATTTGTTGTCCACAGTGAGCATGTTTCACATCTGAGAGATCCATCGAGGCCTCCTCTAGTCCTACAACCCTCCAAGATATCATCTCTGGGAATTTGGGTCTCTTGTCCATCCCTGACTTTAACTGCTCCATCATCAGTGGCCGTGACATCAGCTGCTGAGTCCCTAAGCTCTGGGGTGCGCTCTGTACTCCTCGCTCCCTCTCTTCCCTCCTCTAAGATGCTCCTTTAAACCTCCATCTTTGGCCAAGCTTTTGGCCATGTGCCCCAATGTCTTCTTATGTGACCTGGTGTCAAAATTTGTTTGATTGCGCTCCAGTGAAGCACTTTGCACCTTTTACTTACCCAAAGGTGCTCGAAAAATGCAATTTATTGTTCTTGATCCAGATATTGGAGTTTCCTGATTCCAAGTATCATGTCTTCCCCTATTCCAGCACAAGAGCATAAGAAATAGGAGCTGCAGTAAGTCAATTGACCCCACGATCATGTTCTGCCATTCAATAAGATCAGGGCTGATCTTCTACCTCCACTGCACCTTCCCGTACCATCCCCATTACTCGTCATTTCCTTCATACACAACCACTTCCCTTAGTGCTCAATAATCTATTCACCTCTGTTTGTGGATTAATTGAATATATATATATATCTCCGCAGCTTTTTGGGACACAGAATACACAAGATTCACAACTCTAAGTGAAGACATTTGCTTCAAGTATAGATATACATATCAAGCGGGGCTGCTTTGTGCTGGACGGTGTCAAGCTTCTTGAGTGTTGTGGGAGCTGCACTCATTCAGGCAAGTAGAGATTATTCCATCACACTCCTGACTTGTGCCTTGTAGATGCTGGACAGGCTTTGGGGAGTCAGGGGGTGAGCTACTCTCCGCAGAATTGACAGTCTCTGACCTGCTCTTCTGGCCACAGTATTTATACCAACGTATGAATTAAAAGCAGGAGTAGGTCACTAGGCCCCTTCAGCCTGCTCTGCTATTCAATAAGATCATGGCTGATCTAATTTTAACCTCAATTTCACATTTCTGCCTACCCCCGATAACTTTTCACCCCCTTGCTGATCTATCAACTTCAGCCTTAAAAATATTCAAAGATTCTGCCTCAACCACCTTTGGGGAATAGGATTCCAAAGTCTCACAAACCTCTGAGAGAAAAATTAATTCCTCATCTCAATAAAATGGGCGACCCCTTATTTTTAAAAAGTGACCCCTAGTTCTAGATTCTTCCACAAGAGGAAACATCCTCTCCACATCCACCGTCAACTCCCCTTAGGATCTTATATTTTTTAATCAAGTCTCCTCAAACTCTTCTAAACTCCAGTGAATACAAGCCAAGCCCGTCCAATGTTTCCTCATTAGAAAACACACCCATTCCAGGTAGTAATCTAGTAAATCTTCTCTGAACTGCTTCCAATGCATTACATCTTTCCTTAAACAAGGGAACCGATAATGTACACAGAAACAGTGGTCTCTCAAATGCCCTGTATAACTGAAGCATAACTTCCCTACTCTGGGTTTCAATTCCCCTCGCTACAACTGATAACATTCTATTTTCTTTCCTACTTCCTTGCTGCACCTGCATTCTGCAATTCAGGCACTAAGACACCCAGATCCCTCTGCATCTCAGTGACTGGTCTGTAATAGCCCACGTGATCCACCACCTTAAACATTTACTCCCTCCTCCACCGACCACACAGAGGCAACAGTGTGTACCATCTACAAGATGCACTGCAGCAACTCACCAAGGCTCTCTCAACAGTATCTTCCAAACTTGTGACCTCTACCATCTAGAAGGACAATGGCAGCAAACACCACCACCTGGAAGTTCACTTCCAAGCCACACGCCATCCTGACTTGGAAATATATTGCCATTTCTCTGTTGTCGCTGGGTCAAAATCCCGGTACTCCCTTCCAAACAGCACTCTGGGTGTAACCGCACCAGATGGAGTGCACCAGTTCAAGAAGGCAGCTCACCACCACCACTGCAAGGACAATTACAGATGGGCAATAAATGCTGGCTTTGCCAGTGACACTCACAACACAGGAACAAAAAACAAAAAAAAATATACTCAAGGACGAAATATTGGGGGATATTACCAGCCCCTTGTACGAGGGAACAAAAACAGAAAATGCTGGAAAAACACAGCAGGTCCAATAGCATCTGCAGAGAGGAAAAAAACAGAATCAACGCTCTGAATCCTTATGACTCATCCTTAGAGGAACCTTGTCTGAGGGAATTCCCTTTAAATAGGGTATCTGGGAGAATCCATCCAAATGCATATTGGGGGAGCATCTCCACTCCCATGTATGAGGGAACACAACCTAGACCCACAGTACAAGCACTGGGGGAATTTAACAGTGATAACAGTGGAACACATACCAGGACTGTACATATGTATGGGGAAATTCTCCAAGTAGAGACATTAGGGAAATACACCACAGAACATTGACATTTTTAGGGGAGGGAATGTCCAGTCCAACTTCTGAGGCAATTCTCCTGCTATAGCAATTTGGGGAATACATATGGGACCAGATATTGGGCGAAGACACCCCAGGAACAGATGCTACAGAGATGGTAGCTTAATGGCAATGTCACTGGTCTAGTAATCCAAAATCTCAGGCTAATGCTCTCATGGTAGCTGGTGGACTCTAAATTCAAGTATTGATCTGGAAGTGAAAGCTAGTTTCAGTAATGGTAACCATGAAACCATTGTCAATTGTCGTAAAAACCCATCTGGTTCTCTGATGTCTGTTTGGAAAGGAAATCTGCTGTCCTTAGCCTGTCTGGCCTACATGTGACTCCAGATCCACAGCAATGTGGTTGACTCTTAACTGCCCTCTGAAATGACTGAGCAAGCCACTCAGTTAAAGAACAATTAGGGATGGGCAACAAATGCTGGGCTGGTCAGTGACACCCTCATTTCATGAACGAATAAAAAAAGATTAGATATTGAGGGAATACACCCCAGGACTAGATATTAGTGGAGTGCTCCCGAGTAGCATTGGAACAGATATTGGAAGAAATGTCCAGTCCGTTATATGATGCAACTACCCTGGTTAAAAACTGTTGATATATGTCCGTGATATATTGTAGTCCCATGTCTGAAGGAATTCCTTCCTGTGCAGTCATTGCAGGAATAAATCCCAGAACCAGATATTGGAGGGGATAGGAGGGTACCCAGTGAGTGGGAATCTCCCAGTTCAAACAGTGGAGGAATATGCCCTAGGATCAGATATTGGATGATCCACCACAGGATCAGATATCAGGAGAATACACCCTTGCACCAAGTATTTGGGTGTTGCTGAAAAGGGAGAGATGTTTCTGATCTTTGTCGTCTTGCACTCATCAGCATAAACACAAGAATTCCAGTCAGTCAGTAGTGATGCTACCAAACTACTCTTGGACATTGACGTCCCCTCCTAGAGTCCATTCTGGGCTGGATTTTACAGCCACCCCCTCACCTGGCATATGGTTTTGGTTGCGGGGGGCGGGGTTTGGCATGTAAAATATGTCGGGTGCCCAGCCCATCTTCTTCCCACCGACCCTGACCTGCTCACCTTAAAATGGGAGGGTGGGTAAGCCACCTACTAGGCTGCCCAACCGGAGGCCTATTGAGGCCCTGATGTGCCCAATTAATTGGATATTAAGGGCCTCAATCCGCCTCCATTGCCCATCCCAGGAGGAAAAAAACAGTTCGGGACAGGACTCTTTTTCCCAATTTTTACTGGTGTTCCATTTGAAGGTCCAGGAGAACAGTTCGGACCAGCATTTTTATTTCCAAGTTTCTACTGTTTTTTTGCTTCTGGGATAAAATACTGGCAAGATATGTAGGCCATTTTTGAAAGGCATTCTTTGAAAACGTGGGAAGGAAGGAGGGGACTCATCAATTGGTGGGTGTGTGCCTGTGTACCTTGGCAGCCCCATATGTTACCCCATCCACTTCGTCCCTCCCCATCTGCCCTCCAAAACACGGCCCCCAGCGCCTCCTTCCTAGGATCTCTGAGCACCCTCCAGCTTAAAAGTCCAGAACGTGCCTGTCTCCAGACACCAGGATCTTCTTCCTGTGTTTCCTTTCAGTCCCCAATCAGATTGGTCAGAGGATCCTAGAGGGTGGGACTTTCTGTCTACAGAGGGGTGGAAGTCTGACTCTGGGTCTGTTTAGCCCACCCGCAGTGTGCTATCATCATGGAGCAGGCTTTTTAAAAATCGGTCCATTCGGGACTGACCCCTTCCGGAGCTGCAGGTTTCACTGACATCATTCCATTCTTTAACTTGTACATGGGATGTGAGCGCATTGGCAAGGCCAGGATTTGCTGGCCATCCATAATTGCCCTTGAGAAGATGATGGTGACCTTCCTGAACCTCTGCAGTCCGTGTGTTGTAGGTAAACCCACTATGCTGTTAAAGAGGGAATTCCAAGATTTTGACCTGATAACAGTGAAGGATATAGTTCTGAGTCATGATGGTCTGTGACTTGGAGGGGAGCGTGTAGAATTGAGGATGATGGTCTTCCCATGCGTCTGCTGCCTTTGTTCCTCTAGGTGGTAGAGATCGCGGGTTTGGAAGTTGCTGTTGAAGGAGGCTTGATGAGATGCTGCGATGCATCTTGTAAATGGTTCACACTGCAGCATTAAGTAGTGCTGCTGGAGGGAGTGAATGATTAAGCTGAAATGTGGGGTATCGGTCAAGCAGAGTACAAACCTAGCACCAGATATTCTGCAAATTTCCCAGCCCCATGTGTGAAGGAACATCCCATTCGTGTCATTGGGGGAATGTACCCCAGGACCAAATATTGGGACAATATACCCAAGGAATAAATACAGGGGGAGAAATCCAGGACCAGATATCGAGGATAGAACCCAGGAACAGATACTGGGGGATAGTCCCACTCCTACACATGAGGGAATCCACCAGGACATACATGGGGATATACACTCCCAGAACCCAATACTGGGGGAAGACACCTTTGGATTGGATATTGCGTGTGACTCCTAGTCACATATAAGAAGAACAACCATCCCCACCATCTATAACCCAATATAGTCTCTGGTAGAATACACCCCAGGATCAGATGTTGAGGGAATATTAGCATCACCAGATATTTGAAGAGATTCCCAGTCCCATGTTATCAAGGAATCAAACCGACAGTCAGCAACCCCAACACAAGCACTGGGGAATGTGTCAGGACTGGACATTGGCAAAATGCCCCCCAGGACAAAGAATTTGAGAATACACCCCAGAAACAGAAGGGGAAATTTAACCTAAGGCTTGATATTGCGGGAACACAACCGAGGGTTGGGGATTCCTACTGCCATTTAAGAACAAATACAGTTATTGGGGTAGACATCCCACGATCAGAGATCCCTAGCTGTATCAGGAAATTTCACCCTCTGCCCACAACTGATGTACCCCAGGACCAGATAATGGGGGAGACTCCAAGTGTTCCAAAGCTGGGGAATGATTAACAATAATACAATTCACAAGTGATAAATCAATTATGATACAGTCTACTGGTGGATCAATTATAATACAATCCCATGGGGTATATATTCCAAGAGAATTGTCTTCCCTCTTGCTCTCTCTTCAACTCTAAAATATCATTCAATCCACTTCCTTTTCTGCTCCCTCTCTCTCTCCCCCATACTTAATCTTCTCCCTAATTCCTTTCTCATTCTATATCTCTTCCTCTTGATAATACATCATCCCTCTAAGTCCTCTTCTCTCTCTCCCACTTTATAACACACTCTTACCCTCTATTTGTCTTCTCCCTCACTCTCTCTCACTCCATTTAATCTCCTTTCCTCTCGTTTCTGCCTCTCTTTCCCATATCAAAAGAACATGAAACTCCCCTCTTTTGCCTCCTCCTCATTCTCTCCCTTCCTCCCACTCTATGATACTCTCTTTCTATCTATCACAGGAGTGTATGCTCACGCAGCTACAGCATTAAATTCCCAGGCAACAGAAGCTGTTACTGGGCAACAGAAACTCCTCCCACCCGACCATTCACCCATCTATAAATTCAGTACATGAGAGGAATGAATGGTTACCTTACACACTCCATCGCTCATGAGAAACAGCCTGGTCCTCTGCTTCCTGTTTTGTGCTGTTTGCTCAGGCAGTCTGTTTACACAAAGCGCAGACAACCCGGGAGTCCCAGCTTCTGTCTCTGTGTAGTGTGGGCTGGTAGCGAGGACATGGGAGGGAAGGTGGGAGTGAGAAAGAGAGGGGGAGAGAAGGAAAGAGAAAAAGAGAAAGAAAGAGAGGGAGAAAGATAGAGTGAGAGCAAGGGGATGTAAAATAATGTAAAATCCACAGTGCAAGGCAGCATGGAATTTTCTAGACAAGTTTTATATTTCAGTGAAAATGGTCCATAACAGCATCCGCAGTTTTTTTGTTTTTATATCTGTAATTGAAGCTGACGAGATATTTGAAGAGATTCCTAGTCCCATGTTATCAGAAAAGCAACTCAACACCCAACAGTCAGAAACCCCAGTACAAGCACTGGAAATACGTCAGGGCTGGATATTGGGGAAAAAAGACAAGTCTAAAGGCATTGTACCATAATACGCAGAGCATTCGTAATAAGGCAGAATGTGGAACTTTAAAAGGAAATAAAACACGGATTGATGGTTATAATGTGCTCCTCATCTCATTCACCATCCAACATTGTAATGAGTTTACAAACAAAGGGAACAGAATTTGTTTCCTTACAGACTTTGGCAAAACTGTACAAAATATTAAATTAATACACAGCTGTTGTAGAATAAATTTGAAAAAAATATCCATTAAAAAACAAGAATAGAAATAAATAGGTGCTTTTTTATCATAAAAGGGGCCAGAATGATTTAAACCCAGTAAACTGAAAAGAGCAAATTATCTGTAATTGAAAAGAGTTGACGTTTCAATTCCTCATGACCCTTCAGCAGAACAGGTTCTGTTGAAGGTCATGAGGACTCGAAATGTCAACTCTTTTCTTCTCCGCCGATGCTGCCAGACCTGCTGAGTTTTTCCAGGTAATTCTGTTTTTGTTTTGGATTTCCAGCATCCGCAGTTTTTTTGTTTTTATATCTGTAATTGAAGCTGACGAGATTTTTGAAGAGATTCCTAGTCCCATGTTATCAGAAAAGCAACTCAACACCCAACAGTCAGAAACCCCAGTGCAAGCACTGGAAAAACGTCAGGGCTGGATATTGGGGAAAAAAGACAAGTCTAAAGGCATTGTACCATAATACGCAGAGCATTCGTAATAAGGCAGATGAATTAATAGAGCAACTAGATATAAATGCTTATGATGTAGTTGCAATTACGGAGACATGGTTGTAGGGTGACTAAGGATGGGAACTGAACATCCAGGGGTATTTCTGGGGGAGATCAGCAAGAAGTCAAAGAGAATACTTCTACTTGGGGGGCAAGTGTCAAGTCTTGGGCAACATATTTGTCCACTGTAGCTCTGGAGAGAGCATCAGCTGTGGTTTGTGACTTTGCTGTGAAGTGAGGTCATGAAATAAGTTGATATTAAAACTGATATTAAGGTGTGCATTAAAAGCTTTAAAGGTAAACAAATGTAGTTATTAGCATTAATAGCTTTAAGAGTAAGAACTCTTTCTAAGGATGATGGGAAATATATCCAACACATCGGCATGACGGGTATGGTACTGTGGGAACCCAACTTAATGACTTTCACTGGATGGGTCAACAAATGTTAAAGTGATAAGGGCATAGACTGGGAGGCATTAGGATCAAGGCATTTCCTAGCCTCCCAGTGAGATAATGAGACATTTGAAGAGGCAAACATTTCTTTCACACATTGAAATGCGTTGATTTGGTGAGTGCCACAGAATCATTATTGGCCTTTTCATAAGGTACCTTAAAGGTTCCGTGATAGTAGCCAGACTTGGGATAAATTGGCCAACCTGATTTACCATTCTGAGGGGCCTCTGGGCATCAGTGACACACTTCGGCTGGGGGAAGTCGGTGATAGCTTTCGTTTTTGAGGGCCTACAATGTCTTTGAATGATATGCCATAGAAATTTGATGGTGGTTTTGATGAATTCATACTTGTCATTTAAAGTCAGACCTGCCTCTTGCAGAGCCTTGAGAGCCTCTCAAAGTCTGTGGTCATGTTCCTCTCTTATGGGCCCAAGGATAAGGGAGTCATGGATGTGACAAATGGCTCCTTGTTAACCTTCTAAGATACTGGACATGGCGTGCTGGAATATCCCCGGAGCTGATAAGATGCTGAAGAGAAAGCGGTCAAAACAAAAACGCCCGAACTGCGTGATAAAGGTTGTTAGCAACATGGACGCCCGGTCAAGGGGTATTTGCCAAAACCCACCATTAGAATCAAGTTTGGTGAAGAGGACACTGTTGGCAAGCTGTGCCAGACTGTCGTCCACAGGTGCCATGAGGCAGACTTCCCTCTGGACTGCTTTGTTTATTGGGTGAGGTCAATGCACAGCCTTAGTTGACCATTTGATGTGGGGACTGTTCCCAGCTCAAACGCCACTGGGTTGATTCTGTGACAGGTGATGTGACATCTCTGTGCAGCATGCAGTCAAGTTTCTCTTTGACTTTCGACAGTAGAGGATGGGGTACCCTCCTGGGGGGAAACAGGCACACCGGCATGGCATCTGGAAGCAGTGTCATATGGTATTCATTTCTGATCTTACCAATATGCTGGAACGAGCTATGAGAATTCTTGGCTGAACTCAGTCTTGTTGTCTGCATGAAGGGCTTTGTCCACTCTTTGTAGAATGCACCAACACATGTGTGCTAAGTGTGGCATCAAGGAGCCTGCGCAAAACTGGAGTCAATGGGAATCAGGGGGAAGGCTCTCCAATGGTTGAAGTCATACCTAGCACAAATGGAGTTGTTTGTGGTTGCTGGAGGTCAGTCATCTCAGTTCCAGAACATCAGTGCAGCAGTTCCTCAGGGTTGTGTCCTCGTCCCAACCATCTTCAGCTGCTTCATCAATGACCTTCCTTCATTCATAAGGTCAGAAGTGGGGATGTTCACTGATGATTGCACAATGTTCAGCTCCATTTGCGACTCCTCAGATACTGAAGTAGCCCATGTCCAAATGCAGCAAGACCTGGACAATATGCAGGTTTGGGCTGACAAGTGGCAAGTAACATTAGCGCTACACAAGTGTCAGGCAATGACCATCTCCAACAAGAAAGAATCCAACCATCGCCCCTTGATGTTCAATGGCATTAACATCACTGAATCTCCCACTATCATCATCCTGGGGGTTACCATTGACCAGAAACTGAGCTAGACCAGCCATATAAATACTGTGGCTACAAGAACAGGTCAGAGGCTAGGAATCTTGCGACGAGTAACTCACCTCCTGACACCCCAAAGCCTGTCCACCATTTACAAGGTACAAATCAGGAGGGTGATGGAACACTCCCCACTTGCCTGGATGAATGCAGCTCCCACAACACTCAAGAAACTTGACACCATCTAGGGCAAAGCAGCCCGCTTGATTGCCACCACATCCACAAATATTCACTCCCTTCACCACTGTCGCACAGTAGCAGATGTGTGTACCCTCTGCAAGATACACTGCAGGAACTCATCGAGGCTCTGTCGGCAGCACCTTTCAAACCCACGACTGCTACCATCTACAAGGTCAAGGGCAGCAGATACATAGGAACACCACCACTTGGAAGTTTCTCTCCAAGTTGCTCACCATTCTGACTTGGAGATTTTTTTGCCGTTCCTTCTCAAGGGATGGGCAATAAATGCTGGCCCAGCCAGCGAAGCCCACATCCCGTGAATTAATTAAAAAAAAGATACTTTATGCAGATGATGGACGGTCTCTGTGATTTGACACCCCGTGTAGCACAGAGTGTCTGTGCTCGAACCTTTCACCTGCACATTCGTCCCCCTGGACATTCAAGTTTGACGTTTGATTGTTGGACAGGAACCGTGAAGAGATGTGCTAATGGTCAGTCAGTATGGAAATACCAACACCAGTATCAAGCTTAAAGTCGATTTTAAAACCTTTAACTTCCAAAGTGATGGAGAAGTCTTATTGATGGTCTTGTACCTCTTCCAGGAAGTCTGAGATGCCATTTATTTAATAGTGGTCTCTGTCCTGGGTGACTTGAAAGCTGCATTTATATTGTAGTTTTCTCCCCTTAGTGGAAGTTTTAAGTTAAGAGCACTGCTGGAAGGGTCCCGCCTTCCCACATCAGAAGCATTCTGCAGCCCCTGCTGGTCTGTCTTGCCGTCTGTGCTATTTATTGCGGCGCAGCGCAAGCACCACAAGATAGCTGTTGTAGGGTTTCTCGACATTTTGGCCAGGCTTTTGTGTTGTTGGGGGTAGCGCATTTGTGCAATGTGCCTTTGCCAAAAAGGTCTGGAGTGATATGGAGAGGTTTTTGTCGAGGTTCATCCCAAGCAGTTCCATAATGCAGGACTCTGTGCTCTCCGGGCTGTTGCCAGGGACACACACCGAAATAAACATCAACTGCAGCTGGAGGATCATCAACTCGGTGAAAGCTGCTCTTTGGGCTGCCTGAAGCTTTGTTGCTCTTCCAGTACAAAGAGTCGTCTCCAGCCGAGTGTTGCAGATTGGAACATTCCAAGGTCCAGGACTACCTGCTGAAGGATGCTTGGGGCAGCCACCGCTAATGTGAAATGGGGAAAGGTCGCGGTCTAAGACCTTTTGGCCATAGTGCACCGAGGAACTGGGAATTGTATAGATGCCTCGGACTGTATGACTCACATTGAGTCGATGCAATGAATATCACATGTATCACAATTGTATTGATGCACCTCAGAGTGCAACATGATCTATGTTGACAACTTAAATACCATTGCACTGACTGTCCGTTATGACCATTATCGAATGTCTGTGATGTTCCTTCATTGTATTGAAGCACCTCAGGGTGCCACATGGTCTATGTGGAATACTTGAACATGAATGCACTTTTTGTGATGGCCATTTTGAATTTTTTGCAATGTTCTTTCAAATATTTTATGAATAAAGTATATTTTTGCAAAAAAAAGAACATGATGAGCTACACCCACACCTCCCAGTCCTTCCTGTCCTCTATCATGGAGGTTTGAGATGATAATCCATGGGAGAGTCTGGATAAACCATTAGCTCTTGATGAACTGACTAAGGCTCTTGAGTCCTTCAAGAAGAGTCAAGCTCCCAGAAGCGATGCTTACCAACTGAGTTGTACGTGGCTCTGTGGGACTGGATGGGCTCAGGCCTGCTAGAAATGTATGAGAGTATGCTTTTGGCCAGCAGCATGTCAGAAACCATGAGGTAAGGCATCATCACCCTCATCTACAAGCAGAAGGGAGAAAGGAAGGAAATTAGAAATTGGCTACCCATTTCACTGTTGAATGTGGACGACAGAATTCTGCCCAAGGTCATCACCAATCGGGTAAAGTCTGCTACGGATTTGGTGATCCACCCTGACCAGACCTGTGCTGTGCCCAGCAGGAAGATCTCTGACAGCCTCGCACTACTCAGGAATACGATTGACCATGTTCTGTGCAGGGGTGTGGACACCTGCCTCATCAGCCTGGACCAGGAGGAGGCCTTTGACAGAGTATCGCACACCTACATGGTGGATGTGCTCTCCAAAATGGGGTTTGGTGAGGGAATCAGCAACTGGACCCAACTGCTCTACACAAACATCTCTAGTGCAGGTTCAATCAATAGGTGAGAATCAGAAACCTTTCCAATTAAATTTGGAGTCAGGCAGGGCTGCCCTCTCTGCCCTTTCCTGTTTGTGTGTTGCATACAACCCTTTGCTGAGTCCATCAGGCACGCTCTGGGCATAAGAGGATCCCAGGCAGCAGAGGCACTCAGGTCAAAGTCTCCCTGTATACGGATGACGTAACCGTCTTCAGCTCGGATCAGCTGTCAGTACACAGACCGATCAACATCTTCAATCAGTTTGAACTGACTTCAGGAGCCAAGGTAAATCGCGGCAAGAGCAAGGCCATATTCTTTGGGAACTGGGCTCACCGACCATTTGTCCCCTTCACTGTAAGTTCAAACTGCCTGAAAGTGATGGCGATATGATTTGGAGGGACCAGGACATGCGTTAGAAACTGTAAAGAGCGTGGCAATGGTGAAATGAAAACTGGGCATGTGAGAGAGCGACGGTCCCTCTCCATTGCCAGTAGGAACCTGGTCATCAGGTGTGAAGCACTCTTGGTGTTGCTGTACGTGGCGCAGGTCTGGCCCATTCCTTACCTCTGCACTGTGGCGAACACCCGAGCCATCTTCCCCTTTAACTGCAAGTCCAAAATGGACCATTTTTGCAGGAACACGATGTACAAACCTCTAGATAAGGCGGAAGAAAAACATGCCCAACATCACCCTCATCCTGCTGGCCACCTTTGGGTGTGGCTTCATCAAGCTGTGCGTAGCTCCTCGGGACACAAAAACCAAGTGTTACTACGTGCTGAGGTTCTACCTGTCCCCAGTGTTGTGATGGATGGGTCTGGCCACATTGCAGCAGAATGCTCCAAGTAGTTGGACCTGTTCCTTATGGAAAAATGAACGCAGAGCAACATGCATGGGAGACTGGTCAAGAAGGCAAGAGCCCCTGGGATCCAGGGCAATTTGGCAAATTGGATCCAAAATTGGCTTAGTGGCAGGAGGCAGAGGGTGATGGTCAAATGCTGGTTTTGTGACTGGAACACTACGTACAATGGCGTACTGCAGGGTTCAGTGCTGGGTCCCTTGTAGTGTACATTAATAACCTAGACATGAATGTAGGAGGTATGATCAGTAAGTTCATAGATGACACGAAAATTGGTGGTGTGGTAAATAACAAGGAGGAAAGCCTTAGGCTACAGGGCGATGTAGACGGGCTGGTCAGATGGGCAGAACAGTGGCAAATGGAACTTAGTCTTGAAAAGTGTGAGGCGATGCATTTTGGGAGGACTAACAAGGAAAGGGAGTACACAATGAGCGGGAGGGCCCAATGAGGTACAGGGGATCAGGGGACCTTGCTGTGCATGTCCATAGATCCTTGAAGGCAGCAGGGCAGATTGATAAGGTGGTTAAGAAGTTATCTGGGATACTTGTCTTTATTGGTCAAGCATTGAATACAAGAGCAAGAAGGTAATGATGGAGCTGTATAAGGCATTAGTTAGGCCACGTCTGGAGTACTGTGTGCAGTTCTGGTCGCCACACTATAGGAAGGATGTGATTGTACTGAAGAGGGTGCAGAGGAGATTCACCAGGATATTGCCAGGGCTGGAGCATTTCACCTGTGAAGAGAGACTGGATAGGCTTCGGGTTATTTTCCTTCCAGCAGAGAAGGCTGAGGGGGGACCTGATTGAGGTCTACAAAATTATGAGGGGCATAGATAGGGTAGTTGAAATAAACTTTTCCCCTTAACGGAGGGGTCAATAACTAGGGGGTGTAGATTTAAGGTAAGGGGCAAGAGGTTTAGAGGGAACTTGAGGAAAAAGATTTTCATCCAGAGGGTGGGAGGTATCAGGAGCTCACTGCCTGAAATGGTGGTAGAGGTGGGATCACACACAACATTGAAGAAGTATTTAAATGAACACTTGAAAGGCCATAGCACAGGAGGCTGTCGGCCAAGTGCTGGAAAACGGGATTAGAGTTGATAGGTGCCAGATGACCATCGTGGAAATGATGGGCTGAAGGTCCTCTTTCCGTGCTGTAAAACTCCATGACTCTATGACCTTTGTCTACAAGTTCATTAGGCAGTGGTCAGCACGTAATGTCCAAGAGGCCCTTTGGGAAAAGGAGATGGTGGATCCTGTCGGATGGATCTCTGAGTAGACTGTCAAAGTCATTTGGCAGAATGCCTCATTGCCAGAACTTTCCAACAAGCACCATGACGTAGCTTGGCTGGTGGTGATAAAGGCCCTCCCCATCAGATCCTTCCTACATGCCAGGAGTGTCACTCCCTCTGCTCGTTGCCCTCACAGTGGCTGTGGTGGGGAAGAGACCATTGTTCACCTCCAAGTGGAATGTGCTTTTGCAAAAGGGGAAAGGATGCACTCTCAGGCCTTTCAGCCATAACGCACCAAGGGGCTGGGAATTCTATAGGCCTCTCAAGCTGTATGACTCACACTGTATGTATGCAATGAATATTACATGCATCACAAATGTATTGAAGCGCCTCAAAGTGCAACGTGATCTATGTAGACAACTTAAATACCATTGCACTGTCTGACTGTGTGTTATGACAATTTAGAAATGTTTCTAATGTTCCTCCATTGTATTGAAGCACCTCAGAGTCCGACATGATCTATGTGGAAAACTCGAATATGTGTGCACTTTTTGTGATGGCCATCTTGAAATGTTTTTCTTTTATTCAGTCACGGGATGTGGGCTTTGCTGGCTGGGCCAGCATTCATTGCCCATCCCTAGGTGCCCTTGAGAAGGTGATAGTGAGCTGCCTTCTTGAACCGCTGCACTCCGTGTGGTGCAGTTCACCCACAGTGCTGTTAGAAATGGAGTTCCAGGATTTTGACCCAGCGACAGTGAAGGAACAGCAATGTATTTCCAAGACAGGATGCTGAGTGACTTGGAGGGGAACTTCCAGGTGGTGGTGTTCCCATCTATCTCTTGCCTTTGTCCTCCTAGAGGGCAGTGATCGTGGGATTGGAAGCTGCTGTCTAAGGAGACGTGGTTAATTCCTGCAGTGCATCTTATAGATGGTACACACTGCTGCTACTGTGCATTCATGGTGCAGTGAGTGAATGTTTGAGGATGTGGTGCCAAACGAGTGGGCTACTTTCTCCTGAATGGTGTCAAGCTTCTTGAGTGTTGTGGAAGCTGCACTCATCCAGTCGATGGGGAGTATTCCATCCCACTCCTGACTTGTGCCTTGTAGATGGTGGACAGGTTTTGGGGAGTCAGGAGGTGAGTTACTCTCTGCAGGATTCCCAGCCTCTGACCTGCTCTTGTAGCTATAGTATTTATATGGCTAGTCCAGTTCAGTTTCTGGTCAATGATAACCCCCAGAATGTTGATAGTGGGGAATTCAGTGATGGTAATGCTACCGAACGTCATGGGGCAATGGTTACATTCTCTCTTGAAGAATGTCATTGCATGGCACTGTGTGGTGCGAGTGTTACTTTCCACTTATCACCCCAAGCCTGGGTATTGTCCAGGTCTTGCTTCATTTGGACATGGACTGCTTCAGTATCTGAGAAGTCGAGAATGGTGCAGAATATTATGCAATCATCAACGAAAATCCCCACTTCTGGCCTTATGATGGAAGGAAGGTCATTTATGGAGCAGCTGAAGATGGTTGGGCCGAGGACACTACCGTGAGAAACAGTGATGTCTTGAAACTGAGATAACTGACCTCCAACAACCACAACCATCTTCCTTTGTGCTAGGTATGTCTCCAACCAGTGGAGAGCTCTCCCCCTGAATCCCATTCTCTCCAGTTTTGCTAGAGTTCCTTGATGCCACACTCGGTTAAATGCAACCTTGATGTCAAGGACAGTCATTCTCACCTCATCTTGGGGGTTCAGCTCTTTTGTCCATGTTTGAACCAAGGCTGTATTGAGGTCAGGAGCTGAGTGGACCTGGTGGAACTCAAACTGGGCATCAGTGAGCAGGTTATTGCTAAGCAAGTGCCGCTTGATGGCACTGATGATGACCCCTTCGATTACTGTACTGATGATCGAGTGTAGACTGATGGGCCGCTAATTGGCTCAGTTGGATTTGTTCTCCTTTTTGTGTGCAGGACATACCTGGGCAATTTTGCACAGAGCTGGGTAGGTGCCAGTGTTGTAGCTGTACTGGAACAGCTTGGCTACGGGCGCAGCAAGTTCTGGAGCACACATTTTCAGTACTATTGCCGGAATATTGTCATAGCCTTTGCAGCATTCATTGCCTCCAGTTGTTTCTTGCTATCATGTGGAGCGAATCAAATTGGCTGAAGACTGGCATCTGTGATGCTGGGGACCTCTGGATCAGGCCGAGATGGATCATCCACTCGGTGCTTCTGGCTGAAAATTGTAGCAAATCTTCAGCCTTATCTTTTGCACTGATGTGCTGGGTTCCCTCATCATTGAGGATAGGGATATTTGTGGAACCTCCTCCCCCAGTGAGCTGTTTAATTGTCCACCACTATTCACGACTGGGTGTGGCAAGTCTGCAGAGCTTAGATCTGATCCGTTGGATGTGAGAGCACTTTGCTCTGCCTATCACTTGCTGCTTATGCTGTTGGGCACGCAAGTAGTCCTGTGTTATAGCTTCACCAGGTTGAGACCTCATTTTTTGGTATGCCTGGTGCTGCTCCTGGCATGCTTTACTGTACTCTTCATTGAACCAGCGTTGACACCCTGGCTTGGTGGTAATGGTAGAGTGGGGGATATGCCAGGCCATGAGGTTATAGATTGTGTTTGAGTACAATTCTGCTGCTGCTAATGGCCCACAGCACCTCATGGATGCTCAGCCTTTAGCTGCTAAATCTGTTTGAAAACTACCCCATTTAGCACAGTGGTAGTGCCACACAACACGATGGAGGGTATCCTCAATGTGAAGGCAGGACTTTGTCACCATAATGACATTTTGTGCTGTTCTTTCAGATAGTTAATCAATAAAGATTATTATTGCAAACAAAAATTATGAGCTACTAAGTACGCACATCTCTCCTGAGTGCAGTCTACTCTGTCTGCTGTAAAAAGTCTCCAGCACATGATTGCTGACATCACTGTCACATCATGGTTTACGTCCCTTATTACCATAACTATTCTATTAACCCATTACGCTACACATGCCCCAGAAACAGAGAGTGGGGAAATACAACCCAGGGATAGACTTTGTGGGAACACAACCTAGGGTCAGTTATCACGGGATTCCTACTGCCATTTCAGACTGAAGTACAGACATTGGGGCATACGTTCCAGGAGAAGAGATTTCTTGTGGCATGAGGAATATCTCCTCCACCCACCATTGATGTACCAAGGGTCAAATAATGGGAGATATTCCAAATATGTCAAAGCTGAGGAAATACCACACCCGTGCAATCATCGGGAGAAGGCACCTCATCAACAGATAATGGGGGAACACATCCAAGCAGCAGAATATTGTGGGAATATACATGACAACAAAATGTTGCGTGAATACAGCCTAGGACCAAAGCTAATGCCAAAGTTGAGGGAACACCCCATCAATATCGTCAACCGGGGAATACGCACCATGCACAGATACTGGGAGAACACATCTGAGGAGTAGATGTTGTGGGAATACAGCCAGGGACCACAAATAGGGAAGGTAACACAGTCCTGTTTATGGAGTGTTGCCCAACTGTTATTGGAGAAATACGCCCATGGTCCCAATACATGGGAAATATACCCCTGGTCAAATAGTGGGGGCAATTCCCAGTCCCATGCATGAGGAAACTTCATTTCACTCCAGTAATATAAATAGGGAGCATATGTCAATGGAATTTACCAGAATACATTCCAATACACAATACTATTAAATGATTAATGATACAATTCACAAGTAACAAATCAAACATGATACAATCTACTGGTGGAACAATTATAATACAATCCAGTGGGGTATATAATATTATATAACATATATAATACAGTTATAATATTGATTCACCGGCAAGAGAATCTGTTACAGAAACAGAAACCCCTCCCAACCATTCACCCATCTACAAATTCAGGAATGAATGGTTACCTTACACACTCCATCGCTGGTAGGAAACAGCCTGGTCCTCCGTTTCCTGTTTTGTGCTCTTTGCTTCTCTCCTTTCAGCTGATGGCTGAGGCAGTCTGTTTACACAAAATGCAGCCAATCTTGGAGTCCCAGCTTCAGTCTCTGTGCAGTGTGGAGTGGGAGCAAGGACATAGGAAGGGAAGGGGTGAGAAAGAAAGAAAAAGGAGGTAGAGGGCAGGAAAAGTGTAGGGAGAGAGAGAGGAGGGTGAGAGCGAGGGAGAAGGAGAGGGAAGAGAGAGGAAGGGGGAAAATACAGACGGAGAAAGTTGGGATGACGGAGAGATGTAGTCTGTTTGTACACAATGCAGTCAGTTGGTGAATTACAGTTTCTGCCTGTGTGCAGGATAGAGTGTGGAAGGCATGGAAAGAGGGAGAAAAAGAGAGAACATAACAATATAAAAATAGGGGCAGCTGTCAGCCATTCATCCCTTTGAGTTTGTTTCAACATTCCATAAAAACATGTTTGATCCTGCCTCATCTCCAGCTTCTTACATTATTTCCAGATCCCTAAATTCTCTTCGCACCCAAAAACCCATCAATCTCTGCCTTCAATGTACTAAACGACCGAGCATCAAGTCTCTCGGGCAGAGAACTGAAAAGATTCACAACCCTTTGAGTGAAGAACTATCCCCTCATCTTAGTTATCAATGGCCAACCCCTTTATCCTCAGACTGTGATACCTCGTTCTAGATTCCACAACCAAGAGAAATACCCTCCCAACATCTGTCAAACCCCTTAAGAATTTTATGGACCTGAAGTTTTGATCCATAACACAGCTGGGGACAGTATTACAGAAGCCGATAACCCTCCTGGTGGGACACACTGTGCCGACAGCTGTTTCTGACACACCATGTGGGGCACCCCATGCTGAGACTGGTGCTCACCTCCCCTGTATGTGGTGAATCCTCTGAACTGGTGATGTGATGACATCAATCAGACCTATTGGCTGATTTGATGCTGTGATTACAAATTTGGCCCACGCAGGACCATTCAATGTATTCACCTCACACTCATCAAAGATCATGTGTTAAGCTGCAAGAGAGGCCCAGAACAAGCATTATTTAAAGGGCCAGGCAACAACATGCAGCTGAGGTGCTTTTTGACTTACTTCTCCTCAGGTTGAGTTTGTCGAAGGGCTGAGTAGTGTTTCTGGAAGTGGCTTTTGAAAGTTGCTGCTCAAACTCTGGGAATTGCAGCCTGAGGTAGGTATGGCCACTGTACTGTTAGGAAGGGAGTTTCAAGATTTTGACCTAGCGACAATGAAGAAATGGCAAGATCGTTCCAAGTCAGGATGGTGTGTTGCTTAAAGGGCAACTTACAGGTGGTGGTATTCCTATGCATCTGCTGCCCTTGTCCATCTAGATGGAAGTGGTTGCGGGTTTGGAAGGTGATGCCATAGGAGCCTTGGTGAGTTGCTGCAGTTCATCTTGGAGATGGTACACATTGCTGCTACTGTGAATCTGTGGTGGAGTGAGTGATTATTAAGTGGAGGATGGGGTGATGATCAAGTGGGCTGCCTTGTCCAGGATGGTGTCGAGCTTCATGTTCCAGCTGTACCCGTCCAGGCGGATGGAGAGTATTCCATCACACTTCTGACTTGAGCCTTGTAGATGGTGGATGGGCTTTGGGAATCAGGAAGTGAGTTACTCAATGCAGAATTCCCAGTCTCTGACCTGCTCTTGCAGCCACAATATTTATACAGCTGTTACAATTCAGTCTCGGGATAATGTTGATAATGCAGGATTCAGTGATGGTAATGCCTCGAATGTCAAGGGAGATAGATTCTGCCTTTTGGAGATGGGCATTGCCTGGAACTCGCGTGTCACAAATGTTATTTGCCACTTCTCAGCCCAAGCCTGAATGTTGTCCAGGTCTTCCTGCACATGGGCATGGGCTGCTTCAGTATCTGAGGAGACACAAAAGGTGCTGAACATTGTGCAACCATCAGTGAATATCCCCATCGCTGACCTGTGATGGATGGAAGGTCATTGATGGAGCAGCTGAAGACGGTCGGTCTTAGGACACTAGACCGAGAAACTCTTGCAGTCATTTCAAGGGACTGAGAGGACTGACATCCAACAACCTCAACCCAAGTCCTCCTTACTAACCTCTGGGAGCTTGTACCAAAATTGAGAGAGCTGCCCCACAGACTGGTCAAGTGACATCCTGACGTAGTCATATTTACGGAATCACACTTACAGACATTGTCCCAGGCACCTCCATCACGATCCCACTGACAGGACAGGCCCACCAGAGGTGGCGGCACAGTGGTAGGCAGTTGAGTGGGAGTTGCCCTGGGAGTCCTCAACATCGACTCTGGACCCCATGAAGTCTCATGGCATCAGGAAAAACCTCGGCAAGGAAACCTCCTGTGAATACCACGTACTGCCTACCACCACTGCCTGACCCCCGCCCCACCCTCCACCGCCAACTCAACTGATGAATCAGTACTCCTCCATGTTGAAAACCACATGGAGGAAGCACTGAGGGTGACAAGGGCACAGAATGTACTTTGGTTTGGGAATTCAATGTCGTTTGCAAAGAGTGTCTCTGTAGCACCACTATTGAGCAAGCTGGCTGAGTACTAAAGGACATAGCTGCAAGGCTGGGCCTGCAGCAGGCGGTGAGGGAAGAACCTACTTGACCTCGTCCTCACCAATCTACCTGTTGCAGATGCAACATGTCCATGACAGTATTGGTAGGAGTCACCACCGCACATTTCTTGCTCCTTTTAGCTCTGAAGAATAGTTATACCAACTCAAAATGTTAACTCTGTTTCTCTCTCCACAGATGCTGTCAGACCTGCTGAGTTTTGCCAGCATTTTCTGTTTTTATTCCAGATTACCAGCATTCACAATATTTTGCTTTGTCATAAAAACCCATCTGTTTTTCCCTTTAGGGAAGGAAATCTGTCACCCTTACCTGGTCTGGCCTACATGTGACTCCAGACACAGCAACGTGACTGACTCTTAAATGCCCTCTGAAATGGCCAGGCAAGCCACTAAGTTGTACCAAACCACTAAAAAGTGTGAAAGGAATGAAACCAGATGGACCATCCAGCATCAACCTAGGCACCGGAAACGATAGCGGCAAACTCAGCCCTGTGCACACTGCAAAGTCTTCCTCACTAACATCTGGGTGCTTGTGCCAAAGTTGGTAGAGCAGTCTCACAGGCTAGTCAAGCAAGAGCCTGGCATGTTATTATTGACAGAATCATACCTTACAGACAATATCCCAGACACCACCATTAAAATCCCTGGGTATGTCCTGTCCCACCAGCAAGACAGACCCAGCAGACATGGCTGCACAGTTGTATACAATCGGGAGGGAGTTGCACTAGGAGTCCTCAACAACAAATCCGGAACACATGAAGTCTCATGGCATCAGCTCAGACATGGGCAAGGAAACCTCCTGCTCGTTACCACAGACCGTGCCACCTCAGCTGATGAATCAGTACGCCTCCATGTGGAACACCACTTGGATGAAGCACTGAGGGTGACAAGGTTGCAGAACGCACTCTGGGTGGGGGACTGCAATGTCCACCACCAAAAGTGGCTCGGTCGTACCACCACAGGCCGAGCTGACCGAGTCCTAAAGGACATAGCTGCTAGACCAGGTCTGCAGGAGGCGGTGAGGTATCCAATAAGAGGGAAAAACATACTCGACCGCATCCTCACCAAACTGCCTGCTGCAGATGCATCTGTCCATGATAGTATCAGTAGGAGTGACCACCGCACAGTCGTCGTGAAGACGAAGTCCCGCCTTCACACAGAAGATACCCTCCATTGTGTTGTGTGGCACTACCACTGTGCTAAATGGGTAGATTTCCAACACACTAGCAAATCAAGATTGAGGAACCATGAGGTGCTGTGGGCCATCGGCAACAGCAACAGAACTGTACTCAACCACAATCTGCAACCTCATGACCTGGCATAACCCTACTCGGCCACTACCACCAAACCAGGGGATCAACCCTTGTTCAGTGAAGAGTGCAAGAGGCATGCCAGGAGAAGCACCAGGCATACCGAAAAATGCCATGTCAACCTGGTGAAGCTACGATACAGGACTACTTGCGTGGCAAACAGCATATGCAGCAAGTGATGGACAGAGCTAAGCAATTCAATAGCCAACAGATCAGATATAAGCTCCACAGTCTCGTTGCATCCAGTCCTGAAAGGTGGTGGAAAATTAAACAACTCACTGGAGGAGGAGGCTCCAGAAATATCCCTATCCTCAATGATGGGGTATTGCAGCACATCAGTGCAAAAGATAAGGCTGAAGAATTTGCAACAATCTCCAGCCACAAATGCCGAGTGGATGATTCATCTCGGCCTCCACCAGAGGTCCCCAGCATCACAGATGCCAGTCTTCAGCCAATTCAATTCACTTCATATGATATCAAGAAATGGCTGAAGGTACTGGATATTGCAAAAGTCATAGGCCCTGATAATCTTCTGGCAATAGTGCTGAAGACTTGTGCTCCAGAACTTGCCACGCCCCAAGCCAAGCTGTTCCAGTATATTTGCCCAGCAATGCAGAAAATTGCCTAGATATGTCCTGTACACAAAAAGCAGAACAAATCCAAACATCCCAATTACTGCCCCATCAGTCTACTCTCGATTATAAGTGAAGTGATGGAAGGGGTCATCAATAGCGCTTTAAACAAGCAATTGCTTAGTAATGACCTGCCCACTGACGCTCAGTTTTGGTTCTGCCAGGTTCATTTAGCTCCTGACTTCACTAAATTCTTGGGTTTGACATGGATAAAAGAGCTGAACTCTAGGGGTTGAATTTCCCCCCCGTTGCAGGGGAAGTTGATGGGCGCTTATGGGTGCGCTTCCGATCGGCACCCCAGATTGGAAGCGCGGCGCCATTTTACGCCAATTAAGGCCCGCCCAGCATGACATCCGCACAGAAGCACTATGCATGCGCACAAAAGAGTGCACTCGTCTCCCTGAGGCTAAGTGCTGCCTCAGGGAGATTGCCTCTACTTTCAAAAATATTAAAAATAGAAATAAAAAAAGTTCCCTTACATGTCTCCTCATGTGACAAAGTCACATGATTTGGGACATGCCATAATTTTTACAAAATCTTTATTAAAATTTTTTAAAGCCTACATGGAACCTCATCCCATCTGTGGATGAGGTTTTATGTTTTTTCTACTTCCTGTCGCGTCTCCTGGCCTGTCTGCCAACCTTAAGGTTTTTAATTGACCCTGTCAATGGCCTCAATCGGCGAGCAGGCCCCAGTGGTGACTTGAGAGTGACTGCCCTTGACATCAAAGCAACATTTGACCAAGTGTGGTATCAAGGAACCCAAGCAAAACTAGAGTCAATGGGAATCAGGGGGCAAACTCGCCACTAGTTGGTGTAATACCTAGCAGAAAGGGTGATGGCTGAGGTTGTTGCAGTTCAATCATCTCAGCTCCAGGACATGACTGCAGGGATTCCTCTGGGTAGTGTCCTAGGCCCAACCATCTTCAGCTGCTCCATCAAGGACTTTGAAATGAAATCTGTTGTCCTTATCTCGCCAGGCCTGCATGTGACTCCAGACTCACAGCATTGTGGTTGACTCTTAAATGCCCTCTGAAATGGCCTCGCAAGCCATTCAGTTGTAACAAACGGCTACATAGACACAAAAAAAAGAATGAAACCGCACAGACCACCCGGCATCGACCTAGGCACCAGAAACGACAATGGCAATCGCAGCCCTGTCGACCCTGCAAAGTCCTCCTTACTAACATCTGGGGGCTAGTATCAAAATTGGGCGAACTGTCTCACAGACTGGTCAAGCAACAGCCTGACATAGTCATCCTCACGGAATCATGCCTTACAGATAATGTCCCAGACTCCGCCATCACCTTCCCTGGATATGTCCTGTCCCACCGGCAGGTCAGGCGCAGCAGAGGTGGTGGCACAGTGGTATACAGTCAGGAAGGAGTTGCCCTGGGAGTCCTCAACATCGACTCTGGGCCCCATGAAGTCCATTGGCATCAGGGCAAACATGCTGATTACCACCTTCCGCCCTCCCTCAGCTGATGAGCCAGTGCTCCTCCATGTTGAACATCACTTGGAGGAAGCAATGAGGGTGGCAAGGGTGCAGAATGTACTCTGGGTGGGGGACTTCAATGTCCATCACCAAGAGTGGCTCGGTTGTTCCACTACTGACCGAGCTACCCGAGTCCTAATTGACATAGCTGCTGGACTGGGCCTGTGGCAGGTGGTGAGGGAACCAACAAGAGGGAAAAACATACTTGACCTCATCCTCACCAACCTGCCTGCCGCAGATGCAACTGTCCATGACAGTATCGGTAGGAGTGACCACTGCACAGTCATTGAGGAGACGAAGTCCCACCTTCACATTGAGGATACCTTCCATCGTGTTGTGTGACACTACCACCGTGCTAAATGCGATAGATTTCAAACAGATCTAGGAACTCAAGAATGGACATCCATGAGTCGCTGTGGACTATTAGCAGCAGCAGAATTGCACGCGAACACAATCTGTAACCTCATGGCCTGTCTCATGTGGTCCTCCCACACCCAGTCATGAATGGTGATGGATAGTTAAACAACTCACTGGAGGAGGAGGCTCCACAAATATCACCATCCTCAATGTTGGAGCAGCCCATCACAGTAGTGCAAAAGATAAGGCTGAAGCATTCGCAACAATCTTCAGCCAGAAGTGCCGAGTGGATGATCCATCTCAGCCTCCTCCGGAGGATCCCAACCTCATAGATGCCAGTCTTCAACCAAGTTGATTCACTCCACGTGATATCAAGAAACAGCTGAAGACACTGGAAACTGCAAAGGCTGTGGGCCCTGACAATATTCCGGCAACAGTACTGAAGACTTGTGCTCCAGACCTTGCCGTGCCCCTAGCCAAGCTGTAACTACAACACTGGCATTTACCCGGCTATGTGGAAATTTGCCCTGGTATGTCCTGTACACAAAAAGCAGGACAAATCCAACCCAGCCAATTACGGCCCTATCAGTCTATTCTTGATCATCATTAAAGTAATGGAAGGGGTCATCAACAGTGCTATTAAGCAGCACTTGCTTAGCAATAACCTGCTCACTGATGCCCAGTTTGGGTTCAGTCATGGCCGCTCAGCTCCTGACCTCATTACAGCCTTGGTTCAAACATGGACAAAAGAGCTGAACTCCTGTGGTGAGTTGAGAGTGAGAGTGACTGCCCTTGTCATCAAGGCTGCATTTGACTGAGTGTGGCATCAAGGAGCCCTGGCAAAACTGGAGTCAAGGCGAATCAGGAGGAAACACTCCACTAGTTCGTGTCATTCCTACCACAAAGGAAGATGGTTGTGGTTGTTACAGGTCAGTCATCTCAGCCCCAGGACACCACTGCAAGAGTTCCTCAGGGTAGTGTACTATGCCCAACCATCTTCAGCTACTTCATCAATGACCTTCCTTCCATCATAAGGTCAGAAGTGGGGATGTTTACTGATCATTGCACAATGTTCAGTTCCATTCGCAGCTCCTCAGATAATGAAGCAGTCCATGTCAAAATGCAGCAAGGCCTGGACAATATCCAGGCTTGGGGTGAAAAGTGACAATCGACATTCACGCCACACAAGTGTCAGGCAGTGGCCATCTCCACCGAGAGAGAATGCAACTATCGCCCCTTGATGTTCAATGGCATTACCATCACTGAATCCTCCACTATCAACATCCTAGGGATTACCATTGACCAGAAACTGAACTGGACTAGCTGTGTAAATACTGTGGCTACAAGAACAGGTCAGAGGCTAGTAAGCGTGCGATGAGAAACTCACCCCCTGATTCCTCAAAGCCTGTCCACCATCTACAAGGCACAAATCAGGAATATGATGGAATACTCCCCACTTGTCTGGATGCGTGCAGCTCCTACAACACTGGAGAAGATGGACACCATCCAGAACAAAGCAACCTCTTGATTGGCACCACATCCACAAACATTCACACCCTCTACTGCCAACGCACAGTAGCAGCAGTGTGTACCATATACAAGATGCACTTCAGAGACTCACCAAGGTTCATTCGACAGCATCTTCCAAACCCACCACTGCTACCATCTAGAAGGACAAGGGCAGCAGGTACATGGGAACACTACTGCCTGGACATTCCCCTCCAAGTCACTCACCATCCTGACTTGGAAGTATATCGCCATTCATTCACTGTCACTGGGTCAAAATCCTGGAACTCTCTCCCTAATAGCACTCTGGGTGTACTTCCACCAGATGGACTGCAACAGTTCAAGAAGCTCTCCACCACCTTCTCAAGGGCAATTAGGGGTGGGCAATAAATGCTGGCCTAGTCATTGATGCCCACATCCCACAAATGAAAAGACATAGCATTGTCGTGGTCCTGTTCCACCACTTTGCTGAAGATTGAGATTAGATTGGCAGGACAGCAATTAGCTGGGTTGGCTTTCTCATGCTTTTTACAGACAGGACATACATAGGCAATTTTCCACATTGTCGGGTAGATGCCAGCGATGTAGATGTACTGGGAAAGTGCAGCCGGGGGCACGGCTGGTGCTGGAACACAAGTCTTCTGTACTCTTGCATAATGTCATCAGTATCCAGTTCCTTTAGCCATTTCGTGATACCAAGTTGAGTGAACCGAATTGGCTGAAGACGGCCAAGTGTGACGCTGATAACCTCAGCAGGCGGCCGAGATGGGTTGTCCACTTGGCACTTCTGGCTGAAGATTGTTGCAAATGCTTCAGCCTTGTCTTTTGCACTGATATTCTAGGCTCACTTATCATTGAGGATGGAAATATTAGCTCCTCCACTGGTTAGTTGTTTAATTATCCATCACCATTCACAACCGGATGTGCAGTACTGCAGAGCTTAGATCTGATCTAATTGTGGGAGTGCTTATCTCTATCACATGCTGCTTCCACTGTTCAGCATGCAATGGATCCTGTGTTCTAGGTCCACCAGGTTGACATCTCATTTTTAGGTATGTCTGGTGCTGCTCCTGGCATTCATGCCTGCACTTTTCATTGAACCAGGGTTGATCCCCCGGCTTGATGGTGATGGTAAAGTCGATGATATGCCTGGTCGTGAGTTTACAGATTGAAGTTGTATACAATTCTGCTACTGCTAGTGACACACACCACCTCATGGATGCCCAGATAACAATTGCTAGGCCTCTTCAAAATCTATCCCACTCAACAGAGTTGTCATGTCAAACAGGATGCCGGGTATCCTCAAAGTGAAGAGGGAACTTGGTCTCCACAAAGGCTATGTGATGCTCACGCATACCAATACTGTTATAGACCACATCTGTGACAGGTAGACTGGTGAGGATGAGGTCAAGCAGGTTTATCTGACGAATGTCACAGGACTGCTTATAGGCGAGCCACAGTGGATGTGTGAGGATGGTGCAGGACAGACGAGAATGACATGTCATGAGTGCAGATCTCCCGGCAAGGGTAGGTCCAAGTAGCAAGCAAGTCCATGAGCCGCGTCACCTCAAGTCTGACCTCCTTGAGGATGGCCTTGCCAGTGTCCATCATGGTCAGCATTGCCGTACTGTACGACATGAAATCTACAGACAGCACAGCCTCACAATCCTTCCTACTCGCTATCATAGAGATGATAGCACGGAGGAGAATCTGGACAAACTGCTAGCTCTGGACAATCTGACAAAGGTTGTCAAGTCAATCAAGAGGTATGAAACTCCCAGAACTGAAGGCGAACTCGACAAGTTGCATTTGACTCTGTGGAAGTGCATTGGCCCAGAACTACCTGAAGTCTGTGAGAGTATGCTTCTGGCCAGCAGCATGTCAGAATCCATGAGAAAAGAAATCATCACCCTCATTAACAAATAGAAAGGGAGGCAATTAAATTGATGGATCATTTCGCTATTTTGTGTGGATACAAAATTCTGTCCAAGGTCATCGCCAATTGGGTCAAATATGCTCTGGAATGAAATAATCACAGGATCATACAATGGTTAAGGAACAGGAGAAGCCATTCAGCCCATCATGTCCTTGCTGGCTCTCTGTGAGAGAAACTCAGTTAGTCCCACTCCTGGCCTTTTCCATAACTTTGTAAATCGTTTCTCTTCAGGCAACCATCGGACTCTCTTTTGAAAGCCACAAATGAATCTGTCTCCACCGCACTCTCAGGCAGTGCATTCAAGTTCCTAAGCAATCACTTTTAAAATTGTTTTTCCTTAAAACACCATTGGTTCTTTTGTCAATCACTTTCAATCAGTGTCCTCTGGTTGATGATCTGAGTTGGTGATTCACCTTGTTCAGACCTGCACTTTACTGTTCTGCATCACTCACTTTAATCAGTCTTGGCTTTATTTCTCTCCCTCTGCTGCAGTCTCTCTGAAATCACTGTACTCAATCAAACATTTCTCTATCTCCCTCTGTTGGAGACTCTCTGTATCACTCACTACGCTCAGTCTTGCCTTTGTTGGGGGAGCTGTATTGTCACTGGACTGGGTTTGAATCCCACCACGGCAGATGGAGAAATTTGAATTCAATAAGAATATCTGGAATTAAAAGTCTGATGATGACCATGAAACCATTGTCAATTATTGTAAAAACCCATCTGGTTCCAGCTGTACTTTAGGGAAGGAAATCTACTCTCCTTACCTGGCCTGGCCTACAGGTGACTCCAGCCCCACAGCAATGTGGTTGTTTCTTAAGTGCCCTCTAAACAAGGGCAATTGGGGATGGGCAATAAATGCTGTCCAAGCCAGTGATGCCCACATCCCGTGTACGGATAAAAGAGAATGATCTCCGTCTATTAGTGTCTCTTTGAAATCAATCAAACATTTATTTATCTTCCTCTCTGTATCATTTACTGTACTCATTCCTGGCTTTATCTGTCTCCCACTATTGGAGTCTCTCTGTTCGGTGCACTCAATCAAACATTTATCCATCTCCCTCTGCTGGAGACTCTCCATATCACTCACTGTAGTCAGCTACAACACAGAACTAAATACATGATAAACAATGGAAACAACATGCTATGTGATTCCACATGCTAGGTGATTCCACAACAACTGGATGAGATAAAGTCTTTGAAATCCTGCCACATCCAGTTGTGAATTGTAGTGACAATTAAACAACTAAGGGGAGGCGCAAGCACAATGAATATCTTCCTCATCAACAAAGAGGGAGCCCAGCACGTCAAGGTTGAAGAACTTGTAAACACCTTCAGCTGGAAGTGCCACGTAGATGATCCAGCTCCACCTCCTCCTGCAATCCTCAAGTCATTCTTCCTTCACCTCGAATCATTCCAACAGACATGTAAAAACTGCACTTTGCATTGGATACATCAAAGACGATGGGCCCTGACAACGTCCAGCTGTGGTGCTGAAGATTATGCTCCAGAACTAACAACGTCTCTCACCAAGCTGTTCCAGTACAGCTACAGCACTCTTCTCTAACACCCAGGGGAGTCTGGGCGATGCCATCACCATTGGCTGTCCCTTGATTTGAGGATGATGTCAATTTAGGGTCACAAGTTTCTGCCACTGATCTACATCTGACTGAACAGGTCAATCCTCAACCTGCAGATCTTCATGCACAGGAGGCAGGTCATCTCACACGATAGTCAGATTTGAAGTGCAGAATTTGCTTCTTTTTCATTCCTTCCAAGCAGCCGTTACAAGTCATTATTAATCTGTTAGGCTTCAAAGCATGGTGCAGCCTGATACCTGATCTCAGCATTCTGAATGATTGGTAGCAAGCTTCCCCCAGTCATTAATGTCAATGCCATCTTGCTTCAAGGAGGGCTTCAGAGTGTCTTTGAATCCATTTATTTGTCCTTCCCAAGAATGTTGGCCATTTGAGAGATGAGAATGGGACATTGCAGGGAGACAATATTTGGCCAAACAGACACAAAGCCAGTCCATCGACATTGATTTTTCAGGAGCATTTCCTGAATGCTTGTGGACCTGGGTTAAAGGGCAGATGGGTTTGTTTGACAGGGAAACAGAAAGTTGAACTCAGTTTCAGAATGCTGGGTTGGAGGGGTTGTTGGTGGTGAGGGGGGTGGGGGGGGGTGGGGTGCGGGGGAACGAGTTAGTGTTGCAGGTGGGTGGCAACCTGCCCATCACACCACGGCTCTGTGAAACCTGGAGCAATGCAGTGTCCAGTGCGCACCAACTCCAGGAGGCTGGGAGCAGCAACATGACCAGGGCACCCTAGTGCCGGGAAACCAAGAGCAACGATGTCCCAGAAAATGAACTGAGGAACAAAACAGCATGAATGAGGGGCAGCCCAGATCACTCTACTTTCAAGACACAGCCCACCACACGCCAATGCTGCCACGATGGAACAACCCTCTGGTGGGTCACCAGGACAGCTATCTCAGCCTGGTGATGATGCATCAATTTGCAAATTCTCGGCGCATGCAGGGACAAGCCAAGAGCTGGGTCTAGCACCGGCAGTCATACTGGTAAGCAAACTGCAGTTTAAAAGGCATTAAAACTTGTTTCCGTTATCATCTGTAGTGAAAAGAAGCAAATTGTTTTGGTGAGCTCGCGAAGCTCAAGGTCGAGCTGCCGTTTCTGCAGTGGTGTGCCATAGTGCGCCTCAGCACCTGCAGGCAATGGTGGCGATGGTGGTCCCACAGGTCATTGATCTGGTAAGTGGGAAGCGATTGCTGTTTTTCCGACCTGGGTGTTGTGCCGCAGGGGGAAGATATCTTCACCACCTCCGAAGCGAGGGAGGCGTTGGGCGGGTCACCCCCTCGTGTCAAAGCTCCTCGGCTTCGGTTGATTGAGACGGGCGGCTCGGCTCTGAACAGCGAGCGGCCGAGCGTCCTCCAGCAGCTCCCACATCTCCTGCTGGTGTGGTCCGGGTGGTCATCCTAACCGGCGGTTTCAACGGCATCGCCGACGTGGCCGGACGGTCAAGGCGGGACCGTCGACAAGCTAGGTGCCACATCCGGGCTCCAGATGGAAGCGGTGAAAGATGCCAAGCGGCGCGACATCTTCAGCCACCCTGCAGGCGGAACATCGTCTGGATGCACCTGGTCTTCTCCTCATGTCTTTGTAGCTTTTTTTTTTGTCTTTGGCTGTTCAGTGAGGGAATGAAAGGGGAATTGGTTCCATCAACCCCTCTCCCCTAACCCTGCTGTTCCATGTCCCCCCCCCCCCAACACCCACCACCTTTTTCCTGAGGGTTATGTGTGATTTTGAAGCGGGATGGAGGAGCCCCTGACCCCGCTCTGCAGAGTGACTGACGGAGACTGACGGACCCGACTCGCGCGACGCTCAGCCTTTAAACCCCAACGGCAAAAGCGCGAGCGGCCGGGAGAGGGGGCGGGGGGAAAAAAAAAAGCAAAGCTCCGATTGGAGACTCAAGAGGTCAGGTGGGCGGGCAGGAGCTGGGCGTCCAACCGGCAAAAGGCTCGAGCTCCGGATCAAGGGGGAGGGGGAGGGGTGGGCAGGGAGGAAGGCGAAGCTGTTGATTGGCTATTCCGTCAGCACGAGCGCGTGTGGCTCTGAATATTGCAAGCCACAAGGACTAAAAGGGGGAGTGAAATGAAACGGGTTGGAGCGTCAGTCAGTCAGCACGAGCGTGTGGCGGAGGGGGGCGGGGCGGCGCGCTGGAGCTGAGTTTCGAGGCGGCTGGACGAAGCTTTCTTCCCCCCCTGATTGGAGGGTCGGCCAGTCAGCGTGTTTTTGGGGGCGGAGCTGAAGCTTCAAAGCCTCAACACGCTTAAGCACGAGCGCTGCGCGGGGAAAGCGAGGCGGGAAAAAGCCAGGTGCTGATTGGCGGCCCCAGGGAGGAGCCGAGTATTTAAAGCCCAAGGGCGGCAGAGCGGGCGCGCGGCGGTAGTGGTGGAACTGGATTGGAAATGCAGAGGCTGCACATCATCCAGTGAACTCAGCAACCCCATCCCCCCCCCCCCCCCCCCCCCCCCAGCCCCAGCACTGTAACAAAGTGCAGTTCAGTTTAAAAACCTGGACTTTAAAATAAAACCACATTCACACCAACACCAAGTGCTGGGGTCCTACCTGCCCCCAGCTGGTGTTGCAGAGAGTGGGTTTGGCCACCGCTGCTCCAAATGGCTGGAGTGTGTATGGGGTGGGAATCAGAAACCTGTCCAGTTAAATCTGGAGTCAGGCAGGGCTGCCCTCTCTCTCCCCTGTCCAGCTTGCATGTTGCATAGATCCCTTTGCTGAGTCCATCAGGCAGGATCCAGGCACCAGAGGAGAGATGATCCCAGGCAGTAGAGGCGCTCAGGTCAATGCCTCCCTGTCCAAGTCATTCATATATATGGTGAATATTAGTGTCCCCAGCGCTGATCCCTGTGGCACTCCACTAGTTACAGGATGATGCCGTCCTGAAAATGCCCCACGTCTCCCAACTCTCTGTCTTCTATTAGCTGGCCAGTCCTCTGTCCACGTGAATATACTACCCCCAACACCATGGGCTCCTATGTTATCGAGTAGCCTTATTAAGTGTAGTATCTTATCGAACGCCTTTTGGAAATCCCAATATGTTCAAGGCTACGGGGCCGAGTGCTGGTAAATGGGATTAGGTAGGTAGGTAGGTCAGGTGTTTCTCAGGTGTCGGTGCAGACTCGATGGGCCGAAGGGCCTCTTCTGCGCTGTGATTCTGCGATTACATCTACTGGTTCCCCTTTCTCTCTCCCGCTGGTTACCTCCTCAAAGAATTCTAATAAATTTGTCAGGCACGACACACTGGCACACCGGTGGGAAGCGATCAAGGAGAACGTCAACAAGTCTTTTCATCCTCAAAGGCGTTCAGAGGACTGGAAAGGAACAGAGGGAAATGTCCCGACTCCAGGAAAACATGCAGGACCTGCTCCGGCTGCAGTCGATGGGGGTCGATGTCAAGGAGGACCTCCAAGAGCTGAAGAGGTCGCAAGCCTCACTCTTTGCCTCAGAGACCTCCAAGATCATCTTCCGGTACAGAGTCCGCTCCGTTCAGCAGGATGACATCTGTTCATGTTTCTTCTTCCAAAAGGCACACACAAAGAGCTCTGTGATCGATAGCCTGAAGGAAGAAGATGGCTCAGTAAAGTCATCACAGTTTGGCATTTTGAGGATCAGTAAATCCTTTTATGCTGGACAGTATGACATGAAGCGCATAGACAGCACAGCCTCTATCACAGATGCCTTAGACAACAGTACACGAGAGAGTCTGGACAAACCACTAACTCTTGATGAACTGACTAAGGCCCTTGAGTCCTTCAAAAAAAGTAAAATTCCCGGAAGCGACAGTTTACTGGCTAATTTGTATTCGGCTCCGTGGGGCTGGATCGGCCCTGGCCTGCTGGAAGTGTACTGGAGTGTGCTTCTGGCTGATAGCATGTCAGAATCCATGAGGAAAGGCATCATCACCCTCATCTGCAAGCGGAAGAGGGAAAGGGGGTAAATTAGAAATTGGCGGCCCATTTCACTGTCGAATGTGGACTATAAAATTCTGTCTAATGTCATCACCAATCAGGTCAAGTGTTCGCTCTGGAATTGGTGATCTACCCTGACCAGACTGGCACTGTGCCCAGCAGGAAGAGCTCTGACAGTCTCATGCTGCTCAGGGATACCACTGCCTATATACGGCACCTGCTTTATCAGTCCAAACCAGGAGAAGGCCTTTGACTGAGTATTGCACACCTACATGGTGGATGTGCTGTCCAAAATGGGGTTTGGTGAGAGAATCCGCAACTGGATCAAACTGCTCCACACAAACATCTGTATTGCAGTTTCAATCAATGGGTGGGAATCAGAAACCTATCCAATTAAATCTGGAGTCAGGCAGGGCTGCCCTCTCTCCCCTGTCCAGCTTGTATGTTGCATAGCTCCCTTTGCTGAGTCCATCAGGCAGGATCCAGGCATAAGAGGAGTGATGATCCCAGGTAGTAGAGGCGCTCAGGTCAATGCCTCCCTGTCCGTGGGCGATGTCGCCGTCTTCTGCTCAGATCCAGTCAGTATGCAGACCGATCCACATCTGTCACCAGTTTGAACTGGCCTCGCGAGCCAAGGTAAACGCGCCAAGAGGGGAGGCCATGTTCTTGGGGAACTGGGCTGGCCAATCCTTTGACTCCTTCACCATCAGGTCAGGCTGTCTGAAGGTGCTGGGGGTATGGTTTGGAGGGGCCATGACATGCGTGAGAAACTGGAAGGAGTGAGTGGCTATGGTGAAAAGAAAATTGGGCACGTGAGAGCGATGGTCCCTCTCCATTGCCGGTAAGAACCTGGCCATCAGATGTGAGGCTTTCGTGGTGTTGCTGTATGTAGCGCAGGTCCGGCCCATTCCTTACTCCTCTGCTGTGGCGATCACCTGTGCCGTCTTCCGCTTTCTCTGGAGGTCGAAAATGGACCGTGGTCGCAGGGACATGATGAACAAACCTTCAGACGTGCCCAACATTGCCCTCATCCTGATAGCCACATTTGTGTGCGGCTGCATCAATCTGTGCCTAGACCCTCGGTACACAAACACCAAGTGTCACTACGTGCTGGGGTTCTACCTGCCCCTGGTGTTGCGGAGGATGGGTTTGGCCACGCTGCCGTGGAATGCTCCAAATAGCTGGATTGTGCCTTACCACCTGTCCCACGTGGAAATATTTATGCAGAAAAACACCTTTGCCCACAAGTCCAACCAGGCAGTGGTCAGTATGTAATGTCCTAGAGGCCCTGCAGGAAGCGGAGATGGTGGATCCTGTTAGATACTTCCCTGAGCAGATTGTCAAAGTCATTTGACAGAATGCCTCATCGCCAGAACTTTCCAACCAGCGCAAAGATGTAGCTTGGCTGGTGGTGAGAAAGGCCCTCCCCATCAGATCCTTCCTACATGCCAGGAGTCTCACCTCCTCAAGTTGCCCTCGAGGTAACTGTGGTGGGGAAGAGGGCGGTGTCCACCTCCTTGTGCAATGTGCCTTTGCCAAAAAGGTCTGGAGTGATATGGAGAGGTTTTTGTCGAGGTTCATCCCAAGCAGTTCCATAATGCAGGACTCTGTGCTCTCCACGCTGTTGCCAGGGACACACACCGAGAAAAACATCAACTGCAGCTGGAGGATCATCAACTCGGTGAAAGCTGCTCTTTGGGCTGCCTGAAGCTTTGTTGCTCTTCCAGTACAAAGAGTCGTCTCCGGCCGAGTGTTGCAGACTGGTACATTCCGAGGTCCAGGACTACCTGCTGAAGGATGCACTAAAGCTTGGGGCAGCCACCGCTAATGTGAAATGGGGAAAGGTCGCAGTCTAAGACCTTTTGGCCATAGTGCACCGAGGAACTGGGAATTGTATAGACGCCTCGGACTGTATGACTCACGTTGAATTGATGCAATGAATATCACATGTATCACAATTGTATTGATGCACCTCAGAGTGTAACATGATCTATGTTGACAACTTAAATACCATTGCACTGACTGTCCGTTATGACCATTATCGAATGTCTGTGATGTTCCTTCAGTGTATTGAAGTACCTCAGGGTGCCACATGGTCTATGTGGAAAACCTGAACATGATTGCACTTTTTATGATGGCCATTTTGAATTTTTTGCAATGTTCTTTCAGATATTTTATGAAAAAAGTATATTTTTGCAAAAAAAAAATGATGAGCTACACCCACACCTCCCAGTCCTTCCTGTCCTCTATCATGGAGGTCTGAGACAATAATCCATGGGAGAGTCTGGATGAACCGTTAGCTCTTGATGAACTGACTAAGGCTCTTGAGTCCTTCAAGAAGAGTCAAGCTCCCAGAAGCGATGCTTACCGACTGAGTTGAACGGGGCTCTGTGGGACTGGATGGGCTCAGGCCTGCAAGAAACGTACGAGGGTATGCTTCTGGCCAGCAGCATGTCAGCATCCATGAGGAAAGGCATCATCACCCTCATCTACAAGCAGAAGGGAGAAAGGAAGGAAATTAGAAATTGGTGACCCATTTCACTGTTGAATATGGACGACAGAATTCTGCCCAAGGTCATCACCAATCGGAAAAAGTCTGCTACGGATTTGGTGATCCAACCTGACCAGACCTGTGCTGTGCCCAGCAGGAAGATCTCTGACAGCCTCGCGCTACTCAGTGATACGATTGACCATGTTCGGTGCAGGGGTGTGGACACCTGCCTCATCAGCCTGGACCAGGAGGAGGCCTTTGACAGAGTATCGCACACCTACATGGTGGACGTGCTCTTCAAAATGGGGTTTGGTGAGGGAATCAGCAACTGGACCCAACTGCTCTACACAAACATCTCTAGTGCATGTTCAATCAATGGGTGAGAATCAGAAACATTTCCAATTAAATTTGGAGTCAGGCAGGGCTGCCCTCTCTGCCCTTTCCTGTTTGTGTGTTGCATACAACCCTTTGCTGAGTCCATCAGGCAGGATCTGGGCACAAGAGGATCCCAGGCAGCAGAGGCACTCAGGTCAAAGTCTCCCTGTATAAGGATGATGTAACCGTCTTCAGCTCGGATCAGCTGTCAGTACACAGACCGATCAACATCTTCAATCAGTTTGAACTGGAATCAGGAGCCAAGGTAAATCGTGGCAAGAGCAAGGCCATATAATTTGGGAACTGGGCTGACCGACCCTTTGTGCCCTTCACTGTAAGTTCAAACTGCCTGAAAGTGATGACAATATGATTTGGAGGGACCAGGGCATGCGTTAGAAACAGGAAGGAGCGTGGCAATGGTGAAATGAAAACTGGGCATGTGAGAGAGCGACGGTCCCTCTCCATTGCCGGTAGGAACCTGGTCATCAGGTGTGAAGCACTCTTGGTGTTGCTGTACGTGGCGCAGGTCTGGCCCATTCCTTACCTCTGCACTGTGGCGAACACCCGAGCCATCTTCCCCTTTATCTGGAGGTCCAAAATGGACCATATTTGCAGGAACGCGATGTACAAACCTCTAGATAAGGCAGGAAAAAAAACATGCCCAACATCACCCACATCCTGCTGGCCACCTTTGGGTGTGGCTTCATCAAGCTGTGCGTAGCCCTCGGGACACAAAAACCAAGTGTTACTACGTGCTGAGGTTCACCTGTCCCCAGTGTTGCGATGGATGGGTCTGGCCACATTGCAGCAGAACACTCCAAGTAGTTGGACCTGTTCCTTGTGGAAAAATGAAAGCAGAGCAACATGCATGGGAGACTGGTCAAGAAGGCAAGAGCCCCTGGGATCCAGGGCAATTTGGCAAATTGGATCCTAAATTGGCTTAGTGGCAGGAGGCAGAGGGTGATGGTCAAATGCTGGTTTTGTGACTGGAACACTACGTACAATGGCGTACTGCAGGGTTCAGTGCTGGGTCCCTTGTAGTGTACATTAATGACCTAGACATGAATGTAGGAGGTATGATCAGTAAGTTCATAGATGACACGAAAATTGGTGGTGTGGTAAATAACGAGGAGGAAAGCCTTAGGCTACAGGGCGATATAGACGGGCTGGTCAGATGGGCAGAACAGTGGCAAATGGAACCTAGTTCTGAAAAGTGTGAGGTGATGCATTTTGGGAGGACTAACAAGGAAAGGGAGTACACAATGAGGGGGAGGGCCCAATGAGGTACAGGGGATCAGGGAACCTTGCTGTGCATGTCCATAGATCCTTGAAGGCAGCAGGGCAGATTGATAAGGTGGTTAAGAAGTTATATGGGATACTTGTCTTTATTGGTCAAGCATTGAATACAAGAGCAAGAAGGTAATGATGGAGCTGTATAAGGCATTAGTTAGGCCATGTCTGGAGTACTGTGTGCAGTTCTGGTCGCCACACTATAGGAAGGATGTGATTGTACTGCAGAAGGTGCAGAGGAGATTCACCAGGATATTGGCAGGGCTGGAGCATTTCACCTATGAAGAGAGACTGGATAGGCTTTGGGTTATTTTCCTTCCAGCAGAGAAGGCTGAGGGGAGACCTGATTGAGGTCTACAAAATTATGAGGGGCATAGATAGGGGAGTTGGAATAAACTTTTCTCCTTAATGGAGGGGTCAATAACTAGGGGGTGTACATTTAAGGTATGGGGCAAGAGGTTTAGAGGGAACTTGAGGAAAAAGATTTTCATCCAGACGGTGGGAGGTATCAGGAGCTCACTGCCTGAAACGGTGGTAGAGGTGGGATCGCACACAACATTGAAGAAGTATTTAAATGAACACTTGAAAGGCCATAGCACAGGAGGCTGTCGGCCAAGTGCTGGAAAACGGGATTAGAGTTGATAGTGCCAGATGACCATCGTGGAGATGATGGGCTGAAGGTCCTCTTTCCGTGCTGTAAAACTCCATGACTCTATGACCTTTGGCTACAAGTTCATTAGGCAGTGGTCAGCACGTAATGTCCAAGAGGCCCTTTGGGAAAAGGAGATGGTGGATCCTGGCAGATGGATCTCTGAGCAGACTGTCAAAGTCATTTGCCAGAATGCCTCATTGCCAGAACTTTCCAACAAGCACCACGACGTAGCTTGGCTGGTGATGAGAAAGGCCTCCCCATCAGATCCTTCCTACATGCCAGGAGTGTCACCCCCTCTGCTCGTTGCCCTTGCGGAGGCTGTGGTGGGGAAGAAACCATTGTTCATCTCCAAGTGGAATGTGCTTTTGCAAAAGGGGAAAGGATGCAGTCTAAGGCCTTTCAGCCATAACGCACCAAGGGGCTGGGAATTCTATAGGCCTCTCAAGCTGTATGACTCACACTGTATGTATGCAATGAATATTACATGCATCACAAATCTATTGAAACTCCTCAAAGTGCAACGTGATCTATGTAGACAACTTAAATACCATTGCACTGTCTGACTGTGTGTTATAACAATTTAGAAATGTTTCTAATGTTCCTCCATTGTATTGAAGCACCTCAGAGTCCGACATGATCGATGTGGAAAACTCGAATATGTTTGCACTTTTTGTGATGGCCATTTTGAAATGTTTTTCTTTTATTCAGTCACGGGATGTGGGCTTTGGTGGCTGGGCCAGCATTCATTGCCCATCCTAGGTGCCCTTGAGAAGGTGATAGTGAGCTGCCTTTTTGAACTGCTGCACTCCGTGTGGTGTAGGTTCACCCACAGTGCTGTTAGAAATGGAGTTCCAGGATTTTGACCCAGCGACGGTGAAGGAACAGCAATGTATTTCCAAGTCTATGGCTAGTCCAGTTCAGTTTCTGGTCAATGATAACCCCCAGGAAGTTGATAGTGGGGAATTCAGTGATGGTAAAGCTACCGAACGTCATGGGGCGATGGTTACATTCTCTCTTGAAGAAGTTCATTGCCTGGCACTGGGTGGTGCAAGTGTTACTTTCCACTTATCAGCCCAAGTCTGGCTATTGTCCAGGTCTTGCTGCAATTGGACACGGACTGCTTCAGTATCTGAGGAGTGCTGAATATTATGCAATCATCAGCGAAAATCCCACTTCTGGCCTTATGATGGAAGGAAGGTCATTTATGGAGTAGCTGAAGATGGTTGAACCGAGGACGCTACCCTGAGGAACTTCTGCAGTGGTGTCCTGAGCTGAGATACCTGACCTCCAACAACCACAACCATCTTCCTTTGTGCTAGGTATGACTCCAACCAGTGGAGAGCTCTCCCCGATTCCCATTCTCTCCAGTTTTGCTAGAGTTCCTTGATGCCACACTCGGTCAAATGTAACCTTAATGTCAAGGACGGTCATTCTCACCTCATCTTGGGGGTTCAGCCCTTTTATCCATGTTTGAACCAAGGCTGTAATGAGGTCAGGAGGTGAGTGGCACTGGTGGAACTCAAACTGGGCATCAGTGAGCAGATTATTGCTAAGCAAGTGCCGCTTGATGGCACTGATGATGACCCCTTCGATTACTGTACTGATGATCGAGTGTAGACTGATGGGGCGCTAATTGGCTCGGTTGGATTTGTTCTGCTTTTTGTGTGCAGGACATACCTGGGCAATTTTGCACAGAGCTGGGTAGGTGCCAGTGTTGTAGCTGTACTGGAACAGCTTGGCTACGGGCGCAGCAAGTTCTGGAGCACACATTTTCAGTACTATTGCCGGAATATTGTCATAGCCTTTGCAGCATTCATTGCCTCCAGCTGTTTCTTGCTATCACGTGGAGGGACTCAAACTGGCTGAAGACTGGCATCTGTGATGCTGGGGACCTCTGGATCAGGCCGAGATGGATCATCCACTCAGTGCTTCTGGCTGAAAATTGTAGCAAATCTTCAGCCTTATCTTTTGCACTGATGTGCTGGGTTCCCTCATCATTGAGGATGGGGATATTTGTGGAACCTCCTCCCCCAGTGAGCTGTTTAATTGTCCAACACTATTCACGACTGGATGTGGCAAGTCTGCAGAGCTTAGATCTGATCCGTTGGATGCGAGAGCACTTTGCTCTGCCTATCACTTGCTGCTTATGCTGTTGGGCACGCAAGTAGTCCTGTGTTATAGCTTCACCAAGTTGAGACCTCATTTTTTGGTATGCCTGGTGCTGCTCCTGGCATGCTTTACTGTACTCTTCATTGAACCAGGGTTGACACCCTGGCTTGGTGGTAATGGTAGAGTGGGGGATATGCCAGGCCATGAGGTTATAGATTGTGTTTGAGTACAATTCTGCTGCTGCTAATGGCCCACAGCACCTCATGGTTGCCCAGCCTTTAGCTGCTAAATCTGTTTGAAAACTACCCCATTTAGCACAGTGGTAGTGCCACACAACACGATGGAGGGTATCCTCAATGTGAAGGCAGGACTTTGTCACCATAATGACGTTTTGTGATGTTCTTTCAGATAGTTAATCAATAAAGATTATTATTGCAAACAAAAATTATGAGCTACTAAGTACGCACATCTCTCCTAAGTGCAGTCTACTCTGTCTGCTGTAAAAAGTCTCGAGCACATGATTGCTGACATCACTGTCACATCATGGTTTACGTCCCTTATTACCATAACTATTCTATTAACTCATTATGCTACACATGCCCCAGAAACAGAGAGTGGGGAAATACAACCCAGGATAGACTTTGCGGGAACACAACCTAGGGTCAGTTATTACGGGATTCCTACTGCCATTTCAGACTGAAGTACAGACATTGGGGCATACATTCCAGGAGAAGAGATTTCTGGTGGCATGAGGAATATCCCCTCCACCCACCATGGATGTACCCAGGGTCAAATAATGGGAGATATTCCAAATGTGTCAAAGCTGAGGAAATACCACACCTCTGCAATCATCGGGAGAAGGCACCTCATAAACAGATAATGGGGGAACACATCCAAGCAGCAGACATTGTGGGAATATACATGACAACAAAATGTTGCGTGAATACAGCCTAGGACCAAAGCTAATGCCAAAGTTGAGGGAACACTCCATCAATATAGTCAACTGAGGGAATACGCATCATGCACAGATACTGGGAGAACACATCTGAGGAGTAGATGTTGTGGGAATACAGCCTGGGACCACAAATGGGGAAGGTAACACAGGCCTGTTTATGGAGTGTTGCCCAACTGTTATTGGAGAAATACGCCCTTGGCCCCAATACATGGGAAATACACCCCTGGTCAAATAGTGGGGGCAATTCCCAGTCCCATGCATGAAGAAACTCCATTTCACTCCAGTAATATAAATAGGGAGCATATGTCAATGGAATTTACCAGAACACATTCCAATACACAATACTATTAAATCAATAATGATACAATTCACAAGTAACAAATCAATCATGATACAATCTACTGGTGGAACAATTAGAATACAATCGAGTGGGGTATATAATATTATATAACATATATAATACAGTTATAATATTGATTCACCAGCAAGAGAATCTGTTACAGAAACAGAAACCCCTCCCACCCAACCATTCACCCATCTACAAATTCAGGAATGAATGGTTACCTTACACACTCCATCGCTCGTAGGAAACAGCCTGGTCCTCTGTTTCCTGTTTTGTGCTCTTTGCTTCTCTCCTTTCAGCTGATGGCCGATGCAGTCTGTTTACACAAAGTGCAGCCAACCTCGGAGTCCCAGCTTCAGTCTCTGTGCAGTGTGGGGTGGGAGCAAGGACATAGGAAAGGGAAGGGGTGAGAAAGAAAGAGAAAGGAGGTAGAGGGCAGGAAAAGTGTAGGGAGAGAGAGAGGAGGGTGAGAGCGAGGGAGAAGGAGAGGGAAGAGAGAGGAAGGGGGAAAATACAGAGGGAGAAAGTTGGGATGACGGAGAGATGTAGTCTGTTTGTACACAATGCAGTCAGTTGGTGAATTACAGTTTCTGCCTGTGTGCAGGATAGAGTGTGGAGAGGGATGGAAAGAGGGAGAAAAAGAGAGAACATAACAATATAAAAATAGGGGCAGCTGTCAGCCATTCATCCCTTTGAGTTTGTTTCAACATTCCATAAAAACATGTTTGATCCTGCCTCATCTCCATCTTCTCACATTATTTCCAGATCCCTAAATTCCCTTCGCACCCAAAAACCCATCAATCTCTGCCTTCAATGTACTGAAGGACTGAGCATCAAGTCGCTCGGGCAGAGAACTGAAAAGATTCACAACCCTTTGAGTGAAGAACTATCCCCTCATCTTAGTTATCAATGGCCAACCCCTTTATCCTCAGACTGTGATACCTCGTTCTAGATTCCACAACCAAGAGAAATACCCTCCCAACATCTGTCAAACCCCTTAAGAATTTTATGGACCTGAAGTTTTGATCCATAACACAGCTGGGGACAGTATTACAGAAGCCGATAACCGTCCTAGCGGGACACACTGTGCCTACAGCTGCTTCTGACACACCATGTGGGGCACCCCATGTTGAGACTGGTGCTCACCTCCCCTGTATGTGGTGAATCCTCTGAACTGGTGATGTGATGACATCAATCAGACCTACCGGCTGATTTGATGCTGTGAATACAAATTTGGCCCACGCAGGACCATTCAATGTATTCACCTCACACTCATCAAAGAACATGTGTTAAGCTGCAAGAGAGGCCCAGAACAAGCATTATCTAAAGGGCCAGGCAACAACATGCAGCTGAGGTGCTTTTTGACTTACTTCTCCTCAGGTTGAGTTTGTCGAAGGGCTGAGTAGTGTTTCTGGAAGTGGCTTTTGAAAGTTGCTGCTCAAAATCTGGGAATTGCAGCCTGAGGTAGGTACAGCCACTTTACTGTTAGGAAGGGAGTTTCAAGATTTTGACCTAGTGACAATGAAGAAATGGCAAAATCGTTCCAAGACAGGATGGTGTGTTGCTTAAAGGGCAACTTGCAAGTGGTGGAATTCCCATGTATCTGCTGCCCTTGTCCATCTAGATGGAAGTGGTTGCGGGTTTGGAAGGTGATGCCATAGGAGCCTTGGTGAGTTGCTGCAGTTCATCTTGGAGATGGTACACATTGCTGCTACTGTGAATCTGTGGTGGATGAGTGATTATTAAGTGGAGGATGGAGTGATGATCAAGTGGGCTGCCTTGTCCGGGATGGTGTCGAGCTTCATGTTCCAGCTGTACTCGTCCAGGCGGATGGAGAGTATTCCATCACACTCCTGACTTGAGCCTTGTAGATGGAGGATGGGCTTTGGGAATCAGGAAGTGAGTTACTCAATGCAGAATTCCCAGACTCTAACCTGCTCTTGCAGCCACAATATTTATACAGCTGTTACAATTCAGTTTCGGGATAATGTTGATAATGCAGGATTCAGTGATGGTAATGCCTCGAATGTCAAGGGAGATAGATTCTGCCTTTTGGAGATGGGCATTGCCTGGAACTCGCGTGTCACAAATATTATTTGCCAGTTCTCAGCCCAAGCCTGAATGTTGTCCAGGTCTTCCTGCACATGGGCATGGGCTGCTTCAGTATCTGAGGAGTCACAAAAGGTGCTGAACATTGTGCAACCATCAGTGAATATCCCCATCACTGGCCTTGTGATGGATGGAAGGTCATTGATGGAGCAGCTGAAGACGGTTGGTCTTAGGACACTAGCCCGTGGAACACTTGCAGTGATTTCATGGGACTGAGAGGACTGACATCCAACGACCTAAACCCAAGTCCTCCTTACTAACTTCTGGGGGCTTGTCCCAAATTTGAGAGAGCTGCCCGACAGACTGGTCAAGTGACATCCTGACGTAGTCATATTTACGGAATCACACTTACAGACATTGTCCCAGGCACCTCCATCACGATCCCACTGACAGGACAGGCCCACCAGAGGTGGCGGCACAGTGGTAGGCAGTTGGGTGGGAGTTGCCCTGGGAGTCCTCAACATCGACTCTAGACCCCATGAAGTCTCATGGCATCAGGTCAAACCTTGGCAAGGAAACCTCCTGCTGAATACCACGTACTGCCTCCCACCGCTTTCTGACCTCCACCCCACACCCCACCGCCAACTTAACTGATGAATCAGTACTCCTCCATGTTGAAAACCACATGGAGGAAGCACTGAGGGTGACAAGGGCACAGAATGTACTTTGGTTTGGGAATTCAATGTCGTTTGCAAAGAGTGTCTCTGTAGCACCACTATTGAGCAAGCTGGCTGAGTACTAAAGGACATAGCTGCTAGGCTGGGCCTGCAGCAGGTGGTGAGGGAAGAACCTACTTGACCTCGTCATCACCAATCTACCTGTTGCAGATGCAACATGTCCATGACAGTATTGGTAGGAGTCACCACCGCACATTTCTTGCTCCTTTTAGCTCTGAAGAATAGTCATACCAACTCAAAATGTTAACTCTGTTTCTCTCTCCACAGATGCTGTCAGATCTGCTGAGTTTTGCCAGCATTTTCTGTTTTTATTCCAGATTACCAGCATTCACAGTATTTTGCTTTGTCATAAAAACCCATCTGTTTTTCCCTTTAGGGAAGGAAATCTGTCACCCTTACCTGGTCTGGCCTACATGTGACTCCAGACACAGCAACGTGGCTGAGTCTTAAATGCCCTCTGAAATGGCCGGGCAAACCACTAAGTTGTACCAAACCACTAAAAGGTGTGAAAGGAATGAAACCAGATGGACCATCCAGCATCAACCTAGGCACCGGAAACGATAGTGGCAAATTCAGCCCTGTGCACACTGCAAAGTCTTCCTCACTAACATCTGGGTGCTTGTGCCAAAGTTGGTAGAGCAGTCTCACAGGCTAGTCAAACAAGAGCCTGGCATGTTATTATTGACAGAATCATACCTTACAGACAATATCCCAGACACCACCATTAAAATCCCTGGGTATGTCCTGTCCCACCAGCAGGACAGACCCAGCAGACATGGCTGCACAGTTGTATACAATCGGGAGGGAGTTGCACTAGGAGTCCTCAACAATGACTCTGGAACACATGAAGTCTCATGGCATCAGCTCAGACATGGGCAAGGAAACCTCCTGCTGGTTACCACAGACTGCGCCACCTCAGCTGATGAATCAGTACACCTCCATGTGGAACACCACTTGGAAGAAGCACTGAGGGTGACAAGGGTGCAGAACGCACTCTGGGTGGGGGACTGCAATGTCCACCACCAAAAGTGGCTCGGTCGTACCACCACAGACTGAGCTGACCGAGTCCTAAAGGACATAGCTGCTAGACCAGGTCTGCAAGAGGCGGTGAGGTATCCAATAAGAGGGAAAAACATACTCGACCGCATCCTTGCCAAACTGCCTGCTGCAGATGCATCTGTCCATGATAGCATCAGTAGGAGTGACCACCGCACAGTCGTCGTGAAGACGAAGTCCCGCCTTCACATAGAAGATACCCTCCATTGTGTTGTGTGGCACTACCACTGTGCGAAATGGGTATATTTCCAACACATCTAGCAAATCAAGATTGAATAACCATGAGGTGCTGTGGGCCATCGGCAACAGCAACAGAACTGTACTCAACCACAATCTGCAACCTCATGACCTGGCATAACCCTACTCGGCCACTACCACCAAACCAGGGGATCAACCCTTGTTCAGTGAAGAGTGCAGCAGGCCTGCCAGGAGAAGCACCGAGCATACCTAAAAATGTCATGTCAACCTGGTGAAGCTACGATACAGGACTACTTGCGTGGCAAACAGCATAAGCAGCAAGTGATGGACAGAGCTAAGCAATTCAATAGCCAACAGATCAGATATAAGCTCCACAGTCTCGTTGCATCCAGTCCTGAAAGGTGGTGGAAAATTAAACAACTCACTGGAGGAGGAGGCTCCAGAAATATCCCCTTCCTCAATGATGGGGCATCGCAGCACATCAGTGCAAAAGATAAGGCTGAAGAATTTGCAACAATCTCCAGCCACAAATGCCGAGTGGATGATTCATCTCGGCCTCCACCAGAGGTCCCCAGCATCACAGATGCCAGTCTTCAGCCAATTCAATTCACTTCATATGATATCAAGAAATGGCTGAAGGTACTGGATACTGCAAAGACCATGGGCCCTGATAATCTTCTGGCAATAGTGCTGAAGACTTGTGCTCCAGAACTTGCCACGCCCCAAGCCAAGCTGTTCCAGTATATCTGCCCAGCAATGCAGAAAATTACCTCGATATGTCCTGTACACAAAAAGCAGAACAAATCCAAACATCCCAATTACTGCCCCATCAGTCTACTCTCGATTATAAGTGAGGGGATGGAAGGGGTCATCAATAGCACTTTAAAGAAGCAATTGCTTAGTAATGACCTGCCCACTGATGCTCAGTTTTGGTTCTGCCAGGTTCATTTAGCTCCTGACCTCACTAAATTCTTGGGTTTGACATGGATAAAAGAGCTGAACTCTCGGGGTTGGATTTTCCCCCCGTTGCGGGGGAAGTTGATGGGCGCGTATGGGCGCGTTTCCGATCGGCACCCCAGATTGGAAGCGCGGCGCCATTTTACGTGGGCGGGCCAATTAAGGCCCGCCCAGCATGACATCCGCACAGAAGCACTATGCATGCGCACAAAAGAGTGCACTCGTCTCCCTGAGGCTAAGTGCTGCCTCAGGGAGATTGCCTCTACTTTCAAAAATATTAAAAATAGAAATAAAAAAAGTTCCCTTACATGTCTCCTCACGTGACAAAGTCACATGAGTTGGGACATGCCATAATTTTTACAAAATCTTTATTAAAATTTTTTAAAGCCTACATGAAACCTTATCCCATCTGTGGATGAGGTTTTATGTTTTTTCTACTTCCCGTCGCGGCTCCTGGCCTGTCTTGACATCAAGCCAACATTTGACCGAGTGTGGTATCAAGGAACCCAAGCAAAACTGGAGTCAATGGGAATCAGGGGGAAAACTCGCCACTGGTTGGAGTCATACCTAGCAGAAAGGGTGATTATTGAGGTTTTTGGAGTTCAATCATCTCAGCTCCAGGACATGACTGCAGGGATTCCTCAGGGTAGTGTCCTAGGCCCAACCATCTTCAGCTGCTCCATCAATGACTTTGAAATGAATTCTGTCGTCCTTACCTCGCCAGGCCTGCATGTGACTCCAGACTCACAGCATTATGGTTGACTCTTAAATGCCATCTGAAATAGTCTCGCAAGCCATTCAGTTGTAACAAACGGCTACATAGACACAAAAAAAAATGAAACCGCACAGACCACCCGGCATCGACCTAGGCACCAGAAACGACAATGGCAATCACAGCCCTGTTGACCCTGCAAAGTCCTCCTAACTAACATCTGGGAGCTAGTATCAAAATTGGGAGACCTGTCTCACAGACTAGACAAGCAACGGCCTGACATGGTCATCCTCACGGAATCACACCTTACAGATAATGTCCCAGACTCTGTCATCACCTTCCCTGGATATGTCCTGTCCCACCGGCAGGTCAGGCCCAGCAGAGGTGGTGGCACAGTGGTATACAGTCAGGAGGGAGTTACCCTGGGAGTCCTCAACATCGACTCTGGGCCCCATGAAGTCCATTGGCATCAGGGCAAACATGCTGATTACCACCTTCCGCCCTCCCTCAGCTGGTGAGTCAGTGCTCCTCCATGTTGAACATCACTTGGAGGAAGCACTGAGGGTGGCAAGGGTGCAGAATGTACTCTGGGTGGGGGACTTCAATGTCCATCACCAAGAGTGGCTCGGTAGTACCACTACTGACCGAGCTACCCGAGTCCTAATTGACATAGCTGCTGGACTGGGTCTGCGGCAGGTGGTGAGGGAACCAACAAGAGGGAAAAACATACTTGACCTCATCCTCACCAACCTGCCTGCCGCAGATGCAACTGTCCATGACAGTATCGGTAGGAGTGACCACTGCACAGTCATTGAGGAGACGAAGTCCCGCCTTCACGTTGAGGATACCCTCCATCGTGTTGTGTGACACTACCACCGTGCTAAATGCAATAGATTTCAAACAGATCTAGGAACTCAAGAATGGACATCCATGAGTCGCTGTGGACTATTAGCAGCAGCAGAATTGCACGCGAACACAATCTGTAACCTCATGGCCTGTCTCATGTGGTCCTCCCATAGCCAGTCGTGAATGGTGATGGATAGTTAAACAACTCACTGGAGGAGGAGGCTCCACAAATATCACCATCCTCAATGTTGGAGCAGCCCATCACAGTAGTGCAAAAGATAAGGCTGAAGCATTCGCAACAATCTTCAGCCAGAAGTGCCGAGTGGGTGGTCCATCTCAGCCTCCTTCGGAGGTTCCCAACATCATTGATGCCAGTCTTCAACCAAGTTCATTCACTCCACGTGATATCAAGAAACAGCTGAAGGCACTGGACACTGCAAAGGCTGTGGGCCCTGACAATATTCCGGCAACAGTACTGAAGACTTGTGCTCCAGAACTTGCCGTGCCCCTAGCCAAACTATAGTTACAACACTGGCATTTACCCGGCTACGTGGAAAATTGCCCTGGTATGTCCTGTACACAAAAAGCAGGACAAATCCAACCCAGTCAATTACGGCTCCATCAGTCTATTCTTGATCATCATTAAAGTAATGGAAGGGGTCATCAACAGTGCTATTAAGCAGCACTTGCTTAGCAATAACCTGCTCACTGATGCCCAGTTTGGGTTCAGCCACAGCCACTCAGCTCTTGACCTCATTACAGCCTTGGTTCAAACATGGACAAAAGAGCTGAACTCCTGTGGTGAGTTGAGAGTGAGAGTGGCTGCCCTTGTCATCAAGGCAGCATTTGACTGAGTGTGGCATCAAGGAGCCCGAGCAAAACTGGAGTCAATGGGAATTCGGGAGAAACTCTCCACTGGTTGGAGTCATACCTAGCACAAAGGAAGATGGTTGTGGCTGTTGGAGGTCAGTCATCTCAGCCTCAGGACACCACTGCAAGAGTTCCTCAGGGTAGTATCCTGGGCTCAACCATCTTCAGCTGCTTCATCAATGACCTTCCTTCCATCATAAGGTCAGAAGTGGGGATGTTCACTGATCATTGCACTATGTTCAGCTCCATTCACGACTCCTCAGATACTGAAGCAGTCCATGTCCAAATGCAGCAAGACCTGGACAATATCCAGGCTTGTGGTGACAAGTGGCAAGTGACATTCAGGCCACACAAGTGTCAGGCAATCACCATAAGAAATAGGAGCTTCCCCCTTGTTGGCTTTGGCTGCCTGTGCATAAGTGAGGCAGCGTTTGGGGCAGGTCCTGTAGAGGTGGCCTGCCTCACCACACAAGTTGCAGCACTTAGTCTATTTGTAGTCCTTTGTCTGGTGCCCTTCCTGTTTGCAGTTCTTGCAGAGGGCAGCGCTGCAGTTGGCCGCCACATGACCAGACTTGCCGCATGAATGACAACGTTTGGGCTGCCTAGCATTGACAAGGTAGCCACGGCTTCCCCCGATAGCGAAGCTGGAAGGAGGGTGCAAGATGGCTTCCTTACCATCGGTCTTGAGCATGACCTTAACCTGACATTTCATATCTAAATCCAGAAGGCGCCTCTAATCTCGGTGCACCTCCCAACCTTGTCGACGTGCCTGGTGAGGAAGGTAAACACATCGGCGGCAGGGACATAGGGGTTGTAGAGATGCACCGTCACCACAAGGTCCCGTTGCAACAGCAGAGCAAAGAGCGGCTCCACCGTCAGGATCTTCATCTCCAGCTGGTCTCTCTTCTCCTCGAGCACCTTCAGGAACTTGATGCAAGCTGCCACACGCTTGAAAGTCACATTGAAACATCCAGCGCTGGGGAAGTCTTGCAGGGAGTAGATCTCCTCCGCTTCAAATCCATACACCTTCAACAGGAGCCGCTTGATGAAGAAGGCTCGATCCATGGGTGCTCCTCCTTCGCTGTCCTTCACCGTGACCCAGACGGTGTTAGGTACCCCATGGTATGGGGCGCGACTGGTTATAGCCATCGCTTCATGACTACACTCGATCTTAGCCAAAAGGCTGAGAAGCTTCAGTCACTTCTCAGCAGCACCGTCTGTTGGATGCTCTTCCTCCTGGTAAGTACAAGAGTCCTTCTCCTCGATTCCCTCCTGAGTCGCGCTGTCTGCAGTGACTTCTCCCAGAATGCTTCAGTCACTTCTCACCAGCGCCCTCTGTTGGACGCCATCTCCACCAAGAGAGAATCCAACCATCGCCCCTTGATGTTCAATGGCATTATCCTCACTGAATCCCCCACTATCAACATCATGGGGGTTACCATTGACCAGAAACTGAACTGGACTAGCCATGTAAATACTGTGGCTACAAGAGCAGGTCAGAGGCTAGGAATCATGCGATGAGAAACTCACTACCTGATTCCTCAAAGCTTGTCCACCATCTACAAGGCACAAGTCAGGAATGTGACGGAATACTCCCACTTGCCCAGATGCGTGCAGCTCCTACAACACTGGAGAAGCTAGACACCGTCCAGGACAAAGCAGTCCGCTTGATTGGCACCACATCCACAGACATTCACCCCCTCCACCACCAATGCACAGTAGCAGCAGTGTGTACCACCTACAAGATGCACTGCACGAATTCAACAATGCTCCTTAGACAGCACTTCCAAACCTACAACCACTGCCACCTAGAAGGATAAGGGCAGCAGATAAATGGGAACACCACCACCTGGAAGATCCTCCAAGACACTCACCATCTGACTTGGAAACATATCGCCATCCTTTCAATGTCACTGGATCAAAATCCTCAAACTCCCTTCCTAACAGCACTGCAGATGTACCTACACTACATGGACTGCAGTGGTTCAAGAAGGCAACTCACCACCACCTTCTCAAGGGATCTAGGGATGGGCAAGAAATGCTGGCCCAGCCAGCGAAGCCCGCATCCCGTGAATGAATTTTTTAAAAAATAGGTCAGAAGTGGGGATGTTCGCTGATGATTGCATAATGTTAGCACCATTCACGACTCCACTGAAAATTAAGCTGTCCATGTCCAAATGCAGCAAGACCTGGACAATATCCAAGCTTGGGCTGACAAGTGGCAATTAACATTCAGGCCACACAAGGGCTGGCAATAATCATCTCCAACGAAAGTGAATCTAACCATCGCCACTTGACATTCAATGGCATTACCATCACTGAATCCCCCTCTATCAACATCTTGGGGGTTATCACTGACCAGAAACTGAACTGGAAAAGCCATATAAATACTGTGGCTACAAGAGCAGGTCAGAGGCTAGGAATCCTGCAGTGAGTAACTCACCTCCTGACTCCCCAAAGCCTGTCCAACAAGTACAATGCACAAGTCAGGAGTGTGATGGAATATTCTCCACTTGCCTGGATGAGTGCAGTTCCAACTACACTCAAGAAACTCAACTCCATCCAGGACAAAGCAGCCTGCATTCACTCCCTCCACTACCAACTCACAGTGGCAGCAGTGTGTACTATCTACAAGATGCACTGCAAGGACTCACCAAGGTTCCTTCGACAGCACCTTCCAAACCCACAACAGCTACTCAAAGGACAAGGGCAGCAGATACATGGAAATACCACCACCTGGAAGTTCCCCTCCAAGTCACCCACTATCCTGACTTGGAAATATTTTGCCATTCCTTCACTGTGGCTGGGTCAAAATCCTGGAACTCTCTCCCTAATAGCATCGTGGGTGTACCTACACCACTTGGACCGCAATGGTTCAGGAAGGCAGCTCTCCACCACCTCAAGGGCAACTAGGGGTGGGCAATAAAAGCTGGCCTAGCCATTGATGCCCACAACCCACAAATTAATAAAAAAACATAGCACTGTTGTGGTCCTGGTCCACCACTTTGCTGAGGATTGAGATTAGACTGGCAGGACAACAATTAGCTGGGTTGGCTTTCTCACGCTTTTTACAGACAGGACATACATAGACAATTTTCCACATTGTCGGGTAGATGCCAGTGCTGTAGATGTACTGGAAAAGTGCAGCCGGGGGCATGGCTGGTGCTGGAACACCAGTACTATTGCATAATGTCATCAGTATCCAATTCGTTCAGCTATTTCTTGATATCACATTGAATGAATCAAATTGGCTGAAGGCTGGCAAGTGTGACGCTGTTAACCTCAGGAGGCGGCCGAGATGGATCATCCACTCGGCACTTCTTGCTGAAGATTGTTGCAAATGCTTCAGCCTTGTCTTTTGCACTGATTTGCTGGGCTCACTTATCATTGAGGATGGAGATCTTAGCTCTTCCATTGGTTTGTTGTTTAATTATCCATCACCATTCACAACTGAATGTGCAGTACTGCAGAGCTTAGATCTGATCTAATTGTGGGAATGCTTATCTCTGGCTATCACATGCTGCTTCCGCTGTTCAGCATGCAATTGATCCTGTGTTCTCACTTCACCATGTTGACATCTCATTTTTAGATGGATGCCCAGATAACAATTGCTAGGCCTCTTCAAAATCTATCCCATTCAACACAGTAGTCGTGCCACACAACAGGATGCCGGGTATCCTCAAAGTGAAGAGGGAACTTGGTCTCCACAAAGCCTGTGCGATGCTCACGCATACCAATACTGTTATAGACCACATCTGTGACAGGTAGACTGGTGAGGATGAGGTCAAGCAGGTTTCTATGACGAATGTCACAGGACTGCTTGTAGGCGAGCCACAGTGGATGTGTGAGGATGGTGCAGGACAGACGAGAATGACATGTCATGAGTGCAGATCTCCTGGCAGGAGTAGGTCCAAGTAGCAAGCAAGTCTCTGAGCTGTGTCATCTCCTTAAATCTGACCTCCTTGAGGATGGCCCTGCCAGTGTCCGTCACGGTCAGCATTGCCGGACTGTACGACGTGAAATCTACAGACAGCACAGCCTCACAATCCTTCCTACTCGCTATCATAGAGATGATAGCACGGAGGAGAGTCTGGACAAACTGCTAACTCTGGACAATCTGACAAAGGTTGTCAAGTCACTCAAGAGGTATGATACTCCCAGAACTGAAGGCTAACTCGGCGAGTTGCATTCAACTCTGTGGGAGTGCATTGGCCCAGAACTGCCAGAAGTCTGTGAGAGTATGCTTCTGGCCAGCAGCATGTCAGAATCCATGAGAAAAGAAATCATCACCCTCATTAACAAATAGAAAGGGAGGAAATTAAAAATTGATGGATCATTTCGCTATTTTGTGTGGATACAAAATTTTGTCCAAGGTCATCGCCAATTGGGTCAAATATGCTCTGGAATGAAATAATCACAATCATAGAATAGTTACAGCACAGGAGAAGCCATTCAGCCCATCATGTTCTTGCTGGCTCTCTGTGAGAGAAACTCAGTTAGTCCCACTCCTTGCCTTTTCCCCATAACTTTGCAAATCATTTCTCTTCAGGCAACCATCTGACTCTCTTTTGAAAACCACAAATGAATCTGTCTCCACCGCACTCTCAGGCAGTGCATTCAAGTTCCTAAGCAATCACTTTTAAAATTGTTTTTCCTTAAAACACCATTGGTTCTTTTGTCAATCACTTTCAATCAGTGTCCTCTGGTTGATGATCTGAGTTGGTGATTCACCTTGTTCAGACCTGCACTTTACTGTTCTGCATCACTCACTTTAATCAGTCTTGGCTTTATTTCTCTCCCTCTGCTGCAGTCTCTCTGAAATCACTGTTCTCAACCAAACATTTCTCTATCTCCCTCTGTTGGAGACTCTCTGTATCACTCACTACGCTCTGTCTTGCCTTTGTTGGGGGAGCTGTATTGTCACTGGACTGGGTTTGAATCCCACCACGGCAGATGGAGAAATTTGAATCCAATAAGAATATCTGGAATTAAAAGTCTGATGATGACCATGAAACCATCGTCGATTATTGTAAAAACCCATCTGGTTCCAGCTGTAGTTTAGGGAAGGAAATCTACTGTCCTTACCTGGCCTGGCCTACAGGTGACGCCAGCCCCACAGCAATGTGGTTGCTTCTTAAGTGCCCTCTAAACAAGGGCAATTGGGGATGGGCAATAAATGCTGTCCAAGCCAGTGATGCCCACATCCCGTGTACGGATAAAAGAGAATGATCTCCGTCTATTAGTGTCTCTTTGAAATCAATCAAACATTTATTTATCTTCCTCTCGGTATCATTTACTGTACTCATTCCTGGCCTTATCTGTCTCCCACTATTGGAGTCTCTCTGTTCGGTGCACTCAATCAAACATTTATCCATCTCCCTCTGCTGGAGACTCTCCATATCACTCACTGTAGTCAGCTACAACACAGAACTAAATACATGATAAACAATGGAAACAACATGCTATGTGATTCCACATGCTAGGTGATTCCACAACAACTGGATGAGATAAAGTCTTTGAAATCCTGCCACATCCAGTTGTGAATTGTAGTGACAATTAAACAACTAAGGGGAGGAGCAAACAAAATGAATATCCTCCTCCTGAACAGTGAGGGAGCCCAGCACGTCAAGGTTGAAGCACTTGTAAACACCTTCAGCTGGAAGTGCCACGTAGATGATCCAGCTCCGCCTCCTCCTGCAATCCTCAAGTCATTCTTCCTTCATTTCGAATCATTCCAACAGACATGAAAAAACTGCACTTTGCCTTGGATACTCAAAGACGATGGGCCCTGACAATGTCCAGCTGTGGTGCTGAAGATTATGCTCCAGAACTAACAACGTTCCTCACCAAGCTGTTCCAGTACAGCTACAGCACTCTTCTCTAACACCCAGGGGAGTCTGGGCGATGCCATCACCATTGGCTGTCCCTTGATTTGAGGATGATGTCAATTTAGGGTCACAAGTTTCTACCATGGATCTACATCTGACTGAACAGGTCAATCCTCAACCTGTGGATCTTTATGCACATGGGGCAGGTCATCTCACAAGATAGTCAGATTTGAGGTGCAGATTTTGCTTCGTTTTCATTCCTTCCAGGCAGCCGTTTCACCTCATTATTAATCTTAGGCCTCAAAGCATGATGCAGCCTGATACCTGATCTCAGCATTCTGAATGATTGGTAGCAAGCTTCCCCCAGTCATTAATGTCAATGCCATCTTGCTTCAAGGAGGGCTTCAGAGTGTCTTTGAATCCATTTATTTGTCCTTCCCAAGAATGTTGGCCATTTGAGAGATGAGAATGGGACATCGCAGGGAGACAGTATTTGGCCAAACAGACACAGAAGCCAGTCCATCGACATTGATTTTTCAGGAGCATTTCCTGAATGCTTGTGGACCTGGGTTTAAGGGCAGATGGGTTTGTTTGACAGGGAAACAGAAAGGTGAACTCAGTTTCAGAATGCTGGGTTGAAGAGGTGGGGGGTGGGTGGGGGGGGGGTACGAGTTGGTGGTGCAGGTGGGTGACAACCTGCCCATCACACCACGGCTCTGGGGAACCTGGAGCAATGCAGTGTCCAGTGCGCACCAACTCCAGGAGGCTGGGAGCAGCAACATGACCAGGGCACCCCAGTGCCGGGAAACCAAGAGCAACAATGTCCCAGAAAATGAACTGAGCGACAAGCCAGCATGAATGAGGGGCAGCGCAAATCACTTTACTTTCATGACACAGCCCACCACCCGCCAATGCTGCCATGATGAACAACCCTCTGGTGGGTCACAGGAACATGGTTGTTGTTGTTGGAGGTCTGTCACCTTAGCTCCAGGACATCACTGCAGGAGTTCCTCAGGATAGTGTCATAGGCCCAACCATCTTCAGCTGCTTCCTCAATGACCTTCTTTCCATCAGAAGGTCAGAAGTGGGGATTTTCGCTGATGACTGCACAATGTTCAGCACCATTTGCGACTCCTCAAACACTGAAGCCGTGTCCAAATGCAGCAAGACCAGGACAATATCCAGGCGTGGGCTGACAAGTGGCAAGTAACATTCGTGCCAAACAAGTGTCAGACAATGACCATCTCCAACAAGAGAGAATCCAACCATCGCTCCTTGATAAAAAACAAAAACAGAATTACCTGGAAAAACTCAGCAGGTCTGGCAGCATCAGCGGAGAAGAAAAGAGTTGACGTTTCGAGTCCTCATGACCCTTCGACAGAACTTGAGTTCGAGTCCATCACCGCTTGATGTTCAATGGCATTACCATCACTGAATTCCCCACTATCAACATCCTGGGGGTTACCAATGACCAGAAACTGAACTGAACCAGCCATATAAATACTGTGGCTACAAGAGCAGGTCAGAGGCTGGGAATCCTGTTGAGAGTAACCCATTTCCTGACACCCCAAAACCTGTCCACCATCTACAAGGCACAAGTCAGGAGTGTGATGGAATACTCCCCACTAGCCCAGATGAGTGCAGCTCCCACAACACTCAAGAAGTTCAACACCGTTTAGGACAAGCAGCCTTGCTTGATTGGCACCCCATCCACAAACATTCACTCCCTCCACCATTGTTGCACAGTAGCAGCATTGTGTGTGTACCATCTACAAGATGCACTGCAGGAACTCACCAAGGCTCCATGGATAGCATCTGCTAGACCCACGACCACTACCATCTAGAAGGACAAGGGCAGCAGATAGATGGGAACACCACCTCCTTGCAGTTCCCCTCCAAGTATCTTACCATCCTGACTTGTAAATATATCGCTGTTCCTTTATTGTCACTGGATCAAAATCCTGGAACTCCCTCCCTAACAGCACTGTGGGTGTAGCTACACCACAGGGACAAAATCCTGGAACTCCCTCCCTAACAGCACTGTGGGTGTAGCTACGCCACAGGGACAAAATCCAGGAACTCCCTCCCTAACAGCGCCGTGGGTGTACCTACACCACAGGGGACAAAAACCTGGAACTCCCACCCTAACAGCGCTGTGAGTGTACCTACACCACAGGGACAAAATCCTGGAACTCCCTCCCTAACAGCGCTGTGGGTGTACCTACACCACAGGGACAAAATCCTGGAACTCCCTCCCTAACAGCACTGTGGGTGTAGCTACACAACAGGGACAAAATCCTGGAACTCCCTACCTAACAGCACTGTGGGTGTACCTACACCACAGGAACAAAATCCTGGAGCTCCCTCCCTAACAGCACTGTGGGTGTACCTACACCACAGGGGACAAAATCCTGGAGCTCCCTCCCTAACAGCACAGTGGGTGTACCTACACCACAGGGGACAAAATCCTGGAGCTCCCTCCCTAACAGCACTGTGGGCGTAGCTACACCACAGGGACAAAATCCTGGAACTCCCTCCCTAACAGCACTGTGGGCGTAGCTACACCACAGGGACAAAATCCTGGAACTCCCTCCCTAACAGCGCTGTGGGTGTACCTACACCATAGGGACAAAATCCTGGAACTCCCTCCCGAACAGCGCTGTGGGTGTACCTACACCATAGGGACAAAATCCTGGAACTCCCTCCCTAACAGCACTGTGGGTGTAGCTACACCACAGGGACAAAATCCTGGAACTCTCTACTTAACAGCACTGTGGGTGTACCTACATCACAGGGGACAAAATCCTGGAGCTCCCTCCCTAACAGCACTGTGGGTGTAGCTACACCACAGGGGACAAAATCCTGGAGCTCCCTCCCTAACAGCACAGTGGGTGTGCCTATACCATAGGGGACAAAATCCTGGAGCTCCCTCCCTAACAGCACTGTGGGTGTAGCTACACCACAGGGACAAAATCCTGGAGCTCCCTCCCTAACAGCGCTGTGGGTGTACCTACACCACAGGGACAAAATCCTGGAACTCCCTCCCTAACAGCACTGTGGGTGTAGCTACACAACAGGGACAAAATCCTGGAACTCCCTACCTAACAGCATTGTGGGTGTACCTACACCACAGGAACAAAATCCTGGAACTCCCTCCCTAACAGCACTGTGGGTGTAGCTACACCACAGGGACAAAATCCTGGAACTCCCTCCCTAACAGCACTGTGGGTGTAGCTACACCACAGGGACAAAATCCTGAAACTCCCTCCCTAACAGCACTGTGGGTGTACCTACACCACAGGGACAAAATCCTAGAACTCCCTCCCTAACAGCGCTGTGGGTGTACCTACACCACAGGGACAAAATCCTGGAACTCCCTCCCTAACAGCACTGTGGATGTAGCTACACCACAGGGACAAAATCCTGGAACTCCCTCCCTAACAGCACTGTGGGTGTACCTACATCACAGGAACAAAATCCTGGAGCTCCCTACTTAACAGCACTGTGGGTGTAGCTACACCACAGGGGACAAAATCCTGGAGCTCCCACCCTAACAGCACTGTGGGTGTAGCTACACCACAGGGGACAAAATCCTGGAGCTCCCTCCCTAACAGCACTGTGGGTGTAGCTACACTACAGGGACAAAATCCTGGAACTCCCTCCCTAACAGCACTGTGGGTGCAGCTACACCACAGGGACAAAATCCTGGAACTCCCTCCCTAACAGCACTGTGGGTGTACCTACACCACAGGGACAAAATCCTGGAACTCCCTCCCTAACAGCACTGTGGGTGTACCTACACCACAGGGGGACAAAATCCTGGAACTCGCTCCCTAACAGCATGTGGGTTTACCTACACCACTGGGACAAAATCCTGGAACTCCCTCCCTAACATCGCTGTGGGTGTACCTACACTACATAGGGGACAAAATCCTGGAACTCCCTCCTGAACAGCGCTGTGGGTGTACCTACACCACAGGGGACAAAATCCTGGAACTCCCTCCCTAACAGCACTGTGCGTGTACCTACACCACAGGGACTGCAGCGGTTCAAGATGGCAGCTCACCACCACCTTCTCATGGACAACTAGGGAAGGGCAATAAATGCTGACCCAGCCAGCGAAGCCAAACCCCATGGATGAATAAAAAAAAGCTCTTATTGTATGAGGATCACAGCCAGACATAGCTTCAGCCTTTTTAAAAGCTCATTGACCAGTTTTAAAATTTTACAAATTAGCCATGAGGATAAATATATATATAGTGTGAGGTCTTAGCCCAGTTACAGTGGACACAATGTGGCTACAAAAGAATTTATCCCAATCAGATTAGAAGAGAACTTAGAAACCAAAGTTATACCGTATATAAAATCTTCTGTCACGGATAAGTTCAAAAGAACAGATTGAACATGTTCATTGTTCTATTATTAAGATTAATTATACACCAAGGCTATGATCACTTAAGCTAAATTAAAGAACATGTCAGACAATCCATGGGTGACCAGACCCCATTAACACATGGAGAGGGAGGGCCTTGAACCTTCTCTCAGCATTAAAAAAATCTCATCTCCAGGGACACAGTGAGTTTGTCGTATTCTGACTGAAGATAAGGAGATGTATGCTTTCATGGACTTGATCACCCCTCAAAGATCGTAGAGGACTTATGGATGAGATAAATATACTCCATGTTTTGGGTGTTGTACTTCAAGTTAGTTCAGTGCAGAAAGAAGACAGAGGATGATACCTATGAGAAGGTTTAGTTGTACAGGTGTATCATTCCTACATATTTTGATTGAACTAATTCTATAGCGTAAAGCACCTTTTTTTTATTTTTCTTGGATTGTATGTTTAAAATTGGACTGTGGCTTTAAAATCTACCAGGGCTGCAGTTGAAACACATGTTCACTGGAATAGGATGAAGAATATCTACAAAGTTGCTATCCAGGAACATAAAGTGCCATAAGAGAACAGGATGGTGCCAGAAAGGGGTTCTGGATGAGGGGGAACTGCCTAACAACAGCATTTTAATTGGCTCCTGACCAGGTGACCAGAGTTTTGTGTGGTAACATTGCTGACAGAATATCTCTTAGCCTGCAAAGAGGGAAGACCTGAAACCCCTCTCTCCTGTGTTTGTAAGATTCCAGCAATTCTACCATAGTAGCTAGCTGGCTATCCTTCATATCTCTGTGACCTGCTTTCTCTGAAAACCCCTGTCAAGAAGAAAAGGGGAAAAATCAGCAGTAGAGACATTCAACCAGTAAACCGCAGACTGAAAGTGCTGGGAGACCACCTCATATCATCAACAACAAACTGCAAGGAATTTGGAAAACATCAATCAAAATCAACCCAACTAATCCTATACTCCGGATTGGTGCTAGTGAACTGTTTTATCTCACCCTTAAAATCCATGTTTTGTGTGTCTTATCTGTATGTGAATGTTTGTGTATCAGAGTTTAGGAAGGGGTAGAGTTTAAGTTATTGAGTTAGAAGTTAGCAGTTCATATTTCTTTCTTTTGCCACTAGTTAAAGACAATTTATTCAATAAACAGCTATTTACTTATTCAGTTTACAAACCTGGTGCTCATATTCTAAATTAAACAGTTAGGTAGGATTGGGGCAATCTGGTGGTTTGGTCAAATGTTTCACATTTGTCATGGCTCAGAGAACACTGGGGCTTGATATTACAGCACACTGTCCCCAGTGAGTCATGACAAAGTTTGGGGCTCAAGTCCGGGATATTTTGGAACAAAAGACAATGATGATTTGGGTGTAGATTTAGTAAGTAACAAAACTGAAAAGGAAACACCAGGTTTGTATGATTAAAAATAAGATGGCACTCGAAACTGCTAAAACTTACTTACAAATGGAAGAGGTAAGAGTCATGACAGTAATATAATTCCATAATTCTATTTTACAACTCTATACTAATTTATATCTTTTCTTTAAATAAAGCTTCTTTGAATTTACTATTTGAAGCATCTCGCTTTACCTTGTGGGTTTAAAGTATCATTGGAATCTGAGAGTTAAAACAAATTACTGGAGAATTGGGCTGATTCCAATTGGAATCCATCGTAAAGTTCCTACACCAAGCACATAGATCATTAAATTGTCATGTCCAGGTACAGAAAATAATCAAAAAGGTTGATAGAATGCTGGCTTTTATATCGAGAGGACTGGAACACAAGCGGGTAGATGTCACACTTCAGTCTAGACAAAGCCTTGGTTAGATCACACCTGGAGTTACTATGAGCAGCTCTGGACACCGCACATTAGGAAGGATATATTGGTCTTGGAGGGAGCACAGTGTAGATTTACCAGCATGAGACCCAGGCACTAAGGGCTAAGGTACAAGAAGAGCTTGAATTCCCTGGAATTTAGAAGGTGTGGATGACTTGATCAACGTTTTCATGCTATTGAAGGGAACAGACAGGTTAGATTGGGAGAAAGTATTCCCACTGGTTGGGGGAGTTTAAGATGAGAGAGCATGGTCTAAAAATTTCAGGAGTGAAATTTGGAAACACTTTGTCATGTAAAGCATGGCAGAAGTTTGAAACTCTTCCTCAATTGGATCAATTGTGAATTTTAAATCGGAGCTGATAGATTTCTGTTAACCAATGTTATTAAGGGATATAGGGCAATAGCAGGTATATGGAATTGGATCACAGATCAGTCATGATCTCAGTGAATGGCAGAACAGACTCCAAAGGCATCATGGCCTCCTCCTATTCCTCTGTTCATTCCAGTGAAGGAGGACAGTGTGAGATGAAGAATTTTCTCCAGCTCTGAACTTGTTTATCAACTGTTAAAATCTCTCACCTCCACCAGTCCTGACGATACAACCTGAAATGTTAAATCTGTTTCTCCCTCCACAGATGCTGCCTGTTCCGCTGAGCTTTTCTGTTTTATTATCAGCAGTCGGTTCCTTGTAATAAGAACCCGTGGCCACTGGGTGACAGTGTTACAACACCAGAGGGGCTGCTCGTGAGCTTACAGCACAGGAGGAGCCCACAGGGCCAGAGTGGCCTGAACAAGTGGGAGCTATGCCTGAGGCTGAACTAGTCTGTTCACAACCTTGGTGTTATATTTGATCCTGAGATGAGCTTCCAACCACACGTCCACACCATCACTACGACCGCCTATTTCTACCTGGGTAACATCACTCGACTTTACCCCTGTCTCAGCTCATCTGTTGCTGAATCCCTCGTTTGTTCATTTGTCACCTCTACACTCGACTATTCGAACACAGACCTGGCTAGCTTCCCACCTTACAGCCTCCATAGAGCTCACCAAACTGACCATGACACTGCAGGACAGTAAGCCTTGTAAAGAAATGTGGTAGTGATAGGGGACAGTATAGTCAGGGGGAATAGATACTGTTCTCTGCAGCCACAACCGGAACTTCCAAAGGTTGTGTTTCCTGCTCGGTGACATGGTTAAAGACACCTGAAGAACTTGGGGTGGGGGTTAGAGAATCCAGATGTCATGGTCCACATAGAAAACAACGACTTACCTGGAACTGGCAACGATCTTCTCAAAGAGTTTGAGTAGTTAGGGTGCAGAACTTCACAGGGAATAATCTCTGGATTGTTCCCTGAGCCACGCGTCAATTAGCAGAGGGTCAAGCAGATCAGAGTTCAAACATATGTTCGAAGGACTGGTGTGGGAGAAAGGGGTTTTCCTTCATAGGACAAAGGCCCCAGGGCAGGGGAAAGAGGGATTTGTTCCATTGGGAAAGGCTGAACTTCAATGGGCCGGGACCAGTGTCTCAGTGAGTCGAATAACGAGGGCTGTAGAGAGGGCTTTAAACTAATGAAGTGGGAATAGGAAGATTCAGGAAAGGATATATTCAGAAGCAATAAAGAAAATGTCAAGGCTGCTGAGTAAAGTGGTATTTGGGGAAAAATGAGCTGAGTAGATCAGGAAGAGACAGCGAGAGTAACAAAGGTAACGTGGCATTAGTGACAAACACTGAGAACTGGGTCCGGTTCTGGTTAGACTGCACCTTGAGAGACTGGGTCCAGTTCTGTTCAGACTGCATCTTGAGTGCTGAATCCCGTTCTGGTCACTGAGGCTGGTCTATCAACTGCTGGAGGCAACGCCGAGAATACCCATGAATCTGATTCTCCCAGTTACAGGTGGAGTAGCAGAGTGCAGATTTCCAGTTATAAGGACAGACTGAGGAGACCTGAGTTTTTGAAATTGGATCGAAGTGTCTGAGAGGTCAGTTCTCAAAGTGCTTTCCAGTCCAGGTAAATGTCCCTCCAGCTGTAATGAATAAATGGTGGAGCTTAAGAACATAGGAGCAGGAGTTGGCTATTTAGTTCCTCGAGCCTATTGCACCATTCAATGTGATCTCAGCTGACCTGTAACATCTCCAGCATAAACACCTCTGCCCCATGTCCCACAATGCCTTGAGTTAACAAAAGCCCATCAACCTCAGGCTTAAAGTTAAGAATTGACCGGCTTCAACTGCCATTCGCAGAAGTAAAATTCCAGACTACTACTACTCTTTGTGTGTAGAAATGTTTCCTTATTTCACTCCTGAAGATCTGGCGCTATCTTCTACGCTGTGCCCCCTGATCCTAGATTTCCCAGTCAGTGGAAATAGTTTTTGATGCCTTGGCACTCTGACACCTCAGTCATGATAAAAGCCCATCTCCCTGGATGTAAAACACTGAATCTGCTGAAAGGAAATGAAGTCATTGTAGTACCTTTGAGAGCAGGAGGACTATTACAAAGAACAGGAGGCAATTTGGGATTTTACCTGGAGAAACCTCTTTCCATGAATCATCCATTCTAACTGTCAATTTGTAGTCTGGTTGATCAGCTAAAATTTTATGCACCACTTCATGATCAACACATGATTCTTGTTACAGAGTCCATTGCTAAAAGATTCTCAGCTGCTCTATTCATAACCTTGATATGCATATTTTCACACATATCTCTGGAACTATCATTGGCAATTTCTGCTTCTGCTTTGGTCAGCATCACAGATTAACATCCATATTCCATCAATATTACCAACACTCACCTCCTTCATCAGTCAGAAACTTTGCTGATGTTCTAAGTCCGGTCTCGATCCAGTTCCACAGAATTTTGTCAATAACACCCTTTTTGTCCTTGCTAGATATTAATGCAGAAATACAGATCTGGACAGTCAGGTTAATAAATTGTACAATGAAAATATTTCTCTTTTTATCCCATATCTTCAGATCCATGGCACCTACCTTGTTAAAGTCACCTTCCAATGGAAGGCCTAGAATACAACAAGGTGGTGCCCTTCAATACTTTTCACAGATTTCCCAATTCTCATGAATCCCTTCTACTAGCCTCATATTTACCAGTAATAATTCTCTAACACTCTGATGAGAACCATCATGTTTTGTGAAGCAGGATAAAATAATGGTAAACTGCAGATCAACTGATTTTCCAAAAGTAATTGTGTTATCCTGCTCCATGTCAAGTTTCCTTTGTGTCTTTTTCATATCGAAGGCTTCCTCAGCAGCATAGTTATCTCACTCAAGCCGACAACTGTATTTATACGTTAGCTTACTTCTGCTCTTTTAAATGGAATTATCATTCTCCTTAATGACCTCAAGGTGTTGCCATCAACAACCTAAAGCAAGGAGTCCTTTTATATTCCGTCATCCTGTGGCAGACCTCACTCTGTGTTTCAGTCTGCATACCAGACCTTTGGAAGGGTATGTCGGCCTTGGGGAGAGCACAGTGTAGATTTACCAGGACAATTCCTGGTCTCCAAGGGTTAAATTACAAGGAGAGGTTACACAAACTCGGGTTGTGCTCTCTGGAATTTCGGAGCTGATTTGATCAAAGCTTTCAAGATATTAAGAGAAGGAGGGGGGCAGTATTGCTCTGGGACGTTGGTTCAAGTCTCACCATGGCAGATGGTTAATTTCAATTCAAAAATACAGCTGGAATTAAAAGTCTAATGATGACTATGAAACCATTGTCGATTGTTGCACTAATGCCCTTTAAGGGATGGAAATCTGCCATCCTTACCAGGTCTGGCCTGTGTGTGACACCAGGCCCACAGCAATGTCGTTAACTCTTAAATGGCCTAGCAAGCCACTCAGTTCACAAGGGCAATTAGGGATGGGCAATTGATGCTGGCCCAGCCAATGATGCCTACATCCTATGAACAAATAAAAACAAAGGATAAATCTAAACTCATCATATTTGACTGTCTGAGACAGAGTGCAATTCAGGAGACGAGGTGTATTGGAAAAGAGAGGGTCATTGGAAATGGAAAGACCCTCGTAAAGTCATAGGTCGTGATGGGAAGACAGTTGTTATCAAACCTGGCAATGTAGGGATTTGGACTCTAGACTAAACCCCAGCGTAAGAATATTCTTGTTGAGGAATAACCATGTTGACAAAAAGGACAATCACTAAGTTACAATACAAACTAACAAGGTTTATTGGATAGTAAAGATTGATGCTTAACATTCCATTAGGTTGATTCATGGCACGATACACAAATTCAGCACATGTCGATCTGCCTTTTCCGTAGATCCTGGGATTTCTGGAGTCTTCTCTTGGTTCCTTGAACCTGGTCTCTTGACACATAACATCCTTTGTGATTTTAGTTTAGTGAACTTTATAACATACGTCCAAATCCCTTTCCAGCTTTAAGACTACAACTCCAGTGGATCATTTTCCAACCCACAACTTCCTAGTCTACCTTACCTGCTGAAGCTTCCAGTCCACCTTAACTGCTGAAGCTCCTGTCCACCTTAACTGCTGAAGCTTCCCGTCCACCTTAACAGCTGAAGCTTCGTCCACCTTAACTGCTGAAGCTTCCTGTCCACCTTAACTGCTGAAGCTTACAGTCCACCTTAACAGCTGAAGCTTCCCGTCCACCTTAACTGCTGAAGCTTCCCGTCCACCTGAACTGCTGAAGCTTCCTGTCCACCTTAACTGCTGAAGCTTCCAGTCCACCTTAACAGCTGAAGCTTCCCGTCCACCTTAACTGCTGAAGCTTCCCGTCCACCTTAACAACTGAAGCTTCCAGTCCACCTTAACTGCTGAAGCTTCCAGTCCACCTTAACAGCTGAAGCTACCCGCCCACCTTAACTGCTGAAGCTTCCCGTCCACCTTAACAGCTGAAGCTTCCCGTCCACCTTAACTGCTGAAGCTTCCCGTCCAGCTTAACTGCTGAAGCTTCCAGTCCTCCTTAACTGCTGAAGCTTCCCGTCCATCTTAACAGCTGAAGCTTCCCGTCCACCTTATCTGCTGAAGCTTCCAGTCCACCTTAACAGCTGAAGCTACCCGCCCACCTTAACTGCTGAAGCTTCCCGTCCACCTTAACTGCTGAAGCTTCCCGTCCATCTTAACAGCTGAAGCTTCCCGTCCACCTTAACTGCTGAAGCTTCCCGTCCAGCTTAACTGCTGAAGCTTCCAGTCCTCCTTAACTGCTGAAGCTTCCCGTCCATCTTAACAGCTGAAGCTTCCCGTCCACCTTATCTGCTGAAGCTTCCAGTCCACCTTAACAGCTGAAGCTACCCGCCCACCTTAACTGCTGAAGCTTCCCGTCCACCTTAACTGCTGAAGCTTCCCGTCCATCTTAACAGCTGAAGCTTCCAGTCCACCTTAACAGCTGAAGCTTCCAGTCCTCCTTAACTGCTGAAGCTTCCTGTCGACCTTAACAGTTGAAGCTTCCAGTCCACCTTAACAGCTGAAGCTTCGTCCACCTTAACTGCTGAAGCTTCCTGTCCACCTTAACAGCTGAAGCTTCCCGTCCACCTTAACAGCTGAAGCTTCCAGTCCACCTTAACTGCTGAAGCTTCCAGTCCACCTTAACAGCTGAAGCTTCCAGTCCACCTTAACAGCTGAAGCTTCCAGTCCACCTTAACTGCTGAAGCTTCCCTTCCACCTTAACTGCTGAAGCTTCCCGTCCACCTTAACTGCCGAAGCTTCCCGTCCACCTTAACAGCTGAAGCTTCCCGTCCACCTTAACTGCTGAAGCTTCCCGTCCACCTTAACTGCTGAAGCTTCCAGTCCACCTTAACTGCTGAAGCTTCCCGTCCACCTTAACAGTTGAAGCATCCGGTCCACCTTAACTGCTGAAGCTTCCCGTCCACCTTAACTGCTGAAGCTTCGCGTCCACCTTAACAGCTGAAGCTATACACTACACAGATGCCTGCTGAGTGTTCTCTCTCTCTCTCTCTCTCTCTCTCTCTCCTTCTGTTGGAAACAGTTTTAGAACAAAGCCCGTGACTTTCCCAAAAGGACTAAGACTGTACTTTATTACTGATTCTTCCAAGCTAGACTTTGACTGAATGATTCCTTGGCAGCTAAGTGGTGTTATGTTTTCTGTTCCCTCTCCCTTCAGGCAATAACTTCAGCCTTGGCGAATTCTGTCTCTGCTGGATTCACTGATCTCTAATACTGGATTCCTGCAGCAATCCTCAGCCCTGTGACAGTTACTTTAGTCACTGACTAAGTCGAATACTGGGTTCTCCCAGCAACCCCTCAACCTGTGACATATAATCAGTGACAGGCAATGTCCTGTGCAAATGCTAACTTCCTAGCAAGTGCCCGACTCCTAACTCTCTCCCAACAATGTCCGGCTCTCCCCCAACTCCCCCACACCACCCCCAGCAACTGTCCTGTGACCAATGCTAACCCTTGGCAAGTGCAAAGGCCTCAGTGATGCCCCCCTGTTTTGGGAAGAGTGTTCATAATGTTTCCACAACAATCTGACCTCAATTTCTACCTCTAGCCGGAGGTCGCCAGGACATTCTAGGCTCAGGACCATTCTGCTAGCCAACCCACTTTGCAGCCGTGGAGTCCCTTCTAATGGCTCAACTATAACTTGTATTTTTTGACTGGAGGCCCTGGAACATCTCGTTCTCAGGCCACCTTCCAGTAGCTTTGGCTTCTCTTCACTGCCCTGCTAGACTCGCTGAGCCCAGATATGCAATAATGTCCCAGCTATAATTTCAGTTCCACCTCCAAAGGACCCACGTGTTCTTTCTTAGATCTAGGTCACAGTATTTGGCACTTAGATGTCAACTTTAAGACTTCCTTAACAACAAACTCCAAAATTCATGCATCATCCTTACAAATGATGCATAATAACAACTTACAAATGAAGATTTTTCATCACTGAGCTTATGTAAAGAATGATCTGATCATTTAAGCCTTATTAATTACACAAATATGTCAATGAGGTGAAGTCTAACAGAGAAACAACTTGCTCACCCTTTAAATACTCATTACAAATGCACATCTCTAAATCTGTTTTTGTTTCTTCAAAACCTCGGATCTTGAAACCTCCACATCACCTGAAAGAGAGCAAAGTGCAGCATTCACTCTTCTGAAGTATTAACCTGATTTATATGATACCATCTGGTCACTTTCTGATTTCTCTTTGTTTCCTGTGGAAACATTCTAAAATATACTGCTGGATTCAGCATCCTGACTGGGAAGTAGTAGCAGAGTGGTATTGGCCCTGGATAAGGAATCCAGGGACCCAAAGTAATTCTATGGCGTGCCAGGGTTCAAATCCCCCTGTGGCAGGTGGATGAGTTTGAATTTAATAAAAAATCTGTGGTTAAAAGCCTAATGATGACCCTGAAACAGTTGTCATAAAAACCCACCTGGTTTGTTGTTGCCCTTTAGGGGATGAAGGTTGCGGTCCTGATCTGGTCTGGCATATGTGTGACTCTAGAACAACAACAATGTGTTTCACATTTAAATGTCCTCTGAGAAAGTACAATTAGGGATGGGCAACAAGTGACAGCACAGCCAGTGCTGCCCATGTCCCATGCATGAATTTTTTTAAAAATCCACTATTGAGAATGGGCCCTTCTTTAGGTCTATAATTCATGAGCATTACTGATAATCAAAAAGCCTGAATTTTTAAAAATCAATTAGCTATTAGACTGGTCTTTAGATTTCCCAATATTCCTTCCAAAAATTCCATTAACTTCCTGCATATTCTCTATAGTTTGTTCCAACCGTCTCGAGTTACATCATCGATGTGTAAGAGGAGTTGCATCACTCAATGTCAAATAACCTGCAACCCTCATTAACCTTCCAGTCGCAGCCTGATAAGATGACATTCCTGTGGTTCTATGAGGCGTAGACCTGATCGATATCAAAGGGGTAATGTGTTTACCTACTGAGTGGGGTTAGCCACACATAGCTTTTTCAACATATTCTTTAACGTTCTATTACCACACTCAGCTGTCCCAGAACACTGTGGGTGATGAGATAAATGTAACTTCTGCTGAATTCCCATCAACTCCTGTCACATAGAAACGGTTTCCCCTGTAAAGTGAGTTCCCTGGTCACTGTTGAGCCATATGAGAAGTCTACACCTACACAGTACATCACTTAAAAATATCTTTGCAGCAGTAAGTGCACGACTGGGGAAGGGAGGTGGTGGCGTAGTGATATTGTCACTGGACTGCTAATCCAGACACCCAGGGGGCTGTTTTTGGCTTTTACACTGGTCTGGGGACCCGGGTTCGAATTGAATTCGAATTCAATAAAAATCTGGAGTTAAAAGATGAGCATGAAACTGTTGCTGATTGTTGTAAAAACCCATCTGGTTCACAATGTCCTTCAGGGAAGGAAATCTGATGTCCTTACCTGGTCTGGCCTACATGTGACTCCAGACCCACGGCAATGTGGTTGGCTCTTAAATGCCCTCTGAACAACAGAAATTAGGGATGGGTAATAAATGCTGACCTAACCAGCGACACCCACATCCCATGAACGAATAACCCATGGAGTTGCACTTCCAATAGTCTGACAGAACACTGCCAGTATCTCTGGCCTGATCTGCTTCACAAAAATGCTCTTGAAGGAACCCTGGTCAACCCCTGCTGCCGGTGTGGGAGGAGGCTGTCCCTGCAATAAGACATGGATCCCATATAACCATCAGGCAAATGCTCCCGGAATCTCCTCTGGTCCTACGTACAAGATCTCATCTTTTCATTAATAGCCATTTTCTCAACACCTAATCCTGTTATGAAGTGTGTCTAATACTTCATTTGTTGTTCTTTGATATATATCAGCATGGATTCCCATCTTAAACCCGGAATCATTGGCTGCAAGAATTATTCTCTTCTCATCCTCTTCCTCCAACTTTGGGTGTCCCAGCCTGAAATACTGACACTGCATATACAACGCTATCGGACAAGTCCCTGACTTAATAGTCCCTAGATTACCGAGCACAAGCCTGCAATGCAAACTTGTCAAAGTAATCCTGTACCCCACGATTCTTCTGTGAGGGTGCATCTCACGCTGTGTCTGTATTACCACCATTGAAGGAGAAGACCCTCTATCCATACTATCTGCACTAGCTTCCAAATATTCCAAATCGATTGTCTCATCAACTAAATTCCTGAACCGAGTAGTCACTTCTGAAACTACTGCTGGCTGTTTTCTTAGTTTCTTTCTCAATTGCTCAAACTCTACTTTCCATGGGCTATGATCTAGCTCCAGTGGGACTGCTTGATCAATTCCTGGAATGCCCTGTGTGCATCATCCAATTCCTGTCCGGAGCCTTCAACTTCCAATTTCCCAGAGCAGAACTGCCTATCGGCTTCATCGATTTCTCTGAGGAAATCATCAGGTTGGAAAGGTATATTGCCTGTTTCTTGCACTTCAAAATGGTTGGGAACATTTTCTACCTCAACAACAAGGATTAAACATGGTGGCAGTGAGGCCACGGTCTAGCAAACTGCGGCCACAGAATTGCGGCCAGAAGTGAAGGCCAGTGAGAAAAGAAAATTGACTTTGCGGTGATGAAGATCAGAGCTGAAAATAACCATAGTGAGGGGACAGTGAGACACACAAGATGTCATCAGTCACTGAGCAGCCGCTACCCCTTCCACAATCTTTTCAGCACATCAAGGGTCCATAGCAAGGAGAGCAATGGGAACTCTGGGACAGACTGTTCAAAAGGTACCGAATGGCTTCAGGTTTACAAGGGAAACCTCAGAAACACCAGGTCTGTACACTTTTATATGCTGTGGGCATCATAGTTGATGATGATCTCACACGGCAAGGCATCGAGGTAGCCTCGGCACCAAACAACAAAGTTATGGAGGCCTTTCAGAAATGCTTCAGCCCCAAAAACAACCTGGTTATAAAAAGAGCAAAATTCAAGAAGAGGAGTTAAAGGCCAGGTGAGTCCATTCGTTCCTTCGTCGATGATTTATATTGGTTGCCAAGTACCTACAATTACGGAGCTTTAAAACACAAATTGCTGTAGTCGGAGTCTTTGACGACATGCTGTCTGATTTGTTACAATCCAAAGATATCTGACCCGAGGGAAGGCTGAACTGATCGCCAGGCAGGCTGAGTTTAAACACCAAAATTAGGGTGTAATTTGGGGAGACGTCAACGCTCATGAGGGATCAGTCCAGTACATAGGTCCAAGGTCAGGAGCTCTGCCCACTGAAAAGCCTATGAAAAATGCCCACCAAAGCCATTGTCACCTCTTCCATCGATATTCAATTGCTCCAGATGTGGTGCCAAAAGACAAACCCATCACAAAGACTGACCAGCAGGGGGAGCTGAATGCTTTCTCATCACCCATCAAAGGTCATTTGAAACAATTTTGTAAATCAAAAACAGCATTCAGGGGAAGAAAGATAGAAAATGTTCCAAGCCAAGAAATAGGTGATGTATCTTTCCAAGCTGATGATTTCCTTGGAGGAATCAAAGAAGCCGATGAGCAGTTCTGGTCCGCGCAGTTGGATGTTCAAAGCTACAGGATGGAGTTTAAACTCAACACCAGAGCAGGAGTCTCTGTCTTACTGGACAGATTGGATTGGCTGCCAAAATGGCTTAAAGAAGTCAAAATCCCAACCGTCTGATTGAAAGCCCCAAGGGCCTGGAGGCACAGACCTCCAAGTGAAGGGGCAGTTCACCACCACCCTTAGGAATGAAGATAATGAGATAAAATATATATGTTATATATACAGAGGAGGGCATTTTCTCTGCTCAGCAGGTCAGCGTGTTTAGGATTTGGTCTTCTACAGAATGCAGGGGAACGTAAAGCTCTGCCCATAGAGTCTATCACTTTGTGCGATAATAAGTCATAGCCCACATTTGAATCTCCTCAGCGAGTCATGTTCACACTCAAATTGTCCTTCAATGCAGAAGCAGAGACCAAACCTGCAGAGCTCCTAAAGCCAAAGAGTCTTCTACAGGAATTTCATCTCGATCCAGGTCTGGAGGTTTGTTCCATTGTTGAAGATGGTGCAGCCCTATCTTGTGATGCAGACACCGTCATCCCATTGCTTATGGTGGAGCAGGCTCACGCTGAAACAAGGACATGCTACCATACCATAAGACCATAAGAAGTATGGGCAGAAGTAGGTCATTCGGCCCATCGAGTCTGCTCTGCCGTTCAACGAGATCATGGCTGATCTGATAATCTTCAACTCCACTTCCCCGCCTTTTCCCCTTGAATCCCTTACTGATTAAAAATCTGTCTATCTCAGCCTTGAATATATTTAATGACCCAGCACTCTGCGGTAAAGAATTCCACAGGTTGACTAGCTTCTGAGAGAAGAAATTCCTCCTCATCTCTGTTTTAAATGGGCCCCCCCCCTTACTCTGAGATTATACCCTCTGATCCTAGACTCTCCCACAAGGGGAAACAACCTCTCAGCTTCCACCCTCTCAAGCCCCGTAAGAACCTTATATGTTTCAATAAAGACGCCTCTCATTCTTCTAAACTCCAATGAGGACAGGCCCAACCTACTCAACCTCTCCTCATAAGAAAATCCCTCCATACCCGGGATCAACCGAGTGAACCTTCTCTGGACTGCCTGCAATGCCTGTATATCTTTCCTTAGATAAGGGGACAAAAACTATTCACAGGGCAGAATTTTCTACCTATCGGGCGGGTGGACCTGACCCAATTTCCGGCGGGCGGGGAGACGATCCCCGCCACCATTTTATGTGGGCGGGCCAATTAAAGTGTGTGTGGGGGGGGGGGTGGATTCCACAAAAGCGAGAGTGCGCTCTTTTGCGCATGCACACGAAGGAGCGCACATCTCGCCGAGGCTAAGTGCAGTCTCAGGGAGATCGCTTCCGCATTGAAAAATATTAAAAGTAGAAAAGAAAATTCCCGAACATGTCCCCCTCATGTGACAATGAGACGGGACATGTTCATAATTTATATAATAACTTTTACTAAAAAATTTAAAACCCTGCATGAAACCTCATCCCGCCCGTGGGTTCCTTTAATTAGTTAAATGATCCTGTCAACGGCCTCAATTGGCCATTGACAGGTCGGCGGGCCCACAGCTGATTTGGCTGCGCCCCCGCCTTCCTGACAATTTAAATGGGGCCGGGTGACGTCGGGGGTTCCGCCCAACATCATCCCACATCAGTTTAAGCGTCGGTGAGTGGGCCCCACCCCCTGCTCACCAACGGCAAAATTCTGCCCACAGTATTCTAGGTGTGGTCTAACTGGTGCCTTGTATAATTTAATAAGATTTCCCTATTTTTATACTTCATTCCTTTTGAAATAAAGGCCGACGTTCCATTTGCCTTCCCTACTACCTGCTGAACTTGTACGTTAGCTTTTTGGGATTCATGCACGAGGACCCCCAAGTCCCTCTGTGCTGCAGCTTCCTTCAGTCTTTCTCCATTTAAATAATATTCAGCTCCTCTATTCTTCCTGACAAAGTGCATAACCTCATATTTTCTCACATTATATTCCATCTGCCAAGTTTCTTGCCCACTCACTTAGCCTGTCTACATCCCTCTGTTGACTCCTTGTGTCACCCTCACCACTTGTCTTCCCACCTAATTTTGTGTCATCCACAAACTTAGCAATGGTACAATCACTTCCCTCATCCAAGCCATGAATACATATTGTAAATAATTGTGGCCCCAGCACTGATCCCTGTGGAACTCCACTAGTTACAGGATGCCGTCCTGAAAATGCGCCTCTTAGCCCAACTCTCTGTCTTCTATTATTTAGCCAGTCCTCTATCCATGCTAATATATTACCCCCAACACCATGGACTCTTGTCTTATTAAGTAGCCTTATAGGCGACACCTCATCGAACGCCTTTTGGAAATCCAAATATATTGCATCTACTGGTTCCCCGTTATCTATCCTGCTTGTTACCTCCTTAAAGAATTCTCACAAATTTGTCAGGCATGATTTTTCTTTCATGATGCCATGATGATTCGGCTTGATTATGTTATGTATTTCTAAATGCTCTGCTATTACATCATTTATAATAGACTCCAACATTTACCCAATGACAGATGTTAAGCTAACTGGCATATAGTTACCTATTTTTGTCTCCCCACCACCGCCCCCTCCCCCCCCGCCCCCGCTCCCCTCAGCTAATAAAGGTGTTACATTGGCCATTCTCCAATCCACCAATCCTCCAAGGCTTTTCTAGAATCCAAGGATTCTTGGAAGGTTACTACCAGGGTATCCACTATCTCTGTAACTGCTTCCTTTAATATCCTAGGATGCAACCCAACGGGCCCAGCTAATTTATCCACCTTCAGCCCCATTAATTTCCCTAGTACTTTTTCTCAAGAGAGTTATTGTATTTATTTCCTCCCCCACCCTACCACATTTTACCCCTTGATTATTTAGTAGGTTTGGAATGCCATGAGCATCTTGTACCATCAAGACTGAAGCAAAGTATTTGTTCAGCTCCTCTGCCATTTCCTGGTTCCCCATTATTATTTCCTCAGCCTCATTCTCTAAGGGGCCTATGTTCACTTTGCGCTCTCTCTTCCTTTTTATTTAGTTAAAGAAGTTCTTACTGTGTGTTTTTATATTACTAGGGGACATGGATTTAAGGTGAGAGGAGAAAACTATAGAGGAGATGTGTGGGGTAAGTTTTTTACGCAGAGCGTAGTGAGTGTCTGGAATTCGCTGCCAGAGAAGGTGGTGGAAGCAGGTCCGATAGTGGTGTTTAAGAGGCAGCTTGACAAATACATGTATAGGATGGGAATAGAGGGATACGGACCCCGGAAGTGCAAAATGTTTTAGTTTGACAGGCAATATGATTGGCGCAGGCTTAGAGGGCCGAAGGGCCTGTTCCTGCGCTGTACTTTTCTTTGTTCTTTGTTCTAAAGTCAGCTCCCAGAGTGATACCTGGCTTGATAGGCCCTAGCTTTTATTTTTCACAAACCATGCAGATACGTGACTGCACAAATTCACAGGAGTCTGCAGATGGATCTTTAACACAAATAGAATATTTATTAAAGAAGAAAAATGAACTATATTACAGCGGACAAAAATGTAGGAAGGATCTCAATAAAAACACAAAGGGTCAGGAATTTTCTGATGACAGGGTTTCCCTTCCCACCATCGGAAGAGTTGGTGGAGAAAACATCCTCGTCGATACCGCCTGGTCCACAGCCTTTTATGTTCCAACAAGTGTTAATTGGCTTCAGGCAGAACTTCCCTTCCTCACTCAGGAGGAAGCCCCGCCTCATAGAGCTGCCAGTGCTGTGTTTGGCTGTAGGAGAGAGTTTCAGTTGGAGATTGGTGACTGAGGGAGTTTAAGGGTTAAATAAAGGGTTAAATTTTATCTAAACTCTAGTCTGCCTTTAATTTAGCAATTAACTAAAAGCTGCTGTTAGGGTTGGAAGAAGGTGAGTTTTAGTCCAGCCTTAAAACGGGGCTCTGTTTGCAACTGCAGCTGGCTAATTAGATAACTGGCTTAATCAGATTTTCAGAGGCTAGGTTCAGAGAGTGTAAACGTAGGCTATCTTATAGTGCTGACTTTGTCTGCACTGGAGTGTTGTGCTTGGCTGCAGTACAGTGCTTCAGTTGGAGTTTGGTGACTGAGGGAGTTTGGTGACTGAGGGAGTTCGGTGAGAAGGGCGGAGGTGCTCCTTTCTTTTTCTACCTTTCCTCAGAAAGAAGTGCGGTGACCATGGTAAGTAGGAACTGGTGAGTAAATTAGGAAAGTGTAACATTTTTCAAATTCCTAAACTTAGATTTAACTTCGAAGCGCCAGGAAGAAGGGAAATCTAGGGCCAATGCAATTAAGTAATATAAACAATCCAAAGTAGAATAAAGTTAACTCAAGGGAAGTAGACTTAAAGCATGGCAGGACAAATCAGTCAAGTGGAATGCGTGTCCTGTAATACGTGTGAAGTCAAGGACATAACCCGTGTCCTAGACGACCATATGTGCAGGAAGTGCTACCAGAGCTTGGACTGATTTCCTTGAGGGCCGTTTTGCTAGTGCTGCTGGGAGGGCTTTAAGATAACTTGGCAGCAGTGTGAGAAACAAGAAAAAATATTTGAGAGGAATACCAGGGTGCACAAAATACTGGGAGGGAAATATAGCACTAGTATAGAGAGTAGTAAGTTAATTGGTAAAGTCAGGGTAAGAGAGTGTGAGAGGAGGGGGGTCTTTAACCGTGAGAGAGTGAGAGAAGAGTGTGAGACCATTAAAGAGTGTAAGAGGGAAAACAGCACGGAGTGCAGCTGATTGGTGAGTATTTCAAGTCTTTAAAGGAAAGTATGGTCTTTCGTTTGTCTTTAGAGATCTAATATTTTTTTCTCTTTAAAGATAGCTTGTTAAGCATAAGATCGATACTGGTGTGTATAAAAATAATTATAATGAAGTGTAAAGAGTGTCAATGCTAGAGTAATTAATGAATGAAAAGAAGAAGATGTGATAGCGATGGCAGGATGGGTGATGTGTTGCTGCTGCAGCATGTGGGTTCCGGTGGACACCAAAGTGATCCAGAGCAAACATAGCTGTACCGAGTGTTTGCAGTTCGAGGTACTTCGGATCTGAGTTAAGGACCTGGAGTCTGAGCTGCAGATATTGTGCCACATAAGGGAGGGAGAAAGCTACCTGAACATTTTGTTCCAGGAGGCTGGCACAGCCCTCAGATTAGGTCATTCAAATTTGGTCTGTGATCAGGGTCCGGAAGGTCTGACTGCAGGTGAGGCAGGCTTAGGGACCCGGGGGGTAACGTTCGAGGGACCTCGGCCTGTAACTGTCTCACAGTTACAAGGCTCCTGCAGGATGTGTGGACAAGAGCGGGGACTGCAGGGAGGATGCACAAACTGATCATGGCACTGTGGTACAGGGAGCCATTCAAGTGGGGGGAGGAAATGGGAATGAAGTAGTGATAGGGGACAGTATAATTAGGGGGATAGATACTCTTCTCTGCAGCCATGAGCGTGAGTCCCGAAGGCTGTGTTGCCTGCCCAGTGCCAGGGTTAAGGACGTCTCCTCAGGGCTGGAGAGGAACTTGGAGTGAGAGCGGAGGGATCCAGTTGTCATTGTCCATCTTGGCACCAACGACATTGATAGGACTAGAAAGGAGGTTCTGCTGAAAGAATTTGAACAGTTAGGAGCTAAATTAAAAAGCAGAAACTCCAAGGTAATAATCTCAGGATTGCTACCTGAAGCATTGGGCAAACTGGCATAGGTTAAATAAAGTCAAGGAATTAAATGTATGGCTCAGAGATTGGTGCAGAAGGAATGGGTTAAAGTTCATGGGGCACTGGCACCAGTAATGGGGTATAAGGGAGCTGTTCCAGTGGTATAGGCTTCACGTGAACCGTGCTGGGACCAGTGTCCTGGCAAAACTGAATAACTAGGCCTGTAGAGAGGGTTTAAACTAAATAGAGTGGGGGAGGTTTCTGGAAAGGGGATACGTAGACTTACAAAGCAAAAGGACATGGCAGCCTTACAGGGCAGCTACTTAGTTAATGATACCCAGAGTGTGACAGGAAGGGACAGAGTGTACAAACATAACAAACAGCAGCAAATAGGGTTAAAGGGGGAAAAGTGGTAAAAAGGCAAAATTAGTGGCCCTTTCCTTAAATGCACATTGTATTCGGAACAAAATAACTGAATTAACAGCACATATAGAGGTTAATGGGGATGATCTTCTACCCATGACAGAGATGTGGTGACAAGGAGGTTAAAGCTGGTAACTAAATATTCGAAAATATAGGCAGGAAGGAAAGGGTGCTGAGGTATCTTTGTTAGTACAAGATGGAATAAGTAAGAATAGCAAGAAAAGATCTTGGATCAGTAGATGTAGAGTCCATATGGATGGAGATAAGAAATAACAAGGGGAAGAAGACACTGGTGGGAGTAGTCTATAAACCCCCTGACAGTAGCTATACTGTAGGACAGAGACTAAATCAGGAGATAATGAGGGCATATAAAAAAGGCAGCACATTAATCATGGGGGACTTGAATCTTCATGTAGGTTGGGAAAGTCAAATTGGCAGAGGTGGACACGAGCAAAAATTCATAGAGAGTATTTGGGATAGCTTCTTAGAACAATGTGTTGTGAATCCAACCATGGATCAGGCTGTTTTGGATCTGGTAATGTATAATGAGGCAGGTTTAATAAATGATCTCAGAGTTAAAGAACCCCTAGGAAACAGTGACCATAATATGGTAGAATTTAGCATTCAGTTCGAGAGTTAGAAACTAGGATTGGAAACAACTGTGCTAAACTTAAATAAGGGTAATTGCAATGGAATGAGGGCAGAGTTGGCTGGAGTGGACTGGGAAAGGAGTTTAGCAGAAAACATGGTTGATGAACAATGGCAGACGTTTAAGAAAATAGTTCATGACTATTCATGTTCATGAATATGTTCATGACATATGTTCATGACATATGACTATAAAGATATATTCCAATGAGGTAGAAGGATTCAAGGAAGGGGATAAACCAACCATGGTTAACCAAGGACAGTGGTTAAAGATAGTGTCAAATTGAAAGAGAAAACATACAATGTGGCAAAGATTAGTGATAACCCAGAGGATTGGTAATGTTTCAAAAACCAACAAAAGATGACCAAAAAATAATGAGGGAGAAAATAAACTTTGAGGGTAAACTAGCGAGTAATATAAAAACAGACAGTAAGAGCTTCTTTAAATATATAAAGTGAACATAGGCCCCTTAGAGAATGAGGCTGGGGAAATAATAATGGGGAACTAGGAAATGGCAGTGGAGTTGAACAAATACTTGGCTTTAGTTTTCACGGTAGAAGATACTAATAGCATTCCAAAACTATTAAATTGTCAAGGTAGCAAGGAGGAAATAAATACAATAACTATCACTAGAGTAAAATTACTATGGAAATTAATGGGACTAAAGGCCAATAAGACCCCTGTACCTGATGTGTTGCATCCTAGGATATTAAAGGAAGCAGCAACAGATTTACGGGATCGTCTGGTAGTAATCTTCCAAGAATCCTTATATTCTGGAAAAGTCCCAGAGGATTGAAGAATGGCCAGTGTAACAATTCAAAAAGGGAGGGAGACAAAAAAAAAGGTAACAAGAGGGCAGTGAGCTTAATATCTGTCATTGGAAAAATGTTGGAGTCCAATATAAAGGAAGGAATAGCAGAGCATTTAGAAATATATAATCTAATCAAGCAGAGTCAGCATGGCTTCATGGAGGGGAAATCATGCCTAACTGTTGAATAGAATTCTTTGAGGAGATAACAAGTAGGATAGATAAAATGGAACGAGCAGATTATAATATGTTTGGATTTCCAAACAGCATTTGATATCATATAAGGCTACTTAATAAGATAAGAGCCCATGGTGTTGGAGGTAGCATGGATTGAGGATTGGTTAACTAATAGACAGAGAGTTGAGATAAGGCAGGCATTTTCGGGGTGGCAACCTATAACTAGTGGAGTGCCACAGGGATCAGCGCTGGGGCCACAATTATGTACAATATATATGAATAACTTAGATGTGGGAAGTGAATGTACCATTGCCGAGTTTGCGGATGACACAAAAATCGGTGGGAAGACAAGTGGTGAAGATGAGTCTACAGAGAGACATAGGCAGGTTAAGTGGGTGGGCAAAAACTTGGCAGATGGAATATAATTTTGGAAAATGTGAGGTTATGCAATTAGGCAGGAAGAATAGAGGAGTTGAATATTATTTAAAGGGAGAAAGATTACAGAAGGCTGCAGCACAGAGGGATTTAGGAGTCCTTGTGGATGAATCACAAAAGCTAACATACAAGTTCAACCGGTAATAGGGAAGGCAAATGGAATGTTGGCCTTTATTTCAAAGGGAAAAGAGTATAAAAATAGGGAAGTCTTGCTAAAACTGTACAAGGCACACACCTAGAATACCGTGAACAGTTTTTTTTTTAACTCATTGATGGGATGTGGGCATTGCTGATGAGACCAGCACTTATTGCCCATTTTTAATTGCCCTGTTCAGAGGGCATTTAAGAGTCAGCCATATTGCTGTGGATCTGGAGTCACATGTAGGCCAGACCAGAGAAGGGCGACAGATTTCCTTCCCTGAAGGACATATGGTCCCCTTATCTAAGGAAAGCTATCTCGCCATTGGAGACAGTCCAGAGAAGGTTCACTAGGTTGATCCCGGGTATGGAGGGATTTTCTTATGAGGAGAGGTTGAGTAGGTTGGGCCTGTCCTCATTGGAGTTTAGAAGAATGAGAAGTGACCTTATTGAAACATATAGGATTCTTGGGGAGATTGACAGGGTAGATGCTGAGAGGTTGTTTCCCCTTGTGGGAGAGTCTAGGACCAGAGGGCATCATCTCAGAGTGAGGGGGAGCCCATTAAAACAGAGATGAGGAGTAATTTCTTCTTAGAGGGTAGTCAATCTGTGGAATTCTTTGCCACAGTGGGCTGTAGAGGCTGGGTTGCTAAGTATATTCAAGGCTGAGATAGATTTTTAATCAGTAAGAGAATCAAGGGTTATGTGGAAAAGGTGGGGAAGTGGAGTTGAGGATTATCAGATCAGTCATGATCTCATTGAATGGGGGAGCAGACCCAATGGGTCACATGGCCTACTTCTGCTCCTACATCATATGTTCTTTTGGCTGCCTGATTGACATCCACATCGAAACCCTGTAATTTACACGCTGATAATCTAGACATCTAGGGCCTAACACAGAACAGGTAATAGCTGCAAAAAATATAGTTGCGATGCATGAAGATATAGTAAATCAAGTGTGCACAGAAGAGGTCCAAGTATTATTGACGGAAGGTATGGCTATTTGTGATAGGTTTCCTTTGAAGAAGAAGTTAATTTTATCCTGCAATGAGGAAGTCAAAATAAAATTAAGCCAGATAAAGTGACTGAGCACGGAGCTGATGCACCCTTTCACTGTGCTCAGAGAGATGATGAGCTCAGCAAGAAACAGCAGCAAGAAATAGAGAATTTAAAGTAACGGGTCTGTGTCTTAGAAATGAGGACAGAACAATTGTTCGCTCTCATGCAGCAACACAGCATGACAGCTCTACAGGCAGGGCATGCTAGGCAGAAAGGCCAAGATAGACCCTGAGAAAGTGTCAGGAAGAAAACGGGAAACTGAGACAGGATTTGGAGGACTCCAGGGGAGCCCAATGAGAAGTGCGGAAGCAACCCCACAGAGAAGTGGACCGCTATAAATTGAGAGAGAGGAATGTGCAACAAGACCTGGGTGTCCTTGTACACCAGTTGCTGAAGGTAAGCATGCAGGTGCAGCAGGCGGTAAAGAAGGTAAATGGTTTGCTGGCCTTCATAGCCAGAGGATTCAAGTACAGGAACAGGGATGTCTTGCTGCAATTGTACAGGGCCTTGGTGAGACCACACCTGGAATATTGTGTGCAGTTTTGGTCTCCTATAAAATTCTAATAGAACTAGGCAGGATAGATGCAGGAAGGATGTTCCTGATGGTGAGGGAGTCCAGAACCAGGAGTAACAGTCTGAGGATACAGCGTAGACCATTTAGGACTGAGATGAGGAGAAACGTCTTCACCCAGAGAGTGGTGAGCCTGTGGAATTCGCTACCACAGAAAGTTGTTGAGGCCAAAACATTGTATGTTTTCAAGAAGCTCTTGAGGCAAAAGGGACTGAAGGATAGGCTTGCGCAAGAACAGGGGAGAGAGCTCCTCCTGAGTGAGACACAGCCAGAGTGGATATTGGCATTTTGGTGCAGAGGGGAAGAGGTGCTCTTTGCATTTTTTCCTTGCTATCCAACTTCTTAAATCTTCAGAGAGTGGTCTTGCCCTGCTGCAGCAGTAAAGGCTACAAGGGAAAGGAGTGACTGGTAAGTAGTGGGTCAGCTTGGGTAAGTATTTACTACTTTAATCGCTGTAAGTTTAAGGTCTTTTTGTGGTTTTTAGTTTGTATATTTTATAGTAATGAGGATCAGGAAATAAGGGCCCTATAGTAACTGATCTAAAAGGTTTAATTCAAAGGGATAAGCCATGACAGGAGATCTCAAAGCCGTGGCGTGCTCCTCGTGCTCCATGTGGGAAGCTGGGGACATTTCCAGTGCCCGGGACCAGCATGTGTGCAGGAAGTGTGACCAGCTGTAGCTCCTGGAAGCTTGGGTTTCAAAGCTGGAACAGCGGCTGGGGACAATGTGGAGTATCCACGAGTCTAAGAGCATCGTGAATAGCACGTTTAGAGAGGTGGTCACACCCCAGGTGAAAGGACTTGAGGTAGGAAGGGAATAAGTGACCACCAGGCAGTCCAAGAGAAATAGGCAGGTTGTTCAGGAGTCCCCTGGGGTCCCGCTCGCAAATCGGTATTCCGTTTTGGAGGCTGATAAGGGAGCTGGTTCGTCCAGGGAGTGCAGACAGATCCAAGCTGCTGGCACCACAAGCAGCCTGTCTGTACAGGAGGGGAGGAAGAGAGGAAGAGTAATAGTAATAGGGGATTCTATAGTCAGGGGAACAGATTGGCACTACTGTGGCCATCAACGTGACTCCTGGATGGTAAATTGCCTCCCTGGTGCCAGGGTCCGGGGTGTCACTGAACAGCTGCAGGGCATCCTGAAGGGGGAGGGTGATAAGGCAGAGGTCATGGTACATGTTGGTACCAATGACATAGGTAGAAAGAGGGATGAGGTCTTGCAACAAGAATTCAGGGAGTTAGGCAGTAGACTAAAAAGCAAGAGCTCTCGGGTTGTAATCTCTGGATTACTCCCAGTGCCACCATTCATGACTGGAAACAGCAGGACTGCAGAAATAGGAGGATAGCGCAGATATGTATCACTGGGACCGTTTCTGGGGAAGGAGGGACCTGTACTAGTGGGACGGTCTACATCTGAACCAGAGCGGGACTGACGTCCTTTGCTCATGCTGTTGGGAGGAGTTTAAACTAATTCAGCAGGGGGAGAGGACACACAATGTTAGCAGAATAGGGACACATCATAATACAGTAAAACAATCCAGTCAGAGGGAGTACAGCTGCATTAAGTTTCAAGGGAGTAAGGCAAGGCTGGATGGCCTCTACTTTAATGCCAGGAGTTTTACAGGTAAAACGGATGAGATAAGGATGAGGATCGACACGTGGAATTGTGATATAGTAGCCGTCACTGAGGACGTGGTTGAGGGAGGGGCAGGATTGGCAGCTCAACATTTCGGGATATAGAATCTTCAGGAGAGACAGGGGAGAGGGTACAAGAGGAGGAGGCATTACATTATTAGTTATGGAGTCAATTACTGCAGTAAGGAGAGATGATATCTTGGAGAGGGCATTGAATGAAGCTTTGTGAGTAGAGCTTAGGAATAAAAAAGCCGCAGCCACATTCTTAGGTGTTTATCATAGACCCCCAGATAGTCAGTGGGAAATTGAGGAGCAAATATGCGCACAATTTGTGGAGGTGTGTAAAAACAATTTCAATAGGGTAATTATATTAGGCGATTTCAACTTCCCCAGCATTAATTGGGATAGACATAATGTTAAGGGCTTGGATGGAGTGGATTTCTTGAAATGTGTACAGGAGAACTTTTGAAGTCAATATGTAGAGGGTCCAACAAGGGACAGCGCTGTGCTGGACCTAATTCTGGGGAATGAAGCCAGACAGGTGGCTGAGGTGGTGGTGGGCGAGCATTTAAGTGATAGCGACCACAACATGGTACCGTTTAAGTTTGTTATGAACAAAGAAATAGACATGTTGCAAAAAAATGTTTTGGATTGGGAGAGAGTGGATTTTAGTAAAATAAGGCAGGATCTGGCCAAGGTAGACTGGGAACAGCTACTTGTGGGGAATTCTATAGAGAAACAGTGGCGGTTGTTCAAAAAGGAAATGGGGAGGGTACAGGCTCAACATGTTTTCTCTAGGGTGATAGGAAGGAGTAACAAGCACAGAGAACCATGGATGACCAGAGATATTCAGGATACAATGAGAAGGAAAAGAGAGGCTTTTAGCAGGTACAAATGGAGCAAATCAGCGGAGGCATTAGTGGAGTACAGACAGTGCAGGGGAGAGCTTAAGAAAGCAATTAGGAGAGCAAAGAGGGGATATGAGAAAGCTCTGGCTGGTAAAAGTAGGGAAAATCCCAAGATATTCTATAAGTATATCAATGGGAAGAGGATAAGCAGGGAAAGAGTAGGGCCTATAAGGGATCAAGGGGGCAATCTATGGGTGGAGTCAGAGGACATCGGTAGAGCGTTGAACAAATACTTCACATCCGTCTTCACCCAAGAAAATGAGGATAAAGGTATCGAACTTGGTGAGAGAGGCTGCGAGGTTCTTAAGCCAATTGATATAGGGAGTGACAGGGTATTGGAGGTGTTGGCAGGCTTAAAAGTGGACAGATTTCCAACTCCAGATGATGTGCCCCAGACTGCTGAGGGAGGCAAGGGAGGAGATCGCAGGGGCTCTGACCCAAATTTTTAATTCCTCTCTGGCCACGGGGGAGGTGCCAGAGTACTGGAGAACAGCTAATGTGGTTCCGCTATTTAAGAAGGGTTGTAGAGATAAGCCAGGGAACTACAGGCCAGTGAGTAGTACCTCAGTGGTAGGGAAACTATTGGAGAAAATTCTGAAGGAGAGAATCTATCTCCACTTGGAGAGGCAAGGTTTGATCAGGGATAGTCAGCATGGCTTTGTTACAGGGAGGTCATTGCCTAACAAATTTGATTGAATATTTTGATGAGGTGACCAGGTGTGTAGATGAGGGTAGTGTAGTTGATGTAGTTTATATGGATTTCAGCAAAGCCTCTGACAAGGTCCCACATGGGAGACTTATAAAGAAGGCATATGCACATGGGATACAGGGAAATTTGTTGTAGGAGACAGAGGGTGAATACAGAGGGCTGCTTTAGTGACTGGAAGCCAGTGTCCAGTGGCGTACCACAGGGATCTGTGCTGGGTCCACTATTATTCATCATTTATATAAATGACATAGATGACCATGTGGGGGTCAGGATTAGTACGTTTGCAGATGACACAAAGATTGGCCGGGTAGTTAACAGTGAGGTTGAGTGTCTTGGGCTGCAAGAAGATTTCGACAGGATGGTCATATGGGCAGATAAGTGGTAGATGGAATTTAACCCTGAAAAGTGTGAGGTGATACATGTTGGAAGGAGAAATTTGACAAGGAAGTATTCAATGAACGGCACTAGGAAGTTTTGAGAAACAAAGGGACCTTGGCGTGGGTGTCCAGAGATCTCTGAAGGTGGAGGGGCATGTTAGTGGGGTGGTGAAAAACGCATATGGGACGCTTGCCTTTATCAATCGAGGCATAGATTACAAAAGTAGGGAGGTCATGTTAGAGTTGTATAGAACCTTGGTGAGGCCACAGCTGGATTACTGTGTGCAGTTATGGTCACCACATTATAGGAAGGATGTGATTGCACTGGAGGGGGTGCAGAGGAGGTTCACCAGGATGTTGCCTGGGATGAAACATTTATAAAGAGAGGTTGGATAGACTTGGGTCTCTTCTGCAACGTGTAATTCTGTGATTCAAAACCCCCCCATCAGAATGGTTTCTTTGTGTTTTATTTAAACATGCGATGATGGTATTTAAACAAGAACAAGAGATCCAGCAGCTCGAAGAACTTAAGAACCTATCTGCAGACTGCAAATGTCAGAGCATGGTGACAATTTGGACTAAAAGCTTTGCCTTTTCAAAGACTTTTTTTATTTGTTATCTTCCGAGACAAAACACGTGAGAATGGGAAATATGGAAGTTACCTCCAGACTGAGTGCAAGCATTTTGGTCTCTGTGGTGAAAGCACCATTTTAAAACCACCAAGCCTGGGCTTAAGAAATTGGAATCAATGAAGAGAGTTAAATTGACGTGAGTGGTTACATCAAATAGTCAAAGGGAAATGTATTTGAAGTTTAAAGGGATAATTAAATTTAAAAAAAAACCTGAAAACACAGTCTAGGTGTCTCAATGAGCATCAAGAAATAAGGTTCTGTTGGGAGAAAGAAACTGAACATTAACAAAACCTGTCACCCCACCAAAACTGTTATTTGACTTTGGGATAATTTTGAGATGTAAAATGTTGAACATAATTTATCAAGTCACTCATAAGAAAATAACATATCATCAATGATAAAGAACAAACAAAACGCGTTAACGCCTGGAATCAAATGGGAATATTCCATTTTGTTATCAAGCCAGGGGATCCAACCCTGTTTTGATGAAGAGTGCACGAGGGCATGGCAGGAGCAGTGCCTAAAAATGAGGTGTCAACTTGGTGAAGTTATAACACAGGACTACTTGCGTGCCAAACAGGTAGACAGAGCTAAGCGATCCCACAACTAACAGGTCAGATATAAGCTCCGCAGTCCTGCTGCATCCAGTTGTGAATGGTGGTGGACAATTAAACAACTCACTGGGGGGAGGCTCCACAAATATTCCCATCCTCAATGATGGAGGAGCCCAGCACATCAGTGCAAAAGTTAAGGCTGAAGCGCCCCTAGCCAAGCTGTTCCAATACAGCTACAACACTGGCATCTACCTGGTTATGTGGAAAATTGCCCGGGTATGTCCAGTACACAAAAAGCAGAACAAATCCAACCGAGCCAATTACCAGCCCATCAGTCCATTCTCGTTCATCAGTAAAGTATTGGAAGGGGTCATCAGCAGTGCAATCAAGCGGCACTTGCTTAGCAATAACCTGCTCACTGACGCTCAGTTTGGGTTCTGACAGGGCCACTCAGCTCCTGACCTCATTACAGCCTTGGTTCAAACATGGATGAAAGAGCTGAACTCCCCAGATGAGGTGAGAGTGACTGCCCTTGATATCAAGGCAGCATTTGACTGAGTGTGGCATCAAGGAGCCCGAGCAAAAGTGAAGTGAAAGGGAATCAGGGGGAAAGCTCTCCCCAAGTTGGAGTCATACCTAGCACAAGGGAAGATGGTTGTGGTTGTTGGAGGTCAGTCACCTTAGCTCCAGGAAATCACTGCAGGAGTTCCTCAGGATAGTGTCCTCGGTCCAACCATCTTCAGCTGCTTCATCAATGACCTTCCTTCCATCATAATGTCAGAAGTGGCGATGCTTGCTGATAACTGCACAATGTTCAGCACCATTCGCGACTCCTCAGGTACTGAAGCAGTCCATGTCCAAATGCAGCAAGACCTGGACAATATCCAAGCTTGAGCGGACAAGTGACAAGTAACATTCACGCCGCACAAGTGTCAGACAATGACCATCTCCAACAAGAGAAAATCCAACCATTGACTCTAGATGTTCAATGGCATTATCATCACTGAATCTCCCACTATCAATATCCTGGGGATTACCATTGACCAGAAACTGAACTGGACTAGCCATATAAATACTGTAGCTACAGGAGCAGGTCACAGGCTAGGAATAGTGCGTTGGGTAGTTAACTTTCTGATTCCCCAAAGCCTGTCCACCATCTACAAGACACAAGTCAGACATGTGATGTGAAACTCCCCTCTTGCCTGGATGAGTGCAGCTCCCACAACACTGAGGAAGCTGGACAACCCCACTTGATTGGCACCACATCCACAAACATTTACTCCCTCCACCACCGACACGCAGTGGCAGCAGTGTGTACCATCTATAAGATGCACTGCAGGAATTCACCAAGGCTCGTCAGACAGCACTTTCAAAACTCACGACCACTGCCACCTAGAAGGACAAAGGCAGCAGACACATGGGAACACCACCACCTGGAGGTTCCGCTCCAAGCAACACACTATCCTGATTTGAAAATATATCGCTGTTCCTTCACTGGCAATGGGTCAAAATCCTAGAACTCCCTTCCTAACAGCACTGTGGGTGTACCTACACCACATGGACTGCAGCTGTTCAAGAAGGCAGCTCACCACCACCTTCTCAAGGGGCAATTATGGGTGGGCAATAAACATTGGCCCAGCCAGCGAAGCCCACATCCCCATCAATGAAGTTTTGAAAAATTGAGAAGAAGAACATTGTATTAGACTGAAAGGGTTCTCCATGGCTCAAAATGAAATAAAATCATACCTAATGGGAATTAAATCCAGCAGATGCAACAATTAACTTTTGGAATGGACATTGACAGAATCAGAATTCAAACCATTAAATAAATGTGGTGCAGAATTGCCAAAAGGTCCCGGACTTCCTAGCAAGAGTCAGGAAAATGTAGAACTGTAAATTGATAGCTTTCTCTTGGAGATATTTCTATCCTTGGCTAAGATTTTATTTTAAGACAACTGAAGTTGATAACTGGCCATAACCCAAGGCATTGCCCACCACCCCACCCCCCCACCGCTCCCCACCCCACCCCCACCACTCCCCCACCACCCACCACCCCACCCCCCCCCACCCCCCCCCCACCACTCCCCCACCCCACACACAAAGAAACCCTGGAAACATGGAAATCCATAAATGGCTCATATCAGATGGCATGTGAGGAGTAATATTGGGATACCAGTGTAAGTGTATAGATGTAATCTGTTACATGTGAAGCAACTAACATGTGAGAAATCATGGTGGAAGAGAGAAGGGAGGAAACAGAATAAAGAAGTCAGGCCAGACTAGAATGAGCTGAGACCTGTGTCTGGGCTGCTCTGGGGTGCAAAGACTGTGTGTGACTCATAAACTATAGCCTGGTTGTTAAGTTTTACTACACTACTCAACAAATCCTCTTAAGTTGTTGCACTTAAACTAATGTCTAAGCTTTTGTCTTGTCAAGAAGCTGAATAAAGGTTCATTTACAAAACCTTAAAATGGACCCACATTCTAACAGTGTACAGTCTCACACTGTAACTGTGTTTGTGCAGAGATTCCTCACTCTGTGTACAGTCTCACACTGTAATTGTGTTTAGAATTCCCACAATCTGTGTACAGTCTCACATTGTAACTGTGTTTAATATTCCCTCACTCTGTGTACAGTCTCACGCTGTAGCTGTGTTTAGAATTCCCTCACTCTGTGTACAGTCTCACACTGTAACTGTGTTTAGAATTCCCTCACTCTGTGTACAGTCTCACACTGTAACTGTGTTTACAGTTTCCTCACTCTGTGTACAAATCTCACACTGTAACTGTGCTTGTGCAGAGTTTCCTCACTCTGTGTACAGTCTCACACTGTAACTGTGTTTGTGCAGGGATTCCTCACTCTGTGTACAGTCTCACACTGTAAATGTGTTTATGCAGGGATTCCTCACTCTGTGTACAGTCTCACACTGTAACTGTGTTTGTGCAGGGATTCCTCACTCTGTGTACAGTCTCACACTGTAACTGTGTTTAGAGTTTCCTCACTCTGTGTACAGTCTCACACTGTAACTGTGTTTGTGCAGAGATTCCGCATTCTGTGTACAGTCTCACACTGCAGCTGTGTTTAGAGTTCCCTCACTCTGTGTACAGTCTCACACTGTAGCTGTGTTTAGAATTCCCTCACTCCGTATATAGTTCCATAGTGTAACTGTGTTTGTGCAGAGATTCCTCACTCTGTATACAGTCTCACACTGTAACTGTGTTTAGAGTTCCCTCACTCTGTATATAGTTCCATAGTGCAACTGTGTTTGTGCAGAGTTCCCTCATTCTGTGTGCAGTCCCTCATTGTAACTGTTTCTGTAGAGTTCCCTCACTCTGTGTACAGTCCCTCATTGTAACTGTTTCTGTAGAGTTCCCTCAGTCTGTGTACAGTCCCTCATTGTAACTGTTTCAGTAGAGTTCCCTCACTCTGTGTACAGTCCCACGCTGTAAATGTGTTTCTGTAGAGTTCCCTCACTCTGTGTACAGTCCCACGCTGTAAATGTGTTTATGTAGTGTTCCCTCACTCTGTGTACAGTCCCTCACTGTAACTGTGTTTATGTAGTGTTCCCTCACTCTGTGTACAGTCTCACACTTTAACTGTGTTTCTGTAGAGTTCCCTCACTCTGTCTACAGTCCCACACTGTAACTGTCTTTATGCAGTGTTCCCTCACTCTGTCTACAGTCCCACACTGTAACTGTGTTTATGTAGTGTTCCCTCACTCTGTCTACAGTCCCACACTGTAACTGTGTTTATGTTGTTCCAAGACACTCTTTTGAGAAGGTGTCCAACACGTTTAAGTTGAGATAATAAAATTCTCTCCTCAATAATCCAATTTCTTATCCCTACCTTCCTCAGGACACGTTTAATGGAAGATTTTGAATGTTCGTGGCATCTTGGAGACTGTTCAGAGGTGAAAATGGCGTCTTGATGTTGGAGATGTTTTTATCATTAGTTTCAGTTCTGCCAGTCTGTCACCTTTTGCTCAATATGAACCTGCTTATTGGTGCAAATTACAATATCAGAATTGCATTTCCATAAGTAAAGCAGTGTGCTTGTTCTTTTTAGTAACAAAGTCCCTCTGGGAGGTCCCCCTGCTCAGATTAAACCTAACTCTGATCTCAGAGGAAGTGTAAGGAGAAGGAACTAGTCTTGATGATATCACTGAGTTTCGGACATCTGTCAACTATTAATGACAATTCGTCACTGTGCTTCTAGTAAATAAGGGAGGTTTCTTGAGAGATTTATGAAGCAAACAATCAGGGTTAATTTGAACATTTATAACTCCCAATTTTGTTTTAATTTCTCTGCAAACCTTGCAAACTGAGCCACGTAAATTCCAAGGACATGTACAACACACATTACACTGAGTAAAGCTCCCTTTACACTGTCCACATCAAATATTCCCAGGACAGGTGCAGCTTGGGGTTAGATACAGAGTAAAGCTCCCTCTACACAGTCCCCATCAAACACTCCCAGGACAGGTAAAGCACGGGGTTAGATACAGAGTAAAGCTCCCTCTACACTGTCCCCATCAAACACTCCCAGGACAGGTACAGCACGGGGTTGGATACAGAGTAAATCTCCCTCTACACTGTCCCCATCAAACATTCCCAGGAAAGGTACAGCACGGGGTTGGATACAGAGTAAAGCTCCCTCTACACTATCCCCATCAAACACTCCCAGCACAGGTACAGCACGGGGTTAGATACAGAGCAAAGCTCCCTCTACAGTCTACACTCTCCCCATCAAAGCTGGACATTGCTATCGGAGTAGTGTCCTTGACCCAACCATCTTCAGCTGCTTCATCAATGCCCTTCCCTCCATCATAAGGTCAGAAGTGGGGATATTCGCTGATGATTGCACAATGATCAGCACCATTCATGACACCTCAGATACTGAAGCAATCCGTGTCCATATGCAGCAAGACCGGACAACATACCGGCTAAGTGGCAAGTAACACTCGCACCACCAAGTACCAGACAATGACTATCTCTAACATAAGGGAATCTAACAGTCTCCCCTTGACATACAGTGACATTGCCATCACTGAATCCCCCCACTAGCAACAGCCTGGAGGGTTACCATTTACCAGGAACTTGTCTGAATCAGCCATAGAAATGCTATGGATACTTGAGCAGGTCAGAAGCTGGGAAGCCTGCAGTGAATAACTCACCTCCTGACTTCCCAGAGCTGTCCACCATCTATAAGGTGATGGGGACAGATTAGAGGGAGCTTTACTCTGTTTCTAACCCCGTGCTGTACCTGCACTGGGAATGTTTTAAAACTGAAGGAGCTTGACCTCACCCAGGACAAAGCCATCCACTTGATTGGCACCACATGCACAAACATTCACTCCCTCCACCACCGACACACAGTGGCAGCAGTGTGTGTACCATCTACAAGATGCGCTGCAGGAACTTACCAAGGCTCGACAGCACCTTCCAAGCTTGCAACCTATACCACCTATAAGAACAAGGACATTAGATGCATGGGAACCCCACTCACAAGCCTGACTTGGAAATATGTCACCATCCCTTCACTGCTGCTGGGTCAAAATTCAGTAATCCCTCCCTCACTGCACTGTGAATGTACCTAAACCACATGGCCTGCAGCAGGTCAATAAGCCAGCTCACCACCACCTTCTCGAGGTCAATGCTGACCTAGCCAGTGATGTCCACATCCTGTAAAAATAATAAATAAAAACACTCCCAGGACAGGAGCAGCACAGGTTAAATACAGAGTAAAGCTCCCTCTACACTGTCCCCATCAAACACTCCCAGGGCAGGTACAGCACAGGGTTAGATACAGAGTAAAGATCCCTCTACACTGTCCCCATCAAGCACTCCCAGGACAGGTACAGCACGGGGTTGGATACAGAGTAAATCTCCCTCAACACTGTCCCCATCAAACAATCCCTGGACAGGACCAGGACGGGGTTAGATACAGAGTAAAGCTCCCTCTACACTGTCCCCATCAAACACTCCCAAGGCAGATACAGCACGGGGTTAGATACAGAGTAAAGCTCCCTCTACACTGCCCCCATCTAACACTCCCAGGACAGGTACAGCACGGGGTTATATACAGAGTAAAGCTGCCTCTACACTGTCCCCATCAAACTCTCCCAATGCAGGTACGACATGGGGTTAGATACAGACTAAAGTTCCCTCTACACTGTCCCCAACAAGAGTATTGTGTGCAATTCTGGAATCTGCTTTATAGGATGGATGTGATTGCACGAGAGAGAGTGCAGAGGAGATTTACCAGGATGTTGCCTGGGCTGGAGAGCTTTAGAAATGGAGGAGAGATTGGATAAACTGGGATTATTTTCCTTGAAACAGAGGAGATTGAGGGGGGACATGATTGAGGTGTGTAAAATTAAGAGGGGCATAGATAGGGTAGGCAGGGATGGAACATTTCCCCTTTGGTGGAGGGATCAATAACCAGGGGGCATAGATTTAAGGTAGGGGCCAGGAGGTTTAGAGTGGGGTGTGAGGAAGAATTTTTTTCACCCAGAGGGTGGTGGGAATCTGGAACTCACTGCCTGACAGGGTGGGTGAGGCAGATACCCTCATAACATTCAAGAAGTATTTGTGCACTTGTGATGCCATGACATACAAGGCTATGGGCCTAGTGCTGGAAAACGGGATTAGAACAGTTAGGTCCTTGTTTCACCAGCGCAGACTCTATGGGCTGAAGGGCCCTTTTCTGTGCTGTAGACCTCCATGACTCTATGACTCTATGAAACTCCCAGGACAGGTACAGCATGAAGTTAGACACAGAGTAAAGTTTCCTCCATACTGTCCCGGTAAAACATTCCAAGTGCAGGTGCAGCACGGAGTTAGATACAGAGTAAAGTTCCCTCTACACTGTCTCCATCAAACACTCCCAGGACAGGTACAGCACGGGGTTAGATACAAAGTGAAGCTCCCTCTACACTGTCCTCATCAAACACTCCCAGGACAGGTACAGCACGGGGTTAGATACAGAGTAAATCTCCCTCTACACTGTCCCCATCAAACACTCCTAGGACATGTAGAGCACGGGTTAAGATACAGTGTAAAGCTCCCTCTACACTGTACCCATCAAACACTCCCAGGACAGGTACAGCACGGGGTTAGATACAGAGTAAAGCTCCCTCTACACTGTCCCCATCAAACACTCCCTGGGCAGATACAGCACTGGATTATATACAGACTAAAGTGCCTCTACACTGTCCTCATCAAACACTCCCAGAACAGGTACAGCACGGGGTTAGATACAGAGTAAAGCTCCCTCTACACTGTACCCATCAAACACTCCCAGGACAGGTGCAGCACGGAGTTAGATGAGAGTAAATCTCCCTCCACACTGTTCCCATCAAACACTCCCAGGGCAGATAAAAGCACAGGATTATATACAGACTAAAGCTCCCTCCATATTGTCCCATTGTAAGCTGCTAGGAACAATCCAGGTAAAATAAGGACTACTCAATACCCTTGATCTGGTAATTTACACACACACTTTTATAAGATGTTAGCGAAGTGATAGCAGAGGCACTATTACACATTCACTAAGAAAGGGAATAATGTCAGAGGAGAAGCAGATAGCTAATGTGATTCTTTTATTTAAGCATGGAGGTACAGCAAATCCAGAGACCTAAAGACCAATTCACCGAAAGTCAGTTGGAGGAAAGATAACGGAATCTTTACCCAAAAATGAAACAGAAAAATATCGAGCAACTGAAAATTTAAGAAAGTGTTGTCAGCATGGAGTGAAAAAGAGAAGGTTTTGCTTGACCAACCTTACTGACTTATTTGAAGAAGTACCAGAAAGGGTAGAGAAGGGTAATGCAACAGAGGTAACACATTTAGATTTCGAAAACGCCTGCAATAAATACCACAGAGTACATTCATTGCCAAGGCCAGAACATGTGAATCAGGGGACAATAGCAGAATGGATAACAAGCTGGTTACAAAACAGAAAACAGAGAATAAAAGTAGTTCATCAGATTGGTAAATGGTGAGAAGTGGTGTTCCACAAGGAATGGTACTGGGACCACTGTTGTTCACCATTTACAGAAACAATATGGACTTGGGAATCAGAATCACAATTTCAACATTATCTGAGAGTTGTGCTGAATATAGAGGAGGACTATGACAGGATAGAGGAAGCCATTGATAAACTAACAAAATAGGCATGTAATTGGCAAATGATCTTCAATATAATCACCACACCTGAGGAAGGATGTGAGGGTTGTTGAGAGAGTGTGGAAGAGATTTACCAGGATGGTTCCAGGAATGAAGGATTTTAGCTTCATGGTTAAGTTGGGAAAGCTGGGGTTATTCTCCTTGGTGAAAAGGAGATTGAAGGGCGATCTGATAGAGGTGTACAAGATTGTGACAGGTTTAGATAAGATAGACAAAGAAAAACTGTCCCTATTCAATGATGGAACAAGGACTTGGGGATATAGATTTAAGGTTTTCAGCAAGAGATGCAGCGGGATGTCAGGAAGAACTTTGTATGTAGTGAGTGGTGATGACCTGGAGCTCGCTGCCCACAGGGCAGTGAAAGCGAACATGATGAATGATTTCAAATTAGATGGGCAACTGAGGGAAATAAACTTGCAGGGTTACAGGGTTAGAGAGGGAGGATGGGACTGACTGGTTTGTGCTACAGGGCATTGGCATGGACTGGATAGGTTGAATGGCCTCCTTCTGTCCTGTAATGACTCTGTGGCCACGTTGTTTAGGATGGTGGGGTCTCCCTTCCCACAATCCAAAGAGTCAATGGAGAACACATCCCTGCCAGTACTGCCTGCCCTGCAGCCATTTAAAGCACCAACAAGGATTCACTGGCTGAGGTGGGGCATCCCCCTGCAACCACTCAGGGAAAAAAGCCCCGTCTCATAGAGCTGCCAGTCAACCTCATTGGGTGGCAGTTCTCTAGTCTCTGCAACACCAGAAGCTACAGTGGACTCAACTGGGATTGCAAGAAACCCCCAGAGCCTAGGTCCTGGGGTTCCAGGACCAGGTAACACACTTTATTGAAGCTTTGTGTAATATTACTGGATTTTATAGCCGACATCAATAAGCGAGTGTTGCCTGAAAATTGTTTACTTGTGAGTTGACCAAACAGAAGGTTTTTGGAGGAGTGTTTTGTAAGACTAACCTTAATTGTGTAACTATATTCTTATGTGCTTCGGTTTTCTTTTATTTTTGTTAATAAAACTTTTACTTATAATTTTTAAAATCTCTAAAGTGTTACTGGACCTCAGAGAAGTCATTACAGGTGATTCTCTGGCTGTGACTGGATAGGTAAGATTGGAACCAGGCGAGGGCAGTCCCACTCTGCTGGACAATGGAGGAGAGACATTGGAGGAGGATGGTGTGGATAACTGTGTGAAAGGCTGCTGAACAGGATGAGGAGGGACAGGGCACCTTGGTCACAGTCACAAAGCATGTTGTTTACACCAATCACAAAGCTGACTGAAATAAATATTCCACAAGTAGAATTACTAATCCTATGGGACACGAGGGGAAATGTGGAAAGTTTGCTTCATGTGTGAGAGGCAACTGGTGGGTTTTGGATTTTAATTAATCTTTAGAGCAGAGTTAAACAGAATCTCTCAATGAGCAGTAGCTGGTGATGAACATTGGAATACAAAGGGGTGGAAGTTATGCTTCAGTTGAATGCAGTTCTGGTTAGATCACTTGTGGAGAACTGTGTTCAGTTCTGGGCACCACCGCTCAGGAAGGATGTACTGGGCTTGGAGGGGGTAGAGCGTAGATTTACCAGAATGACACCCAGGCAGAAAGTGTTACATTCTGAGGGCAGCGTTCATTGACTTGGATTGTATTCCCTGAGAAACAGAATATAGAAGATTAAAGGGGGATCTAATCAAGGGGTTTAAGCTGATTAAAAGATTGATCGGGTATATAGAGAGATAAAATTTCCATGGTGGGGTTGGGAGTATACAGAATAAGGAGGCAGAACCTGAAAATTCAAGCCAGACTGTTCAGGGGTGATGTCAGGAAGAATTTCTTCACACGAAAGGTAGTGAACATCTGGAAGTCTCTAACCTGAAAAAATGTTGAGGCTGTTGGGGGGGTCAATTGAAAAACTCAATACTGAGGTGAACAGAATTTTGTTAGGACACAGTTATTGAAGGATCTAGAAACAAGGCAGGTAAATGGAGTCAACATACCGATTAGCCATGGTCTAAATGAAAGGGAGAACAGGATGAAGGGGCTGAATGGTCCTCTCCCATTCCAATTTTCTTGTGTATTTGAACAGAATCTCTCAATGTGCAGCTGTTGAGTTATGAGAAACAGGTTTGATATTTTCATTCTTGATTTTCAGATGTGTGAAACTTGGCAACAACCTCAGGTCTATTTCCTTCTCCTTACACTTCCTGGAGGAGTTAGCAGCGCCGCTGAAACTGAACAGGGGGCCCCCCAGAGGGAGCGGTGTTACTAAAAAGAACAAGCACAGTGTTTTACATATGGAAATATGGTTCTGATTTAGTGACCAACACCAATAAACAATTCTTATATTTACCAAAAAGAGGCCAGAGAAACAGGACTGAAAGTTTGAAGGTAAAAGAGACACAAAACCCAATCTCCATGTGCGAGTGGAGAACAATCTATCCCTTGGACAGAAGCAGCATAAAACTGACTCTAAAGTAGAGATTCTTCACCTAAAAACTTCAAGAACTCGACCAAATCTTTAATCAAAGACATTAGTTTGGTTCATCATGAAAACAGCGTTTCCCTTAGATTCAAGGTGCTGATTAACTGGCCAACAACGCGCGGAATTTATCCTGTGACCGAGAAACATTGAACTGCAATTGTCAGTCAACCCATGAATCTGCTTCATTCCACAGCCCATGTACATTCTACACTGTCCTGGGATTACCACACATTTAATCTCCCTCCACAGCCCATGTAAACGCTACACTGTCCTGGGATTAACACACATTTAATCTCCTTCCACAGCCCATGCAGAATCTACACTGTCCTGGGATTACCACACATTTAATCTCCTTCCACAGCCCATGTACAATCTACACTGTCCTGGGATTACCACCCATTTAATCTCCTTCCGCAGCCCATGTACAATCTACACTGTCCTGGGATTACCACACATTTAATCTCCTTTCACAGCCCATGTACAATCTACACTGTCCTGGGATTACCACCAATTTAATCTCCTTCTGCAGCCTATGTACAATCTACACTGTCCTGGGATTACCACACATTTAATCTCCTGCCACAGCCCATGTACACTCTACACTGTCCTGGGATAACCACACATTTAATTTCCTTCCAAAGCCCATGTACAATCTACACCGTCCTGGGATTACCACCCATTTAATTTCCTTCCACAGCCCATGTACAATCTACACTGTCCTGGGATTAACACACATTTCATCTCCTTCCACAGCCCATGTACAATCTACACTGTCCTGGGATTAACATACATTTAATCTCCTTTCACAGCCCAAGTACAATCTACACTGTCCTGGGATTACCACACATTTAATCTCCTTTCACAGCCCATTTACAATCTACACTGTCCTGGGATTAACACACATTTAATCTTCCACAGCCCATGTACAATCTACACTGTCCTGGGATTACCACACATTTAATCTCCTTCCACAGCCCATGTACAATCTACACTGCCCTGGGATTAACACACATTTAATTTCCTTCCACAGTTCATGTACAATCTACACTGTCCTGGGATTACCACACATTTAATCTCCTTCCACAGCCCATGTATAAACTACACTGTGCAGGGATTACCATCTATTTAATCTCTTTCCACATCCTATATAATAGAAACATAGAAACTAGGAGCAGGATTTGGCCATTCGGCCCTTTGAGCCTGCTCTGCCATTCATTATGATCATGGCTGATCATCCAACTCAATAGCCTGCTCCCGCTTTCTCCCCATACCCTTTGATCCCTTTCGCCCCAAGAACTATATCTAACTCCTTCTTGAAAACATACAATGATTTGGTCTCAACCACTTTCTGTGGTAACGAATTCCACAGGCTCACCACTCTCTGGGGGAAAACATTTCTCCTCATCTCAATCCTGAATGGTCTACCCCATACCCACAGAATGTGACCCTTGGTTCTGGACTCCCCCACCATCGGGAACATCCTTCCTGCATCTACCCTGTCTAGTCCTGTTAGAATTTTATAGGTTTCTATGAGATCCCCCCTCATTCTTCTGAACTCCACCGCATATAATCTTAACCGACTCAATCCCTCCTCATTTGTCAGTTCCGCCATCCCAGGAATCAGTCAGGTAAACCTTAGCTGCACTCCCTCTATAGCAAGTACATCTCTCCCCTGTCATGAACTCTACCCATTACATTAAGTCTCCTGAGAAAATATCCAGAGACAAACTGTCTGGGTGCCAAATGCAATTGAAGGAATCTCCTGAATAATCACCAATCCTCACATCTCCATCAAGAACGTGTCTGAATCCTCCTTCCTGACAGGATCCATTCTGAATATTAATTATCTCGATCAGAACCTGCCCCTAACGACACGAGCAATGATATTCACCCAGCTCCTTCCTTTCATTCTGTGCTCACAAACAGCCTAATTATAACTGGATTGCAGATGGCTGGTAATTTCCAAAACCTGTGGATCAGTTGAAAGCAAGTTGTGTTTCTATATTTAAAATGATCATTAAAAAATAATTTAAAATCCCAGCTCTCAAAATCCCCCTCAGGATGTTTTGACAATGTGTTGTTGGGATGTGGGTGTCACTGGTAAGGCTGGTATTTCTAGCCCCATCCCCTAGTTACCCTGAGAAGGTGGTGATGGTGGTGGGTCTTCCTCTTGAATCTCGGTTTGATGAGACTGTGTGACTCACCAGGCCACCTCAGGGGACGATTCAGATTCAGTGTGGGACTGGACTCACATGTTGGGCAGGTTTCCAGCCTGAAAGGACATTTGTGATCTTTAGTTATGCTAGTTGTTTTTTAAACTGATTATTAAACTGATTTCAAAGTTTCAAGTTGTTGGGGTTGATGAATTTACTGGATGAGTTCAGCCTCGGGATTCCTAGTCCAGTAACACAACCCCTGCACCTCCATGTCCCACTGTCAGGGAGATTGTCCAATCTATCAGCCCTTGTGAAATATACTTGGGAAGTGATGGTTATTGAACTGTTCCTTTAACCCCATCAGTGACGGGTTAGTCAAGCTCAGGACAGGCTCAGTGAACCCTGGACCAGGCTTCACAACACGGCCTTGCTGAGTGAGGTTTGAAGGGGAAACAGTGAAGGAGACAACGGGATGGAAAACACAGGAGGGGGATATTCAAGGCTGGGAAACATTCTCAGCTCAGAAACAATTTGCTGCATGTGGAGCTGACCCAGTCAGTGAAACATTTAGAGTGTGGTTTCCATCAATCATTGCTGATGGGGTAAGTTTAGCTTTGGGTGTGGGTTGCTGCTTGTTGCTGATAAAGACTCAGTCTAAAATGGTATTTCTGCTGTTTTTATCGAGTGTAACAGCGAACCGGTTCTGTGAGCAACCCACTGAGCTGGGCTGGGTGGGTGTTGGGGCCAGCGATAGGGTACGGGCAGTGATCAGTAAAAATTAACTGATCACTACGGGTTCTGAACCTCTACACTAGTCTGCAAATCAGTAATAGCGACTGGACATTCAACTGTAGAACTGTAATGGGGAATGTTTCATATAATAATTAATCTAAATAGAGACACACATCTTATATATGTACAGATGTATAGGTAAAAATATATGCGGTTACATATATATATATAAATATACATAAAGAGTGTGAGATAGATAGACGTAGGTAGACAGAATGGTTCACGCAGTGCTGTTACTGCTGCAAGTGAAGTACTAATAGTTCAGACAGTGTTGCTGGAGAGGGTGTGACACATGGACACCTGGTGCTGTTACTGCTGCAGGTACAGTACTAGTACTTTAGACAGTGTTACTGGTGTGGGTGTGATACTTGGAAACCTGGTGCTGTTACTGCTGCAGATACAGTATTAATACTTTAGAGAGTGTTGCTGGTGTAGGTGTGATACACGAAAACCCGGTGCTGTTATTGCTGCAGATACAGTATTAATACTTTAGACAGTGTTACTGGTGTGGGTGTTATACACGGATACCCGGTGCTGTTATTGCTGCAGATACAGTATTAATACTTTAGACAGTGTTACTGGTGTGGGTGTTATACACGGATACCCGGTGCTGTTACTGCTGCAGATACAGTATTAATATTTAGACAGTGTTACTGGTGTGGGTGTTATACACGGATACCCAGTGCTGTTATTGCTGCAGATACAGTATTAATACTTCAGACAGTGTTACTGATGTGGATGTGATACACGGATACCCGGTGCTGTTATTGCTGCAGGTACAGTACTAATACTTTAGAGAGTGTTACTGGTGTAGGTGTGATACACGGAAACCTGGTGCTGTTACTGCTGCAGATACAGTACTAATACTTTAGAGAGTGTTGCTGGTGTAGGTGTGATACATGGTGCTGTTATTGCTGCAGATACAGTATTAATACTTTAGACAGTGTTATTGTTGTGGGTGTGATACACGGATACCCGGTGCTGTTATTGCTGCAGATACAGTACTAATACTTTAGACAGTGTTACTGGTGTGGGTGTGATACACGGATACCTGGTACTGTTATTGCTGCAGATACAGTAGTAATACTTTAGAGAGTGTTGCTGGTGTAGGTGTGATACATGGATACAAGGTGCTGATATTGCTGCAGATAACGTACTAATTCATTCTCTCATTGTGAACACCTCTATCACCCTTTGTAACAATATGGATCTGCCATAGATCCCTTCTCAGATTTCGTGTCAGCATTCCCATTAAGCAGTTTGCCCATCTCACATGGGATTATACAGGATACACAACACATAAATAGTCCATTTGGCCCAACCAGTCCATACCAGTATTTATATTCCACTGGAGCTCCTCACATTTTTCCTCATCTAAATCTACCAGGATGAGGCCATTTGGACCCTTGAACTTGCTCTGCCATTCAATATGATCAAGGCTGACCTTTAACCTTAGCCCCACCTTCCCACATTATCCCCATATTCCTTCATGCCCTGAATACACAAAAACCTATTGATCCATTTCTTGAATAGCCTCAATGACTGAGCATCAATGGCCCCCAAGGTAGAGGATTCCAAAGATCCACAACCCTTTGAGTGAAACGATTTCTCCACTTCTGTCATGAAAGTATAATAATTCTCATAATATTATTGTGATTTATTATAAAAGTAGGTTCATAATGGGGTTTGGATAGTTTTCCTGTGTGCATCTGTGTGTGTGGGATTTAATTGAATTGGACGCAGCTGGTCTGGAGGCTTTTGAGTCATCAAAAAGAAGCTAAGTTTGAAATGCTAAATACCGAAACAAGGCTGAAGTTTTAGAATGTGAGGTGTGAAGAAAATTTGCATTGATAGATAAATTCGGGTAGTTTGAATTTCAAAAAGACAGTAGAATGCTACACCTAGCCAGAAGAAGCTAAGCAAACAGTGTGTTTATTTTTCCCAAAGGTTACTGATAAAATGAGCTCTATGAAAAGATTTATATTACGAGAAAGGTAAAGTTCCAAAGACATATCAAAAAAATGGAAATTGCATTAAACAAGGAGAAACATGTAGGAAGGAGATGAGGTTGTGTCAGGGAGAAAGCATTCGAAGAGCTAACAAGTATAAAAAGCCTCCAGCCTCTGTGCATCAAGTTGCTGTCAAAAGGAACCAAAGATGACAAAAGTCACTTTGAATTCGACTGTCCAGGGTATTGTGTGGCTTTGCCTGGGTCTGTTTAAATCTATTTGTTTTTACTGTTGCCTTAGCAGATTAAATAGGGGTTTCAGGAGTTCTTATAGAAGTGATTTGTACACCTATGTATGTGCTTGAAATATTTTCATTTGTTAATAAGTGTAAAATTTAGTTTTCTAAAAACGTCTGTAGTCATGGTAGTCTTATTACTTCTGAATTCAGGGCACACATTTCAAAGTAAAATACAAATTGCAAAACAGTTGTGATTGTGTGATCACGTTTCCCTTGTGGGTTTGATCTGCCTGACACATATCATCTGCCGCGTCATAACAACTTCTCTGTCCTGAATGACCGATCCCTCAATCTGAACTGTGATCTTGTGCTCTAGGGGAAATATCATCCTCTCAACATTCACCCTACAAAGCCCTTTAAGAATTTTACATGCTGCAATGAGATCGCCATTCATTTTTATCGTCAATCTCTCTTTATAGGGCAATCCCCTTGTCACAGAATCACAGAATCACACAGTGCAGGAGAGGCCCTTCGGCCCATCAAGTCTGAACCAACACGTGATAAACACCTGACCTACCTACCAAATCCCATTTACCAGCACTTGGCCCATAGCCTTGAATGTTATGAAGTGCCAAGTGCTCATCCAGGTACTTTATAAAGGATGTGAGGCAACCCGCCTCCACCACCCTCCCAAGCAGCGCATTCCAGACCCTCACCACCCTCTGGGAAAAAAGGTTTTTCCTCACATCCCCCCTAAACCTCCTGCCTCTCACCTTGAACTTATGTCCCCTCATGACTGACCCTTCAACTAAGGGGAACAGCTGCTCCCTATCCACCCTGTCCATGCGCCTCATAATCTTGTACACCTCGATCAGGTCGCCCCTCAGTCTTCTCTGCTGCAATGAAAACAACCCCAGTCTATCCAAACTCTCTTCATAACTTAAATGCTTCATCTCAGGCAACATCCTGGTGAATCTCCTCTGCACCCTCTCCAGTGCAATCACATCCTTCCTATAATGTGGTGACCAGAACTGCACACAGTAATCCAGCTGTTGCCTCACCATGCCTCCATACAACTCCAACATGATCTCCCTACTTTTGTAATCTATGCCTCGATTGATAAATGCAAGTGTCCCATACCCCATTTTCACCACCCCACTAACAAGCCCCTCCACCTTCAGAGATCTATGGACACACATGCCAAGGTCCCTTTGTTCCTCAGAATTTCTTGGTGTCATGCCATTCATTGACTATTTCCTTGTCAAATTACTCCTTCCAAAGTGTATCACCTCACACTTTTCAGGGTTAAATTCCATCTGCCACTTATCTGCCCATTTGACCATCCTGTCTAGATCTTCCTGTAGCCCAAGACATTCAACCTCACTGTTAACCACCTGGTCAATCGTTGTGTCATCCTCAAGCTTACTAATCCTACCCCCCACATATGTCATCTATGTCATTTATATAAATGACAAATAATAGGGGACCGAGCACAGATCCCTGTGGTACGCCACTGGACATTGGCTTCCAGTCACTAAAGCATCCTTCTGTCAGCATCCTCTGTCTCCTACAACTAAGGCAATTTTGAATCCACCTTATCAAATTACCCTGTATCCCATGTGCATTTGCCTTCTTTATAAGTCTCCCATGTGGGACCTTGTCAGAGGCTTTGCTGAAATCCATATAAACTACATCAACTGCACTACCCTCAACTACACACCTGGTCACCTCCTCAAAAAAATTCAATCAAATTTGTTAGGCGTGACCTCCCTCTGACAAAGCCATGCTGACTATCCCTGAACAAACCTTGCCTCTCCAGGTGGAAATAGATTCTCTCCTTCAGAATTTTCTCCAGTAGTTTCCCTGCCACTGATGTGACACTCACTGGTCTGTAGATCCCTGGCTTATCTTGACAACCCTTCTTAAATAGCGGAACAACATTAGCTGTTCTACAGTCCTCTGGCACCTCCCCCGTGGCCAAAGAAGAATTAAAAAATTGCCCCAGAAACAAGTCTAATGAAACTTTGCTGCATTCTCTTCAAGGTTAGTATATCCTTCCATGGGTAAGTTGTCTAGAACTACACACATTACGACAGAAGCTTTTAGAATATGATTTGGTGTTTTCTTCTAGTTTCCTCTCCTCTTCTATTTTCTCTTTCTTTATCAATTACTTGGTCATCAGTTCCTGAATATTAAAATCCACCCAATCCTCAGGCTTACTATTCTAACATTATAAGCCTCTTCCATGAATCTCATACTATCCTCAACTTCTCTTGTTGTTGGAATTCTTTCTCCATGGGTGTTTTTATTCTTTAATGGAATGTGTATACGTTACAAATTTGAATTAATTCTTGAAATGTTTGCCATTGCTTATTCTTCATCATATTATTCAATTTATTTTCCCAATTTATCATTAAAATTATTTGGTCATTTCATCTCATTGCTGTGTGTGGGATCTTGCTGTGCACAATTTGTCTCCTGCCTTTCCTACATTGCAAAAGTGACGACACTTCAAAAAGTACTTCATTGGTTGTAGTGTACTTTGGGATGTCTTGAGTTTGTGAAAGGAGCTCTGTAAATGCAGGTTACCATCAGAGGAGATGAACTTTGGTAAAATCAGTAAGTTCGAATCATAGAACCATAAAACCTTACAGCACAAGGAGGCCACTCAGCCCATTGTGCCTGTGCTGGCTCTGTGAAAGAGCAGTTGTGTTCAGTCCCACACTCCTGCTTTTTGTCTGTAACCCTCTAAGTTCTTCCTCTTCAGTTAGCTGTCAACTCCCTTTGAAAATTATTTATGGAAACAGCTTCCACCATCTTTCAGTCAGAGTTTTCCAGATCCCAACAACTCTCTGAGCGAAAACAATTCTCTTCACCTCCCTTCTCGATCTTTTGCCAATGATTTTAAGTCATGTCATTGACCCATTCACCAGATGGATGAGTTTGTCTATATCTATCCTATCAAAACTGCAGGATTGGAAGTCCCTCCAACTGGGAAATTTATGGAATAGAAAAATCCAAACCCATGGACATGTTTTGACCTCATGTTTTGAACTATAACATACAAAACCCAAGCTGCAGCCAACAGCACAGAGCTGGGCAGCAAGCGACTAATTCGGACATTTCGTAAAAGACAGTGGCTCATCAAAAGGATTCAGACATTGACTGATTGCTATCTTGGGACAATAGTACCAGGGAAATTCCATTACCTGCCATTGGCTAATGCGATTAAGAGACGGATTACCCTATACAATGGTACAAGGAACATGCCATCCACATAATACAGTTAAGGAATTGTAACACAACTCAGGCCGGCATCATAGACAACGATTCTGGAATCTGGCCATTGTATCTATGAGTGGTTCCTCTCGAGGAGAGGAATGGGACATTCTAACCTTCATCAACCTTGGTGCTGTTACTGTACTGCTTCAAAACAGCAGGAGAATTGTTTAAATAGTATGAGAGCTGATCATATTCATCTGGGCTATTTTTCCATGGAATGACTGGATTTTTTCAACCAGCATGAGCTGATCATATTCTTCAGGAGTTTGCATGAAATAAATTAAGAAGGTGTTAGTTACCAGATATTGGAGCAGCATGAACAACAGGGAAAAAAACCCAAAAAACTGCGGATGCTGGAAATCCAAAACAAAAACAGAATTACCTGGAAAAACTCAGCAGGTCTGGCAGCATTGGCGGAGAAGAAAAGAGTTGATGTTTCAAGTCCTAATGACCCTTCGACAGAACAACAGAGAATATGTTTGAGTTGAATCATTATAAAAAGAAGAGCATAGCAGAGTTGGGGGCTGCAGGTGGAAGAAGGGTCAGGACTGGTCATCTTGACTCAGAACCAACAATCAACATTAGACAGTCCAGCCATGTTGGGTACAGTAGGTGTTTCAGCCAAATGGTCTGAGGATTTGTAAGGTTTTGGGATAAAGGTGGAATGTTTTGTCTGTGTTTTGTCAGATTTTAACAAGTCGCAGTGACTTCGTTGTGGCTCAAGGGGGACAACAGTCAATTCGCAGGATGGATCAGCTGGGAATTGAAGGTGCTCATTTCAGCTAGTCACAGGAGGATTTGAACTGGGGTGTTTGCTGAATTTTGGGGAACTTTTGTAGAACATCAAATTAAAAACAGAAAATGCTGGAAAATCTCAGCAGGTTTGACAGGATCTGTGGAGAGAGAAACAGAGTTACCGTTTCGAGTCCGTATGACTCTTCTTCAGAGCTTTTATTTGCTTTCATTTCATAGAAGGTCTGTTTATTTTTTATGAGCTTGGGGTCTGTCAGTCAAACCCCAGGGTGTTTTGTACTAGGGACAGGTTGTTTATTTTTCTGGGGGGGGTGGTTTCTATGTCATTTCAACTGATCTTTGAGGTATCTGTACTGGGGATATTAGTGGGTAAAATAAAGCAACAAATTTATGGTTGAGCCAAACCCTGTGTCTGTCTACTTTTGTTCTTTATAAATTGTAAAGTCCAAGAACCGTTTGTAAGCAATGGGGGGAGGTCGGGGGACAGGTGGTCTTTTATAAAACTGCACACCATCTATTAGTTCACCTCTGAACATTCACTGTTCCAACAACAACAACAACTTGTATTTATACAGCACCTTTAACATTGTAAAACATTCCACGGTGCTTCACAGGAACATTATTAAACAAAATGTAACACCAAGCCACATAAGGAGATATTAGTGTAGATGACCAAATGCTTGTTCAAAGAGTTTTATGATTGGAAAAGTGTCTTAAAGGAAGGGAGAGAAGTGGAGAGTTTTAAGGAGGCAATTCTGGAGCTTCCAAAGAGAACAGCCCTGGGCCCAACCATCTTCAGCTGCTTCATCAATGACCTTCCTTCCATCATAAGGTCAGAAGTGGGGATGTTCACTTTTGATGAGACAATGTTCAGCACCATTCACGACTCCTCAGATACCGAAGCAGTCCTTGTCCAAATGCAGCAAGAACAGGACAGCATTCAGGCTTGTGCTGATAAGTGGCAACTAACATTCATGTAAATGCCAGGCAATGACCATCTTCAACAAGAAAGAATTCAACCATCACCCCTTGACGTTCGATGGCATTACCATCACTGAATCCCCTCTCCTCATAACTGAAGTCCTCATCCCTAGTAACATCCTGGTAAAAACATCCTCTGTACTCTTTCTAAGGTATTCACATCTTCCCTCAGGTCTGGTGCTCAGAACTGTGTTTCTAGCATCATTTGGCTGCCCAGATGACTGAGCGGCCTTCTGTTTCCAAAATCCTCTCTTGCTGTCTGTGTTCTGTTCCTGGAAACTCTGCATCCAAAGACCTGCCCCTCTCAGACTGACCATTTAACACAATGTTTTTGTTTTAATTCATTCATGGTATGTGGGCTTCTCTGGCTTGTACAGCATTTATTGCCCATCCCTAGTTGCCCTTGAGAAGGTGGTGGTGAGCTGTCTTCTTGAACGTCTGCAGTCCCCTGTGGTTTGGTACACCAGCAGTGCTGTTAGGAAGGGATTTCCAGGATTTTGACCCAGCGACAATGAGGAACAGAGATATATTTCCATGCCAGGATGGTGAGTGACTTGGAGGAGAACTTCCAGGCGGTGGTGTTCCCATGTACCTGCTGTCCTTGTGCTTCTAGATGGTAGTGGTCATTGGGTTCGGAAAGTGCAGCCTAAAGAGCCTTGGTCAGTTGCTGCAGTGCATCTTGTAGATGGTTGACACTGCTGCTACTGTGTGTCAGTGGTGGAGGGCATGAATGTTTGTGGATGGGGTGCCATTCAAGTGGGGCTGTTTTGGCCTGGATAGTGTCGAGCTTCTCGAGTGTTGTTGGAGCTGCACTCATCCAGGCAAATGGAGACTATTCCATCACACTCCTGATTTGTGCCTTGTAGATGTTGGACAGGCTTTGGGGTGTCAGGAGATGAGTTACTCGTTGCAGGATTCCCAGCCTCTGAGCTGCTTTTGGAGCCACAGTATTTATATGTCTCGTCCAGTTGTTTCTGGCCAACGGTAATTCCCAGGATGTTGATAGTGGGGGATTCAGTGATGGTAATGCCATCGAATGTCAAGGGGCGATGGTTAGATTTTCTCTTGTTGGAGATGGTCATTGCCTGGCATTTGCATGGTACGAATATTAGTTGCCACTTATCAGCACAAGCCTGAATGCTGTCCTGTTCTTGCTGCATTTGGACAAGGACTGCTTCAGTATCTGAGGAGTCGTGAATGGTGCTGAACATTGTCTAATCAAAAGTGAACATCCCCACTTCTGACCTTATGATGGAAGGAAGGTCATTGATGAAGCAGCTGAAGATGGTTGGGCCCAGGGCACTACCCAAAGAAAATCCTGCAGTGATGTCCTGGGAATAAGATGATTGACTTCCAACAACTACAACCATCTTCCTTTGTGCGAGGTATAACTCTAACCAGTGGAGAGTTTCCCCCTGATTTCCATTGACTCCAGTTTTGCTCGGGCTCTTTGATGCCACACTCGGTCAAATGTGGCCTTGATGTCAAGGGCAGCCACTCGCACCGCACCGTTGGAGTTCAGCCCTTTTGTTCATGTTTGAGCCAAGGCTGTAATGAGGTCAGGAACTGAGTCGCCCTGGCAGAACCAAAACTGGGCATCAGTGAGCAGGTTATTGCTAAGCAAGTGCCACTTGTTAGCATTGTTGATGACCCCTTCGATTACTGTACTGGTGAATGAGAGTAGACTGATGGGGCAGTAATTGGCCGGGTTGGATTTGTCCTGCTTTTTGTGTACAGGACATACCTGAGCAATTTTCCACGTAACCAGGTAGATGCTAGTGTTGTAGCTGTACTGGAACAGCTTGGCTAATGGCACGGCAAGTTCTGGAGCACAAGCCTTCAGTACTATTGCCGGAATATTTTCAGGGACCATAGCCTTTGCACTATCCAAAGTGCCTTCAGCCTTTTCTTGATGTTAGAAAAGTAATCGCATTGGCTGAAGACTGGCATCTGTGGTGCCTGGGACCTCAGGAGGAGGCCGAGAAGAATCACCCTCTCGGCACATCTGGCTGAAGATGGTGAGAGGTGTCTTTCCCGATTCCCACACAAACGTAATGTTTATTGTCTTGACCCTGTGACAACTTGTGCTCAATTTATAACCCAACTTCCATCCAGTTACCTCTGTTTTTCATTCATTCTTGACATGTGGACGCCACTGGCAATGCCAGCATTTATTGTAGCTTGGCTGATGATGAGAAGGGTCCTTCCCATCAAATCCTTCCCTGTATGAACAGAAGCTCATTGCCTCAGCACACTGCCTGTGAGATGACTGTGGTGGGGGTGAGACCATCTCCCACTGCATTTACAAAGTAGGTCTGGAAAGAGATGCTGTGCTTTGTATCAAGATTCACCCTGAGCAGATCTGTAACACAGGACTCGGTGTTCTACAGGCTGTTCCCAGGGACAGACAGTGGGATAAACATCAACTGCTGCAGGTGGGCCATCAACTCGGTGAAAGACACTCTTTGGTCTGTCTGAAACCTGCTGGTTTTCCAGTGCACAGATCTGTCCATGACTGGGTGTTGCAGACTGGGACGTTCAGACTACGTGCTGAGGGAGGCATTAAATCTTGGGACATCTGCCACATAGGCTCAGTGGGAAAGGGCCACTGTCGAAGGCACATCAGGCATAGTTTATCAAGGGGCGGGAACCCATGTAAACCCCCTCAGGCTGTACAAACCAGAGACAATGTTTGACATGAAATGTAAAGATGAATGTCGTGAGATAACTCATGTCCTGTATTGAAAGAAACTGGTCTGTCTGGTGCTTTTGGTGACATCAAATTTAAACTGTTATTTAATGTACTTTTACCAATTTTATAAATAAAGTACATTTTTGTCTCATTATCTCTATCTCAGGGAGATATCTGTAAACTGACTGGTGTCTCTCAGTCCTCCTCTCTCAGGGAGTTTCACACTGACTGGTGTCCCTCAGTCCTCCTCTCTCAGGGAGTTTCACACTGACTGGTGTCCCTCAGTCCTCCTCTCTCAGGGAGTTTCACATTGACTGGTGTCCCTCAGTCCTCCTCTCTCAGGGAGTTTCACACTGACTGGTGTCCCTCAGTCCTCCTCTCTCAGGGAGTTTCACACTGACTGGTGTCCCTCAGTCCTCCTCTCTCAGGGAGTTTCACACTGACTGGTGTCCCTCAGTCCTCCTCTCTCAGGGAGTTTCACACTGGTGTCCCTCAGTCCTCCTCTCTCAGGGAGTATCACACTGACTGGTGTCCCTCAGTCCTCCTCTCTCAGGGAGTTTCACACTGACTGGTGTCCCTCAGTCCTCCTCTCTCAGGGAGTTTCACACTGACTGGTGTCCCTCAGTCCTCCTCTCTCAGGGAGTTTCACACTGACTGGTGTCCCTCAGTCCTCCTCTCTCAGGGAGTTTCACACTGGTGTCCCTCAGTCCCCCTCTCTCAGGGAGTTTCACACTGACTGGTGTCCCTCAGTCCTCCTCTCTCAGGGAGTTTCACACTGACTGCTGTCCCTCAGTCCTCCTCTCTCAGGGAGTTTCACACTGACTGGTGTCCCTCAGTCCTCCTCTCTCAGGGAGTTTCACACTGACTGGTGTCCCTCAGTCCTCCTCTCTCAGGGAGTTTCACACTGACTGGTGTCCCTCAGTCCCCCTCTCTCAGGGAGTTTCACACTGACTGGTGTCCCTCAGTCCTCCTCTCTCAGGGAGTTTCACACTGACTGGTGTCCCTCAGTCCTCCTCTCTCAGGGTGTTTCACACTGACTGGTGTCTCAGTTTATCTGTTGTACACAAACTGTTTACCTTTGAGATAAATGACCAGGACAAAGTGTGACTGGATCTTTAATTTATTATTGCTGCTGATCCTCTGCCTGTTGAATAAATAAATAACTTGTAGAGAATTGAAATCTGTGCTGGAGGCGGGGACAGGAAGCTGAGCTTCTGGTTTCAGTGGGTGGGGCTGCTGTTTAAACTGTGGGACCCTCACTCACTCCACTTCCCTATTTAAACAGCACTGACTCCAGCTCCAAACACAGGCGCCCTGAAGCAGCCGATTTCTGGAGTGTCTGAGTCTGTGTCTGAAAACACAGGGCGATGGGGTTTGCTCCTTATCTCTGTGTCCTTCTGCTCTGTCTGACAGGTGAGGGGTCCTGTGGCTTTATCCCCACACAGTGCGGCTGCTTATTCAGAGACTCTTTGACCCTCTCTTTGTCCAACGGGTTTATTAACTTCTTTTTCTCTTTTATTAACAGGTGTCTGGTCCGCTGTCGTGCTGACCCAGCCCAAGTCAGCTGAGAAAACGCCGGGGGAGTCTGTCACACTGTCCTGTACAGTGAGTGGGTTCAGTCTCAGCAGCTACCCCATACACTGGGTGAAACAGGTACCCGGAAAAGGGCTGGAATGGTTACTTCGTTACGGAGGAGGATATAGCACTTACTACGCGCCTGGAGTTCAGGGTCGAATTACGTTTTCAACTGAATCTTCCACAACCTCCATTAAGATTCCTAATCTGAGAGCGGACGACACTGCCATCTATTATTGTGCGAGGGACACAGTGAGAGGAAGCAGGGCTGGACTGGGACAAAAACTCAGTGAGAGAATCTGCAGTCAGGGGAGTGAGTGAAAGGGGAGGAATGATCGCTCACCCTCAGTTATCAGCACAGCTTTATTCCCATCCTGATTGTGTTGGGATCTGCCTTTCCCCGGAAATGGGAATGGGACTATTCGCTGGGGATTCCTGGGCTGGAGATGTGATGGGAAACCTGGGAGCCGACAGAAATTCGGGCTCGGGACACGTTTAACAAAATCTCGATAAACTGTAGCACCTCATCCCAAACCATCGTCAGTGTGAATCCGAGAGCAGGACTGCTCACTTGTAGCAGTGTCAGTGTGGTTTAAATGTGAAGTGACTGGGCTCAGTGACAGTGAAAGGGGAGGAGGTTAATGTACGGGTGTGGATCACAGTGTCTATACTACGTGGCACAGTGAGAGAGACGGGGGATCCCTCCATTCAAAAACCTGTCACAGGAAAACTATTTAAACTGGACCCTTTGGGCGATACCACCGACCTTTACCTCCTGACCCGTGGATATAAATCAGATCCCGATTAAATAATCTGGCTGTGTGAACAACTTTCTTTGAGGATGATATTTGAAAGACAGAAACAAGAGTGAGTAACAGCTGTCGGGTGAAGAGGTCACTGTCAAGTCTGACATTTGTTCCCCATCCCTCGTTACCCTGAGAAAATGATGGTAACCGAGAGCCTCACTGACCCCTTCAGAGGGCAGGTAAGAGTCAACCACATTGAGTGTGAGACTGGAGTCACCTATAGACTAGACCGGATTTCCTTTCATTCAAGACAAGGCTGAACCAGTTGGTTTTTTTATGACAATCCAACAGCTTCATGGTCACTTTTACTGATCCCAGCATTTTCCCCAGATTTTTAAAGCGAAATTCCCAGATTCCCACAGAGGGATTGAACTCAGGATTCCCTGGAATATTAAACCCAGCCTTCAGATCACTGATCCAGTAACAGAACCACTGAAACATCACATCCCAAACCATCGTCAGTGTGAATCCGAGAGCAGGACTGCTCACTTGTAGCAGTGTCAGTGTGGTTTAAATGTGAAGTGACTGGGCTCAGTGAAAGTGAAAGGGGAGGAGGTTAATGTACGGGTGTGGATCACAGTGTCTATACTGGAGTGACACAGTGAGAGAGACGGGGGATCCCTCCATTCAAAAACCTGTCACAGGAAAACTATTTAAACTGGACCCTTTGGGCGATATCACCGACCTTTACCTCCTGACCCGTGGATATAAATCAGATATCGATTAAATAATCTGGCTGTGTGAACAACTTTCTTTGAAGATGATATTTGAAAGGTGAAAGAACAGTGAGTAACAGAGAGAGGATGAAGAACAATGAAAACTCCTTGTGGATTATCTCATCTTCCTGTAAAGTCCTGGAAAACCCTGAGTTTGACACCTGGTGCATAGGGGACACACGAATACAGACTGAGGAGTTAATAAAACTACTGGCTGCTTGTTTGGGACAGTTTATTTCAGGTTGGATCTTATACCCATGGTTTATGATCTGGGGTGAAGCACTGTGATATGGAACCACAGCAGTAGAGAGCTTGACAGAAACTCCCTCACTACAAATGACCATGTGTATCAGAGTCTGTGTCCATGGATTCCACATTCGTGTTTCCCAGAGTGAAATATTTAAACACTGACTCGGATTGTTGGAGGAAATGTTGATTTCAGGGAAGATAAAAGACAAAAAGGAGGCAATTCTGTTTGTTGGTAACGTGCAGGAGCTGGTGTCCACGCACAAGAAAACTGCAAAAATGCTTCATTCATTCATACATTTGGAACAGGTTTAGGATGGAATTTCAGATTAAGATACAGGAAACGCTGTTCCAGGTTAAAACACGGTTTATGTTTACATTACCCTGAGATTATTACATATCGTGGACAAGTTCAGTTATTGTATTGGGTGAACGAGGAGATGGAGCACAGTGACTATCTTGATTACTGGGGGAGTGGAACCTTCCTGGAAGTGACTTCAGGTAAGAAACTTCTCAATTCCTTCCTTGCCTAATATTTACTTTCTTTAATTTTTGTTTTTAGTGAATTTGGTAATTCAAGTGCAATGTATAATTCATCTGAAATCAGTGAGATATTTAGAACAATTACATGATCCTGTCTGAGACAGTTGGATTTCTGTAGAATCAAGAATATACCCAGTATATGGAGCTGAAATCTGATAACTGGATTTATTCTCAAGAGTTAAGATTTAGCACTGCAGAATTGATTCTCGTAATATAATAAAGATTCCAGCATCTGCTTAATATATTCTGCTTGATCCAGATTATAGTTTTCAGGACACTTGTTATTTTGGGGCAGGTTTGGTGATTTTGGATTTTCGGCTATTTACAAGCAGGTTAAGATTTTGTTATAATCTGAGTTAAAACACATCATCCAATTGTGTTGTGATTTAATATTTGGTGTCACAGTTGTTTAAAATTTTATTTTTTACTGTTTGACCATTGCTGAAACAGTTTTTAGGTGTAAAAAGAATAAGTTCCGTATTTCACTTGATAAGTTAGTGATCACGGAGGGATAATGGTTTACACAGAGTGAGAAATACTTTTTGTGTTTGTTAAAAATGCTTCATCCCAACAAGCTTGCAGTATAAACCAGTTGTGAACTGTCCAGTCGGACAGGAAACAGACTGCATGTGGAATAAGATTGTATCTCATTGAGTTAAGATTTGATTTGTGCTTTAATAATAATTGTTTAACAATCGGTGATGTACGAACTCTCAATAGAGAGTTTAAATCATCTGTCACCTCCAGAAAATCAGCTCCCACACTGAAGGATTGAGAACTGGAAGGGTTTCTGTGTGGCTCAAATTGTTCTTGGGCAATAACAGCAATGGATCTGTTAGTTGTTAATTTATTGATATCATATTTTTCCCATCACTGTTTCAGTGTTTCCAATTATTGGATTAAAACAATGAAATTTCATGGACATATATGAACTCAACAATTAATATCACCCTGACTAGGAATCCAATGGGCAAGGAAAATATTTCTTGTCGCAATGTTAGTGGAGCAAGTGTTTAATATTCAGGGGGTTCTGATCGCTCCTTTTTGATGGAGACAGTTTCCCAAATTAAAGTCCGACTTGAGGGAAACAAGATCCTATTTCAGGGGCAGGTTTATGATCTATTCGAGGTAAAGGAGTTTCAGTGGTGGCTTTAAACCGGCCAGGGTGGGAGAGCAAAGGTTCTGTGAAGGGAATTGCATTTCTCTGAATATTTCTGGGAATGGTAAATTCTCCCAGGATCTACTTATACTAATTTTTCTGCATCTGATTGAAATTTGTGTGTTTCAATTGCATCGTTTACTCGATTAACATAAAAAGGGCAATGATGATTTCAATATGTCCCCCACAGAACTTTACCCAAACAACTGAATTTTAGAAAAAGCGCACAGTAGAATTTCATTCCACCTCGTATATCCACATGGATTCAGTGGAGTGGAAATTTGTCTCGGGTGGTGGTGTGAAACCGGTGGTATCAGACCGGCCGCCTGTTAAACCCAGTGCCTGATATTTAATTCCACTGACTGAAATGGAACTGAATAACAGGCTCTGTTATAAGGGGCGGGTGGTCCAATAACCACCCATTTAGTGTCACAGCCCGAGATGTACTTCTAGCCTGGAGTGTTTGATTCTAACATCACTGAGCACAAACACTTAGTGAGGGGTTAATTTAACTGGAATAAAATACCTCGGTCTGTGCGATTCCCAATTCACATTCTTCTTTACCAAAGATGTTGAAAACTGGACAGTCAAACATTTCTTGTGCCCAGATGATTTTAGACATGGCTTTTTTTGCAGTGGTTATCTTTTTTCATTCATTTATGGGATGTGGGCTTCGCTGGTCAGGCTAGCATTTATTGCCCATACCTAATTGCCCCTACAGGTGGTGGTGGTAAGCTGGTTTCTTGAACCGCTGCAGTCCGTGTGGTGTAGGTACACCCACAGCGCTGTTAGGGAGGGAGGTCCAGGATTTTGTCTCTGTGGTGTAGGTACACCCACAGTGCTGTTAGGGAGGGAGTTCCAGGATTTTGTCCCTGTGGTGTAGGTACACCCACAGTGCTGTTAGGGAGGGAGCTCCAGGATTTTGTCCCTGTGGTGTAGGTACACCCACAGCGCTGTTAGGGAGGGAGTTCCAGGATTTTGTCCCTGTGGTGTAGGTACACCCACAGTGCTGTTAGGGAGGGAGTTCCAGGATTTTGTCCCTGTGGTGTAGGTACACCCACAGCGCTGTTAGGGAGGGAGTTCCAGGATTTTGTCCCCTGTGTGGTGTAGGTACACCCACGGTGCTGTTAGGGAGGGAGTTCCAGGATTTTGTCCCCTGTGGTGTAGGTACACCCACGGCGCTGTTAGGGAGGGAGTTGCAGGATTTTGTCCCCTGTGGTGTAGGTACACCCACAGCGCTGTTAGGGAGGGAGCTCCAGGATTTTGTCCCCTGTGGTGTAGGTACACCCACAGCGCTGTTAGGGAGGGAGTTGCAGGATTTTGTCCCCTGTGGTGTAGGTACACCCACAGCGCTGTTAGGGAGGGAGTTCCAGGATTTAGTCCCCTGTGTGGTGTAGGTACACCCACAGTGCTGTTAGGGAGGGAGTTCCAGGATTTTGTCCCCTGTGTGATGTAGATACACCCACAGTGCTGTTAGGGAGGGAGTTCCAGGATTTTGTCCCCTGTGGTGTAGGTACACCCACGGCGCTGTTAGGGAGGGAGCTCCAGGATTTTGTCCCCTGTGGTGTAGGTACACCCACGGCGCTGTTAGGGAGGGAGTTCCAGGATTTTGTCTCTGTGGTGTAGGTACACCCACAGCGCTGTTAGGGAGGGAGTTCCAGGATTTTGTCCCCTGTGGTGTAGGTACACCCACGGCGCTGTTAGGGAGGGAGCTCCAGGATTTTGTCCCCTGTGGTGTAGGTATACCCACGGCGCTGTTAGGGAGGGAGTTCCAGGATTTTGTCTCTGTGGTGTAGGTACACCCACAGCGCTGTTAGGGAGGGAGTTCCAGGATTTTGTCTCTGTGGTGTAGGTACACCCACAGCGCTGTTAGGGAGGGAGTTCCAGGATTTTATCCCCTGTGGTGTAGGTACACCCACGGCGCTGTTAGGGAGGGAATTCCAGGATTTTGTCCCCTGTGTGGTGTAGGTACACCCACTGCGCTGTTAGGGAGGGAGTTCCAGGATTTTGTCTCTGTGGTGTAGGTATACCCACAGTGCTGTTAGGGAGGGAGTTCCAGGATTTTGTCCCCTGTAGTGTAGGTACACCCACAGCGCTGTTAGGGAGGGAGTTCCATAATTTTGTCCCTGTGGTGTAGGTACACCCACAGCACTGTTAGGGAGGGAGTTCCAGAATTTTGACCCAGCGACAGTGAAGGAACAGCCGATATATTTCCAAGTCGGGAAGGTGAGGGGCTCGGAGAGAAACTTCCAGGAGGTGGGTGTTCCCCATGTGTTAGCTGCCCTTGTCCATCTAGACGGTAGTGGTCGTGGGTTTGGAAGGTGCCGTCTGAGGAGCCTTGGTGAGTTCCTGCAGTGCATCTTTTAGATGGTACGCACACTGCTGCCACTGTGCGTCAGTGGTCGAAGAAGTGAATGTTTGTGGGTGAGGTGCCAATCAAGTGGGGCTGCTTTGTCCTGGACGGTGTCGAGCTTCTCGAATGTTGTGGGAGCTGCACTCATTCAGGCAAGTGGAGAGTATCCCATCACACTCCTGAATTGTGCCTTGTAGATGGTGGACAGGTTTTGGGGAGTCTGGAGGTGAGTTACTCTTCACAGGATTCCCAGCATCTAACTTGCTCTTGTAGCCACAGTATGATCTAGCTCAGTTTCTGGTCAATGGTAATCCCCAAGATGTTGATAGTGGGGGATTCAGCGACAGCAATGCCACTGAATGTCAAGGGATGAGGGTAGATTCTCTCTTGTTGGAGATGGTCATTGCCTGGCACCTGCGTGGTGTGAATGTTACTTATTGATCAGCATCTTGTCCGAATGTACTCACTGGGTTCCCCTTCCTTTCTTTTTCCCTCAGCAGAGAAGGGGGGAGAGAGAGAGAGAGAATAAAGAAAGAGGTTAAATGATAAAGGAGAAGAGAACATAAAACTAAACAGGAAAGAAACTGAAGGATGAAAGATAAGAAAGAGGGAAGGAAAGAGGAAGAAAAGAAAGAGATTGCTCTCTCTTTCTCTCTCTCCCTGTGTCCGACAAGTTCAATAGAACAGTCTTAACACTTATCGATCGGGGAAAAGCTTGGGCAGGTCTGGAAAGATGTTGAAAGGGTCAGGTCAGTGTGAGCAGGGAGGACTGCAGTAGGATGTTGGTGCTGCACTGTAATGTACTGTATGAGACCCATTCCAGTTTAATGTATTAGCTCCAGTGGATATTTAAAATATCTCAAGATTAATTGGTTAGCATTAAGGAAGTTTTCATTTATTTTCTTCAGGGGGAAAGAGATTTTAAAATTCTGAATGATATTTTGAGAAAGTAGTTTGAAGATTTAAGGGAGCAAATTAAAAGCAGGATTATTTCACACATTACTGACCAGTCAGCCTGATCGCAGTGGTGGGGACATTTTTCAACAGTTATTCAGGATAGAATTGAAGGAACTCAGCTGCCTGAAGAGACAGAAGGATCAGATTCCATTGTAACTTTCAAAAGGGAATTGGATAAATAGTAAAAGGAAAACATTTTCCAGCACAATCAGAAAATATCAGGAGAGTGAGATTAGTTCTGCCAAAGAGATATCATAGGCATGATGGGCCGAATTGCTCATTGTGTGTTGTCTTAGAGTCAGCGAGGTCTACAGCACAGAAAAAGGCCCTTCAGCCCATTGAGTCTGCGCCGGTCAAACAAGTACCTAACCATTCTAATCCCATTTTCCAGCACTAGGCCCATAGCCTTCTATGCCATGGCATTGCAAGTGCACATCCAAATACTTCTTAAATGTTATGAGGATTTCTGCCTCTACCACCCTTTCAGGCAATGAGTTCCAGATTCCCACTACCCTCTGGGTGAAAAAAGTCTTCCTCACATCCCCTCTAAACCTCCTGCCCCTTACTTTAAATCGATGACCCTGGTTACTGACACCTCCACCTTCCTGTCTACCCTATCTAAGCCCCTCATCATTTTATATACCTCAATCACGTCCCCCCTCAATCTCCTCTGATCCAGGGAAAATAACCCCAGTCTATCCAATCTCTCCTCATAACTAAAACTCTCCAGCCCAGGCAACATCCTGGTAAATGTCCTCTGCTCTCTCTCGAGTGCAATCACATCCTTCCTATAATGCGGATTCTAGAACTGCACGCAATACTCTAGCTGTGGCCTAACCAGCGTTTTTTATAGTTGCAGCATAACATCCCTGTTCTTATATTCTCTGCCTTGGCTAATAAAGCAAAGGATCCCATATGCCTTCCTAACCACCTTATCTACCTGTCCCACTACCTGAAGGGACCGTTGGACATGCACACCAAGGTCCCTCTGATCCTCGGTTCTTCCCAGGGTCCTACCATTCAATGGTACCGTTTAATAAGATCTAACATTTCAATTGGCTATCAATGTTGACATTTTCTATAAATACTGTACATTTCAGCTCCTTCTGTGCATAGTAAAAATATGCAGTTTACTACAAAATACTGGCACTAACACTTAAAACATTGCTTGCTATATGAATATACTTCCCGTGCCTTATTTGTCCTGCCCAAGTGCATCACCTCATACTTATCCGGATTAAAATCCATTTGCCACTAATCGGCCCATCTGACCAGCCCATCTATGTCCACCTGGAATCTAAAGTTATCCTCCTCACTATTTACCACCCCACCAATTTTCATGTTATCTGCGAACTTACTGATCAACCCTCCTACATTCACGTCTAAATCGTTTATATACACCACAAACAGCAAGGGACCCAAGACCGATCCCTGTGGAACCCCACTGGACACAGGCATCCAGTCACAAAAACACCCCTTGACCATCACCCTCTGCTTCTGGCCACTCAACCAATTCTGGATCCAATTTGCCAAATTGCCTTGGATCCCGTGGGCTCTTACCTTCGTTATCAGTCTCTCATGCAGGACCTTATCAAAAGCCTTGCTGAGGTCTAAGTAGGCAATGTCAAATGCATTGCCATCATCTATACATCTGGTCACCTCTTTGAAAAATTCAGTCAAATTGGTCAGACATGACCTCCCCTTAACAAAACCATTCTCTCTGCCCTTGATAATCGCTGCCTCTCCAAGTGTAGATTAATTCTGTCATTCAGAATTGCTTCCAATAGTTTCCCCACCACTGAGGTTAGACTGACTGGCCTGTAGTTCCCTGGTTTATGCCTGCCTCCCATCTTGAATAACAGTATCACGTTGGCTGTCCTCCAGTCCTCTGGTACCTCTCCTGTGGCTAGGGAGTATTGAAAATTATTGCCAGCACCCCTGCTATCTCCTCCCTTGCCTCACTCAACAGCCTAGGATACATTTCATCTGGGCCTGGAGATTTATCTACTTTTAAGCCTGCCTGGCCACTTAGAATGATGCTAATTTCTTTAATCATATCTCAGTCCTTCTGCCTGTTTTCCATACCCATGTCATCCCTCTCACTTGTCAACACCAACACAAAGTATTCATTTAGAATCCTACCTACGTCTTCTGGCTCCACACACAAATTACCACAATGGGCCCTACTCTTTCCGAGTTATCATTTTACTCTTAATGTACTTGTAAAATAACTTTGGATTTTCCTTTATTTTAACCTGTCAATGTTTTCTCATGCCTCATTTTTGCTCTCCTAATTTCCTTTTTAAGTTTCCCCCTACACATTCTATACTCTAGGGCTTCTGTGTTTTGAGCCCTCGGTATCTGCCATAAGCCTCCCCTTTTCTCTTTATCCAATCCTGTATATCCTTCAACATCCAGAGTTCCCTGGATTTGTTGGTCCCACCCTTTATCTTTACTGGAATATGTTGGCCCTGTGCTCTCCCTATTTCTTTCTTGAATAAGTTCCACTGCTCTGAAGCAGATTTGCCTAAAAGTAGCTGCTCCCAGTCCACTCTGGCCAAATCATACCTGATCTTATTAAAATCGGTCTTCCCCAATTTAGAATTATGATTTCTGGCCCCTCCTTGTCCTTTTCCATAAGAACATTGAATCTAACGGAGTTATGATCGCTATCTCCACCACTGATACCTCTACCACTTGCCCGGCTACATTCCCTAAAATTAAGTCCAGGGCCGCCCCCTCTCTTGTAGAACCTTCTACGTACTGGCTTAAAAAGCTCTCCTGGATGCATTTTAAGAATTCCGCTCCCTCTAAACCTACCACACTATGACTAACCCAGTTAATGTTGGGGAAGTCGAAATCCCTCACCATTACTCCTCTATTACTTTTACACTTCTCTGAAATTTGCCTACATATCTGCTCTCTCTCATATTTCTCTCTGACTGTTTGGGGGCCTATAGCACACTCCCAGCAATGTGATTGCCTCTTTTTTGTTTTTAGGTTCTACACGTATGGCTTCCTTAGAGGAGCCTTCTAAGATGTCATCCCTCCTTACTGCTGTAATTGATTCCTTGATCAATAATGCGATACCCATTCCTCTTTTACCTCCTTCCCTATCTCACCGGAAGACCCTACATCCTGGATTATTGAGCTGCCAATCCTGCCCCTCCCTCAACCATGATGTCTCTGTGACAGCAATGACATCATGCTTCCATGTGTCAATTTATGTCCTCAACTCATCTGCCTGATTCGTCAGACTCCTTGCATTAAAATAAATACCATCCAACCTTGCCAAACTCCATTGTGCCTTAACTGGCCTATAATTTCTATCCCTTCCTGACCCACTTGCTCTCTCTTCTAATTTTGGCTGTGCATCTTTCCGTGCTGAACCTCCTCACAGGATCCCATCCCCCTGCCAAGTTAGTATAAACCCTCCCCATCATCTATGACACTGAGATACTGAATAAAACTCCCTCTGAACTGTCACCCTCCTTGGGATTGTACAATTTTAGTAAATCTCCCTCGACACCATCACATCAAACACTCCCAAGACAAGAACAGCATGGGGTTCGATAGAGTAAATCTCCCTCTACACTGTCCCCATCAAACACTCGAAGGACAGATACAGCACGGGGTTAGATACAGAGTAAAGCTCCCTCTTCACTGTCTCCATCAAACACTCCCAGGACACATACAGCACAGGGTTCGATACAGAGTAAAGCTCCCTCTACACTGTCCCCATCAAACACTCCCAGGACAGGTACAGCACGGGGTTAGATACAGAGTAAAGCTCCCTCTACACTGTCCCCATCAAACACTCCCAGGACAGGTACAGCACGGGGTTAGATACAGAGTAAAGCTCCCTCTACACTGTCCCCATCAAACACTCCCAGGACAGGTACAGCACAGGGTTAGATACAGAGTAAAGCTCCCTCTACACTGTCCCCATCAAACACTCCCAGGACAGGTACAGCACGGGGTTAGATACAGAGTAAAGCTCCCTCTACACTGTCCCTATCAAACACACCCAGGACAGGTACAGCTCGCGGTTAGATACAGTGTAAAGCTCCCTCTACACTGTCCCCATCAAACACTCCCAGGACAGGTACAGCTCGCGGTTAGATACAGAGTAAAGCTCCCTCTACACTGATTAACAAGGGAGTCAAAGGTGAAAGAGGGTAGACAGGAAAGTAGATTGAGGCTGCAATCAGATCAGCCATTATCAAATGGCAGAGCAGGGCCCAAAGGGCCAAAAGGCCCACTCCTGCTCCTAGTTCGTATATTTGTATGTGTTTCTTTACTAGGCTTATCTGTGTGAAACTATTTATATTTCAGTTGCCCAGTCTGCACCATCGGTCTACATCCCCAACCCTTCCTGTGGCATGGACAGGGACCAAGATGAGATCAGCTTCTTCTGCCTGGTCAAGGACTTTCATCCTAAGAGCATCACTCAGATATGGTCCAGTAACAATCGGGTCATTACCACTGGAATTCAGACGTATGCGGCAGTCCAGGGGAATGATAAGAATTACATGATGAGCAGCGTGCTCAAAATCTCTGCATCAGATTGGAATGCCGATACAGTCTACCACTGTAAGGCGGGTTACAAGTCAAATGAAATGGTGGAGCGTCAGATCACGAAACCTAAAGGTTAGTACAAGATATTATTTGTCATTTAAAACTGTACTGGTGTTGGGGTGGGTGTTGATGAAATTGGACAAGAAAACATCAGCCACCAATGTAAGAGCTTGCTGCACAATAGAACCTGATTGAATTCTTGGACCCATATATTTGATCCCTGCATGCCAGCAGTACTGCGGTAACAAAAGGAAGGACATTAGGTCCCATCAGATTGTAAAATAGTGACTGTGATTCCTCTGTTCAAGAAAGGAAGGAGACAGAAAGCAGAAAACTGCAGGCCAGTTTGATTAAAATCTATTGTAGGGAAACTGCTGGAATCTGATATTAAATAGTTATAGCGGGGCACTTAGAAAATCTCAATGCAATGAGGCAGAATCAACACGGCTTTGTGAAAGAGAAATCATGTTTAACTAAATTATTGGAGTTCTATAAGTAAGTAACAAGCAACATCCATAAAGGGGAACTTGTGGATGTGCTGTGCTTAGATTTCCAGAAGGCATCTGACAAGATGCCACATAAAAAATTATGATGCAAAATAAGAGCTCCTGGTGTAGGGAGAAATATATTAGCATGGATGGAGTATTGGTTAGCTAACAGGAAGCAGAGAATAGGGACAAATGGGTCTTCTTTGTGTTGAACAGATGTGATGACTAGAGTGTCACAGGGATCAGTGCTGAGGCCTCAAATATTTACAATTTATATCAATGACTTGGATGAAGGGACCGAATGTATAGTTCCTAAATTTGTTGATGACACAGAGAAAGGTAGGAAAGTAAGTTGTGAAGAGGATATAAGGAGTCTGCAAAGGGACATAGATAGGTTAAGTGAGTGGCAAAAATTTGGCAGATGGAGTATAACGTGGGAAAATGTGAACTTGTCTACTTTGGCAGGAAGAATAGAAAAGCAGCATATTATTTAAATGGAGAGAGACTGTACAACTCTGAAGAGCAGAGGGATCTGAGTGTCCTGGTACATGAATCAGGAAAAGTTAGAATATAGACACAGCAAATGGTTCAGAAGGCAAATGGAATGTTGTTGCTTATTGCAATGCGAATGGAATAGAAAAGTAGGGGTGTTTTGCTACAGTTGTATGGGACATTGGTGGGACCACATCAAGGGTACAGTGTCCAGTTTTGGTCTTGCTTATTTAGGAAAGTGTTTAAATCATTAGAAGCAGTTCAAAGAAGGTTCACTCGACTGATACCTGGGATGGGGGCGTTATCTCATGAGGATAGGTTGGACAGGCTGGGCCTGTATCCATTGGAGTTTAGAAAATTGAGAGGTGATCTCATTGAAACATATCAGATCCTGAGGGGACTTGACACGGTGGATGCTGAAAGGACCTTTCCCCTTGTGGGAGAGACTTGATCTTGGGGGAACAGTTTAAAAATAAGGGGTCTCCCATTTAAGATGGAGATGATAAGAAATCTTTTTCTCTCATAGTGTCGTGAATCTTTGGAACTCTCTTACCCAGAGAGCGGTGGAAACAGGGACAATGAATATTTTTAGGTCAGATGAAGATAGATTCTTGACTAACAAGGGAGTCAAAGGTTACTGGGGGAATGTCAAGTCGAGATTAAATTTGTCCCCATTATTATGGAGAATTGTAAATTCTGCCTGAAATTCCCAAAGTCTCAGTTTTATGAAGTGCTACCCTATTTGTGCCAATCTCAGACTGGTTATCGGCACTGTGAGATTGTCAGGTACCAGTAAGAAAAAGTTGAACGTGTAAGAAAAGTAAGAAACTCAGGAACTAAAATTTGAAAGGTTCAGCCCATTTGCCTGAATCTAGAACTGAAAGGATTAGCAAATATTTCAGGGGAGGGTCAGAGGGAAGCCAGTCAAATTGATGATGAATGGGAGTTGGCATCGTGACAGTTACTCGAGATGCTGAGGGAATAGAGTACATCTTTCCTGTGGCAAAACAACGGTGTAATCTGAAACATTGCAATGTTTTACCTCTCCAGCACCGATTGTCACCACCCTTGTTCCATCCGCGGAGTTTGTCTACAATCAAACTACCACTGTCCTGGGCTGTATGATATCCGGATTTGATCCCAACAGCATAAAGGTTTCCTGGAAGAAAGGCCAGGAGGACAAAACGGGTGTTGTTCTGCCTTCCCAACAGAGCACAGACACTACATTCGAAAGAGTCACTTACCTGACTGTTCCTGTGGCGGAATGGAAGAAAGGGGTTGAGTACGCCTGTGAAGTGTCCCACACACCTTCAAGATTCAATAAGACGATCAGCATGAGATACACGAGAAACGAAGGGGGTAAGTGGTGCCTGAGGGGGGAGAAATGAATATATCATCAGTAATGCAGACTGGTATTAACTTAAGATAAAAGCAAAATACCACGGATGCTGGAAAACTAAAAAAAGACAAAAATGTTGGAAAAACTCATCAGGTCTGACAGCATCTGTGGGGAGAGAAACAGAGTTAATGTTTCGAGTCTGTGTGGCCTTTTTTCAGTCATATTGGGCTCGAAATGTTAACTCAGTTTCTCTACCCACAGATGCTGTCAGACCTGCTGAGTTTTTTCCAGCATTTTCTGTTTTTGACTTATTAACTTAACGTGCCAACGCCCACCCTCAATCTGTGAATTGCTGTCACTAATATCAACCCTGTTGGGAAAGGTGAATGTTCAGTATTTTGTGTTTTGTTATTGAAGCTACCCTTAAGGGGAGTAATTTTAACCTAACGCAGCAAGCAGTGAAACTGCTGGAATTGGGTCAGCTGCCTGTTTACACCCTCATTCGATGTGACTCTCTGTGACTAGAAATGAAAATGGGACAGGCTGTGAAATGGTCCATCTGATACATCCCATCTGATACCAACCTATCTATTACCATCCACGGTTGAAATCGCCTCCTAACTTTTCCTTTTCTACTCCCTCCCAAGTGCTGTTTTAAGAAAGAAATCTTTCCAATTTTGCATTTGAAGGAATTGCATGGATCTGCTTCACCATCTCCTGAACCTGTTCCAGAGATTGATCAATCGATTGCTGCATTAATTTTGAATTGAATCCCCCACCCTTCCCCTTTCAAGCACAAGTCATTTCCCCTGATCGTCCTATTCTGGACAAGGTGAACCAGCTTTTCATTGTCCACCTGATCAGGTTCCTTTAGGATCCTACAAAGACAGGACTGAGCAGAGTTTTGAGGTCGTGTGGAGTTCCCACTTACCCAGCACAAGAGTAGGGGAGGTGAAAATGTATAACACTTAAATCTGCAACTCTTCCGGTTCCAGGTGGAAACGCATGTCGTCCAGTTCCATGTTCTCCTTGTTCTTGTTCTGACTGTATGCCGAAGTTTCTCTACCAGACTAACCTCAATGTGACCCTCAAAAATGGTGATCAGCTCCAATATGACTGCTACCAACAAAAATGTGAAATAAAGTGATGAGTTTGTGAATGGAATTGGCCGTTGAATTTTATTACAAACCATCTGGCAGGTTCAAATCTATCCCAGGGTATCCGTCAGAACGAAAGTGTGAATACTGCAAGAAGTTACAGCCCTAGTTTGGGTTCCCCCAGACAACCCACTCCTGATCTAAATGGTCATTTTTTTTGTGACCTGCGCTGGGTCAGAGTGAATAGGGACCTGACCCCACTGACTGACTGTTGTCTCTCAAGTCTGACTCAAGTTGGAAAGGATTAGAAGCCTGTTTGTCACCCAGAGAGGCCGGGAGGTTGGGAGGTGCTGGAGTGGGACTCATTGATCCAGTGAAATGGCCGGATTGGCCCCCTTCAATGATCCTGAGGCAAGTTGGTGATTCAGCACACAAGGATTTAACTGGTGCCCTGAATGGCCTGGTCTGTTTTAGATGAAATTCTGGGTTGCAGAAATAGAAACAGTTCCCATCACTCTCCCAGTCTGGATCCTCATCTTAGTCAATGACAGGAGCTCAATGTTCACAGGAATCCAAGTTGGGGAAGTGTTTTGTCAAATTCCACACAAAGGGTAAATGGAATTAAACACCTCTTGCCCAATAATGTTATTATTTTACAGGGATAAGGGGACTGTTCCCGACCCTATGAGGTTTTATCTTGGAAGATCAACGTGAAAAACACCTAGACGTAATCATTAATATATTGAGCAATCCCAATCTGGAAGGAAATTGATCAAGGTTTTGTTTAAAAGGCAAGAGAGAGAAACAGAATAAATAACCTAATAAAAGACACAGTCCTATTAGACAGACACTCAACATCAGCTAAAACTGCAGCCGGAAGAGTCAATGTGTGGTGTTCATGACAGGTTTTGATATGGACACAGATAGAGTAATCCAGTCACTCTGTAAGTGTTAACATTACATCGTGAGAGAACAATTAGTGTGGATCAAAGCAGTTGTGATTCACGCAGTGAATGTGTGTGTGCATGTGTGTGTCTGTGTGTATATGCGTGTGTGTCTGTGTTAACAGTATACAGAACACGCAGTGAGCTGCGGGATATCTGAAGAGATTGTGATCCGTGGGAGTTGAGCACAAAGGAGAAAATGTGAAGAATTCAATCAATCATTCCCTTCCCAGGCCAGTAAACTCCGGAATGAAATGAGGGGAAGTCCGTGTTATGCAGAAATGATCCCCAAGCTGCAGGAAGAGGGGACTTCTGTTACTCCCCTGATTCACGGGAGTTGCTCTCCCAATGCAAACTAACCTTCTTTGACAGGGAATGATCACCAATGATAACTTGAATCGATATAGAGACTTTAATGTAGTAAAACATCCCAAGGTGCTTCACAGGACCAAAGCCAAAGCAAAACTGATGCTGAGCCTCCAGGAGGAGATCTTGTGGCCAACATCTTGGCAAAATAGAGAGGTTTTAAGCAGCATCTCAAATGAGGAGAGAGGTGGCAGGTGGCTGAGGTTTAGGCAGTGAATTCCAGGCATTAGGGCCTAGACGGCTGAAGACACAGACACCAATGCCGGGGGAAAGGAAGATAAGGATGTACAAGTGTCTAGAGTTGTGCAGAGTTTCTGGGCGGCTGTAGGGCTGGAGAAGGTTACAGAGATAGGGAGAGGTGAAGCCGTGAACATTAGGATAAGAATTTTAAAACTGATGTGATTCGGGCCGGCTCCAATGAGAGGAAGAAAAGTAAAGAAAGGCTCACATTTACATGTCATCTTTCGTGACCACAGGGCATGCCAAAATGCCTCACAGTGAAAGAAGTACTTTTGAAGTGCAGCCACTGTTGCAAAGTTGGAAACACAGCAGCCAATTTACACACAGCAAGTTCCCACAAAGAGTAATGTGACAAATACCAGGGATCCTGTTTTTGTGATGTTGAGTGAGGGATATATACTGATCAGGGTACTGGAACAAGCTTCCCTGATGTCCTTCTTTTACGCCCACCTAAGGCGGCATGTGGCGCCTCATTTTCAATTCTCATCCAAAAGGCAGTGCTCCGACAGTGCAGCACTCCCTCAGTATTGCACTGGGGCATCAACTTTGAGTTTTGTGGGACATGAATCCACAACGTTCTGATTTGGAGGTGAGCGTGCTACCAACTGAGCCGCAGCTAAAAGAAATGGGCCCTTCGTTCATTCAGTGTGCTCAATGTCAAAAATCATTCCACAGCCCCACGCAGTGAAAAAGCATTTGCTGAATTGTTCCTTTTGCTAAGCAGTTGGTATCTCTGTTTCACTCCATTTCACAAACCAGAGATTGCATTGTTAGTAACATTGTCGCATCTAAAAGCCACTCACCCCACAACTCAACTGCAGTCCTCACTGTGGATCTCTTGGTCACGGTAAGGGCAGATAGATTCAAAAGGGATCCAGTGGGTTCTTGGTTGTCCTACGATGTTTTCTCAGTCAAAACTTGCAAACTGAGAATTGCAAGACATTTTTTAAACAACCCTGGGATTTTCTAATGTTCAACTTGTTAAAATATTTAGGTGCAGTGTCGCATGATCGATTAGCAGCTCCAGGTGAAACACATTAAACTGGGTTCCGATTGAAGGCCACAAGTGGCTGATACTAAATAATGCCCGTTCTTCTGATTTGTATAATTTCCCCTTCCCAGAAATATCTGTCTTTATCCAAAGTCCACTTATGGAAGAGGTTTGGATCAACAAGACAGCTACCCTGGTGTGTACAGTGGTCTGTTCCAATCCGAGCCAGGTCCACATCACCTGGAACATGAACGGGCAGGAGCGAAGTAAAGGGGTTTCAACCCAGCGACAGAGAGAGGAAGGGACCCAATACATCGTCACCAGCCGACTCCGAACCACTGCAGAGGAATGGGACAGCGGGGTGGAGTTCGTGTGCTCTGCTCAAAGTGGTTCCTCATCCTCACCCATTTCAAAACGGGTAAAGAGTGTAAAAGGTGGGTGAGAGATCAGAAATTACATAACTAACTTTGTTCACTTTCAGGGAAGGAATTTAACAGCTTCTTGGTTTTGCCTGTCTATTCCAGTCGAGCCAAAAAGTCCCAAGGTCAGATTGCTGTTTCAACCAACTGACGAGATCAAGGGTAAGAGCACAGCCACACTCGAGTGTGTGATCACTGGATTCTACCCAGACCTCATAAATGTCACCTGGGAGAAAGATGGTGCTCTGATCTCCTCCAAGGCCCACGCTGGACACACTGCTCTGGAACAGGCCGGGACATTCTGCGTCAGGCACTACCTGACTGTGAGTGCAGAGGAGTGGAGGAAAGGCTCAACCTTCACCTGTGCAGTGTCTCATCCACCCTCCAACTTCAACACCAGTGAGACGGTGAAGAACTTCCAAGGTACGTGGTTATGTAGTGTCTATGTGAGTGGAGTAATATTCTAGAGGTCTGAACAAAGAAAGAGACAATAGCATTAATGTTGTAGCTTTCACATCCTCAGGATGTGCCTCACAGCAAAAAGAGTACTTTTGTTGAGGTGTAGTCACTGTTTCAATGCAAAGAAAGCATCAACTAATTTGCATAAGGCAAGGCCCGATAAACTGTTTTATGATGAAGACCAGGTAATCTGTTAAATTTTGGCCCCTCTCCCCTTTTATTCCAAATTGGCGACAATGTGATCTCTTTGGCTGGCCTGAGAAGGGGCCGTGGCTTAATGTCTCTTACTGAGAGACGGCATACCCAACAGTGCCGCATTCCCTCAGTATCGGCATGGGGTTTGTCATTCTTGATTTTGTGCTCAAGTATCCGTAGTGGGTCGTGAACGCACAACCATCGCAGGTAGAGGAGCTTGCCCTACCAACGTGCCAAGGTTGACACGTACAATCACTAATGCAGACAACTGAGTTCAAATCTAAGACAGCTTGAGAATTTGAATTCAGTTGCAGAAAGTAAAAATTGGTGATAAAACGTTAGAATCAGTAAAGTGACCTTGAACGCGTTAGATTGTCATTAAAAACCCAACAGGTTTGTTCATCTTCCTTGAGGGAAGGATACCTGCTGTCCTTACCCTGTCTGCCCCAGATGTGGCTACAGGCAGACACCAATGTGGCTGATTCAGAGCTGCCCTCTGAAAGAGTCGAACAAGCCACTATTGTACATGTGGCGATGTGAATGAAATGCCAGCCTTGCAAGCCATGTCCACATCCCATGAGGGAATCACGAAATAACAATGATAATTTTTCTCCCAGATGAATGTTTGGACACTGGGATCTCAGTCACCTTAAGGAAGCCTCCTTTTGAAGAGATTTGGAGGAACAGGACAGCGACTATACTTTGCGAGGTACTTCACAGTGATTTAGAGGGAGTCAGGGTAACCTGGCAGGCGGATGGAATCAGAAGAGAAGATGGAGTGAAGACTCAGGGTCCCAAGAGGAATGGAGACAAAGACATGATCTTCAGCAGACTGACAGTCCCTGCTGCAGAGTGGGAGAGTGGGGTAGAGTATTTGTGTTTGGTGGAGGACAAGAGTTTGCCAACGCCTGAGAAGAGGTCAATCAGGAAAGCCCAAGGTACGTGTGGATGAAGCTGTGGATCTGGTCTGAGCAAATGAAGTGATTTATGACCATCAAGTGGTAAACTATCTAGTATGGGGTGTCACACTGTGTTAATGGGCCAGAGATGTGCGAACCCTGCTAAGAAATGGATCAGATAAAACCTCAAATCTCCACAGTGGCCTCACTCCAAACCACACAAGTCCTTGTGGGATGGGTTCACAGTGAGGGGAGATAGACGGAAAGGAATTAGCAGCTAACACAACATTAAGAAGTGCCTGAAACAAGCCAGCTATTGGAGCGGTGAGAGAGGTCCGTCTGAGGTGTAGATTGAAGATGAGCAAGTCCATTAAGAGGAAAGGGAGACGGAGCAGACACCATAGGACAAGATTAATTCCTGAAGCCTACCTCTTTACAACAGTAAGCAGGGTCTGGGAAGTGGATCTCTGGTATTTCTAAGAGAATCATGGAGCACAGGAGGCCATTTGGTCCATCATGCCTGTGCCAGCTCTTTGCAAGAGCTATTCAATTAATCTGACACCCAATCTGCTCTTTCCCAATAGGCTTAAAATTTGCTCTTTTCCAAGCATATGTCCAATTCCCTTGTGAAAGTTGCTATTTAACTGCTTCCACAACCCTCCTTCAGACAGCGCATTTCAAATAATCATAACTCGCAGAGCAAAAAAAATTCTCATCTTCCCACTGGTTCATTTGCCAGCTCCTCTTTAATATCTGCCCTCTGTTTACTGACTCTCCTGCCAGTGAAATCCCTCATGATTGTAAGGCTTTTGATTAATTCGATCATTTTAAGGTCAGCACATCCCTATTAACCATCCGAACACTCTTCCTGCAGATTCCCAGTGGTTCATTGCCTCCCGAAGTTTAAAATCAGCAAGATTGATGATCCTACCCCTTGCACCCTACTCCAACAATGGCCAGAAAGAGGTCATTGCCTTTACTTTCTGATAGAGGAGGGGTCCCTGGGGACGCAGAAGTTGCCCAGATTTGTGTTAAGAGCAGAACGTGTCGAGTGAATGCAGGATGAGAGGGGGCTCAGTCTAACCTACATTGTCTCTGTTTCCAGTTGACATTAAGACTCACCCTCAAGTCTACCTCCTTCCCCCTTCACAAGATGAGATGGAGACAGACCACACCGCGACCCTGGTTTGCCTGGTCACCGGATTCTCCCCTGCAGAGATCTACCTGGCCTGGATGGCCAACGACACCCTTCTGAAGTCAGGATTTGTGAACCAGCCGGTGACCGAGGATGGCAGAAGTGGCTGGAACTCGGGCAGTCGGTTGACAGTCTCCACAGACGAGTGGAACAGCGGCACCACTTACTCCTGTGTGGTGGGACACGAGTCAGTCACAACAAATCTGTTCAGGAGCATCAATAAATCTCACAGCAAACCCACCCTGGTCAATGTGTCACTTGTTCTAACTGATGGCTTCAAATCCTGTTCATAGCATCTAATGATTCAATCACCCATTTACATAATCCCTGTAAATGGATGGTTAAGACAACCAGAGGATTGTCATGGTTGCTATGAAATCTCGTTTTTTGTCGCAGATCACTAGAAAATGTGAACAAATTCTGACCTTGTTCAATAACTGAGAAAGAAATTATTTAAATTTAACCATCTGATCCTACAACATCATTCTCTCCAAACGTCTGAAGTCCTGAGTTGGTTTTCAAACGTTTTTTGTGCTGCATTTGACCAAGTGTGAAACCTGTGTGAGACCCCAAGAAGGGTTCATTGTATGTGGCAAAATGTCAATGTACTGATCCAATTTCAATAAACATAATGTGAAAAGGTTTCAGTTTTGAGTGTTCATTGTTGTTGTGTTTCGGGAGACAGTAAATGAGTATCTTCGGACATGATGTACGGTGAGTGTAACATGCTTGTGAGGAACAGGGGTCCTTGGACCTATGGTTTCCAATGCTCCCACCATTGGGCTTACCTCGCCTCCTGTCTGGGTTTATTGTGGACTAATTGATAAGAGACTGGTTGCTATGATTAGTGCACAACTCCATTATCCTTGTATCATCCGAACATCAGGGTGGCTTTGGTCTTTCTTGGTTTACCAATTCCAATTTGCGCACAGTAATTCCCACCATACGAACTGTGATAATGACCAGATCATCTGGTTTTAGGTGTTTTGGTTGAGGGATAAATGTTGGCTGGTTCGGAACATTGCAGAGTACTCCCCTGCTCTTCTTCCAATTGTGCTGTGGGACCATTTACAAGTTTACATCAACCTGAGGGCCATCGTTTAATGCCTCATTTGAAAGGCGGTACCTCCTACAGTGCAGCACTTTCTCAGTCCTGCATCACAGTGTCGGCCTGAATTATGCACTCAAGTATCTGGAGTGGAACTTGAACCCACAATTTTCTGATCCGGGGTGAGATTGCGATGCACAAAACCACATCACAGTAATCCATGAATCGCAGACTTTCAGATCCCATTTGGTGTCTCACTCGCTCACATCACCACTCACAAGAATTTGTGCCATTGAGCAGTTGTTGTACCTGGTGACTACACAAGTTCATATAATGCTGCCTCAGGAAATGTTAGGTTGATTAAAATGTTATAGAAGCAGAGATTCAAAAAGAAGTAAATATTTGAAGTTACTAAGAATCTCACCCTGGCAATGGGGATAATCTCAGGGCGCTTCACAATCAATGGTTTGTTTGCGGATTAGAGTGTTTTTGGAGTCAGGGAGTTGAAAATTTGTGTTTGAGCTGGTAGATTGGATAATACAATAGAGAAATGGGGAAACAACAGGGGTGACTGAAGGACAGGTTTTGGAAACAGTTTTAGCATCATTTGTTGTTTGTTTGTGCACATTTGAGGGAAACAGTAAGTGTTACAGAGAAACTGAGTGACAGTGAAGCAGAAACAAGGAGACAGAATCTCTGAGGGATAGAGGAAAGGCAGTGAGAAAGGGAGAAAGACAAAGACAAAGTGGGAGACAGAACCAGGGAGCAACAGGTCAAGAGAGAAAGACTTTTTAATTATTCACAGCTCCCAGTGCTCCTCCGCTGTGATCTCCTCCCTCGCTATTATCTTCAAACTGAGACATTGTGGACCTTGATGAAATGCCCAGTGTCATCTTTATCAGCTCCAATTTCTCTTTGTTTCAGTTGACCTTCCAAATGTGATTGGAGAGGAAGGAAAGGAAGAAGTGGAAGGTTTGGAAGGAGACGACAACGCACTGACAGTTGCTGCCTTCGCCATTCTGTTTATTCTAAGTTTCCTCTACAGCACCTTTGTTACTGTTGTCAAGGTAACCAGACTATAACTATCAAACGAACAACAACGTACCCATACTGTAAAGTCACGATTTATCTTCAATTTATCGCCACATCTTATTATTTCACTCTGAGATTCCAGCTATCAGACTGGGTGCAGACGGACAGCGCAGTGGGGAACCTTTCATAGCCACTGGCACTTTGAAGATTTTCACTTTACCCGATCTGAGGGTCTTGATTCATCCCAGAAGAAGGTCAGATTCCCTGTCCTTTAGGCCCCATGTCCCTGAACAGGGTCAGACAACCTGTCCTTAAGGCCCATGCCCCAGAATAGGGTCAGACCACCTCTCCTTTTGCATCCACTGCCCAGAATATAATTAGACCACTTGTCCTTTAGGCCCCTGTCTCCAAGAACAAGGGCTGTTTGTTCTGTTGGGTTACACGACATTTAACCTTGGGAAACACAAGACAGTAACTATGACCCTGAACAACAGCATCCTCAATAATCACGGTCTGGAGCACAAAGAAGAATTCATTTTGCAGGCTTCATCTCCCAGAATAAGGACAAACCCCTTTTGCTTTAGGGTCCATCCTCCAGAATAAGGACAAATCCCCTGTTATTTGGGGTCCATTTCCTAATAGACAGACAGACTACCTGGCTTTTTGGGTTATACCACCTGATATATGATTGGCACACAAATGTATCTTACTCTGCTGTTTATATTACAGGTTCAGCAGTGACCAGCAGGTACATAAGGCTCACATTCAGACTTACACAAGATGTGAATTGTCCAGAAATATCCCTGTGATGTTTGGGAATGGAGCTTTCCATCACACACTGGAAAATACTCAGCTACTGCACTGCAACAGCTCATTCTGGAGATAAAGCTTCAAATGGACTGGGGAAGATTGGGAAGGGGAATTGGGATGGGAGGGGTGAGCTTGGAAGAAGAGAGGGGAGCGGGAATAGGGAGCAGGGGAGATGGGAATGTGGGAGTATGGAAGGGGGAGTCAGGAGGGAGTATGAATATGGGAAGGAGGGAAGGGCTGATTCTCTGGGTTTTGTGTAAAGTATTCTTAAAACAAATGTCATTCAGATTACTGCCTGCAGCTTTTTCAAAATTGTTTTCACTGATATTAAAGATTTGGTCTGAAATTAAATCAATAAAAAATGAAAACATGAAATGAAATAAGTGGTTGTGTGAAGAGATGGAAAGAACTGAGGGAGACTGAGTGTACTCATTGGGCAAATATACCGAGGGCCAGATATTGGAGGATATTCCCAGACCATGTATGAGTGCATCCCCCAGTTACTGGGGAATATACCCAAGGGCAAATATTGGAGTATATTCCAAGCCCCATGTATGAGTGATTCCCATAGTTACTGGGCAATGTAATCAGGAACCAGATATTGGAGGATATTCCCAGCCCCATGTATGAGTGAATCCCCCAGTTACTGGGGAATATGCCCAAGGGCAGATATTGGAGAATATTCCCAGCTCCATGTATGAGTGAATCCCCCAGTTACTGGGGAATATACCCGCAGAACCAGACATTGATTCCCAGTCCCATGTTATTGAGGAATACACACCCAAGACCAGATATTGAAGGAGTTTCCCAGTCTGCTGAATGATCGCCCAATCACATTCACTAGGGAAACAGGAGGAGATGGTGCCAGAGTGGTAGTCACTGGATTAGTAATCCAAGGGTCAGGCTAAAACTCTAGGGACATGGGTTCAAATTCCACCATGACAGCTGGTGGAATTTAAATTCAATTAATAAAATCAGGGATTCAAAGCTCATCTCAGTAATGGTGACCATGAAACTATCATTGATTGTTGTAAAAACCCATCTGGTTCACTGATGTCCTTCAGGGAAGGAAATCTGCTGTCCTTACCTGGTCTGGTCTACATCAGACTCCAGACCTACAGCAATGTGGTTGGCTCTTAGCTGCCCTCTGAAATGGCCTAGCAAGCCACATTCAAGGCTAATTAGGGATGGGCAACATGCATGATGGAATCCCCCTAGTAAGGCCATTGGGAAGAAAATTCCAGGATCAGGTATTGGAGGGATACATCCAAGGAACAGATATCTTAAAATAATCACAGCCCCATGCATGAGGGAATACCTTTCCCCCATATGGTCATGGGTGGAGAACATCCCTGGACCTGATATTGAGGGAAATTGCCAGCCCCATGTATGAGGAAATACCCCCAGATAGTCAATGGGGAAACACAGCTCAAGACCAGATACTGGGTGAATAAACCCAAGGGCTAGACACAAGTCACAGATACACCCTAAGGCCAAATATTGAGGGGGGGGGGCATCACCAGACCACAAAGAGTGTGCAAATAGCCCACCTGTATGTCATAGGGGGAATATCCTCCAGCAAACTGATATTATGAGATTGAACCACAGTGGGGACAGATATTAGAGAATGCAACCCAGGTCTAGATAATGGGGAAATGTTCAGAAAAATGCATGAACTAATTTCCCGCCAAGCTTGTTCACTGGGTGGGGGTTGGGGAGGCTCCAGAAACAGGTAAGGTGGAGGAAGGGATCCCAGATCCATGTGTAAGGAAATCCCACAAGTTCAAAGAAGTGGGGAGTGCACCCAAGAGCCATAGGTTGTCGGGAACGTTGGGAATTCTCAGTTCTGTGAATGAGTCAAATGTCTTTTTGGGGAAATGCACCTCAAGACCAGATACTAGGGGGAGATTTTCAGTACCCTGTAAAAGAGATTCCTCAGGACAAAAAGTGTGGGCTCGTACCTGTGGAAAGTATATAGGGGAAGATTCTCAGTCACAGCTATGAGGGAATCCACCCAGTACAAACAGTGGGGGCATGCAACTAAGGACCAAATATTGGGGAATTGGAACTTAGGACCAAATATTGGAGGAGATTTTCAGACCCACATACAACAGAACACCCAAGTACAGTCATTGGGCAATACAAGCCAGGACCTGAAATTGGGGGCAAGAAACCCAGTCACACGTATGTGGGAATTTCCCTGATTACATTCATCAGACGATTACAGCCCAGGATCAGATATTGGGGGAATACAAATCCAGCCCAGATATTGAAAGAGACTCTCAGTCTGATGTGTGAGAGAATTCCTCACCAAGCACATTCATTTGGATATATGCATAAGAGGCAGATATTAGGAGAATATGCCCAAGGATCAGATATTGGAGGAGATTCACCATTCTCCCAGTGATTTCTCCCCCAGTCACATTCATTTTGGTCAAATACACCTCAGGCCAAGATATTGGGGTAAGGTCGGGGGGTGAAACCGGTGTCGCTTGTAAGAGGGAACTCCCTCCAGTGCAGTCATTTCGTAAATACAGAAACAGGCATTGGACACTACTCCCAGAAACAGATATTGAAGGAGATTCCTAGTTACTTCTATGAGGGAAATCCCTCATACAATCATAGGGAGAGCACACGACCATCCATTGGGGTTACAACTTGTTCACAGTGCAGTCACTGAGGGAAATACATCCTCTGGTCAGAATTAGGAGAGATGCTAAGTCGCAGAAATTGCAGGAATACTCAGTCAGGATCGTCATAGGGGGAATACACCCCATGAACAGACATTGGGGGAATATACCCAGGAAGCTATAATGGGAGAATTACACACCAGGTGCAGAGAAGGTGGGAGGGTCCCAGTCCCATATGGGAGCAAATTTTTGCTAAAGCACATTTGTAGGTGGAATCGACTCCAGGAACAGGAGTATGCTGCTTTCCAATCCCATGTATGAGGGAGTCTCCTCCAGTACAAAGAATGGGAAAGTGCATCCAACGACATAAGAAGATTGGAGCAAGAGTAAGCAATTCAGCCCCTCGAGACTGACCCACCATTCAACACGATCATGGCTGATCTAATTTTGGCCTCAACTCCAATTTCTCGCCCTCTCCCCATAACCTTTCAACCCGTTACTAATTAAAAATCTGTCTATCTCCTCCTTAAATTTATTCAGCGTCCCAGCATTCACTGCACTCTGAGGTAGTGAATTCCACAGATTCGCGACCCTTTGAGAAAAGTAATTCCACCTCATCCTTGCAACTTACTTTCCCACCTATTTTGGTGTCATCTCCAAATTTAGCTATAGTACCTTCTATCCCTGAATCTAAGTCATTAATATAGATTGTAAATAGTTGGGGCTCAAGGACCGAACCCTGTGGCACCCCACTAGTTACAGCTTGCCATCCAGAAAAAGACCCATTTATCCCGACTCTCTGCTTTCTACTGGTTAGCCAGTCCTCTATCAAAGCTAATATATTACCCCCTAACTCCCGTTTGATCTTACCTTGCGTGTTAATTATTTGTGCGGCACCTTATCAAAGGCCTACTGGAAGTCCAGATATACTACATCTACAGGATCCCCATTATCCACTTTGCTTGTCACATCTTCAAAGAACTCTAGCAAATTAGTCAAACACAATTTACTCTTCATAAATCCATGCTGACTCTGATGGATTGCATTTTGACTTTCCAAATGCCCCATTACTACTTCCTTAATAATAGATTCCACAATTGCCCAACGGCAGACGTTAAACTAACTGGTCTAGAGTTTCCTACTTTCTGCCTCCCCTGCTTTTTGAGTAAGGGCATTATATTAGCATTTTTCCAACCAACTGGAACCTTTCCAGAATCCAGGCAACTTTGAAATACTATAGCCAGTGCATCCACTATCTCTGCTGCCACTTCCTTTAAGACCCTGGGATGTTGGCCATCAGGTCCTGGGGACTTCTCAACCTTTAATTCCAATAGTTTTCTCAGTATTTTTTCTCTAGTGATGGTGATTGTTCTCAGTACCTGCTTCTCTATACCCTCTGCACTACCTGTTACTATTAGGGTGGTACTAGTGTCCTCCACCGTGAAAACTGAGGCAAAATATTGATTCAGCGTCTCTGCCCTTTCTGCATTCCCCACTATTAACTCCCCAGTCTCATCCTCCAAGGGACCAACATTCACTTTCGCTACTCTCTTTTCTTTTACATGCTTGTAGAAGCTTTTGCTATCAGTTTTTCCATTTTGCGCTAGCTTTCTTTCATAACTTACCTTTGCTCTTTTTATTATTTTTTTAGTAACCCTTTGTTGATCTTTAAAAGTTTCCCAATCTTCCAGCCTGCCACTGATTTTGAAAGTTGGTATGCCTTAGTTTTTAGCTCTATGTTATCTTTATCTTCCTTGCTTAGCAATGGATGCTTTTTCCTCCTCTTACCATCTTTATTGCTCTTTGGAATATATTTTACTTGGGAGGAACTGAATATCTCTTTAAATATCTATCACTGTTCATCAACTATCCCACCTTGCAGTCTTCCTGCCCAGTCCACTAGGGGCAAATCTGCCCTCATGCCTATGCAGTTACCTATGTTTAACTCGAGAACACGAGTGTGGGACTCACGTTTCTCACTCTCAAAATGAACTTGAAATTCCAGCATGCTATGATCACTGTTCCCTAGAGGATCCTTTACTATGTGATCATTAATTAATCCCATCTTATAACACAAAACCAAATCCAGAATAGCCTGCTCCCTAGTTGGTTCCATATTGTTCCAAGTAACAAACTCTAATACACTCTATGAACTCTCCCTCGAGGCTACCCTTGCCAATTTGATTAGTCCAGTCTATATGCATATTAAAATCACCCATGATTATTGCCTTGCCTTTCTTACATGCTCCCAGTATTTCCTGGTTTATACAGTGACCTACTGCTGAACTACTGTTTGGGGACCTATAGATAACTCCCACCAGGGACTTCTTTCCCTTGCTATTTCTTATTTCTATCCAGACTGACTCTACATCTTACTCTTCAGTGCCTATATCATTCCTCACGATAGCACTGATCTCTTCCTTTGCTAACAAAGCTACACCACCTCCTTTTCCTTCCAGCCAATCCTTCCGAAACACTGAGTACCCTTGGATATTCAACTCCCAAGCCTGTTCTCCCTGTAACCACGTCTCAGTAATCGCCACCAAATCATACCTAGTTATCTCTATTTGCACTGTTAACTCATTAGTTTCATTCCAAATGCTACACGCATTCAGATAGAAAGCCTTTAAATTTGCCCGATTGTCAACGTTCCCTACTCTTATATGTACAACCCGAGTTATGCGAGTCGCCAGGACACTTGTCCCAGCATGATTCAAGTGGAGACCGTCTGAATAGAATAGCTCCCTCTTTCCCCAGTACTGGTGCCAATGTCCCATGAATTTGAACCCACACCAATCTTTGAGCCACGCATTTACCTCTTCAATCTTATTGACCCTGTGCCAATTAGCTCGTGGCTCAGGTAGTAATCCGGAGATTATTGCCTTTTTGGTTCTGCTTTTTAATTTAGCCCCTAGCTGCTCATATTCTCGCAAGAGAACCTCTTTCCTCGTTCTACCTGTATCGTTGGTACCTATGTGGACCACGACAACTGGATCCTTCCCCTCCCACAACAATTTCCTCTGCAGCCCAGGTGAGATAACCTTAACCTTGATACCAGGTAGGCAACACAGCCTTCAGGAATCTCAATTCTGGCTACAGAAAACAGTATCTATTCCCCTAACTATACTAACCCCAATTGTCACCAAGCACAAAGGGAGATGGTTACAGTTGGTCGAGGTTAATCATCTCGGTCCGAGGACATTGTTGCAAGAGTTCCTCAGGACACTGTTGCACGCTGAACTAACTTCTGCCACTTCATTAATGATCTCCCCTTCATCCTAAGGTCAGAAGTGGTCTGGCCGTTGATGTTTGAACAAAGTTCAGCACCATTCACGACTTCTCAGATATCAAAGCAGCCCATACCCATATGCAGCAAGGCCTGGACAACATGGGGAGGTGATGGTATAGTGGTATTGTCACTGAGCTGGTAATCCAAAAACCCAGTGTAATGCTTGGGGAACATGGGTTTGAATCCCACCATGACAAATGGTGGAATTTGAACTCATTAAAAGTCTGATGATGACCATGAAACCATTGTTGTTAAAATCCCATCTGGTTCAGGGAAGAAAATCTGCTGCCTTTACACGGTCTGGACTACATGTGACTCCAGACCCACAACAATGTGGTTGATTCTGAAATGTCCTCTGAGCAAGGGTAAGTTGGGATGGGTAATAAATGGTGACTTGGCCAGTGATGCTCACATCCCATGGCTGAATAAAAAAATGACATTTGGGCTGATGGGCAGAAAGTTACATTTGTACCATACTAGTGACAGGCAATGACCATTGCCAACAGAGAGATTCACCTCCTGAATTCAGTTCTTTTGTCCATGTTTGGGCCAAGGCTGTAATGAGGCTAGGAGATGTGTGGCCCTGGCAGAACCCAAACTGAGTGTCATCGAGCAGGTTAATGCTGAGTAAGTGCCGCTTGATAGCAATGTCAATAACCCCTTCCAACAAATTGCTGATAATCGAAAGTAGACTGATGGTGCGGCAACTGGCCAACTGGATTTGTTCTGCTTTTTGGACAGAGTATACCTGGGCAATTTTGCATATTTCTGGATGGATGCCAGTGTTGCAGATGTACTGGAATAGCTTGGCTAAGGATGCAGCTAGTTCTGGAGCACAGGTCTTCAGTATTATTGCTGGATATTGTCAGGGCCCACAACTTTTGCAGTATCATATGCCTCCTGCCTTTAGTTGATGACACATGGAGTGAATTGAATTGGCTAAAGACTGCCATCTTTGATGCTGGAGGCCTCAGGAAGAGGCAGAGATGGATCATCCACTCGGCACTTATGGCTGAAGATTGGAGCAAGTTCTTCAGCCTTATCTTTTGTACTGAGGTGCTGGGCTCCCCCATCATTGAGGAGGGAATATTTGTGGAGCCTCCTCCTCCTGTTAGTTGTTTAGTTGTCCACCACCATTCATGACTGGATGTGGCAGGACTGCAGAGCTTAGATCTGATCCTTTGGTTGTGGGATTGCTTAGCGCTGTCTGCCACTTGCTGTTTAACTGTTTGGTATGCACATCGTCCTGATTTGTAACTTCACCAGGTTGTCACCTCATTTTTAGTTATGCCCGGTGCTGCTCCTGGTATACACTCCTGAACTCTTCATTGAACCAGGGTCGATTCCCCAACTTGATGGTAATGGTCAAGTAGGGATATGCCGGACCAGGAGGTTACAGATTGTGGTTCTGAGCAGTTCTGCTGCTGCTGATGGTCCACAGTACCTCATGGATGCCCAGTTTTAAGATGCTAGATCTGTTTGAAATCTATTCCCCTTTAGCCTGGTAGTGGTGCCACACAACATAGGATGGAAAGTATCCTGAATGTGAAGATGGGGCTTCTCCACAACAGTCACTCTGTGCAGCAGTCACTCTGACCAATACTGTCATGAACAGATGTACCTGTGACAGGTAGATTGGTTAGAATGAGGTCAAGTAGGTTTTTCCCTCTTGTTGCTTCCTTGACCGTCTGACACAGGCCCAATCTAGCAGCTATGTCATTTAGGACTCGGTCTGCTTGATCAGTCGTGGCGATATCTAGCCATTCTTGGTGGTGGACATTGAAGTCCCCCAACCAGTGTACATTCTGTGCCCACTCCACTCTCAGTGCTTCTTCCAACTGGTGTTCAACATGGAGAAATACTGATTCATCAGCTGAGGTGGGGTAGGGAGGAGGGGGTGCAGTATGTGGTAATCAGCAGGTTTCCTTGCCAATCTTTGACCTGATGCCATGAGACTTCCTGGGGTCTAGTGTTGAAGTTGAGGACTCCCTGGCCAACTCCCTCCCCACTGAATACCACTGTTCCGCCACCTCTAGTCTATTCACACAATTAACCTTAACCAATTCTCTGCTCATACCTATGTAACTTATTTTGTTTAATTTTAAGATTTTTGTTTGTGATTGGAAGATGTCACTTTCAAATTTAACATAGAGTTGAGTGTGTTATGGTCACTATTTCCCAATGGGCCTTTGTCGAGGTCATTACTAATTAACCCTGCTTCATTACACAATACTAGATTCACGATAGCTTTACCCCTAGTCGGTTCCAATATGTAATACTCCAAGGAACTGTCATGAAAACATTCTACAAACTCATCTTCTGGACCATTCTTGCCAAATTGATTCTCCTAGTCTATATGAAGCTTCAAGTCCCCCATAATTATGACATTGCCTTTGATACTGGCGCCAGTAATTCCTTGTTTAATGCTCTGTCCAATGGTATAACTACTGTTAGGTTGCCTATAAACTACTGTCAAAGGTGTTTTCTGACTCTTGCAATTCATAATTTCCACCCATACTGATTCAACGTCATGACCTTCAGGGGCCAGATCCTTTCTCACTTATGTCCTTATGTCATTCTTTGCTGTAAGGGTTACCCCACCTCCTTTTCAACCCTGTCCATCTTTCTGAAATATTTATTTCCCGACCTTGACCACCTGCTACCATGGGCAGCATTACCTGTTCAGCGTGCTGAGGCGGGCCCTGCATGCTGACAGGTAAAATGACACACGGTGATGTCGGGAGTGCCTCCTGACATCACCATTCATCCTCCCGATCTTGCGTTCGGTGGGTGCGCACCGGAGCCAGCTGCGCACGTGCCGAACTGTCAAAGGCCTATTAAGGTCATTAATTAACCACTTAACCAATTTGACAGGGCTGCCCGTCAAGCCATAATGTTGGTGGGCAGGTGAAGAGCCCAGCCAGCCTTCGTGTTTTTCATGAAACCTCATCCACGGGCGGGATGAGATTTAATGAAGGGTTTATGAAAATAATAAATATTTTGAAAACATTTCATAAACATGTCCCAGCTCATGTGACCCTGCCACATGAGGGGACAAGGGTAAATGATTTTTAACCTTCTTTATTTTAAACTTTGAGGCTGAACTTAATCTCCCCGGGGCAGCTCTGTGCCTCAGGGAGATTTTGGCGCACTTTCGCGCGCATGCATGAAAGAGCGCGGGCCCTGACTCTCCCTCCTCCCCTCGCCCGCACAGGTAGTGCTGAGCGCTACTGGGTGCACATAACGCTGGGCGGGCCTTAATTGGCCTGCCCACGTAAAATGGCTGCGCGCAGCCAATCACGGGCACCCACTCCCGACTGGCCCACCCGACAGGGAGAAAATTCTCCCCACGTTTCTGTAATGGAAATTAGATCTAAATGATTTACCTCCATTTGTGCCACTAATTCATCTACCTTGTTGCAGGTGCTTTGTGCATTCATATGAAGAAACTCTAATTTCATTTTGTTACTTTTATTCCTTACAATGACCTTATTTGCTAGTGAACATTTTTTGGTTAAAATCTTTGTCCTTCCTGTCCCACTCTGATTGTCTTTACCCACATCACTATACTGTTGTCTTTCTCTTTGGGTTTCTAAATCCCCCTTCATCTGACCCCTCCCACCCCTGTCCACAGTCCTAGCTCCAGCCCAACTCTAGTGGAGCCCATCCCAATGGAGTCGCTCACTCTTCCCAGAGTACTGCTCCCAGTGCCCCATGAATCAAAATCCCTTCTTCCCACACCACTCTTTCAGCCAAGAGTTTAATTCTCTAATCTGTTTAACTCAAGGACAATTGGCATGTGGCTCAGGTAACAATCCAGAAATGATTACCTTTCATGTTCTGCATTTTAGGTTGGACTCTAACTCCTCAAATTCTCTGAGCAGAATATCATTCTTGGTTCGACCTATGTCATTGGTTCCCACAGGGTCCATGACAATTGGATGCTCCCCCACTGGCTCCAAGTCCCTCTCCAGACACAAGGTGATGTCCTTAACTCTGGCACTGGGTAGGCAACAACTCCAGAGCTTCCTGTCACGGCTGCAGAGAACAGTAACTATCTCCAGTGAGTAGCTTATCTCCCCAAAGCCTGTCCACCATCTACAAGGCACAAGGCAGGAATGTGATTGAATACTCTTCATTTGCCAGGATAAGTGCAGCTCCAAAAACACTCAAGAAGCAGCACAAAGGAGTCTGCTTCATTGGCATCCCATCCCCCACCTTCGTATTCATTGTCTCCACCACGAACACACAGTGGCAGGAGAGTGTGCTATGCACAAGATGCACCTTGCAACTGATCTTGGCTCCTTCAACAAATCCATGACCTCTACTACCTAGAAGGACAAGGGCACAGATGCATGGGCACACCATCACCTGCCGTTCCCCTCCAAGCCGCACCCCATCCTGACTTGGAACTACATCACCGTTCCTGTACTGTCGCTGGATCAAAATCCTGGAACTCCCTTCCTAACAGCACTGTGGGTGTAACCTACACCACATCGACTGCAGCGGTTCGAAAAGGAAGCTCACCACCACCTTCTCAAGGGGAATTTAGGGATGGCCAATAAAATGCTGACCTAGCCAGCGATGCCCACATCCCGTGAACGAATAAATAAGAAAAAAATCTTCCAAAGACAAATAGGTGGAAAATACTCCTCAGGAATAGATATTGGGGGTGCGGTGGTGGAATTTCCCATCCCATGTATGAGGAAATTCTCACCATCCAAACTTTGGGGGGAATACACCAAGGAACTAAGATTGGGGAAATATTACATCAAGGCAGCATTTTACTGAGGTGGCATCAAGCAGTCCAAGCAAAATTGACATCAATAGGAATTAGGGGGAAGACTCTCCATTAGTTGGAGATGGTTGTGGTTGTTGGAGGTGAGTCCAGTCCAGTGCATGTGGGAATCCCCCAAGTAGTGTCATTCGGGGAATATTCTCAAGGATGAGATATTTGAGGAATAAATCTGAGAACCAGACACTGGAACAGATTCCCAGTCCTATTTATGAAATCACAGAATGGTTACAGAACAGAAGAGTCCATTCGGCCATCTGTGTCAATGCTGGCTCTTTGCAAGGGCAATTCACACAGTGTCACTCCCCTGCCATTTGCCCACAGCTGTGTAAGTTTTCCCACTTCACATAATTATCTGATTTGCTTTGAAAAGTCACAACTGAATCTGCCTCCAGCACACTCTCAGGCAGTGCACTCCAGATCCTAACCACTCGCTGCTTTAAAAAGTTTGCTGTCATTTTGCCATTGCTTCTTTGGTCAATACCTTAAAATGATGTCCTCTGGTTCTTGACCCTTCCACCAACAGGAACAGTTTCTCTCTAGCTGCTCCGTTCAGATTCCTCATGATTTTGAATACCTCCATCAAATCTCCTCACAATCTTCTCAGATAGTGCAGGAATTCTCAGGCCCCTTGCTGAGTGAATATATGAGTGGCATTGTGGTAATATCACCAAGTTCATAATCCAACGACACAGACTGATGTTCTGGGGGCGCATGTCAAATCTCACCATGACAGCTGGTAAAAAGTAATGTCAATGAAATCATAAACTTCATCTGAATTAATTAAAAATCTGGAATTGAAAGCTCATCTCTGTAAAAGTGACTATTAAAACTATCATCGATTGTGATAAAAACACATCTGGTTCATTAATGCCATTTGGGAAGGAAATTTGCCCCTTACCATCTGGCCTACATGTGACTCCAGATTCACAGCAATGTGGTTGACTCTTAACTGCCCTCTGCAATGACCTAGCAAGCCACTCAGTTGCACCAAACTTCCACAGAAAAGTCAAAAAGGAATACAACCAGACAAACACCTGGCATTGACTTCAGCACAGAAATGGCTCGGCACAATGGCACACCCAGCCATGTCAACTTTGCAAAGTCCTTATTACCAACATCTGGGAGCTTGTGCCAAAATAATGAGAGATCTCCCACAGATTAGTCACACAACCGCCTGATACAGTCATACCCACTGAATCATACCTTACAGCCAATGTCCCAAACACCACCATCTTCATCCCCGGGTTTGTCCTGTCCCACCAGCAGGACAGAGCATGCAGAAATGGCACCACAGTGGTACACAGTCAGGAGAGAGTCGCCCTGGGAGCCCTCAAAAGTCCATGGCATCAGGTCAAACATGGATAAGGAAAGCTCCTAGTGACTGTCACCTACCTTTCCCCCTCAGCTGATGAATCAGTACTCCTCCATGTTGAACATGACTTGGAAGAAACACTGAGGCAAGAGCAGAAAATGTACTCTGGTTGGGGGCTTCACCGAGAGTGGCATGGTAGCACCAGAACTGACCAAGCTGGACGAGTCCTAAAGGACATTTCTGCTGGATTGGGTCTGCAGCAGTTGGTGAGGACATTGAAGTGCACAAATAAAGAAGTCTTGCTACAATTGTACAGGGTTTTGGTCAGATTTCATCTGGAATACTCTGTGCAGTTTTGGTCTCCACATTTAAGAAAGGATATACTTGCACTGGAGGCGATACAGTGAAGGTTCATTTGATTAGATGAGGGGGTTAACCTATGATGAGAGGTTGAGTAAAATGGGCTTATATTCTCTGGAGTTGAGAAGAATGAGAGCCAGCCTCATTGAAAACTACAACATTCTGAAGGGGCTTGATAGAGTAGACGCTGAGAGATTATTTCTGTGGTTGGAGAGTCTAAAACTCAGGGGCACAGTCTCAGGATAAGGGGCCCATCATTTAGGAGGGAGATGAGGGGAAATTAATTCACTTAAAGGCTTGAGAATGTTTGGAGTTTGCTCCCTCAGAGGTTTGCCGATGTTCCATCATTCACTATATTTAAGGGTGGGATAGAGAGATTTTTAATCTCCCAGAGAATTAAGGGCTATGGAGAGCAGGCAGCATGATGGAGTTGAAGCCCAAGATCAGTCATGATCGTATTGGATGACAGAGCAGACTCAAAGGGTCATATTGCCTACTCCTGCTCTTACTTCTTCTGTTCTTGTGTCAAGTTAACTCAATCAGGTCCTCACCAAACTACAGTCACAGATGCACCTGCCCATGACAGCATAGGTAAGAGTGACCACCGCACAGTCCTTGTGAAGACCAAGTCCTGTCTTCACATTGAAGATATCCTGCACTGTGTTGTGTGGATCTACCACCGTGTTAATTAGGATAGATTCAGCACAGATCTAGCAGCTAAAACCTGGGCATATATGAGATGCTGTGGACCAACAGCAGCAGCAGAATTCTATTCAACCTCATGGCCCAGTGTAACACTCTACCAATACTGTCAAACCAAACGATCCACCCTGGTTCAATGAAGAGCGCAGGAGAGCATGCCAGGAGCGGCAGGCATAAAATGAGGTATTAACCTGGTGATGATGCAACACAGGACTACTTGTATGTCAAACAGTGAAAGCAGCATGTGACAGACAGAGCCAAGAGATCCGACAACCAACAGATTAGATTAAGCCTCTGCAGTCTTGCCGCATCCAGTTGTAATTAGTGATGGACAATTAAACAACTATCAGGAGGAGGGGGCTCCACTAATTCCTCAATGCTAAATGATGAGGGAAACCAGCACATCAGTGCAAAAGAAATGGCTGAAGCACCAGAAGTGCCAAGTGGATGATCCACCTTGGCATGCGTCTGAGAGCATCAGCAACATAAACACCAATATTCAGCAAATTCAATTCAACTGCACGTGATATCAAGACATGGCTGTGAAGTGGGGCAATTGAAATAGTTTAAGGTTGAGATTGATGTTAAGACTTGCATTAAAGCTTTGAAGTAGACTAATGTATTTCTTGAGAATTCTTTCTAGACATGATGGGAAATATAGTGTAACTACTATATCTTATCATTTCTGATGGACTGTGAATTAAAATTAAAATGGCTGCAGTTACAGGGCATGTCCACTGGAACAGGATGAGGGATATATACAATATTGCAGTTTTGGAACAGAATGTACCATCAAAGACAGGATGGTGCCATAAAGGAGCCCTGGACAAAGGGAGCTGTCTGGCACCAGCAATTTAATTGGCTCCTCACCAGGTTATGTGTGAAGTTAGTGAAGCTGAATAGCTCCTAGCTTGAAAAGAACAAGACCTAAAATCTCTTTCTCCTGTGTGTGGAAGGTTCCAGTAATTCCACAATAATAGCTAGCTGGTTTTTCTCCTTTTTTCTCCATGTAACCTGCTCTCTCTGAAAACCCCTGACAAGAGGCAAAGGGGAAAGTCACTGTTAGACACATTGAAAAACAAGTTCTCAACCAGTGAACTAAATACCGAAATTAATGGAAGACCTCTTTGTGTCATCAACAAGAACTGAAAGGAATTTGGAAGACATCGATCAAAATTAACTCATTGAATCCTGTACTCCGGATTGGTGCTATTGAACAGTTTCATCCCAGCCTTAAAGTCCTTAAAATCTATTATGTATCTTATGTGCCTTCTGTGTGTGCATGTGCGTATAGGGATTTAAGAAGGAGTTAGAGTTTATGTTAGAGTGTTAGAAGGTAGCAGTTCATTTTTCCATCTTTTGCCACAAGTTAAAGACAATTTGTTCTATAAACAGTGATTTAATTATTCAGTTTACAAACCTGGTGCTCGTATTCTGTTAACCTAAATTAAACAGTTATGTAGAATTGGTGCAACCTGGTGGTTTGGTCAAACTTTTCATATTTGTCGCGTCTCAGGGAACAGTGGGGCTTGATATTACAGCACAGTCCCCAGTGAGTCATGACAAAGTTAGGGGGCTCAGGTCCAGGGATAATTTGGAACAAAAGTGAATGACGATTTGGGTGTAGATTTAGGAAGTAATAAAAGCTAAAAGGAAACACCAGGTTTCTACTATCAAAACTAAGATGGCACTGGAAACTGTTGAAGATTTCCTGCAAGTGGAAGAGATCTTCCTGATGATTTTACAAGGGATCCCAGAAGCCAGGTTAATCAAATTGGCAAGTAAATTTAGGGTAAGATTGCCTGTTAAAGATAGGAAGGCAGAGATAATCGAAGATCTGGCACAGCATTTGAAATTGGGAGGAATAACCGGGTAATCGAGTTCTCCAAGGGGTGGTTCATTGGAATGGGCTCAAATCAAGTTGCAAATGGAAAAAATAGAATTAGAGGCATCTGAAAAGAAAAAGCATTTCCAAGGGAACAGGCAGAAGGGCAGGAGAGAGAAAGAAAACAAGAAAGGGGATTAGAAATGGTGAGGTTAGAAAAGGAGGAAAGAGAAAGAGAGAGAGACAGACAATTCCAGCTTAGAATGCTGGCTGTTAATAAAGGAACACCAGCAGGTGAGGCAAGACTTATGTCCAGATCAGAACCCAAAGGGGAGATCTTTAAATTTGCGCAAGCTCTTCCGAAGTTTGAGGGAAGGGATTATGAAGCATTCTTCAATACATTTGAGAAGATGGCTCAACAGATGAACTGGCCAAAGGAAAACTGGACATTGCCCATACAGAACAAATTGACAGGTAGAGCACAGGAAATTTATGCTTCACTGTCAGAGGAGGTTCCTAGGGATTATGATGCAGTGAGAAAGGCCACTTTGAGTACAGATGAGAAGGTCCCTGAAGCATACAGCCAAAAGTTTTGAAATTTAAGGAAACAGCCTGGGCAGCCTTACATTGAATTTGAAAGGATGAAGCAAAGTAGTTTTGAAAGGTGGATACGTGTTTTAGGAGTTGAAACTACCTATGGAGTTCTCAGACAGAACATTTTCTTGCAAGAATTTAAGAACTCCCTACCTTATGTAATAAGAACCCAGGTTGAAGACCAAAGGGTTGCAACTGCTAGACAGTCAGCAGTAATGGCTGACCATTATGAGCTGATCCATAAAACTCTTTTCCAAAAAGTTTTTTCCCATCACCCCATAAAATGTGAAGAGATTAGAAAGTGGGCAAGTGAAAGGAAGGCGAGTAGCCAGGGTAAAGAATAGATAGCTGGGAATACTTGAGATCTCCTCTGCTGATCAGGAAGGAAGGTACTGAGGGTGGAAGTGAAACTCAAAGGCCTGAGTGTTTCCATTGTAATAAAATGGAACATATTCGTTCAGAATGCTGGAAGTTGTGAGAGAAGCCCATGGGACTTACTGGGGTTTGTAAGAGTGAGTCCGGAAAGGGAACGAAAGAGAAAAGGCCGGGGATCAAGTTGTAGTTTTAACTACAAATAAGGGTCTGGAAGTAAACGCTGCTCTGAATGCAGGTGAAGTGAACGCAGATGAGAGATATAAAGGGGTTTTGTCTAAAGGAAAGATAACCCCTTTTTCATCAAATGTTGCAGCTAAATGTTGCAAGTGTTTCTTACGTGTCAGTGCAGACTCGATGGGCCAAAGGCCTCTTCTGCCCTGTGTGATTTTGTGATTCTGTGTAAACCCATAACTATATTAAGGGACACAGGAGCTACTCAAACTCTTTTACTGGAGAAGGACCTAGTTTTCCCTCCAGAGAGTTCAAAGAAAGCTAAAGTATTGTTAAACAGGATAAGTGGAGAGTATGTCCCAGTTCCATTCTACAAAGTACAACTGGAGTGATTTGTTGTCTGGATTGGTTGTTGTAGGAGTGGGTAAGAAATTACCCAGGATTGGAGTTGATTCTGGGGAATGATTTGGCAGGAGTGAAGGTTATAGCTTCACACATAATTACATAAAGTCCGAGAGAAGCTAAAGAGACAGAGCAGTTACAAGAACAGGTTCCTGGCATTTTCCCATCATGTGTGGTGACCAGGGCAATGGCTAAACAAAGCCCATCACCAGAAGTCAAAGTAATACCACGACCAGATGTTAGCGTAGCTGAAACTTTCTTTAAGGACGAGGATAATTCAATGGAAGTGTTTGGCACATCTTCATTAATTGATGCTAAGAAAGCAGATCCAGAGTTAAACAAGTTAGCACAGTCAGCTCACACTGAAGTTGAGGCTGAAGGAGTTCCAGAGTGCTTTTACATTAAAAACGGAGTTCTGATCAGGAATGGGAGACATCCTCAAAGACCTGCGGATGAGGATTGGACAGTAATTTATCAGATAGTGGTACCACCCAAATATTGTAAGGAGATATTGTGAGCAGCACCTGAAATCCCGATAGCAGGACATGTAGGAATATGGAAAGCCCAAGCATCAATAAATAGGCATTTTAACTGGCCAAGGCTTCATAAGGACGTGGTGCAATTTTGTAAGATGTGTCATACATGTCGGGTAGTAGGTAAACCTCAACAAGCAATCAAACTAGCACCTTTAAAATCTATACCAGCTTTTGAAGAACCATTCAGTCGGCTTCTAGTAAATTGTGCAGGACCTTTAACCGAAATGAAAGCACAACATCAATACACCCTTGCAATCATGGATATGACAACTTGATGTCCAGAAGCTATTCCTTTAAGGATAATTAAAGCTAAGGTGGTAGTGGGATAGTTAACTCAGTTTTTCACACATTATGGCCTACCAACTGAAATACAATCTGACTAAGGTTCTAACTCCATGTCCAAAATTTTCCAGGACATAATCAGCAATTTGGATGTCAAACAATTAAAGTATACTGCTTATCACCTACAGACACAGGGAGCTTTAGAGAGATACCATCAGACGATTAAAACCATGATTAAGGCCTATTGTCATGAAAGGATTGGGACAAAGGATTAGATTTGTTATTATTTGTTACCAGAGATTCTCCAAATGAATCTACTGGATTTAGTCCAATTGAATTGCTCTATGGTCATGGAATGAGAGATCTATTAAAAGTGATTGAGGAAAAGTTCGTAAAGCAGAAAGGTGAATCCTCCATGTTGGATTACATGTCCATGTTTCTAGAAAGACTCACAGGAGCACGTAAAGTAGCATGAGAGCACTTAAAAATTTCCCAAGCCAAAATGAAAGAATGGGCAGACAAACATGCTACAACAAGAACGTTCCAAGCAGGAGATGAAGTATTGGTATTATTACCTTTGCAGGGTGAAACCCTGAAAGCAAAATTCAGTGGTCCCTAGAAGATGGCTCAGAGAGTTAGTGAAGTGACTTTTCTGATAGATACTCCTGAGCATAGGAAGAAGGAACGGTTATGTCACATAAACATGTTGAAGCAATATCATCTCAGCGAAGATGATAAGACAGATCAAGTATGCCAGGTGGCTGGAGTATTGGAGAATGACAGAGACAGTAAGGATAATGTTGAAGGAGAAGTAGACTGGACCCTAGGCGAACATCCTACAATTTGACTAGCCAATACGACAACACTGGGACAGTTAGGCACTGTGTTCTCATATTTAGACGAAGGATCAAAGAAAGATCCAATAAGTTTCTTAGGAGTTAAAGGAGAATTTGTAGGGACAGAGAAGCTGGTGGGGTACTTTTCCAAGAAGCTTAGTCAATATCAGAGGAAGTACTCTACAGTAGAAAAAGAAACACTAGCATTGTTGTTGTCTCTTCAACACTTTGAAGTTTATGTCCAACAAGATAACAGAGAAATGCTAATCTACAATGACTATAATCCGCTGGTGTTCACTGAAAAGTTTAAAACTCGAAATGCGAGAGTGTTCAGATGAAGTCGATTGTTTCAACCATTCAATGTAAAGATTGTTCACATTGCCGGTAAAGATAAGGTGATCGTGGATGCATTGTCCAGGGTGTAAAATGCTAAAATAAACTAAGGGCAGGATTTTCCTGTCGTCGAGCGTAGGGCAGGGCCTGGTGGTGACGCGTAAAATGAGGCGCGGTGACATCAGGCGGAACTCCCGACGTGATCTCGCCCTGTTTAAATTTTCCAGTAGGCGGGGGCACAGCGAAATCAGCTGCATGCCCGCCGACTTGTCAATGGCCAATTGACTGATTGGCTAATTAATGGACCTGACTGTCCAACCTTCAGGTTGGCGGGCAGGCCAGGAGCCTTGGCGGGAATTAGAAAAAGCATGAAGCCTCATCGACGGGCGGGATAAGGTTTCATGTAGGTTTTAAAAAATGTTATTAAAGTTTTTGTAAAGATTATGGGCATGTGACAGTGTCACGAGGGGGCAATTCAGGATATTTTTTTTCTCTATTTTGAATATTTGTCACAGAACAGCCGATCTCCCTGAGGGAGCACATAGTGCTTCTGTGCGAACGTCGCGCTGGGCGGGCCTTAATTGGCCCGCCCACGTAAAATGGTGCCGCGAGCCCCATCGGGGTGCCATTCGGAAGTGTGTCTGTGTGCGCCGGCCATTCAACTGCGCCCACAATGGGGGAGGGGGGGAAAACCTACCCTAAACAGGGAAGGAATGGTGAAGATTGTATAAAATTGTATAAGGGGGAGGAAGTTTGAATGAAAGTAAGTCTCGTGTTTTGTTGTCCATGTGTCACATACCATGTGATGAAATGCATTTCATAAAAAGATGTTTCATCTCTTTTGAGGGAGGAGGCATGTAAGGGCCATATCTTTTATCTCTGTTCGACTGTTAAAAGAACATATCTTTTTATTTTTTTGTTGGACTGTGAATTAAAATTATAATTAAAGGACATGTCCATCGCCAAAGGATGAGAGATATATACAATGTTGCAGTCCTGGAACTGAGTGTGCAATGAAAGACAGGATGGTGCCAGATAGGAGTCCTGGACCAAGGGAACTGCCTGACAACAGCAATTTAATTGGCTCCTGACCAGATGACCAGGTTTTGTGCGAACTTAGTGCAGCAGAATAGCTTCTAGCCTGAAAGGAACAAAATCTAAGACTTCCTTCTTCTATGGGTGGAAGGTTCCAGTAATTCCACAATAATAGCTGGTTTTTCTCCTCATTTCTCTATAACCTGCTCTCTCTGAAAACCTCTGTCAAGAGGCAAAGGGGAAAATCTCTATTAGAGACATTGAAAAGCAAGTTCTCAACCCATGAATTAAATACTGAAAATGTTCTGAGTTCTGATGAAGAGTCATACGAACTCAAAACGTTAACTCTGTCTTCCTCTCCACAGATGTTGTCAGACCTGCTGAGCTTTTCCAGCTATTTTGGTTTTTATTTCAGATTTCCAGCATCCGCAGTATTTTGCTTTTAAATACTGAAATTGCTGGAAGACCACTTTGCATCAAGAACAAGAGCTGAAAGGAATTTGGAAGACATCGATCAAAATCAATCCATCCAATCCTGTACTTGGGATTGGTGCCATGGAACTGTCATATCCTGCCGTTAAAATCCATCTTTTGTGTTTCTTATGGGTCTTGCACATGTGTGTGCGTGTGTGTGTGTGTGTGTGTGTATAGGGATTTCAGAAGGGGGTAGAGGTTAAGTTATCACGTTAGAGGTTAGCAGTTCATATTTCTTTCTTTGCCTACTAGTTAAAGACAATTTGTTCTATAAACAGTTAATTAATCACAGTTACTTCATAAGTTTACAAACCTGGTGCTCGTATTCTGTGAACCTAAATTAAACAGTTCGGTAGAATTGGGGCAATCTGGTGGTTTGGTCAAATGTTTCACACTTGATGCAGCTCGGGGAAGAGTGGGCTTGATATTACAGTGCACTATCCCCAGTGAGTAGTGACAATCGCCAGGACTGTGGGAACCAGCTAAGGATCACAAGCCATAAAATTAATGGCTTTCACAGCTTGTGTAAACAGGGTGTTAGGGAGATAAGGAAACAGGCAGGGAGTTATTAGGCCCAAACAACTCTGAGGCCAAATGCTGAGGTAAGAGGGAACATCTGCAATAATGCACCTCACTCTTGATAAGGTTAGGTGATGTATGTATTTGGGCAATATCGGTGGGTGATTGTGGGTTGTACCACACAGTATTTTGCAACTTGAGAACCAAGCACAATAAAACTGTGATACAGACTTTGCATTGTGAGAGATCCTTGGGAAACCAAGATGATCTTTCCAGCATATGCTTGAATAAAACCTTTACTTACTGGAAACTCACACACTTGAGTGGTCTCATCTTTTTACCACAACAATTGGCGTAGTTGGCAGGACCCTCGCAATATCGGTCATGGGCACCGGATTGAACGTTAACAGCAGAGGATGGGTGAATACGCTCATTTCCCACTCATTAGATCAGGTGGCCGTGTTCGAGATGGGAAGCGAGTGGGCCAACTTGAGGATCTGAACCAGAGTATGGGTCTGTGATTGGAGCAACAAAGGACAGTGTGGCGCAACTTGACCAGTGGCCCTGCGGTAAAATGGTAGTACAGATCGTTTCTTAGAGAGGGTTCTGAGAAAACTGGTGCAGTAAAACAGCATTGACCATTTCCTAGTGTCCAGTGTAGTGAGAAAACTGGGGTGTTAAAATGATATCGATTGTTTCCCAGTGTCTGGTGTAGTGAGAAAACTGGTGTGGTAAAACGGTATTGACCATTTCCTAGTGTCTGGTGTAGTGGGAAAACCGGTGCGGTAAAATAGTATTAACCATTTCCTAGTGTCTGGTGTAGTGGGAAAACCGGTGCGGTAAAATAGTATTAACCATTTCCTAGTGTCTGGTGTAGTGGGAAAAGTGGTGCGGTATAACGGTATTAACCATTTCCTAGTGTCTGGTGTAGTGGGAAAACCAGTGCGGTATAAGGGTATTAACCATTTCCTAGTGTCTGGTGTAGTGGGAAAAGCGGTGCAGTATAATGGTATTAACCATTTCCTAGTGTCTGGTGTAGTGGGAAAACCGGTGCAGTATAATGGTATTGACCATTTCCTAGTGTCTGGTGTAGTGGGAAAACCGGTGCAGTATAATGGTGTTGACCATTTCCTAGTGTCCGGTGTCGTGAGAAAACCGGTGCGGTATAACGGTATTAACATTTCCTAGTGTCCGGTGTAGTGAGAAACCTGGTGCAGTAAAACGGTATTGACCATTTCCTAGTGTCCGGTGTAGTGAGAAACCTGGTGCAGTAAAACGGTATTGACCATTTCCTAGTGTCCGGTGTAGTGAGAAACCTGGTGCAGTAAAACGGAATTGACCATTTCCCAGTGTCCAGTGTAGTGAGAGAACCCTGGAACAGGGAGGAACTTGTCTCCTTGTGAGAAAGCAATAATAGTAGTCGGACTATAAACATAACATCAGCCATGCCAGACTAAAATTTAGAAGAGAGAGAGAGAGAGAGAAAGAGAGAGAGAGAGACCTCTAGGGGTTGTTGGTGTTGTGAGCTTCAGTCATTTTAATTGTCCCTGTAACTCTTTTAGAGTCCCTGTAGGTGGACGGCTAGAAGATCCCTTTACCCCGCACTGCTACTTGACGTTTTGTTAAGAGTATGAACGTTTTAAGTTACTAAGACAAATGTTATAAGAATGGAAGTATACATATCTTTCTACATATGTGTGTTTGCGCGCAATGCAGAATTTGTGTGTGATCTTTAATGTGTTTTCTTACCTTAATTGTCATTTGTGTGTGGAGTGCAGCGCTTTGAGTTAAAAGCCTCAGATTATGAATTGCATGAAAGGAAAGTATACTCAAACATTACAATTCAAGTTAGAAGGTTTGAGTTGAGATTTCTGGCCAAAAATCACAAGTCGAACATACTCTAAAGATACAACAGGGTTTTCCGTTGTTTGAGACAAACCAGCCTTTGCCCCACCCTCTTGCAGACTAGCAGGGAGTTAACTCTTTCCACCATCAGCTTCAGCTTTCAGGATGCTGAATTAATCCATTCCACCTCAAACAGAATGGACCCTTCTACTTTTATTTAGAGATAAATAGAAATGTCACAAGATTTCTAGCAGCTTTAAGAATCCAAAAATTTATGTGTAGATTTTCAATGCCACAGCATACCCATGGTTTAGGGGCTATACTTTACTTTAAAAAAAAAATGGATTTCATCCATTCAGGCCAGGAGATCCGATATAAACACACTGACCAATGAGAATCAGACCTTTAGGAAGTTACTTTTGAAAAACTATGATGCCATCTAAGATAAAGAATATGTGTTGATAAACATGTGGGACTTTCAATGTGGATACAAATTCATACGCATCAGAGAGGGGCAGTTTTTATTTTGATCGTGTAAATTACAATTCTTACAAAGTTTAAAAATTTGAGGTTTGGTTCCTGTCAAGGAAAGGGAATTCAAATGCTGCAAACTTCTGTGGTGAAGAAAAGGAGTTTAAAATGCACTTGTCAGTCTGTTCCCAAAATATACAGATAAGCCTGAATCCTTGATGAAGTTTGGCAGAAATCCAATTTTTGGCAGAGTGAAAGAAAGTAGCTCAACAATACTGCTATTTGAATCTGGGATAATTTTAAAATGAAGAAAAGGTCAGACACAAGCTAGTGGGTTACTTTTGAGAAAACAAAATGTTGTTTAAGGGTAAGAAGACAAAGAAGCAGAACAGGTTAATGTCTGAAATCAAATAGAAATGTGCGATTTCTGTTTTAAAAATAATACTTCATTGGAGTGTAAAGTCTCTCCAGACATCTCCCGGAACTCAGGCTGTAAACATTTTGCAAATCAATCGCATTACCCCTGCTGATGGTATAGGTTAAATTAGATTTGGTGATGTGCTGCCAGCAAGAGGTGCTGACACATCCCTCAGGTTCAAACAGCCAAGATGCCTTTGTGCATTGCAAGAGGACTATGGATTTGGTAGGTGGAATGTAGTCCCGGGTCTGGGACTTGTATATTACTTGTGTCCCATTGTCACTTCCTGATAACACAACTTGAATAAACAATGACTGTTGGTAGTGACCCTATCAGAAACCCAAACGCTTGGTTTCCTTATCCACTCTCTGCTCCCTCCTTTAGGTAGCTGCACATACTGTCCTGCATGCAGACAGAATGAGATAAGATGGTAACTATTGCATGTATGCAACGGTATGAGGAAATGATTAAGGTAGGGGATAGAGTTAGGAAAAGAGGGCATAATATACAAACTTTTTAAGAGAACTGAATTTGATCATCTGGCTATCGCCTGAGACAGTGCAATTGTACACTCGGGGATAAGCAAAGATCGAGAGACAGAGACCCCCCTTTGACATGACATAATTAATGTGACCCAAAGAGTAAGGAAACCTTTTTAAATGATTAAGGAAATAGAGAAAACTGATTTTAAGAGAATCTTCAGATGATCATGGTCAGAGGGAATTAAATCTTTTTTAAAGTAAAACTATAAAGAATCTGTGGTTGAGGCAATTGCAGTGGAAGGAGGAATAATACTTAACAACAATTGACCACAAGGTAGATACAGGTAAAGGGAGAGCTGGAAAAAGGATGGGTGAATGTGTTACTGACCATATCAAGCTACAACAAGGAATACCACATGATTAAAACCATGATGAGAGGAACAGTTAAGTGGCTTTGAGAGGGAAGTGCCACTGGAACTGAAGATATTGGGCCATTGAAAGATAGGATAAGAATGTGCATTGTAGAGATGTGTAGACAGTTTCAGGAATTGAGGTCCAAGGTGAGACAGCAGCAGGATGTAGCGGACTGGGCAAGAAGTGAGGGGGAGCAGCTCCCTCAGGACGTGCCAGAAGTAAGTGATAAGGTAATGATTAAGTGGGCACCAGAATGACCGGGATCTACCCTGCAATGGTAAGGGCCTTACCAGATAGTAATGACCAGTGACACGTGTGCATGTTTGGAAGCATTCGCCACAGGTGAAACCTTGAATCTCACAGTCTGTTTCTGTCAGCAGGTAAGCAACTAGCAGTTTGTTTAACTATTTTGTTTCAGACAAATCCTCAAAACAATGGCAATCTGGAGGACAACAGCAGCAGTAATCACCCTCTTAACAATAACAGCAGCAAGGGGGGTGCCCATTGTAAACACCAATAAAACCACCTGTCTACATGCAGGACAGTATGTGCAGCTACCTAAAGGAGGGAGCAGAGAGTGAATAAGGAAATCAAGCGTTTGGGATTCTGGTAGGGTCACTACCAGTAGTCATTGTTTATTCAAGTTGTGTTATCAGGAAGTGACAATGGGACACAAGTAATATCCAAGTCCCAGACCCGGGACTACATTCCACCTACCAAATCCATAGTCCTCTTGCAATGCACAATGGCATCTTGGCTGTTTGAACCTGAGGGATGTGTCAGCACCTCTTGCTGGCAGCACATCACCAAAACTAATTTAACCTATACCCTCGGCATGGGTAATGTGATTGATGTGCAAAGAGTTCCGGGCTGGGTATATAGTATTTAGCATGCAGGGAAACTGGGAATGGTAGTATTAATATCTTCAAGTTTAAGACAACTGTGAACATCATGCCAGATGGACTAATCTCCCCCAATTTGTTTGGGAACTGGGATTGGAGGTGCAATACTGTCAAAAACGTCGTATAGACATTATTGATCGGCTTGGCCCAAGCTATACGTGGTGTGTTAATTTGTCAACTTGCAGGTAACATAAACCCACCAAACGCCCAGCCATCATGTCACAGCCCCCAGATGGGATAGTTAAAATAGAGAAACCTAAAGTAGTGTTACATGATGTCACGATGGAGACCCTAGGAGTGACCTATAATTTGACGGGGCTCGTCCCAACCCTACTCGCAGCATGTGGCAATATTGCAGAATCCACTAGCTAGGTGAAACAAAAATTACTCCATTTGACCCAGGATTACCAAACCCGCATTGCCCCGGGAATTCAGGATATCAGGAAGGGGAGAAGGAAGAGGCGGAGCTTCTTGGGGGATCGGAGGCGCTTGTTGGGAAATGCCAATTCAGCCCTGAATTCACTGCAAATCTCCAATATGAACGATTATGCCTCTTGGGTAGCGGGAGGAGTGCAGTTCACAACAAGGTCAACTGAGTACACGCTTACTGTTGTACAGGTCCAGGGAGAACGTATAATGGAAAAGTTAAAACTATTATTCCAGGCTATTATTAATGTAACAGATTCACAGTCAAAGGGGAGGGCATGTGACATGCTGGCCCATGGCCTGATAGATAATGTTTGGTCTGATAACGAAGATATAAGATTTTGTACTGTGCCTTGACGCACATATCAGACTGTGGGGAAATTAGTCCTTACCAATTTACAGGAAGAACAACAGGAATTAGTAACTAAACAGCCCCAAACAGCAGGCAAGGGAGACATAACAAAATTTCTGATGAGTATATCACAGCATCATATTTCTGGAAGATACCGGTGGGGAGGATGGGTGGGGGGTGGTGGGGATATAAATTTGAATCCCTGAGAGTGGGAAAGAGGGCATGGGTGCACCAGGTAGGATCCTGGGGATATCTGGTTCCAGGCTCGAATAGCACCCTTCTAATGACAGCATGAGAATGTTGTACTGAATCACAGCATTACATAATCTGCTCCTGTAATACCCTGAGGTCTATCAGTAATGATTCTACCATGGTGATGTCAGTTAGCCCTCTTGAAGGAACCATCAAAGCATCAAACCTGTCCTACAGAGTGATGCTTTCTGACGGACAAGACAAGATTCTTATATGGAGGATTAGAGTGTGACGATGTCTACATTTTCAGCTTGCAGTTCATCAATTCCTTCACTGTGGGGGATTTTCACCTTGCGGTAGGGCCCTCACCGGCTATGTATTCAGTTCATGGTGTAACAACAGGCATTTTGAAGTGGAGATGAACAAGCTAAGGTGGGATACCAGTCGATACAGCATGAATATGAATTTGTATTAGCAGATAATTGAGGAGTTGAAATTCTAGCTGTTGAATTTCAAATAGAGAAACAAAGGAAGTTTTATAACTGGCAAAAATCATAAATGGATAAAGCAAAGTTATTATGTTTATTTTTCCCGAAAGCAACATCCATAAAGATAACATGAAAAATGTTTATATTCTAGGAAAGGTAACTTCCAAAGAAAGTTAAGAGCAATGGTTTTAAAGATGAAAGAGAAGAAACAAATTAAGGAAAGATTGAAAGCTGTATGGGGTGTGTGACCATGTGAGATCTTGAAGGGTGTGCTGCGCTAAGACAGTCCTGTGAAGTAAGCCGCCTCCAGCCACCCAAGGGAAGTGTCTGGCTGTTCCAGAAAACAAGGTTTTGCTACAAGTCTTGGATTTCCATTGTTGAGTGAGAGGGAGAGGGAAGCTTGTGACATACCTCCCCTATAGCAACAGTGGGTGCCTTGAAGTAATATTATTGGATTTTTTATAGATTAGGAATCTAGATGGGTTGTTGCTTGGAAAAGAGTGCATATTCATGAGTCTAGCTAAATAGAAATCCTTTGGAAAATGTTATTAGATTAAATGTAACTGTGTAACTGTAACTTTTGTGTGTTTAAGTTTTCTTTTCTTTTGTTAATATATGTTTTAATTTAATATTTAAAATTTCCAAAAGTGGTAGTGGAATCTTTACTTCTGACTTCAGTACACCTACCTTCTCGTAATAAATACAAATTGCAAATTGTTGTGATAGCTTGACCAACTTTCCCTTTGGGATTTGGCCAGCCCAGCAATTACCACCTGCCATATCATAACACCACTGCAACTGAAACTCGCCTCCCAGGAAATACAAAGATCGGCAACATTTATGAAGATATTGCAATGTCAATGAAATAATGGTTCTGGGCCAAGCTGAGGTCACTAGGACTTCGGCGAAGCTGTAAGAGAACAGTAGCAGACCCATAGCCCACTCGCCTCTAGTAGGATCCCTAGAGCTACTGGTGGTCCGAGGCTCTTGGGAATGTCCCGTCTGGGTCAGGTAGTGCCTGACCAGGGGTCCAAAAGGAGGGACTTAAGTGGGGTAATTGAAATCATTTAACATTAAGGTTAAGATGTGCATTAACAGCTTTGAAGTAGACAAATATAATTATGAGAGCTCCTTCTAGGCATGATGAGAAATATAGCCAGAACTATGGGAACCAGCTAAGAATCATAATGGCTTTCACAGCTTGTTTAAACAGGGTGTTATGGAGATAAGAAAACAGACAGGGAGTTATTAGGCCCCAAAAATTCTGAGGCCAAATGCTGAGATAACCGCGAATATCTGCAATAATGTACCCCACTCTTGATGATTTTAGGTGATGCATATGTTAGGGCTATACCAGTGATTTGGGGTTGTACCACACAGTGTTTTGCTATGTGAGAACAAAGGACTATATAATTATGAAACAGGCTTTGCATTGTGAGAGTTTCTTGGGAAAGTAACCACGCTCAACTTTCCAGCATAAACTTGAATAAAATCTTTGCTTCCTGGAGACTTGAGTGATCTCATCTTTTTACCACAACAGCTGAAGCACCACAAAGACTTCAGGTCCTGACAACATCTTGACAATAATCCTGAAGGCTTGCACTCCAGAACTAGCCCCTCGCCAAACTGTTCCAGCATAGCCACAACACTGCCATATACAAAGCAAGACAAATTTAATCGGGACAATTTCAGCCGATTCAGACCCCTCTCGATCATCAACAAATCAATGGGATATGTTGTCAACAGTGCCCATCAAGCAGCGCTTACTCAGCACGCCCTACTCACTGATGCCCAATTTGGGTTCTGCAAGGCCATTCGGTTGCAGACCTCATTTCAGCACTGGTCCAAACAGGGAGAAAAGAGTTGAATTCCACAGGTGAGGTGACAGTGACTGCACTTGACATCAAGGAAGCATTTTGCTGAGTATGACATCAAGGTGAGTTTTTTCATTTCCGTTCATGGGCGTGGACATCACTGGCTAGACCAGCATTTATTGCTCATCCCTAATTGCCCTCAAGAAGGGGGTGGTGAGCTGCCTTCTTGAATCGTTGCAGTACATGTGGTGTAGCTGCACCCACAGTGAGAGAATAGCAATATATTTCCAAGTCAGGATGCTGTGTGGAGCTTGGAGGGGAACTTCCAGCTGGCGGTGTTCCATTGTATCTGCTGCTCTTGTCCTTCTAGATGGTAGTGGTCATGGGTTTGAAGGCTGCTGTTTGAGCTGGTGAATTCCTGCAGTGCATCTTGTGGATGGTACACACTGCTACTACTGTGCGTCAAAGCTGTAGGGAGTGCATGTTTGCGGAAGGCGTGCCAATCAAGTAGTTGCTTTGTCATGGGTGTTGTTGAGCTTCTTGAGTGTTGTGGGAGCTGCACTCATCCAGGCAACTGTAGAGTATTCCATCACACTCTAGACTTGTGCCTTTTGGATGGTGGACAGGCTTTGGGGTGTCAGCAAGTCAACGGTTCACTGACGAGTTCCTAGCCTCTGACCTGTTCTCATCGCTACAGTATTTGTGTCATCTCTCTGGTTCACAGTCTGGTCAATGGTTACCCCCAGGATGTTGATAGTGAAGGAATTCAGTGAAGGTCATGCCATTGAATTTCAGGGGGCGATAGTTAGATTCTTTCTTGCTGGAGATAGTTATTGCCTGCTACTTGTGTGGCACGAATGTTACTTGCTACTTGTCAGCCCAAGCCTGGATATTGTCCAGGTCTTGCAATGTTTGAACATTGGCAGCTTCATTATCAGTGTAGTTGTGAACGGTGCTGAATGTTGTGCACTCGTCAGCAAACATCCCCACTTCTGACCTAATGATGGAAAGAAGCTTATTGATGCAGCAGCTGAAGATGGTTGGGCCTAGAACACTATCCTGGAACTGAGATGCTTGAACTCCAACAAGCATAACCATCTTCCTTTGTGCCACGTACGATTCCAACCAGCGGACAAATTGAAGTTAAAAATAAATAAAAGGTGTGTCATGGGCCCCAGTTATGCCCGTCTTTTTGTGCGACATGTGGGACATTCCTTCATCCAGTTCTACTCAGGTCCCCTCCCACAACTATTTTTTCATTACATTGGAGACTGTTTCGGTGCTGCTCCATGCTCTCGTCTGGATCTGGAAAAAATTATCGATTTTGTTTCCAATTTCCACCCCTCTCTCACCTTCATCTGGTCCATCTCCGACACTTCCATTTCCTTCCTCGACCTCTCTGTCTCCATTTCTGGCAATAGACTGTCCACCAATATTCATTACACGCTCACTAACTCCCACAGTTACCTTGACTACAGCTCCTCACACTCTGCTTCCTGTAAGGACTCCATCCCATGCTTCCAGTTCCTCTGTCTCCGTCGCATTTGTTCCAATGATGCTACATTCCAAAACCACGCCTCTGAAGAGCCTTCCTTTTTCCTTTACCGAGGGTTCCCGCCTAGTGTGGTTGACAGGGCCCTCAACCATGCCCGACTCATCTCCTGCACATCTGCCCTCACCCCGTTCCCTCCCTCCCAGAAACAAGAGTGTCCCCTTGTCCTCAATTTTCACTTCCACAATTTCCACCAACTCCAGCATGATGCCACCACCAAACACATCTTCCCCTCATCTCTCCATCTCCCCACCACCCGCGTCAGCAACCCATTGGGGCTGTTCCCTCCTTCCCTGGCCCACTCCTTCATTACCCTCAACTCTGCATCACCTTCACATGGCACCTTCCCATGCAATCACACAAGATACACCATCTGACCCTTTGTCTCTTCCCTCCTCACCACCCAAGGTCCTTTCAGGTGAAGTAGCGCATCACTTGCACCTCCTTCAATTTGGGCTACTGTATATGCTGCTCCCAATGTGGTCTACTCTACATCGGAGAGACTAAAAGCAGACTGGGTGACCGATTGGACACTTTGTAGTCTTCTGGACTTAACATTGCGTTCAACAACTTCAGACCTTTCCTCCATTCTTATCCCTTTATAAATTCAATTTTTACATTTTTAAAAGTTGCCATTTTTAAAAATGTATTTATTCATTGTTTTTCAATTTTTTTTATTTAATTTCATCCCTTTTCCATCATTTTTCCCCAACCACCTCCCCTCTACCCCCATCCCTCACAGGGCTATCTGTCACTTGTTTTGCTGTTGTGCATTCACGGAGTACTGACCCTTGTTCTGCTGTTAAAACATTGTCATCTCACCTTTATGCCACTGTCAGCACCATTAGTCTTTAGCACTACCATTAACACTCCCTTTGTCTTGTGTCCATGTCATCTTTGTCAACTTCTCCTGAGCTCCCACCTAACCCTGATCTTCTATTTTGCTCCAACTGCTCCACTCACTCTTAAACAGGACAAAATCCACCACATTTATACTTCTCTTTAACTCTAAAGAGTAGACATGTGGACTTGAAACATTATCTCTCTCCGCAGATGCTGCTAGACCTGCTGAGATTTTCAAGCATTTTCCTTTTTTATGTCAAACTGAAGTTAATGGGGATCAGGGGGGAAACTCTTCACTGCTTGGAGTTATACCTGGCACAAAGAAAGATGGTTGTGCTTGTTGGAGGTCTATCATCTCCGTACCAGGACATCACTGCAAGAGTTCCTTAGGTTTGTTCGGCTCACCATTTTCAAATGACCCTCCCTTCATCAAAATGTCAGAAATGCGGATATTCGCTGATGATTGCAATGTTCAGCACCATTTACATCTCTCAGATATTGAAGCAGTCCATGCCCATTTGTAGCAAGACCTGGACAACTTTCAGGCCAGGGCTGATGAGTGACAATTGACATTCAAACCAGGAAAGCGCAAGGCAATGACCATCTCCAAAAAGAGGGAACCTAAACATTTCTTCTTGACATCCAATGACATTACCATTGCAAAATCCCCACTAGCAACATTCTGGGGGTTGCCATTGACCAGAAATTAAACTAGAACATACTGTGTCTACAACAGCAGGTCAGTGACTGAGAATTCTGAGGTGAGTGGCTCACATCTTGACTCCCCAAAGCCTGTCCACCATCTACAAGGCACAAGTCAGGAGTGTGACGGAATACTCTCCACTTGCCTGGATGAGTATGTCTCCAACAACACTGGAGAAGCTCCATACCATCCAGCACAAAGCAGTCCACTTGATCAACACACTATTCACCACCTTAAACATTCACTCCCTCCACCATCAATACATGGTGGCAGCAGTGTGTACCATCTACAAGATGCACTGCAAAATTCACCAAGGCTCCTTTCACAACATCTCCCAAACCCTTGACCACATCCATGCAGAAGGACAAGTTCAGCAGACAAATGGGAACACCACCACCTGCAAGTTCCGCTTCAAGCCAAACACCATCCTGACTTGGAAATATATTGCCATTCCTACATTGTCACTGGCTCAAAATCCTGGAACTTTCTTCCCAACAGCGCTGTGGGTGTACTTGCATCACATGGATTGCAGCAGTTCAAGAAGGAGGCTCACCGTCACCTTCTCAACAGCAATTAGGGATGGACAACAAATGCTGGCCTAGCCATCAATGCCCACTTCCCGTGAAAACAAAAGTAATAGAGTATTGAGGTTATTATAATTCCAAATCACAGAATTGTGGGAATGCCCTGCCTGTATAGTCAGAGAGAAACATGGCCCAGGAACTGATACAGACAGACTTTCATCTACATCAAGATAATATGAGTTATTGCAAAGACAGTGCATAAGTGAGTTTCCTCACAAGCACATTCATTGGGGGAAGAGATCCCAGAAACAAGTTTGTGCAGATTCCAAGTCACATGTATGACAGACTAACCCAACCAAGACCCCCCAACCCCTCCCTGGGTACAAATAGTGAGGGAATACACTCATTGTGGGGGGTGGGAGCTCTCAGTCCATGTAGGAGGGATTAGCCAGTACAGTCATTGTGAAAATACACACCAGGACTAGACATCTTGGGAATATGTCCCAGGGCCAGAGATTTGGGAATACTCCTAGTCCAATGCATGTGGGAATCTTATCAGTGCCAACCTAATATTAGGGGAATATGGCCCAGCGCATGATACTGGAGGAGTTTCCCAGTCTCCTCAATAAACTCCCCTGAATCACATTCATTGGGAGAATATACACAAAGTCAGATAGGAGGGGGATATGGTGCAGGGATGGACACAGAGTCTCATGCATGAGCGAATTGACACTTCCCAGAACAGCGATTGTTGGAATACATCCAGAACTGGATATTCGGGGACATTCGTGTTGCATATATGAAGGTATCCTCGCAACATATTCATCGGGAGAATAAACCACAGGACCAGATGCTGAGCTTGAGCCACAGTGTAAGAGGTAATTTCCCCTGAGAACATTAATCCATGGATCAGATTATGCCCAAGGGTCAAATTAGGGGGATACACACCACAATCAGGTACTGGGGGTGAAACCAGTCCCATGTATGTCTGATTCTCTCAAGTACAGTCATGCGGGAAATATTGTCAAAGACTCGAAATTGGTGGAATATGTTTCAGGGTGATATATCGGAAAAGATTCCTGGTCCCATGTGTAATGGAATTCTCCAATAGGAACAGTGGGATAACACACCACACAACTGATATGCAGTACAGAGGAATGTACCATAGGGAAATTGGAGGAATTTCTCAGTTAGGGAATTCACTCAGTACAAGCATTGGGAGAATGCACTGGGAATGTGGGAAGCCGGGGACATTTCCAGTGCCCGGGACCAGCATGTGTGCAGGAGGTGTGCCCAGCTGTAGCTCCTGGAAGCTCAGGTTTCAGAGCTGGAACAGCGGCTGGGGACACTGTGGAGCATCCGCGAGTCTGAGAGCATCATGGATAGCACGTTTGGAGAGGTGGTCACACCACAGATGAAGGGATTTGAGGGAGGAAGGGAATGGGTGACCACCAGGCAATCCAAGAGAAATAGGCAGGTTGTTCAGGAGTCCCCTGGGGTCCCACTCGCAAATCGGTATTCCGTTTTGGAGGCTGATGAGGGAGCTGGTTCCTCCAGGGAGTGCGGACAGATCCAAGCTTCTGGCACCAAAAGCAGCAGGAGGGGAAGAAGGGGAACAGTAATACTAATAGGGGATTCTATAGTCAGGGGAACAGATAGGCGCTACTGTGGCCGTCAACGTGACTCCAGGATGGTATGTTGCCTCCCTGATGCCAGGGTCCTGGATGTCACTGAACAGCTGCAGGGCATCCTGAAGGGGGAGGGTGATAAGGCAGAGGTCATGGTACATGTTGGAACCAATGATATAGGTAGAAAGAGGGATGAGGTCTTGCATCAAGAATTCAGGTTAGGCAGTAGACTAAAAAGCAAGACCTCTCGGGTTGTAATCTCTGGATTACTCCCAGTGCCATGTGCTAGCGAGCTCAGAAATAGGAGGATAGCGCAGATGAACACGTGGTGCAGGAGGGAGGGTTTTAGATTCCTGGATCACTGGGACCGTTTCGGGGGAAGGTGGGAACTGGACAAACAGGACGGTCTACATCTGAACCAGAGCAGGACTAACATCCTTGTGGGCATGTTTGCTAGTGCTGTTGGGAGAAGTTTAAACTAATTCGTACAATGTTAGAAGAACAGGGATACATCATAATGCAGTAAAACAATCAAGTCAGAGGGAGTATAGCTGCAATTAGCTTCAAGAGAGTAAGGCAAGGCTGAATGGCCCCTACTTTAATGCCAGGAATACTACAAGTAAAACAGAGGAGTTAAGGATGAGGATTGACATGTGGAATTGTGATATAGTAGCCATCACTGAGATGTGGTTGAGGGAAGGGCTGGATTGGCAGCTCAACATTCTGGGATATGGAATCTGCAGGCGAGACAGGGGAGGGGGTAAAAGAGGAGGAGGCATTGCATTATTAGTTAAGGAGTCTGTTACTGCAGTAAGGAGAGATGATATCTTGGAGGGGGCATCGAATGAAGCTTTGTGGGTAGAGCTTAGGAATGAAAAAGGAGAAACCACCTTATTAGGAGTTTATTATAGATAGTCAGCAGGAAACTGAGGAGCAAATATGTGCACAATTTGTGGAGGTGTGTAAAAACAATAACAATAGGGTAATTATATTAGGTCATTGCAACTTCCCCAGCATTAATTGGGATAGACATAGTGTTAAGGGCTTGGATGGAGTGGATTTCTTGAAATGTGTACAGGAGAACTTTTGAGGTCAATATCTAGAGGGTCCAACAAGGGAAGGTTCATTGCTGGACCTAATTATGGGGAATGAAGCCGGACAGGTGGCTGCGGTGGTGGTGGACGAGCATTTTAGTGATAGCGACCACAACATGTACAGTTTAAGTTTGTTATGAACAAAGAAATCGACAAGTTGCAAAAAAATGTTTTGGATTGGAGGAGAGTGGATTTTAGTAAAATAAGACAGGATCTGGCCAAGGTAGACTGGGAACAGCTACTTGTGGGGAAATCTACAGAGGAACAGTGGGGGGTGTTCAAAAAGGAAATGGGGAGGGTACAGACTCAACATGTTCTCTCTAGGGTGATAGGAAGGAGTAACAAGCCCAGAGAACCGTGGATGACCAGAGATATTCAGGTTACGATCAGAAGGAAAAGAGGGGCTTTTAGCAGAACAAGGGAAGCAAATCAGCATAGGCATTAGTGGAGTACAGAAAGTGCAGGGTGGAGCTTAAGGAAGCAATTAGGAGAACAAAGAGGGGATATGAGAAAGCTCTGGCTGGTAAAATTAGGGAAAATCCCAAGATATTCTATAAGTATGTCAATGGGAAGAGGATAACCAGGGAAAGAGTAGGGCCCATATGGGACCTAGAGGGCAATATATGGGTGGAGCCAGACGACATTACTAGAGTGCTGAATGAATACTTCACATCAGTCTTCACCCAAGAGAATGAGGATGAACTCGGGGAGAGAGACTGCAATGTTCTTAAGCAAATTGATATAGGGAGTGAGAGGGTATTGGAAGTGTTGACAGGCTTTAGAGTGGACAAATCTCCAGGTCCGGATGATTTGTGTCCCAGGCTGCTGAGGAAGGCAAGGAAGGAGATCGCAGGGGCTCTGACCCAAATTTTTAATTCCTCTCTGGCCACAGGGGAGGTGCCAGAGGACTGCAGAACTGCTAATGTGGTTCCGCTATTTAAGAAGGGTTGTAGAGATAAGCCAGGGAACTACAGGCCAGTGAGTCTCATGTCAGTGGTAGGGAAACTATTGGAGAAATTTCTGAAGGAGATTATCTATCTCCACTTGGAGAGGCAAGGTTTGATCAGGGATAGTCAGCATGGCTTTGTCAGAGGGAGGTCACGCCTAACAAACTTGATTGAATTTTTTGAGGAGGTGAACAGGTGTGTAGATGAGGGTAGTGTAGTTGATGTAGTATATATGGATTTCAGCAAAGCCTTTGACAAGGTCCCACATGGGAGGCTTATAAAGAAGGCAAATGCACATGGGATACAGGGTAATTTGAAAAGGTGGATTCAAAATTGGCTTAGTTGTAGGGGGCAGAGGGTGATGACAGAAGGATGCTGCAGTGACTGGAAGCCAGTGTCCAGTGGCGTACCAAAGGGATCTGTGCTGGGTCCACTATTATTTGTCATTTATATAAATGACATAGAAGACTATGTCGGGGGTAGGATTAGTAGGTTTGCGGATGACACAACGATTGGCCAGGTGGTTATCAGTGAGGTTGAGTGTCTTCGGCTACAGGAAGATATAGACCAGATGGTCAAATGGGCAGATAAGTGGCAGATGGAATTTAACCCTGAAAAGTGTGAGGTGATACACTTTGGAAGGAGTAATTTGACAAGGAAGTATTCAATGAACGGCATGGCACTAGGAAGTTCTGAGGAACAAAGGGACCTTGGCATATGTGTCCATAGATCTCTGAAGGCGGAGGGGCATGTTCGTGGGGTGGTGAAAAAAGCAAATGGGACACTTGCATTTATCAATCGAGGCATAGATTACAAAAGGAGGGAGGTCATGTTGGAGTTGTATAGAACCTTGGTGAGGCAACAGCTGGAGTACTGTGTGCAGTTCTGGTCACCACATTATAGGAAGGATGGGATTGCACTGGAGAGGGTGCAGAGGAGATTCACCAGGATGTTACCTGGGATGAAACATTTAAGTTATGAAGACAGTTTGGATAGACTTGGGTTGTTTTGTTGGAGCAGAAGGACTGAGGAGCGACCTGATCGAGGTGTTCAACATTATGAGGGGCATGGACAGGGTGGACAGGGAGCAGCTGTTCCCCTTAGTTGAAGGGTCAGTCACAAGGGGGCATAAGTTTAAGGTGAGGGGCAGGAGGTTTAGGGGGGAATGTGAGGAAAAACTTTTTTACCCAGAGAACTGGAATGCACTGCCAGGGAGGGTGGTGGAGGTGGGTTAGCCTCACATCCTTTATAAAGTACCTGGATGAGCACTGGGCACGTCATAACATTCAAGGCTATGGGCCAAGTGCTGGTAAATGGGATTAGGTGGGTAGGTGAGGTGTTTCTCACGTGTTGGTGCAGACTCGATGGGCCGAAGGGCCTCTTCTGCACTGTGATTCTGTGATTCAGAACCATTCACTGGGGAAGATTCCCAGTCCCATGTCAGGGTCTAGCACCCAAGACAGCTAATGGGTGAATATACCTCAGCACCAGATACTGGGAAAAGACATCTCAGGAACAAACACTGGAGGGGATATGCACCAGGACCGGATATCTGGAAGATTCCCATTCCCATTTGTGAGAGAATCACCATAAACCTCGTGATGTTGGGAGTTACTGCCAGGATGAGAAGTGGGCCATGCCGCCATTTTACATGGGTGGGCCAATTAAGGCCCGCCCAGCGTGACATCCGGTGGGAAGCGCTATGCACATCTCCCTGAGTTAGCGTGCTGCTTCCACGTTGAAAAATATTAAAAGTAGAAAAGAAAGTTCCCTAACATGTCCCCCTCACGTGACAATGTCGCATGAGACGGGACATGTTCATAATTTACCTAATAACTTTAAAAAAGCTTTTTGAAACACTGCATGAAACTTCCTCCCGCCGCTGGATGAGGTTTCATGTTTTATCTATTTACTGCCGGAGTTCCATGCTTGCCAACATTAAGGTTGGACAGTCAGGTCCTTTCATAGAATAAATGATCCTGTCAATGGCCTCAATTGGCCACTGACAGGTCAGCGGGCCCGCAGCTGATTTTGCTGCACCCCCACCTTCCTGGAAATTTAAATGGGGCGGGGGTGACGTCGGGGGTTCTGCCCAATGTCATCCCGCATCATTTTACGTATCGGTGAGCAGGATGCCCCCTGCTCACTGGCGGCAAAGTTCTGCCCAATGTTCCGAGAACGAGAGAACACCTCTTGGAACGAGCTGCTGAGTTTTTCCAACACTTTCTGCTTTTATTTCAGATTTCCACCGCCTGCAGCGTTTTGCTTTTATATGAGGGAAATCAACCCTTTCTCCAGGTCCACATGGCAATGGAATTCACCAGCATTAATTTCAATACAATATAGGTGTGGATGAATCATAATACAATGTAGTGGTGAATAAATCATAATATAAAATAGTGATTGATCAATCATAATAACATATATTGGTGAATGAATCACAATACAATATACTGGCCAATCAATTATAAGATGAACTGCAGATGTATGACTCCATTTCCCCTCTCTCTCTTTCTCTCTCTCTCTGCCACTCGACAACATCATCATTCAATATTTTTCCTCTTGTGTGATCTCTCTCAATCGATATTATGCTCCTTCCCTCCAATTCTTCTTTCCTGCTCCATAACACGCTCCTCCCCTCTATTTTCACCTCTGTCTCTATCTCTCTCTCTCTCCCCCCATCCTATAACATGACATCCATCTCTCACGGTGTGACAGGCAGCTACTGCATCATTTCCCTGGTTAGCAACCAAAGCCCCACCCTTCACGCCCACAATTCACCCACCTACAAATCCAGTACAAGGGAGGAATAAATGACTCCCTTACCATGTCACTGGGCTCCGCTACCTGCAGCAGTTTGTGTCAGCTCCTGACACTGGCCAGCTCTTTCTGTCTCTCTCTCTTACTCTCACTCTTTCTCTCCCTCTCTCTCTCTCTGTCAGTGAGCGAATGCCGAGGCCCTCTGTCCTCACCATAATTTTCACACTCACTAGCTTCAAATAACGGCCCAGGCCTCTGCTTCCTGTTTTGTGTTTATTGCTTGCTTCTCTCCAAGCAGTTATTGCCCAAACTGTCAGATTTTACAAAGTCCAGCCAGTCTCTGAGTGCCAACTTCTGCCCCTGTGCAGGCAGGGTGCAGAGGAAGGGAGGGCAAAGGAGAGGGAGGCAGGAGGGAGGAGGGAAGAAGGGGGAAAGAAGGAGGGAGAGAGAGAAAGGAGAAAGGCAAGATAGATTAGGAAAGGGATGGAGAGATAGAGGGGAAGATTGGGAGATAGAGTGAGGGAGCAAGAGGAGAGGGCAGGGGTACAGCAGGGAGGACGGAGGGTAAGGGAAGGGGGCATGTATGTGAGGCGATAGAGGGAAGAGGGAGAGGGAAGCAGAGAGGGATAAACATAGTCTGTTCAAACACAATGCAGCCAGCCTGTCAGTGCCAGCTCTGTTCCTGTACAGGGCAAAGTAGGGAGGGAGAGAGAGAGGAAGAGGGTGACAGGATGAGAGAGTGGCGGGGTCGGGGGGGAATCTATTTGTAAACTGTTTCCATCCCCTTACAAGGTAAAGTGGTGAGACGGGGAGACAGGATCGTGGTATGTATGTGTGCAGGAATTTTACTGGGTTGGGCAGTTTTAGAGTGGGGTCATTTTTTTATTCTTTCATGGGGTGTGGGCGCCTCTGGCGATACCAATATTTGTTGTCCACAGTGAGCATGTTTCACATCTGAGAGTTCCATCGAGGCCTCCTCTAGTCCTACAACCCTCCAAGATATCATCTCTGGGAATTTGGGTCTCTTGTCCATCTCTGACTTTAACTGCTCCATCATCAGTGGCCATGACTTCAGCTGCTGAGTCCCTAAGTTCTGGGGTGCGCTCTGTACTCCTCGCTCCCTCTCTTTCCTCCTCTAAGATGCTCCTTTAAACCTCCATCTTTGGCCAAGCTTTTGGCCATGTGCCCCAATGTCTTCTTATGTGACCTGGTGTCAAAATTTGTTTGATTGCGCTCCAGTGAAGCACTTTGCACCTTTTACTTACCCAAAGGTGCTCGAAAAATGCAATTTATTGTTCTTGATCCAGATATTGGAGTTTCCTGATTCCAAGTATCATGTCTTCCCCTATTCCAGCACAAGAGCATAAGAAATAGGAGCTGCAGCAAGTCATTTGACCCCACGATCATGTTCTGCCATTCAATAAGATCAGGGCTGATCTTCTACCTCCACTGCACCTTCCCGTACCATCCCCATTACTCGTCATTTCCTTCATACACAACCACTTCCCTTAGTGCTCAATAATCTATTCACCTCTGTTTGTGGATTAACTGAATATATATATATCTCCACAGCTTTTTGGGACACAGAATACACAAGGTTCACAACTCTAAGTGAAGACATTTGCTTCAAGTATAGATATATATATCGAGCGGGGCTGCTTTGTGCTGGATGGTGTCAAGCTTCTTGAGTGTTGTGGGAGCTGCACTCATTCAGGCAAGTAGAGATTATTCCATCACACTCCTGACTTGTGCCTTGTAGATGCTGGACAGGCTTTGGGGAGTCAGGGGGTGAGCTACTCTCCGCAGAATTGACAGTCTCTGACCTGCTCTTCTGGCCACAGTATTTATACCAACGTATGAATTAAAAGCAGGCGTAGGTCACTAGGCCCCTTCAGCCTGCTCTGCTATTCAATAAGATCATGGCTGATCTAATTTTAACCTCAATTTCACATTCCTGCCTACCCCCGATAACTTTTCACCCCCTTGCTGATCTATCAACTTCAGCCTTAAAAATATTCAAAGATTCTGCCTCAACCACCTTTGGGGAATAGGATTCCAAAGTCTCACAAACCTCTGAGAGAAAAATTAATCCCTCATCTCAATAAAATGGGCGACCCCATATTTTTAAAAAGTGACCCCTAGTTCTAGATTCTTCCAAAAGAGGAAACATCCTCTCCACATCCACCGTCAACTCCCCTTAGGATCTTATATTTTTTAATCAAGTCTCCTCAAACTCTTCTAAACTCCAGTGAATACAAGCCAAGCCCGTCCAATGTTTCCTCATTAGAAAACACACCCATTCCAGGTAGTAATCTAGTAAATCTTCTCTGAACTGCTTCCAATGCATTACATCTTTCCTTAAACAAGGGAACCAATAACGTACACAGAAACAGTGGTCTCTCAAATGCCCTGTATAACTGAAGCATAACTTCCCTACTCTGGGTTTCAATTCCCCTCGCTACAACTGATAACATTCTATTTTCTTTCCTACTTCCTTGCTGCACCTGCATTCTGCAATTCAGGCACTAAGACACCCAGATCCCTCTGCATCTCAGTGACTGGTCTGTAATAGCCCACGTGATCCACCACCTTAAACAATTACTCCCTCCTCCACCGACCACACAGAGGCAACAGTGTGTACCATCTACAAGATGCACTGCAGCAACTCACCAAGGCTCTCTCAACAGTATCTTCCAAACTTGTGACCTCTACCATCTAGAAGGACAATGGCAGCAAACACCACCACCTGGAAGTTCACTTCCAAGCCACACGCCATCCTGACTTGGAAATATATTGCCATTTCTTTGCTGTCGCTGGGTCAAAATCCCGGTACTCCCTTCCAAACAGCACTCTGGGTGTAACCGCACCAGATGGAGTGCACCAGTTCAAGAAGGCAGCTCACCACCACCACTGCAAGGACAATTACAGATGGGCAATAAATGCTGGCCTTGCCAGCGACACTCACAACACAGGAAGAAAAAACAAAACAAAAATATACTCAAGGACGAAATATTGGGGGATATTACCAGCCCCTTGTACGAGGGAACAAAAACAGAAAATGCTGGAAAAACACAGCAGGTCCAATAGCATCTGCAGAGAGGGAAAAAACAGAATCAACGCTTTGAATCCTTATGACTCATCCTTAGAGGAACCTTGTCTGAGGGAATTCCCTTTAAATAGGGTATCTGGGAGAATCCATCCAAATGCATATTGGGGGAGCATCTCCACTCCCGTGTATGAGGGAACACAACCTAGACCCACAGTACAAGCACTGGGGGAATTTCACAGTAATAACAGTGGAACACATACCAGGACTGTACATATGTATGGGGAAATTCTCCAAGTAGAGACATTAGGGAACATTGACATTTTTAGGGGAGGGAATGTCCAGTCCAACTTCTCAGGCAATTCTCCTGCTATAGCAATTGGGACCAGATATTGGGCGAAGACACCCCAGGAACAGATACTACAGAGATGGTAGCTTAATGGCAATGTCACTGGTCTAGTAATCCAAAATCTCAGGCTAATGCTCTCATGGTAGCTGGCGGACTCTGAATTCAAGTATTGATCTGGAAGTGAAAGCTAGTTTCAGTAATGGTAACCATGAAACCATTGTCAATTGTCGTAAAAACCCATCTGGTTCTCTGATGTCTGTTTGGAAAGGAAATCTGCTGTCCTTAGCCTGTCTGGCCTACATGTGACTCCAGATCCACAGCAATGTGGTTGACTCTTAACTGCCCTCTGAAATGACTGAGCAAGCCACTCAGTTAAAGAACAATTAGGGATGGGCAATAAATGCTGGTCCGGTCAGTGACACCCTCATTTCATGAACAAATAAAAAAAGATTAGATATTGAGGGAATACACCCCAGGACTAGATATTAGTGGAGTGCTCCCGAGTAACATTGGAACAGATATTGGAAGAAATGTCCAGTCCATTATAACTACCCTGGTTAAAAACTGTTGATATATGTCCGTGATATACTGTAGTCCCATGTTTGAAGGAATCCCTTCCTGTGCAGTCATTGCAGGAATAAATCCCAGAACCAGATATTGGAGGGGATAGGAGGGTACCCAGTGAGTGGGAATCTCCCAGTTCAAACAGTGGAGGAATATGCCCTAGGATCAGATATTGGATGATCCACCACAGGATCAGATATCAGGAGAATACACCCTTGCACCAAGTATTTGGGTGTTGCTGAAAAGGGAGAGATGTTTCTGGAGTTTGTCGTCTTGCACTCATCAGCATAAACACAAGAATTCCAGTCAGTCAGTAGTGATGCTACCAAACTACTCTTGGACATTGACCTCCCCTCCTAGAGTCCATTCTGGGCTGGATTTTACAGCCACCCCCTCACCTGGCATATGGTTTTGGTTGCGGGGGGCGGGGTTTGGCATGTAAAATATGTCGGGTGCTCAGCCCATCTACTTCCCACCGACCCTGACCTGCTCACCTTAAAATGGGAGGGTGGGTAAGCCACCTACTAGGCTGCCCAACCGGAGGCCTATTGAGGCCCTGATGTGCCCAATTAATTGGATAATAAGGGCCTCAATCCGCCTCCATTGCCCATCCCAGGAGGAAAAAAACAGTTCGGGACAGGACTCTTTTTCCCAATTTTTACTGGTGTTCCATTTGAAGGTCCAGGAGAACAGTTCGGACCAGCATTTTTATTTCCCAGTTTCTACTGTTTGTTGCTTCTGGGATAAAATACTGACAAGGTATGTAGGCCATTTTTGAAAGGCATTCTTTGAAAACGTGGGAAGGAAGGAGGGGACTCATCAATCGGAGGGTGTGTGCCTGTGTACCTTGGCAGCCCCATATGTTACCCCTTCCACTTCGTCCCTCCCCATCTGCCCTCCAAAACACGGCCCCCAGCGCCTCCTTCCTAGGATCTCTGAGCACCCTCCAGCCTAAAAGTCCGCAACGTGCCTGTCTCCAGACAGCAGGATCTTCTTCCTGTGTTTCCTTTCAGTCCCCAATCAGATTGGTCAGAGGATCCTAGAGGCTGGGACTTTCTGTCTACTGAGGGGTGGAAGTCTGACTCTGGGTCTCTTTAGCCCACCCGCAGTGTGCTATCATCATGGAGCAGGCTTTTTAAAAATCGGTCCATTCGGGACTGACCCCTTCCAGGGCTGCAGGTTTCACTGACATCATTCCATTCTTTAACTTGTACATGGGATGTGAGCGCATTGGCAAGGCCAGGATTTGTTGGCCATCCATAATTGCCCTTGAGAAGATGGTGGTGACCTTCCTGAACCTCTGCAGTCCGTGTGTTGTAGGTAAACCCACAGTGCTGTTTAAGAGGGAATTCCAAGATTTTGACCTGATAACAGTGAAGGATATAGTTCTGAGTCATGACGGTCTGTGACTTGGAGGGGAGCGTGTAGAATTGAGGATGATGGTCTTCCCATGCATCTGCTGCCTTTGTTCCTCTAGGTGGTAGAGATCGCAGGTTTGGAAGTTGCTGTTGAAGGAGGCTTGGTGAGACTCTGCAATGCATCTTGTAAACGTTTCACACTGCAGCATTAAGTAGTGCTGCTGGAGGGAGTGAATGATTAAGCTGAAATGTGGGGTATCGGTCAAGCAGAGTACAAACCTAGCACCAGATATTCTGCAAATTTCCCAGCCCCATGTGTGAAGGAACATCCCATTCGCGTCATTGGGGGAATGTACCCCAGGACCAAATATTGGGACAATAAACCCAAGGAATAAATACAGGGGGAGAAATCCAGGACCAGATATCGAGGATAGAACCCAGGAACAGATACTGGGGGATAGTCCCACTCCTACACATGAGGGAATCCACCAGGACATACATGAGGATATACACCCCCAGAACCCAATACTGGGGGAAGACACCTTTGGATTGGATATTGCGTGTGACTCCTAGTCACATATAAGAAGAACAACCATCCCCACCATCTATAACCCAGTATAATCTCTGGTAGAATACACCCCAGGATCAGATGTTGAGGGAATATTAGCATCACCAGATATTTGAAGAGATTCCCAGTCCCGTGTTATCAGGGAATCAAACCGACAGTCAGCAACCCCAACACAAGCACTGGGGAATGTGTCAGGACTGGACATTGGCAAAATGCCCCCCAGGACAAAGAATTTGAGAATACACCCCAGGAACAGAAGGGGAAATTTAACCTAAGGCTTGATATTGCGGGAACACAACCGAGGGTTGGGGATTCCTACTGCCATTTAAGAACAAATACAGTTATTGGGGTAGACATCCCACGATCAGAGATCCCTAGCTGTATCAGGAAATTTCACCCTCTGCCCACAATTGATGTACCCCAGGACCAGATAATGGGGGAGATTCCAAGTGTTCCAAAGCTGGGGAATGATTAACAATAATACAATTCACAAGTGATAAATCAATCATGATACAATCTACTGGTGGATCAATTATAATACAATCCCATGGGGTATATATTCCAAGAGAATTGTCTTCCCTCTTGCTCTCTCTTCAACTCTAAAATATCATTCAATCCACTTTCTTTTCTGCTCCCTCTCTCTCTCCCCCATACTTAATCTTCTCCCTAATTCCTTTCTCATTCTATATCTCTTCCTCTTGATAATACATCATCCCTCTAATTCCTCTTCTCTCTCTCTCCCACTTTATAATACACTCTTACCCTCTATTTGTCTTCTCCCTCACTCTCTCTCTCACTCCATTTAATCTCCTTTCCTCTCGTTTCTGCCTCTCTTTCCCATATCAAAAGAACATGAAACTCCCCTCTTTTGCCTCCTCCTCATTCTCTCCCTTCCTCCCACTCTATGATACTCTCTTTCTATCTATCACAGGAGCGTGTGCTCACGCAGCTACAGCATTAAATTCCCAGGCAACAGAAGCTGTTACTGGGCAACAGAAACTCCTCCCACCCGACCATTCACCCATCTATAAATTCAGTACATGAGAGGAATGAATGGTTACCTTACACACTCCATCGCTCATGAGAAACAGCCTGGTCCTCTGCTTCCTGTTTTGTGCTGTTTGCTCAGGCAGTCTGTTTACACAAAGCGCAGACAACCTGGGAGTCCCAGCTTCTGTCTCTGTGTAGTGTGGGCTGGTAGAGAGGACATGGGAGGGAAGGTGGGAGTGAGAAAGGGAGGGGGAGAGAAGGAAAGAGAAAAAGAGAAAGAAAGAGAGCGAGAAAGATAGAGTGAGAGCAAGGGGATGTAAAATAATGTAAAATCCACAGTGCAAGGCAGCATGGAATTTTCTAGACAAGTTTTATATTTCAGTGAAAATGGTCCATAACTGTCCAATGTGGAACTTTAAAAGGAAATAAAACACGGATTGATGGTTATTATGTGCTCCTCATCTCATTCACCACCCAACATTGTAATGAGTTTACAAACAAAGGGAACAGAATTTGTTTCCTTACAGACTTTGGCAAAACTGTACAAAATATTAAATTAATACACAGTTGTTGTAAAATAAATTTGAAAAAAATATCCATTAAAAAACAAGAATGGAAATAAATAGGTGCTTTTTTATCATAAAAGGGGCCAGAATGATTCAAACCCAGTAAACTGAAAAGAGCAATTTATCTGTAATTGAAAAGAGTTGACGTTTCAATTCCTCATGACCCTTCAACAGAACAGGTTCTGTTGAAGGTCATGAGGACTCGAAATGTCAACTCTTTTCTTCTCCACCGATGCTGCCAGACCTGCTGAGTTTTTCCAGGTAATTCTGTTTTTGTTTTGGATTTCCAGCATCCGCAGTTTTTTTGTTTTTATATCTGTAATTGAAGCTGACGAGATATTTGAAGAGATTCCTAGTCCCATGTTATCAGAAAAGCAACTCAACACCCAACAGTCAGAAACCCCAGTACAAGCACTGGAAAAACGTCAGGGCTGGATATTGGGGAAAAAAGACAAGTCTAAAGGCATTGTACCATAATACGCAGAGCATTCGTAATAAGGCAGATGAATTAATAGAGCAACTAGATATAAATGCTTATGATATAGTTGCAATTACGGAGACATGGTTGTAGGGTGACTAAGGATGGGAACTGAACATCCAGGGGTATTTCTGGGGGAGATCAGCAAGAAGTCAAAGAGAATACTTCTACTTGGGGGGCAAGTGTCAAGTCTTGGGCAACATATTTGTCCACTGTAGCTCTGGAGAGAGCATCAGCTGTGGTTTGTGACTTTGCTGTGAAGTGAGGTCATGAAATAAGTTGATATTAAAACTGATATTAAGGTGTGCATTAAAAGCTTTAAAAGTAAACAAATGTCATTATTTGCATTAATAGCTTTAAGAGTAAGAACTCTTTCTAAGGATGATGGGAAATATATCCAACACATCGGCATGACGGGTATGGTACTGTGGGAACCCGACTTAATGAATTTCACTGGTTGGGTCAACAAATGTTAAAGTGATAAGGGCATAGACTGGGAGGCATTAGGATCAAGGCATTTCCTAGCCTCCCAGTGAGATAATGAGACATTTGAAGAGGCAAACATTTCTTTCACACATTGAAATGCGTTGATTTGGTGAGTGCCACAGAATCATTATTGGCCTTTTCATAAGGTACCTTAAAGGTTCCGTGATAGTAGCCAGACTTGGGATAAATTGGCCAACCTGATTTACCATTCTGAGGAGCCTCTGGGCATCAGTGACACACTTGGGCTGGGGGAAGTCGGTGATAACTTTCGTTTTTGAGGGCCTACAATGTCTTTGAACGATATGCCATAGAAATTTGATGGTGGTTTTGATGAATTCATACTTGTCATTTAAAGTCAGACCTGCCTCTTGCAGATCCTTGAGAGCCTCTCGAAGTCTGTAGTCATGCTCCTCTCTTATGGGCCCAAGGATAAGGAAGTCATGGATGTGACAAATGGCTCCTTGTTAACCTTCTAAGATACTGGACGTGGCGTGCTGGAATATCCCCGGAGCTGATAAGATGCTGAAGAGAAAGCGGTCAAAACAAAAACGCCCGAACTGCGTGATAAAGGTTGTTAGCAACATGGACGCCCGGTCAAGGGGTATTTGCCAAAACCCACCATTGGCATCAAGTTTGGTGAAGAGGACACTGTTGGCAAGCTGTGCCAGACTGTCGTCCACAGGTGCCATGAGGCAGACTTCCCTCTGGACTGCTTTGTTTATTGGGTGAGGTCAATGCACAGCCTTAGTTGACCATTTGATGTGGGGACTGTTCCCAGCTCAAACACCACTGGGTTGATTCTGTGACAGGTGATGTGACATCTCTGTGCAGCATGCAGTCAAGTTTCTCTTTGACTTTCGACAGTAGAGGATGGGGGGAAACAGGCACACCGGCATGGCATCTGGAAGCAGTGTCATATGGTATTCGTTTCTGATCTTACCAATATGCTGGAACGAGCTATGGGAATTCTTGGCTGAACTCAGTCTTGTTGTCTGCATGAAGGGCTTTGTCCACTCTTTGTAGAATGCACCAACACATGTGTGCTAAGTGTGGCATCAAGGAGCCTGCGCAAAACTGGAGTCAATGGGAATCAGGGGGAAGGCTCTCCATTGGCTGAAGTCATACCTAGCACAAATGGAGTTGTTTGTGGTTGCTGGAGGTCAGTCATCTCAGTTCCAGAACATCAGTGCAGCAGTTCCTCAGGGTTGTGTCCTCGTCCCAACCATCTTCAGCTGCTTCATCAATGACCTTCCTTCATTCATAAGGTCAGAAGTGGGGATGTTCACTGATGATTGCACAATGTTCAGTTCCATTTGCGACTCCTCAGATACTGAAGTAGCCCATGTCCAAATGCAGCAAGACCTGGACAATATGCAGGTTTGGGCTGACAAGTGGCAAGTAACATTAGCGCTACACAAGTGTCAGGCAATGACCATCTCCAACAAGAAAGAATCCAACCATCGCCCCTTGATGTTCAATGGCATTAACATCACTGAATCTCCCACTATCATCATCCTGGGGGTTACCATTGACCAGAAACTGAGCTAGACCAGCCATATAAATACTGTGGCTACAAGAACAGGTCAGAGGCTAGGAATCTTGCGACGAGTAACTCACCTCCTGACACCCCAAAGCCTGTCCACCATTTACGAGGTACAAATCAGGAGGGTGATGGAACACTCCCCACTTGCCTGGATGAATGCAGCTCCCACAACACTCAAGAAACTTGACACCATCTAGGGCAAAGCAGCCTGCTTGATTGCCACCACATCCACAAATATTCACTCCCTTCACCACTGTCGCACAGTAGCAGATGTGTGTACCCTCTGCAAGATACACTGCAGGAACTCATCGAGGCTCTGTCGGCAGCACCTTTCAAACCCACGACTGCTACCATCTACAAGGTCAAGGGCAGCAGATACATAGGAACACCACCACTTGGAAGTTTCTCTCCAAGTTGCTCACCATTCTGACTTGGAGATTTTTTTGCCGTTCCTTCTCAAGGGATGGGCAATAAATGCTGGCCCAGCCAGCGAAGCCCACATCCCGTGAATTAATTAAAAAAAAGATACTTTATGCAGATGATGGTCGGTCTCTGTGATTTGACACCCCGTGTAGCACAGAGTGTCTGTGCTCGAACCTTTCACCTGCACATTCGTCCCCCTGGACATTCAAGTTTGACTTTTGATGGTTGGACAGGAACCGTGAAGAGATGTGCTAATGGTCAGTCAGTATGGAAATACCAACACCAGTATCAAGCTTAAAATCGATTTTAAAACCTTTAACTTCCAAAGTGATGGAGAAGTCTTATTGATGGTCTTGTACCTCTTCCAGGAAGTCTGAGATGCCATTTATTTAATAGTGGTCTATGTCCTGGGTGACTTGAAAGCTGCATTTATATTGTAGTTTTCTCCACTTAGAGGAAGTTTTAAGTTAAGAGCACTGCTGGAAGGGTCCCGCCTTCCCACATCAGAAGCATTCTGCAGCCCCTGCTGGTCTGTCTTGCCGTCTGTGCTATTTATTGCGGCGCAGCGCAAGCACCACAAGATAGCTGTTGTAGGGTTTCTCGACATTTTGGCCAGGCTTTTGTGTTGTTGGGGGTAGCGCATTTGTGCAATGTGCCTTTGCCAAAAAGGTCTGGAGTGATATGGAGAGGTTTTTGTCGAGGTTCATCCCAAGCAGTTCCATAATGCAGGACTCTGTGCTCTCCGGGCTGTTGCCAGGGACACACACCGAAATAAACATCAACTGCAGCTGGAGGATCATCAACTCGGTGAAAGCTGCTCTTTGGGCTGCCTGAAGCTTTGTTGCTCTTCCAGTACAAAGAGTCGTCTCCAGCCGAGTGTTGCAGATTGGAACATTCCAAGGTCCAGGACTACCTGCTGAAGGATGCTTGGGGCAGCCACCGCTAATGTGAAATGGGGAAAGGTCGCGGTCTAAGACCTTTTGGCCATAGTGCACCGAGGAACTGGGAATTGTATAGATGCCTCGGACTGTATGACTCATATTGAATCGATGCAATGAATATCACATGTATCACAATTGTATTGATGCACCTCAGAGTGCAACATGATCTATGTTGACAACTTAAATACCATTGCACTGACTGTCCGTTATGACCATTATCGAAAGTCTGTGATGTTCCTTCATTGTATTGAAGCACCTCAGGGTGCCACATGGTCTATGTGGAATACTTGAACATGAATGCACTTTTTGTGATGGCCATTTTGAATTTTTTGCAATGTTCTTTCAAATATTTTATGAATAAAGTATATTTTTGCAAAAAAAGAACATGATGAGCTACACCCACACCTCCCAGTCCTTCCTGTCCTCTATCATGGAGGTTTGAGATGATAATCCATGGGAGAGTCTGGATAAACCATTAGCTCTTGATGAACTGACTAAGGCTCTTGAGTCCTTCAAGAAGAGTCAAGCTCCCAGAAGCGATGCTTATCAACTGAGTTGTACGTGGCTCTGTGGGACTGGATGGGCTCAGGCCTGCTAGAAATGTATGAGAGTATGCTTTTGGCCAGCAGCATGTCAGAAACCATGAGGTAAGGCATCATCACCCTCATCTACAAGCAGAAGGGAGAAAGGAAGGAAATTAGAAATTGGCTACCCATTTCACTGTTGAATGTGGACGATGGAATTCTGCCCAAGGTCATCACCAATCGGGTAAAGTCTGCTATGGATTTGGTGATCCACCCTGACCAGACCTGTGCTGTGCCCAGCAGGAAGATCTCTGACAGCCTCGCGCTACTCAGGGATACGATTGCCCATGTTCTGTGCAGGGGTGTGGACACCTGCCTCATCAGCCTGGACCAGGAGGAGGCCTTTGACAGAGTATCGCACACCTACATGGTGGATGTGCTCTCCAAAATGGGGTTTGGTGAGGGAATCAGCAACTGGACCCAACTGCTCTACACAAACATCTCTAGTGCAGGTTCAATCAATGGGTGAGAATCAGAAACCTTTCCAATTAAATTTGGAGTCAGGCAGGGCTGCCCTCTCTGCCCTTTCCTGTTTGTGTGTTGCATACAACCCTTTGCTGAGTCCATCAGGCATGCTCTGGGCATAAGAGGATCCCAGGCAGCAGAGGCACTCAGGTCAAAGTCTCCCTGTATACGGATGACGTAACCGTCTTCAGCTCGGATCAGCTGTCAGTACACAGACCGATCAACATCTTCAATCAGTTTGAACTGATTTCAGGAGCCAAGGTAAATCGTGGCAAGAGCAAGGACATATTCTTTGGGAACTGGGCTCACCGACCATTTGTCCCCTTCACTGTAAGTTCAAACTGCCTGAAAGTGACGGCGATATGATTTGGAGGGACCAGGACATGCGTTAGAAACTGTAAAGAGCGTGGCAATGGTGAAATGAAAACTGGGCATATGAGAGAGCGACGGTCCCTCTCCATTGCCAGTAGGAACCTGGTCATCAGGTGTGAGGCACTCTTGGTGTTGCTGTACGTGGCGCAGGTCTGGCCCATTCCTTACCTCTGCACTGTGGCGAACACCCGAGCCATCTTCCCCTTTATCTGGAGGTCCAAAATGGACCATTTTTGCAGGAACACGATGTACAAACCTCTAGATAAGGTGGGAAAAAAAACATGCCCAACATCACCCTCATCCTGCTGGCCACCTTTGGGTGTGGCTTCATCAAGCTGTGCGTAGCTCCTCGGGACACAAAAACCAAGTGTTACTACGTGCTGAGGTTCTACCTGTCCCCAGTGTTGTGATGGATGGGTCTGGCCACATTGCAGCAGAACGCTCCAAGTTGTTGGACCTGTTCCTTATGGAAAAATGAACGCAGAGCAACATGCATGGGAGACTGGTCAAGAAGGCAAGAGCCCCTGGGATCCAGGGCAATTTGGCAAATTGGATCCAAAATTGGCTTAGTGGCAGGAGGCAGAGGGTGATGGTCAAATGCTGGTTTTGTGACTGGAACACTACGTACAATGGCGTACTGCAGGGTTCAGTGCTGGGTCCCTTGTAGTGTACATTAATAACCTAGACATGAATGTAGGAGGTATGATCAGTAAGTTCATAGATGACACGAAAATTGGTGGTGTGGTAAATAACAAGGAGGAAAGCCTTAGGCTACAGGGCGATGTAGACGGGCTGGTCAGATGGGCAGAACAGTGGCAAATGGAACTTAGTCTTGAAAAGTGTGAGGCGATGCATTTTGGGAGGACTAACAAGGAAAGGGAGTACACAATGAGCGGGAGGGCCCAATGAGGTACAGGGGATCAGGGGACCTTGCTGTTCATGTCCATAGATCCTTGAAGGCAGCAGGGCAGATTGATAAGGTGGTTAAGAAGTTATCTGGGATACTTGTCTTTATTGGTCAAGCATTGAATACAAGAGCAAGAAGGTAATGATGGAGCTGTATAAGGCATTAGTTAGGCCACGTCTGGAGTACTGTGTGCAGTTCTGGTCGCCACACTATAGGAAGGATGTGATTGTACTGAAGAGGGTGCAGAGGAGATTCACCAGGATATTGCCAGGGCTGGAGCATTTCACCTGTGAAGAGAGACTGGATAGGCTTCGGGTTATTTTCCTTCCAGCAGAGAAGGCTGAGGGGGGACCTGATTGAGGTCTACAAAATTATAGATAGGATAGTTGAAATAAACTTTTCCCCTTAATGGAGGGGTCAATAACTAGGGGGTGTAGATTTAAGGTAAGGGGCAAGAGGTTTAGAGGGAACTTGAGGAAAAAGATTTTCATCCAGAGGGTGGGAGGTATCAGGAGCTCACTGCCTGAAATGGTGGTAGAGGTGGGATCACACACAACATTGAAGAAGTATTTAAATGAACACTTGAAAGGCCATAGCACAGGAGGCTGTCGGCCAAGTGCTGGAAAAGGGGATTAGAGTTGATAGGTGCCAGATGACCATCGTGGAAATGATGGGCTGAAGGTCCTCCTTCCGTGCTGTAAAACTCCATGACTCTATGACCTTTGTCTACAAGTTCATTAGGCAGTGGTCAGCACGTAATGTCCAAGAGGCCCTTTGGGAAAAGGAGATGGTGGATCCTGTCGGATGGATCTCTGAGTAGACTGTCAAAGTCATTTGGCAGAATGCCTCATTGCCAGAACTTTCCAACAAGCACCATGACGTAGCTTGGCTGGTGGTGATAAAGGCCCTCCCCATCAGATCCTTCCTACATGCCAGGAGTGTCACTCCCTCTGCTCGTTGCCCTCACAGTGGCTGTGGTGGGGAAGAGACCATTGTTCACCTCCAAGTGGAATGTGCTTTTGCAAAAGGGGAAAGGATGCAGTCTAAGGCCTTTCAGCCATAACGCACCAAGGGGCTGGGAATTCTATAGGCCTCTCAGGCTGTATGACTCACACTGTATGTATGCAATGAATATTACATGCATCACAAATGTATTGAAGCGCCTCAAAGTGCAACGTGATCTATGTAGACAACTTAAATACCATTGCACTGTCTGACTGTGTGTTATGACAATTTAGAAATGTTTCTAATGTTCCTCCATTGTATTGAAGCACCTCAGAGTCCGACATGATCTATGTGGAAAACTCGAATATGTGTGCACTTTTTGTGATGGCCATCTTGAAATGTTTTTCTTTTATTCAGTCACGGGATGTGGGCTTTGCTGGCTGGGCCAGCATTCATTGCCCATCCTAGGTGCCCTTGAGAAGGTGATAGTGAGCTGCCTTTTTGAACTGCTGCACTCCGTGTGGTGCAGGTTCACCCATAGTGCTGTTAGAAATGGAGTTCCAGGATTTTGACCCAGCGACGGTGAAGGAACAGCAATGTATTTCCAAGACAGGATGCTGAGTGACTTGGAGGGGAACTTCCAGGTGGTGGTGTTCCCATCTATCTCTTGCCTTTGTCCTCCTAGAGGGCAGTGATCGTGGGATTGGAAGCTGCTGTCTAAGGAGACGTGGTTAATTCCTGCAGTGCATCTTACAATGGTACACACTGCTGCTACTGTGCATTCGTGGTGCAGTGAGTGAATGTTTGAGGATGTGGTGCCAAACGAGTGGGCTACTTTCTCCTGAATGGTGTCAAGCTTCATGAGTGTTGTGGAAGCTGCACTCATCCAGTCGATGGGGAGTATTCCATCCCACTCCTGACTTGTGCCTTGTAGATGGTGGACAGGTTTTGGGGAGTCAGGAGGTGAGTTACTCTCTGCAGGATTCCCAGCCTCTGACCAGCTCTTTTAGCTATAGTATTTATATGGCTAGTCCAGTTCAGTTTCTGGTCAATGATAACCCCCAGAATGTTGATAGTGGGCAATTCAGTGATGGTAATGCTACCGAACGTCATGGGGCAATGGTTACATTCTCTCTTGAAGAAGTTCATTGCCTGGCACTTGTGTGGTGCGAGTGTTACTTTCCACTTATCACCCCAAGCCTGGGTATTGTCCAGGTCTTGCTTCATTTGGACATGGACTGCTTCAGTATCTGAGAAGTCGAGAATGGTGCAGAATATTATGCAATCATCAACAAAAAACCCCACTTCTGGCCTTATGATGGAAGGAAGGTCATTTATGGAGCAGTTGAAGATGGTTGGGCCGAGGACACTACCGTGAGAAACAGTGATGTCCTGAAACTGAGATAACTGACCTCCAACAACCACAACCATCTTCCTTTGTGCTAGGTATGTCTCCAACCAGTGGAGAGCTCTCCCCCTGAATCCCATTCTCTCCAGTTTTGCTAGAGTTCCTTGATGCCACACTCGGTCAAATGCAACCTTGATGTCAAGGACAGTCATTCTCACCTCATCTTGGGGGTTCAGCTCTTTTGTCCATGTTTGAACCAAGGCTGTATTGAGGTCAGGAGGTGAGTGGCCCTGGTGGAACTCAAACTGGGCATCAGTGAGCAGGTTATTGCTAAGCAAGTGCCGCTTGATGGCATTGATGATGACCCCTTCGATTACTGTACTGATGATCGAGTGTAGACTGATGGGCCGCTAATTGGCTCGGTTGGATTTGTTCTGCTTTTTGTGTGCAGGACATACCTGGGCAATTTTGCACAGAGCTGGGTAGGTGCCAGTGTTGTAGCTGTACTGGAACAGCTTGGCTACGGGCGCAGCAAGTTCTGGAGCACACATTTTCAGTACTATTGCCGGAATATTGTCATAGCCTTTGCAGCATTCATTGCCTCCAGCTGTTTCTTGCTATCATGTGGAGCGAATCAAATTGGCTGAAGACTGGCATCTGTGATGCTGGGGACCTCTGGATCAGGCCGAGATGGATCATCCACTCGGTGCTTCTGGCTGAAAATTGTAGCAAATCTTCAGCCTTATCTTTTGCACTGATGTGCTGGGTTCCCTCATCATTGAGGATGGGGGTATTTGTGGAACCTCCTCCCCCAGTGAGCTGTTTAATTGTCCACCACTATTCACGACTGGGTGTTGCAAGTCTGAAGAGCTTAGATCTGATCCGTTGGATGTGAGAGCACTTTACTCTGCCTATCACTTGCTGCTTATGCTGTTGGGCACGCAAGTAGTCCTGTGTTATAGCTTCACCAGGTTGAGACCTCATTTTTTGGTATGCCTGGTGCTGCTCCTGGCATGCTTTACTGCACTCTTCATTGAACCAGCGTTGACACCCTGGCTTGGTGGTAATGGTAGAGTGGGGGATATGCCAGGCCATGAGGTTATAGATTGTGTTTGAGTACAATTCTGCTGCTGCTAATGGCCCACAGCACCTCATGGATGCTCAGCCTTTAGCTGCTAAATCTGTATGAAAACTACCCCATTTAGCACAGTGGTAGTGCCACACAACACGATGGAGGGTATCCTCAATGTGAAGGCAGGACTTTGTCACCATAATGACATTTTGTGCTGTTCTTTCAGATAGTTAATCAATAAAGATTATTATTGCAAACAAAAATTATGAGCTACTAAGTACGCACATCTCTCCTGAGTGCAGTCTACTCTGTCTGCTGTAAAAAGTCTCCAGCACATGATTGCTGACATCACTGTCACATCATGGTTTACGTCCCTTATTACCATAACTATTCTATTAACCCATTACGCTACACATGCCCCAGAAACAGAGAGTGGGGAAATACAACCCAGGGATAGACTTTGTGGGAACACAACCTAGGGTCAGTTATCACGGAATTCCTACTGCCATTTCAGACTGAAGTACAGACATTGGGGCATACATTCCAGGAGAAGAGATTTCTTGTGGCATGAGGAATATCTCCTCCACCCACCATTGATGTACCAAGGGTCAAATAATGGGAGATATTCCAAATGTGTCAAAGCTGAGGAAATACCACACCTCTGCAATCATCGGGAGAAGGCACCTCATCAACAGATAATGGGGGAACACATCCAAGCAGCAGAATATTGTGGGAATATACATGACAACAAAATGTTGCGTGAATACAGCCTAGGACCAAAGCTAATGCCAAAGTTGAGGGAACACCCCATCAATATCGTCAACCGGGGAATACGCACCATGCACAGATACTGGGAGAACACATCTAAGGAGTAGATGTTGTGGGAATACAGCCAGGGACCACAAATAGGGAAGTTAACACAGGCCTGTTTATGGAGTGTTGCCCAACTGTTATTGGAGAAATATGCCCTTGGTCCCAATACATGGGAAATATACCCCTGGTCAAATAGTGGGGGCAATTCCCAGTCCCATGCATGAGGAAACTTCATTTCACTCCAGTAATATAAATAGGGAGCATATGTCAATGGAATTTACCAGAATACATTCCAATACACAATACTATTAAATGATTAATGATACAATTCACAAGTAACAAATCAAACATGATACAATCTACTGGTGGAACAATTATAATACAATCCAGTGGGGTATATAATATTATATAACATATATAATACAGTTATAATATTGATTCACCGGCAAGAGAATCTGTTACAGAAACAGAAACCCCTCCCACCCAACCATTCACCCATCTGCAAATTCAGGAATGAAAGGTTACCTTACACACTCCATCACTGGTAGGAAACAGCCTGGTCCTCTGTTTCCTGTTTTGTGCTCTTTGCTTCTCTCCTTTCAGCTGATGGCCGATGCAGTCTGTTTACACAAAATGCAGCCAACCTCGGAGTCCCAGCTTCAGTCTCTGTGCAGTGTGGGGTGGGAGCAAGGACATAGGAAGGGAAGGGGTGAGAAAGAAAGAGAAAGGAGGGAGAGGGCAGGGAAAGTGTAGGGAGAGAGAGAGGAGGGTGAGAGCGAGGGAGAAGGAGAGGGAAGAGAGAGGAAGGGCGAAAAATAGGGGCAGCTGTCAGCCATTCATCCCTTTGAGTTTGTTTCAACATTCCATAAAAACATGCTTGATCTCCTACTCATCTCCATCTTCTCACGTTATTTCCAGATCCCGAAATTCCCTTCGCACCCAAAAACCCATCAATGTGACGACATCAATCAGCCCTACTGGCTGGTTTGACGCTGTGAATACAAATTTGGCCCATGCAGGACCATTCAATGTATTCACCTCACACTCATCAAAGAACATGTGTTAAGCTGCAAGAGAGGCCCAGAACAAGCATTATTTAAAGGGCCAGGCAACAACATGCAGCTGAGGTGCTTTTTGACTTACTTCTCCTCAGGTTGAGTTTGTCGAAGGGCTGAGTAGTGTTTCTGGAAGTGGCTTTTGAAAGTTGCTGCTCAAACTCTGGGAATTGCGGCCTGAGGTAGGTACAGCCACAGTACTGTTAGGGAGTTTCAAGATTTTGACCTAGCGACAATGAAGAAATGGCAAGATCGTTCCAAGTCAGGATGGTGTGTTGCTTAAAGGGCAACTTACAGGTGCTGGTATTCCCATGTATCTGCTGCCCTTGTCCTTCTAGATGGAAGTGGTTGCGGGTTTGGAAGGTGATGCCATAGGAGCCTTGGTGAGTTGCTGCAGTTCATCTTGGAGATGGTACACATTGCTGCTACTGTGAATCTGTGGTGGATGAGTGATTATTAAGTGGAGGACGGGGTGATGATCAAGTGGGCTGCCTTGTTCGGGATGGTGTCGAGCTTCATGTTCCAGCTGTACTCACCCAGGCGGATGGAGAGTACTCCATCACACTCCTGACTTGAGCCTTGTAGATGGTGGATGGGCTTTGGGAATCAGGAAGTGAGTTACTCAATGCAGGATTCCCAGACTCTGACCTGCTCTTGCAGCCACAATATTTATGTGGCTGTTCCAATTCAGTCTTGGGATAATGTTGATAATGCAGGATTCAGTGATGGTAATGCCTCGAATGTCAAGGGAGATAGATTCTGCCTTTTGGAGATGGGCATTGCCTGGAACTCGCGTGTCACAAATGTTATTTGCCACTTCTCAGCCCAAGCCTGAATGTTGTCCAGGTCTTCTTGCACATGGGCATGGGCTGCTTCAGTATCTGAGGAGTCACAAAAGGTGCTGAACATTGTGCAACCATCAGTGAATATCCCCATCACTGGCCTTGTGATGGATGGAAGGTCATTGATGGAGCAGCTGAAGACGGTCGGTCTTAGGACACTAGCCCAAGGAACTCTTGCAGTCATTTCATGGGACTGAGAGGACTGACATCCAACAACCTCAACCCAAGTCCTCCTTACTAACCTCAGGGGGCTTGTCCCAAAATTGAGAGAGCTGCCCCACAGACTGGTCAAGTGATATCCTGACATAGCCATATTTACGGAATCACACTTACAGACAATGTCCCAGGCACCTCCATCACGATCCCACTGACAGGACAGGCCCACCAGGGGTGGCGGCACAGTGGTAGACACATGGGTGCGAGTTGCCCTGGGAGTCCTCAACATCGACTCTGGACCCCATGAAGTCTCATGGCATCAGGTCCAACCTTGGCAAGGAAACCTCCTGTGAATACCACGTACTGCCTCCCACCGCTTTTTGACCCCTGCCCCACCCCCCACCGCCAACTCAGCTGAAGAATCAGTACTCCTCCATGTTGAAAACCACATGGAGGAAGCACTGAGGGTGACAAGGGCACAGAATGTACTCTGGTTTGGGAATTCAATGTCGTTTGCAAAGTGTGTCTCTGTAGCACCACTATTGAGCAAGCTGGCTGAGTACTAAAGGACATAGCTGCAAGGCTGGGCCTGCAGCAGGTGGTGAGGGAAGAACATACTTGACCTCGTCCTCACCAATCTACCTGTTGCAGATGCAACATGTCCATGACAGTATTGGTAGGAGTCACCACCGCACATTTCTTGCTCCTTTTAGCTCTGAAGAATAGTTATACCAACTCGAAATGTTAACTCTGTTTCTCTCTCCACAGATGCTGTCAGACCTGCTGAGTTTTGCCAGTATTTTCTGTTTTTATTCCAGATTACCAGCATTCACAATATTTTGCTTTGTCATAAAAACCCATCTGTTTTTCCCTTTAGGGAAGGAAATCTGTCACCCTTACCTGATCTGGCCTACATGTGACTCCAGACACAGCAACGTGGCTGACTCTTAAATGCCCTCTGAAATGGCCAGGCAAGCCACTAAGTTGTACCAAACCACTAAAAAGTGTGAAAGGAATGAAACCAGATGGACCATCCAGCATCAACCTAGGCACCGGAAACGATAGCGGCAAACTCAGCCCTGTGCACACTGCAAAGTCTTCCTCACTAACATCTGGCTTGTGCCAAAGTTGGTAGAGCAGTCTCACAGGCTAGTCAAGCAAGAGCCTGGCATGTTATTATTGACAGAATCATACCTTACAGACAATATCCCAGACACCACCATTAAAATCCCTGGGTATGTCCTGTCCCACCAGCAGGACAGACCCAGCAGACATGGCTGCACAGTTGTATACAATCGGGAGGGAGTTGCACTAGGAGTCCTCAACAACAAATCCGGAACACATGAAGTCTCATGGCATCAGCTCAGACATGGGCAAGGAAACCTCCTGCTCGTTACCACAGACTGCGCCACCTCAGCTGATGAATCAGTACGCCTCCATGTGGAACACCACTTGGATGAAGCACTGAGGGTGACAAGGGTGCAGAACGCACTCTGGGTGGGGGACTGCAATGTCCACCACCAAAAGTGGCTCGGTCGTACCACCACAGACTGAGCTGACCGAGTCCTAAAGGACATAGCTGCTAGACCGGGTCTGCAGGAGGCGGTGAGGTATCCAATAAGAGGGAAAAACTTACTCGACCGCATCCTCGCCAAACTGCCTGCTGCAGATGCATCTGTCCATGATAGTATCAGTAGGAGTGACCACCGCACAGTCGTCGTGAAGAGGAAGTCCCGCCTTCACATAGAAGGTACCCTCCATTGTGTTGTGTGGCACTACCACTGTGCTAAATGGGTAGATTTCCAACACATCTAGCAAATCAAGACTGACTAACCATGAGGTGCTGTGGGCCATCGGCAACAGCAACAGAACTGTACTCAACCACAATCTGCAACCTCAAGGCCTGGCATAACCCTACTCGGCCGCTACCACCAAACCAGGGGATCAACCCTTGTTCAGTGAAGAGTGCAGCAGGCCTGCCAGGAGAAGCACCAGGCATACCTAAAAATGCCATGTCAACCTGGTGAAGCTATGAAACAGGACTACTTGCTTGGCAAACAGCATATGCAGCAAGTGATGGACAGAGCTAAGCAATTCCATAACCAACAGATCAGATATAAGCTCCACAGTCTCGTTGCATCCAGTCCTGAAAGGTGGTGGAAAATTAAATAACTCACTGGAGGAGGAGGCTCCAGAAATATCCCTATCCTCAATGATGGGGCATCGCAGCACATCAGTGCAAAAGATAAGGCTGAAGAATTTGCAACAATCTCCAGCCACAAATGCCGAGTGGATGATTCATCTCGGCCTCCACCAGAGGTCCCCAGCATCACAGATGCCAGTCTTCAGCCAATTCAATTCACTTCATATGATATCAAGAAATGGCTAAAGGTACTGGATACTGCAAAGACCATGGGCCCGATAATCTTCTGGCAATAGTGCTGAAGACTTGTGCTCCAGAACTTGCCACGCCCCAAGCCAAGCTGTTCCAGTATATCTGCCCAGCAATGCAGAAAATTACCTAGATATGTCCTGTACACAAAAAGCAGAACAAATCCAAACATCCCAATTACTGATAAAAACAAAAAAATTGCGAATGCTGGAAATCCAAAACAAAAACAGAATTACCTGGAAAAACTCAGCAGGTCTGGCAGCATTGGCGGAGAAGAAAAAAATTGATGGATCATTTCGCTATTTTGTGTGGATATAAAATTCTGTCCAAGGTCATCGCCATTTGGGTCAAATATGCTCTGGAATGAAATAATCACAGAATCATACAATGGTTACAGCACAGGAGAAGCCATTCATCCCATCATGTCCTTGCTGGCTCTCTGTGAGAGAAACTCAGTTAGTCCCACTCCTGGCCTTTTCCCCATAACTTTGTAAATCGTTTCTTTTCAGCAACCATCTGACTCTCTTTTGAAAGCCACAAATGAATCTGTCTCCACTGCACTCTCAGGCAGTGCATTCAAGTTCTTAAGCAATCACTTTTAAAATAGTTTTTCCTTAAAACACCATTGGTTCTTTTGTCAATCACTTTCAATCAGTGTCCTCTGGTTGATGATCTGAGTTGGTGATTCACCTTGTTCAGACCTGCACTTTACTGTATCACTCACTTTAATCAGTCTTGGCTTTATTTCTCTCCCTCCGCTGCAGTCTCTCTGAAATCACTGTACTCAATCAAACATTTCTCTATCTCCCTCTGTTGGATACTCTCTGTATCACTCACTACGCTCAGTCTTGCCTTTGTTGGGGGAGCTGGCGGCAGAGCGGTATTGTCACTGGACTGGGTTTGAATCCCAACATGGCAGAAATTTGAATCCAATAAGAATATCTGGAATTAAAAGTCTGATGATGACCATGAAACCATCGTTGATTATTGTAAAAACCCATCTGGTTCCAGCTGTACTTTAGGGAAGGAAATCTACTCTCCTTACCTGGCCTGGCCTACAGGTGACGCCAGCCCCACAGCAATGTGGTTGCTTCTTAAGTGCCCTCTAAACAAGGGCAATTGGGAATGGGCAATAAATGCTGTCCAAGCCAGTGATGCCCACATCCCGTGTACGGATAAAAGAGAATGATCTCCGTCTATTAGTGTCTCTTTGAAATCAATCAAACATTTATTTATCTTCCTCTCGGTATCATTTATTGTACTCATTCCTGGCCTTATCTGTCTCCCACTGTTGGAGGCTCTCCGTATGGTGCACTCAATCAAACATTTATCCATCTCCCTCTGCTGGAGACTCTCCATATCACTCACTGTAGTCAGCTACAACACAGAACTAAATACATGATAAACAATGGAAACAACATGCTATGTGATTCCACATGCTAGGTGATTCTACAACAACTGGATGAGATAAAATCTTTGAAATCCTGCCACATCCAGTTGTGAATTGTAGTGACAATTAAACAACTAAGGGGAGGCGCAAGCACAATGAATATCTTCCTCCTCAACAGTGAGGGAGCCCAGCACGTCAAGGTTGAAGCACTTGTAAACACCTTCAGCTGGAAGTGCCACGTAGATGATCCAGCTCCGCCTCCTCCTGCAATCCTCAAGTCATTCTTCCTTCACCTCGAATCATTCCAACAGACATGTAAAAACTGCACTTTGCATTGGATACATCAAAGACGATGGGCCCTGACAATGTCCAGCTGTGGTGCTGAAGATTATGCTCCAGAACTAACAACGTCTCTCACCAAGCTGTTCCAGTACAGCTACAGCACTCTTCTCTAACACCCAGGAGAGTCTGCGCGATGCCATCACCATTGGCTGTCCCTTGATTTGAGGATGATGTCAATTTAGGGTCACAAGTTTCTACCATGGATCTACATCTGACTGAACAGGTCGATCCTCAACCTGTGGATCTTTATGCACAGGAGGCAGGTCATCTCACACGATAGTCAGATTTGAAGTGCAGAATTTGCTTCTTTTTCATTCCTTCCAGGCAGCCGTTACAAGTCATTATTAATCTGTTAGGCCTCAAAGCATGGTGCAGCCTGATACCTGATCTCAGCATTCTGAATGATTGGTAGCAAGCTTCCCCCAGTCATTAATGTCAATGCCATCTTGCTTCAAGGAGGGCTTCAGAGTGTCTTTGAATCCATATATTTGTCCTTCCCTAGAACGTTGGGCCATTTGAGAGAGGAGAATGGGACATCGCAGGGAGACAGTATTTGGCCAAACAGACACAGGAGCCAAAATTAAAAACAAAAAAACTGCTGATGCTGGAAATCCAAAACAAAAACAAAAACAGAATTACCTGGAAAAACTCAGCAGGTCTGGCAGCATCGGCGGAGAAGAAAAGAATTGACATTTGAAGAAAAGACAAAGGAGCCAGTCCATCGACATTGAGTTTTCAGGAGCATTTCCTGAATGCTTGTGGACCTGGGTTTAAGGGCAGATGGGTTTGTTTGACAGGGAAACAGAAAGGTGAACTCAGTTTCAGAATGCTGGGTTGGAGGGGTGGGAGGTAGGGGGGGGGTGGTGGGGTGTACGAGTTGGTGGCACAGGTGGGTGACAACCTGCCCATCACACCACGGCTTTGGGGAACCTGGAGCAATGCAGTGTCCAGTGCGCACCAACTCCGGGAGGCTGGGAGCCGCAACATGACCAGGGCACCCTAGTGCCGGGAAACCAAGAGCAACGATGTCCCAGAAAATGAACTGAGCGACAAGACAGCATGAATGAGGGGCAGCCCAAATCACTCTACTTTCATGACACAGCCCACCACCCGCCAATGCTGCCACGATGAACAACCCTCTGGTGGGTCACCAGGAAGATGGTTGTTGTTGTTGTTGGAGGTCAGTCACCTTAGCTCCAGGACATCACTGCAGGAGTTCCTCAGGGTAGTGTCATAGGCCCAACCATCTTCAGCTGCTTCCTCAATGACCTTCTTTCCATCAGAAGGTCAGAAGTGGGGATTTTCGCTGATGATTGCACAATGTTCAGCACCATTTGCGACTCCTCAAACACTGAAGCCGTGTCCAAATGCAGCAAGCCCAGGACAATATCCAGGCGTGGGCTGACAAGTGGCAAGTAACATTCGTGCCAAACAAGTGTCAGACAATGACCATCTCCAACAAGAGAGAATCCAACTATCGCCCCTTGATGTTCAATGGCATTACCATCACTGAATTCCCCACTATCAACATCCTGAGGGTTAACATTGACCAGAAACTGAACTGGGGACCAGCCATATAAATACTGTGGCTACAAGAGCAGGTCAGAGGCTGGGAATCCTGTGGACAGTAACTCACCTCCTGACACCCCAAAACCTGTCCACCATCTACAAGGCACAAGTCAGGAGTGTGATGGAATACTCCCCACTAGCCCAGATGAGTGCAGCTCCCACAACACTCAAGAAGTTCAACACCGTTTAGGACAAGCAGCCTTGCTTGATTGGCATCCCATCCACAAACATTCACTCCCTCCACCATTGTTGCACAGTAGCAGCAGTGTGTGTGTACCATCTACAAGATGCACTGCAGGAACTCACCAAGGCTCCATGGACAGCATCTGCTAGACCTACGACCACTACCATCTAGAAGGACAAGGGCAGCAGATAGATGGGAACACCACCTCCCTGCAGTTCACCTCCAAGTATCTTACCATCCTGACTTGTAAATATATCGCTGTTCCTTTATTGTCACTGGATCAAAATCCTAGAACTCCCTCCCTAACAGTACTGTGGGTGTAGCTACACCACAGGGACAAAATCCTGGAACTCCCTCCCTAACAGCGCTGTGGGTGTACCTACACCATAGGGACAAAATCCTGGAACTCCCTCCCTAACAGCACTGTGGGTGTAGCTACACCAAAGGGACAAAATCCTGGAACTCCCTCCCTAACAGCACTGTGGGTGTAGCTACACCACAGGGACAAAATCCTGGAACTCCCTACCTAACAGCACTGTGGGTGTACCTACACCACAGGGACAAAATCCTGGAGCTCCCTCCCTAACAGCACTGTGGGTGTACCTACATCACAGGGACAAAATCCTGGAGCTCCCTCCCTAACAGCACTGTGGGTGTACCTACACCACAGGGGACAAAATCCTGGAACTCCCTCCCGAACAGCACTGTGGGAGTACCTATACCACAGGGGACAATATCCTGGAACTCCCTCCCTAACAGCACTGTGGGTGTACCTACACCACAGGGGACAAAATCCTGGAGCTCCTTCCCTAACAGCACAGTGGGTGTAGCTACACCACAGGGACAAAATCCTGGAGCTCCCTCCCTAACAGCACTGTGGGTGTAGCTACACCACAGGGGACAAAATCCTGGAGCTCCTTCCTTAACAGCGCTGTGGGTGTACCTACACCACAGGGACAAAATCCTGGAACTCCCTCCCTAACAGCACAGTGGGTGTACCTACACCACACGGACAAAATCCTGGAGCTCCCTCCCTAACAGCACTGTGGGTGTAGCTACACCACAGGGAACAAAATCCTGGAACTCCCTCCCTAACAGCGCTGTGGGTGTACCTACACCACAGGGGACAAAATCCTGGAACTCCCCCCTGAACAGCGCTGTGGGTGTACCTACACCACAGGGGACAAAATCCTGGAACTCCCTCCCTAACAGCACTGTGGGTGTACCTACACCACAGGGACTGCAGCGGTTCAAGATGGCAGCTCACCACCACCTTCTCATGGACAACTAGGGAAGGGCAATAAATGCTGACCCAGCCAGCGAAGCCAAACCCCATGGATGAATAAAAAAAAGCTCTTATTGTATGAGGATCACAGCCAGACATAGCTTCAGCCATTTTAAAAGCTCATTGACCAGTTTTAAAATTTTACAAATTAGCCATGAGGATAAATATATATATAGTGTGAGGTCTTAGACCAGTTACAGTGGACACAAAGTGGCTACAAAAGAAGTTATCCCAGTCAGATTAGAAGAGAACTTAGAAACCAAAGTTATACCGTATATAAAATCTTCTGTCACGGATAAGTTCAAAAGAACAGATTGAACATGTTCATTGTTCTATTATTAAGATTAATTATACACCAAGGCTATGATCACTTAAGCTAAATTAAAGAACATGTCAGACAATCCATGGGTGACCAGACCCCATTAACACATGGAGAGGGAGGGCCTTGAACCTTCTCTCAGCATTGAAAAAATCTCATCTCCAGAGACACAGTGAGCTTGTCGTATTCTGACTGAAGATAAGGAGATGTATGCTTTCATGGACTTGATCACCCCTCAAAGATCATAGAGGACTTATGGATGAGATAAGTATACTCCATGTTTTGGGTGTTGTACTTCAAGTCAGTTCAGTGCAGAAAGAAGACAGAGGATGATACTTATGAGAAGGTTTAGTTGTACGGGTGTATGATTCCTACATATTTTGATTGAACTAATTCTGTAGCGTAAAGCACCTTTTTTTATTTTTCTTGGATTGTGTGTTTAAAATTGGACTGTGGCTTTAAAAACTACCATGGCTGCAGTTGAAACATATGTTCACTGCAATAGGATGAAGAATATCTACAAAGTTGCTATCCGGGAACATAAAGTGCCATAAGAGAACAGGATGGTGCCAGAAAGGGGTTCTGGATGAGGGGGAACTGCCTAACAACAGCATTTTAATTGGCTCCTGACCAGGTGACCAGAGTTTTGTGTGGTAACATTGCTGACAGAATATCTCTTAGCCTGCAAAGAGGGAAGACCTGAAACCCCTCTCTCCTGTGTTTGTAAGATTCCAGCAATTCTACCATCGTAGCTAGCTGGCTATCCTTCATATCGCTGTGACCTGCTTTCTCTGAAAACCCCTGTCAAGAAGAAAAGGGGAAAAATCACCAGTAGAGACATTCAACCAGTAAACCACAGATTGAAAGTGCTGGGAGACCACCTTGTAGCATTAACAACAAACTGCAAGGAATTTGGAAAACATCAATCAAAATCAACCCAACTAATCCTATACTCCGGACTGGTGCTAGTGAACTGTTTTATCTCACCCTTAAAATCCATGTTTTGTGTGTCTTATCTGTATGTGAATGTTTGTGTATCAGAGTTTAGGAATGGGTAGAGTTTAAGTTATTGAGTTAGAAGTTAGCAGTTCATATTTCTTTCTTTTGCCACTAGTTAAAGACAATTTATTCAATAAACAGCAATTTACTTATTCAGTTTACAAACCTGGTGCTCGAATTCTGTTAACCTAAATTAAACAGTTAGGTAGGATTGGGGCAATCTGGTGGTTTGGTCAAATGTTTCACATTTGTCATGGCTCAGAGAACACTGGGGCTTGATATTACAGCGCACTGTCCCCAGTGAGTCGTGACAAAGTTTGGGGCTCAAGTCCGGGATATTTTGGAACAAAAGACAATGATGATTTGGGTATAGATTTAGTAAGTAACAAAACTGAAAAGGAAACACCAGGTTCGTATGATTAAAAATAAGATGGCACTCGAAACTGCTAAAACTTACTTGCAAATGGAAGAGGTAAGAGTCATAACAGTAATATAATTCCATAATTCTATTTTACAACTCTATACTAATTTATATCTTTTGTTTAAATAAAGCTTCTTTGAATTTACTATTTGAAGCATCTCGCTTTACCTTGTGGGTTTAAAGTATCATTGGAATCTGAGAGTTAAAACAAATTACTGGAGAATTGGGCTGATTCCAATTGGAATCCATCGAAAAGTTCCTACACCAAGCACATAGATCATTGAAATGTCATGTCCAGGTACAGAAAATAATCAAAAAGGTTGATAGAATGCTGGCCTTTATATCGAGAGGACTGGAACACAAGCGGGTAGATGTCACACTTCAGTCTAGACAAAGCCTTGGTTAGATCACTTCTGGAGTTACTATGAGCAGCTCTGGACACCGCACATTAGGAAGGATATATTGGTCTTGGAGGGAGCACAGTGTAGATTTACCAGCATGAGACCCAGGCACTAAGGGCTAAGGTACGAGAAGAGATTGTGGAAACTGAGCTTGAATTCCCTGGAATTTAGAAGGTGTGGATGACTTGATCAACGTTTTCATGCTATTGAAGGGAACAGACAGGTTAGATTGGGAGAAAGTATTCCCACTGGTTGGGGGAGTTTAAGATGAGAGAGCATGGTCTAAAAATTTTAGGAGTGAAATTTGGAAACACTTTGTCATGTAAAGCATGGCAGAAGTTTGAAACTCTTCCTCAACTGGATCAGTTGTGAATTTTAAATCTGAGCTGATAGATTTCTGTTAACCAATGTTATTAAGGGATATAGGGCAATAGCAGGTATATGGAATTGGATCACAGATCAGTCATGATCTCAGTGAATGGCAGAACAGACTCCAAAGGCATCATGGCCTCCTCCTATTCCTCTGTTCATTCCAGTGAAGGAGGACAGTGTGAGATGGAGAATTTTCTCCAGCTCTGAACTTGTTTATCAACTGTTAAAATCTCTCACCTCCACCAGTCCTGACAATACAACCTGAAATGTTAAATCTGTTTCTCCCTCCACAGATGCTGCCTGTTCCGCTGAGCTTTTCTGTTTTATTATCAGCAGTCGGTTCCTTGTAATAAGAACCCGTGGCCACTGGGTGACAGTGTTACAACACCAGAGGGGCTGCTCGTGAGCTTACAGCACAGGAGGAGCCCACAGGGCCAGAGTGGCCTGAACAAGTGGGAGCTATGCCTGAGGCTGAACTAGTCTGTTCACAACATTGGTGTTATATTTGATCCTGAGATGAGCTTCCAACCACACGTCCACACCATCACTACGACCGCCTATTTCTACCTGGGTAACATCACTCGACTTTACCCCTGTCTCAGCTCATCTGCTGCTGAATCCCTCGTTTGTTCATTTGTCACCTCTACACTCGACTATTCGAACACAGACCTGGCTAGCTTCCCACCTTACAGCCTCCATAGAGCTCACCAAACTGACCATGACACTGCAGGACAGTAAGCCTTGTAAAGAAATGTGGTAGTGATAGGGGATAGTATAGTCATGGGGAATAGATACTGTTCTCTGCAGCCACAACCGGAACTTCCAAAGGTTGTGTTTCCTGCTCGGTGACATGGTTAAAGACACCTGAAGAACTTGGGGTGGGGGTTAGAGAATCCAGATGTCATGGTCCACATAGAAAACAACGACTTACCTGGAACTGGCAACGATCTTCTCAAAGAGTTTGAGCAGTTAGGGTGCAGAACTTCAAAGGGAATAATCTCTGGATTGTTCCCTGAGCCACGCGTCAATTAGCAGAGGGTCAAGCAGATCAGAGTTCAAACATATGTTCGAAGGACTGGTGTGGGAGAAAGGGGTTTTCCTTCATAGGACAAAGGCCCCAGGGCTGGGGAAAGAGGGAGCTGTTCCATTGGGAAAGGCTGAACTTCAATGGGCCGGGACCAGTGTCTCAGTGAGTGGAATAACGAGGGCTGTAGAGAGGGCTTTAAACTAATGAAGTGGTAATAGGAAGATTCAGGAAAGGATATATTCAGAAGAAATAAAGAAAATGTCAAGGCTGCCGAGTAAAGTGGTATTTGGGGAAAAATGAGCTGAGTAGATCAGGAAGAGACAGTGAGAGTAACAAAGGTAACGTGGCATTAATGACAAACACATAGAACTGGGTCCGGTTCTGGTTAGACTGCACCTTGAGAGACTGGGTCCAGTTCTGTTCAGACTGCATCTTGAGTGCTGAATCCCGTTCTGGTCACTGAGGCTGGTCTATCAACTGCTGGAGGCAACGCCGAGAATATCCATGAATCTGATTCTCCCAGTTACAGGTGGAGTAGCAGAGTGCAGATTTCCAGTTATAAGGACAGACTGGGGAGACTTGAGTTTTTGAAATTGGATCGAAGTGTCTGAGAGGTCAGTTCTCAATGTGCTTTCCAGTCCAGGTAAGTGTCCCTCTGTTGTAATGAATAAATGGTGGAGCTTAAGAACACAGGAGCAGGAGTTGGCTATTTAGTTCCTCGAGCCTATTGCACCATTCAATGTGATCTCAGCTGACCTGTAACATCTCCAGCATAAACACCTCTGCCCCATGTCCCACAATGCCTTGAGTTAACAAAAGCCCATCAACCTCAGGCTTAAAGTTAAGAATTGACCGGCTTCAACTGCCATTCGCAGAAGTGAAATTCCAAACTTCTACTACTCTTTGTGTGTAGAAATGTTTCCTTATTTCACTCCTGAAGATCTGGCGCTATCTTCTACGCTGTGCCCCCGATCCTAGATTTCCCAGTCAGTGGAAATAGTTTTTGATGCCTTGGCACTCTGACACCTCAGTCATGATAAAAGCCCATCTCCCTGGATGTAAAACACTGAATCTGCTGAAAGGAAATGAAGTCATTGTAGTACCTTTGAGAGCAGGAGGACTATTACAAAGAACAGGAGGCAATTTGGGATTTTACCTGGAGAAACCTCTTTCCATGAATCATCCATTCTAACTGTCAATTTGTAGTCTGGTTGATCAGCTAAAATTTTATGCACCATTTCATGATCAACACATGATTCTTTTTTACAGAGTCCATTGCTAAAAGGTTCTCAGCTGCTCTATTCATAACCTTGATATTCATATTTTCACACATATCTCTGGAACTATCATTGGCAATTTCTGCTTCTGCTTTGGTCAGCATCACAGATTAACATCCGTATTCCATCAATATTACCAACACTCACCTCCTTCATCAGTCAGAAACTTTGCTGATGTTCCAAGTCCAGTCTCGATCCAGTTCCACAGAATTTTGTCAATAACACCCTTTTTGTCCTTGCTAGATATTAATGCAGAAATACAGATCTGGACAGTCAGATCAATATATTGTACAATGAAAATATTTCTCTTTTTATCCCATATCTTCAAATCCATGGCACCTACCTTGTTAAAGTCACCTTCCAATGGAAGGCCTAGAATACAACAAGGTGGTGCCCTTCAATACTTTTCACAGATTTCCCAATTCTCATGAATCCCTTCTACTAGCCTCATATTTACCAGTAATAATTCTCTAACACTCTGATGAGAAATCATGTTTTGTGAAGCAGGATAAAATAATGGTAAACTGCAGATCAACTGATTTTCCAAAAGTAATTGTGTTATCCTGCTCCATGTCAAGTTTCCTTTGTGTCTTTTTCATATCGAAGGCTTCCTCAGCAGCATAGTTATCTCACTCAAGACGACAACTGTATTTATACGTTAGCTTACTCCTGCTCTTTTAAATGGAATTATCATTCTCCTTAATAGCCTCAAGGTGTTGCCATCAACAACCTAAAGCAAGGAGTCCTTTTATATTCCGTCATCCTGTGGCAGTCTTCACACTGTGTTTCAGTCTGGGTACCAGACCTTTGGAAGGGTATGTCGGCTTTGGGGAGAGCACAGTGTAGATTTACCAGAATGATTCCTGGTCTCTAAGGGTTAAATTACAAGGAGAGGTTACACAAACTCGGGTTGTGCTCTCTGGAATTTAGGAGCTGATTTGATCAAAGCTTTCAAGATATTAAGAGAAGGAGGGGGGCAGTATTGCTCTGGGACCTTGGTTCAAGTCTCACCATGGCAGATGGTTAATTTCAATTCAAAAATACAGCTGGAATTAAAAGTCTAATGATGACTATGAAACCATTGTCGATTGTTGCACTAATGCCCTTTAAGGGATGGAAATCTGCCATCCTTACCAGGTCTGGCCTGTGTGTGACACCAGGCCCACAGCAATGTCGTTAACTCTTAAATGGCCTAGCAAGCCACTCAGTTCACAAGGGCAATTAGGGATGGGCAATTGATGCTGGCCTAGCCAATGATGCCTACATCCTATGAACAAATAAAAACAAAGGATAAATCTAAACTCATCATATTTGACTGTCTGAGACAGTTCAATTCAGGAGACGAGGTGTATTAGAAAAGAGAGGGTCATTGGAAATGGAAAGACCCTCGTAAAGTCATAGGTCGTGATGGGAAGACAGTTGTTATCAAACCTGGCAATCAAATTGTAGGGATTTGGACTCTAGACTAAACCCCAGCGTAAGAATATTCTTGTTGAGGAATAACCATGTTGACAAAAAGGACAATCACTAAGTTACAATACAAACTAACAAGGTTTATTGGATAGTAAAGATTGATGCTTAACATTCCATTAGGTTGATTCATGGCACGATACACAAATTCAGCACATGTCGATCTGCCTTTTCCGTAGATCCTGGGATTTCTGGAGTCTTCTCTTGGTTCCTTGAACCTGGTCTCTTGACACATAACATCCTTTGAGATTTTAGCTTAGCGAACTTTATAACATACGTCCAAATCCCTTTCCAGCTTTAAGACTACAACTCCAGTGGATCATTTTCCAACCCACAACTTCCTAGTCTACCCTAACTGCTGAAGCTTCCAGTCCACCTTAACTGCTGAAGCTTCCCGTCCACCTTAACTGTTGAAGCTTCCCGTCCACCTTAACTGCTGAAGCTTCCCGTCCACCTTAACTGCTGAAGCTTCCCGTCCACCTTAACTGCTGAAGCTTCCCGTCCACCTTAACTGCTGAAGCTTCTAGTCCACCTTAACTGCTGAAGCTTCGCGTCCACCTCAACTGCTGAAGCTTCCCATCCACCTTAACTGCTGAAGCTTCCCGTCCACCTTAACTGCTGAAGCTAAGCGTCCAACTCAACTGCTGAAGCTTCGCGTCCACCTCAACTGCTGAAGCTTCCAGTCCACCTTAACTGCTGAAGCTTCCAGTCCACCTTAACTGCTGAAGCTTCGCGTCCACCTTAACTGATGAAGCTACCCGTCCACCTTAACTGCTGAAGCTTGCCGTCCACCTTAACAGTTGAAGCTTCCCGTCCACCTTAACTGCTGAAGCTTCGCGTCCACCTCAACTGCTGAAGCTTCGTGTCCACCTTAACTGTTAAAGCTTCCCGTTCACCTTAACAGCTGAAACTTCCAGTCCACCTTAACTGCTGAAGCTTCCCGTCCACCTTAACTGCTGAAGCTTCCAGTCCACCTTAACTGCTGAAGCTTCCTGTTCACCTTAACTGATGAAGCTTCGTGTCCACCTTAACTGTTAAAGCTTCCCGTTCACCTTAACAGCTGAAACTTCCAGTCCACCTTAACTGCTGAAGCTTCCCGTCCACCTTAACTGCTGAAGCTTCTGGTTCACCTTAACTGATGAAGCTTCGCGTCCACTTTAACTGGTGAAGCTTCCCGTCCACCTTAACTGCTGAATCTTGCCGTCCACCTTAACAGCTGAAGCTTCCCGTCGACCTTAACTGCTGAAGCTTCGCGTCCACCTTAACTGCTGAAGCTTGCCGTCCACCTTAACAGCTGAAGCTTCCCCTCCACCTTAACTGCTGAAGCTTCCCGTCCACCTTAACAGCTGAAGCTTCCCGTCCACCTTAACTGCTGAAGCTTCCCGTCCACCTTAACTGCTGAAGCTTCCCATCCACCTTAACTGCTGAAGCTAAGCGTCCAACTCAACTGCTGAAGCTTCCCGTCCACCTCAACTGCTGAAGCTTCCAGTCCACCTTAACTGCTGAAGCTAAGCGTCCAACTCAACTGCTGAAGCTTCCCGTCCACCTCAACTGCTGAAGCTTCCAGTCCACCTTAACTGCTGAAGCTTCGCGTCCACCTTAACAGCTAAAGCTTCCAGTCCACCTTAACTGCTGAAGCTTCCCGTCCACCTTAACTGCTGAAGCTTCCCGTCCACCTTAACTGCTGAAGCTTCCAGTCCACCTTAACTGCTGAAGCTTCGCGTCCACCTTAACAGCTAAAGCTTCCAGTCCACCTTAACTGCTGAAGCTTCCCGTCCACCTTAACTGCTGAAGCTTACCGTCCACCTTAACTGCTGAAGCTTCGCGTCCACCTTAACTGCTGAAGCTTCCTGTCCACCTTAACTGCTGAAGCTTCCAGTCCACCTTAACAGCTGAAGCTTCGTGTCCACCTTAACTGTTAAAGCTTCCCGTTCAGTTTAACAGCTGAAGCTTCCCGTTCAGTTTAACAGCTGAAGCTTCCCGTCCACCTTAACTGCTGAAGCTTCCCGTCCACCTTAACTGCTGAAGCTTCCCGTCCACCTTAACTGCTGAAGCTTCCCGTCCACCTTAACTACTGAAGCTTCCCGTCCACCTTAACTGCTGAAGCTTCCCATCCACCTTAACTGCTGAAGCTTCCAGTCCACCTTAACTGCTGAGGCTTCCAGTCCACCTTAACAGCTGAAGCTTCCCATCCACCTTAACTGCTGAAGCTTCCAGTCCACCTTAACTGTTGAAGCTTCCCATCCACCTTAACAGCTGAAGCTACCCGTCCACCTTAACAGCTGAAGCTTCCCGTCCACCTTAACTGCTGAAGCTTCCCATCCACCTTAACAGCTGAAGCTTCCGGTCCACCTTAACTGCTGAAGCTTCGCGTCCACCTTAACAGCTGAAGCTATACACTACACAGATGCCTGCTGAGTGTTCTCTCTCTCTCTCTCTCTCTCTCCTTCTGTTGGAAACAGTTTTAGAACAAAGCCCGTGACTTTCCCAAAAGGACTAAGACTGTACTTTATTACTGATTCTTCCAAGCTAGACTTTGACTGAATGATTCCTTGGCAGCTAAGTGGTGTTATGTTTTCTGTTCCCTCTCCCTTCAGGCAATAACTTCAGCCTTGGCGAATTCTGTCTCTGCTGGATTCACTGATCTCTAATACTGGATTCCTACAGCAATCCTCAGCCCTGTGACAGTTACTTTAGTCACTGACTAAGTCGAATACTGGGTTCTCCCAGCAACCCCTCAACCTGTGACATATAATCAGTGACAGGCAATGTCCTGTGCAAATGCTAACTTCCTAGCAAGTGCCCGACTCCTAACTCTCTCCCAACAATGTCCGGCTCTCCACCAACTCCCCCACACCACCCCCAGCAACTGTCCTGTGACCAATGCTAACCCTTGGCAAGTGCAAAGGCCTCAGTGATGCCCCCCTGTTTTGGGAAGAGTGTTCATAATGTTTCCACAACAATCTGACCTCAATTTCTACCTCTAGCCGCAGGTCGCCAGGACATTCTAGGCTCAGGACCATTCTGCTAGCCAACCCACTTTGCAGCCGTGGAGTCCCTTCTAATGGCTCAACTATAACGTGTATTTTTTGACTGGAGGCCCTGGAACATCTTGTTCTCAGGCCACCTTCCTGTAGATTTGGCTTCTCTTCACTGCCCTGCTAGACTCGCTGAGCCCAGATATGCAATAATGTCCCAGCTATAATTTCAGTTCCACCTCCAAAGGACCCACGTGTTCTTTCTTAGATCTAGGTCACAGTATTTGGCACTTAGATGTCAACTTTAAGAATTCCTTAACAACAAACTCCAAAATTCATGCATCATCCTTACAAATGAAGCATAATAACAACTTACAAATGAAGATTTTTCATCACTGAGCTTATGTAAAGAATGATCTGATCATTTAAGCCTTATTAATTACACAAATATGTCAATGAGGTGAAGTCTAACAGAGAAACAACTCGCTCACCCTTTAAATACTCATTACAAATGCACATCTCTAAATCTGTTTTTGTTTCTTCAAAACCTCGGATCTTGAAACCTCCACATCACCTGAAAGAGACCAAAGTGCAGCATTCACTCTTCTGAAGTTTTAACCTGATTTATATGATACCATCTGGTCACTTTCTGATTTCTCTTTGTTTCCTGTGGAAACATTCTAAAATATACTGCTGCATTCAGCTTCCTGACTGGGAAGTAGTAGCAGAGTGGTATTGGCCCTGGATAAGGAATCCAGGGACCCAAAGTAATTCTATGGTGTGCCAGGGTTCAAACCCCCTTGTGGCAGGTGGTTGAGTTTGAATTTAATAAAAAATCTGTGGTTAAAAGCCTAATGATGACCCTGAAACAGTTGTCATAAAAACCCACCTGGACAGATCGGACTGGCTGCCAAAATGCCCTATCTTGTGATGCAGACACCGTCATCCCATTGCTTATGGTGGAGCAGGCTCACACTGAAACAAGGATATGCTACCATACCATAAGACCATAAGACGTATGGGCAGAAGTAGGTCATTCGGCCCATCGAGACTGCTCTGCCATTCAACGAGATCATGGCTGATCTGACAATCTTCAACTCCACTTCCCCGCCTTTTCCCCTTGAATCCCTTACTGATTAAAAATCTGTCTATCTCAGTCTTGAATATATTTAATGACCCAGCACTCTGCGGTAAAGAATTCCACAGGTTGACTAGCTTCTGAGAGAAGAAATTCCTCCTCATCTCTGTTTTAAATGGGCCCCCCCCCTTACTCTGAGATTATACCCTCTGATCCTAGACTCTCCCACAAGGGGAAACAACCTCTCAGCTTCCACCCTCTCAAGCCCCATAAGAACCTTATATGTTTCAATAAAGTCGCCTCTGATTCTTCTAAACTCCAATGAGGACAGGCCCAACCTACTCAACCTCTCCTCATAAGAAAATCCCTCCATACCCGGGATCAACTGAGTGAACCTTCTCTGGACTGCCTGCAATGCCTGTATATCTTTCCTTAGATAAGGGGACAAAAACTATTCACAGGGCAGAATTTTCTGCCTATCGGGCGGGTGGACCTGACCCAATTTCCGGTGGGTGGGGAGACGATCCCCGCCACCATTTTATGTGGGCAGGCCAATTAAAGTGTGTGTGGGGGGGGGGTGGATTCCACAAAAGCGAGAGTGCGCTCTTTTGCGCATGCACACGAAAGAGCGCACATTTCGCCGAGGCTAAGTGCAGTCTCAGGGAGATCGCTTCCGCATTGAAAAATATTAAAAGTAGAAAAGAAAATTCCCGAACATGTCCCCCTCATGTGACAATGAGACGGGACATGTTCATAATTTATATAATAACTTTTACTAAAAAATTTAAAACCCTGCATGAAACCTCATCCCACCCGTGGGTTCCTTTAATTGGTTAAATGATCCTGTCAACGGCCTCAATTGGCTGATTTGGCTGCGCCCCCGCCTTCCTGAAAATTTAAATGGGGCCGGGTGACGTCGGGGGTTCCGCCCAACATCATCCCACATCATTTTAAGCGTCGGTGAGTGGACCCCACCCCCTGCTCACCAACGGCAAAATTCTGCCCACAGTATTCTCGGTGTGGTCTAACTAGTGCCTTACATAGTTTTAGTAAGATTTCTCTATTTTTATACCTCATTCCTTTTGAAATAAAGGCCGACGTTCCATTTGCCTTCCCTACTACCTGCTGAACTTGTACGTTAGCTTTTTGGGATTCATGCACGAGGACCCCCAAGTCCCTCTGTGCTGCAGCTTACTTCAGTCTTTCTCCATTTAAATAATATTCAGCTCCTCTATTCTTCCTGACAAAGTGCATAACCTCATATTTTCTCACATTATATTCCATCTGCCAAGTTTTTTGCCCACTCACTTAGCCTGTCTACATCCCTCTGTTGACTCCTTGTGTCACCCTCACCACTTGTCTTCCCACCTAATTTTGTGTCATCCACAAACTTAGCAATGGTACAATCACTTCCCTCATCCAAGCCATGAATACATATTGTAAATAATTGTGGCCCCAGCACTGATCCCTGTGGAACTCCACTAGTTACAGGATGCCGTCCTGAAAATGCCCCTCTTATCCCAACTCTCTGTCTTCTATTATTTAGCCAGTCCTCTATCCATGCTAATATATTACCCCCAACACCATGGACTCTTGTCTTATTCAGTAGCCTTATAGGCGACACCTCATCGAACGCCTTTTGGAAATCCAAATATATTGCATCTACTGGTTCCCCTTTATCTATCCTGCTTGTTACCTCCTTAAAGAATTCTCATAAATTTGTCAGGCATGATATTCCTTTCATGAAGCCATGATGACTCGGCTTGATTATGTTATGTATTTCTAAATGCTCTGCTATTACATCATTTATAATAGACTCCAATGTTTACCCAATAACAGATGTTAAGCCAACTGGCATATAGTTACCTATTTTTGTCTCCCCACCACGCACCCCGCCCCCCCCCACCACCACCCCCCCCCCCCCCACCCCCCCACCCCCCCGCACCCCTCAGCTAATAAAGGTGTTACATTGGCCATTCTCCAATCCTCCAATCCTCCGAGACTTTTCTAGAATCCAAGGATTCTTGGAAGGTTACTACCAGGGTATCCACTATCTCTGTAACTGCTTCCTTTAATATCCTAGGATGCAACCCATCGGGCCCAGCTAATTTATCCACCTTCAGCCCCATTAATTTCCCTAGTACTTTTTCTCAAGAGAGTTATTGTATTTATTTCCTCCCCCACCCTACCACATTTTACCCCTTGATTATTTAGTAGGTTTGGAATGCCATGAGCATCTTGTACCATCAAGACTGAAGCAAAGTATTTGTTCAGCTCCTCTGCCATTTCCTGGTTCCCCATTATTATTTCCTCAGCCTCATTCTCTAAGGGGCCTATGTTCACTTTGCGCTCTCTCTTCCTTTTTATTTAGTTAAAGAAGTTCTTACTGTGTGTTTTTATATTACTAGGGGACATGGATTTAAGGTGAGAGGAGAAAACTATAGAGGAGATGTGTGGGGTAAGTTTTTTACGCAGAGGGTAGTGAGTGTCTGGAATTGGCTGCCAGAGGAGGTGGTGGAAGCAGGTCCGATAGTGGTGTTTAAGAGGCAGCTTGACAAATACATGAATAGGATGGGAATAGAGGGATACGGACCCCGGAAGTGCAAAATGTTTTAGTTTGACAGGCAATATGATTGGCGCAGGCTTAGAGGGCCGAAGGGCCTGTTCCTGTGCTGTACTTTTCTTTGTTCTTTGTTCTAAAGTCAGCTCCCAGAGTGAAACCTGGCTTGATAGGCCCTAGCTTTTATTTTTCAGAAACCGTGCAGAAACGTGACTGCACAAATTCACAGGAGTCTGCAGATGGACCTTCAACACAAATAGAATATTTATTAAAGAAGAAAAATGAACTATATTACAGCGGACAAAAATGTAGGAAGGATCTCAATAAAAACACAAAGGGCCAGGAATTTTCCGATGACAGGGTTTTCCTTCCCACCATCTGAAGAGTTGGTGGAGAACACATCCTCATTGATACTGCCTGGCCCACAGCCTTTTATGTCCCAACAAGTGTTAATTGGCTTCAGGCAGAACTTCCCTTCCTCACTCGGGAGGAAGCCCCGCCTGATAGAGCTGCCAGTGCTGTGTTTGGCCGTAGGAGAGAGTTTCAGTTGGAGATTGGTGACTGAGGGAGTTTAAGGGTTAAATAAAGGGTTAAATTTTATCTAAACTCTAGTCTGCCTTTAATTTAGCAATTAACTAAAAGCTGCTGTTAGGGTTGGAAGAAGGTGAGTTTTAGTCCAGCCTTAAAACGGGGCTCTGTTTGCAACTGCAGCTGGCTAATTAGATAACTGGCTTAATCAGATTTTCAGAGGCTAGGTTCAGAGAGTGTAAACGTAGGCTATCTTATAGTGCTAAATTTGTCTGCACTGGAGTGTTGTGCTCGGCTGCAGTACAGTGCTTCAGTTGGAGTTTGGTGACTGAGGGAGTTTGGTGACTGAGGGAGTTCGGTGAGAAGGGCAGAGGTGCTCCTTTCTTTTCCTACCTTTCCTCAGAAAGAAGTGCGGTGACCGTGGTAAGTAGGAACTGGTGAGTAAATTAGGAAAGTGTAACATTTTTCAAATTCCTAAACTTAGATTTAACTTCAAAGCGCCAGGAAGAAGGGAAATCTAGGGCCAATGCAATTAAGTAATATAAACAATCCAAAGTAGAATAAAGTTAACTTAAGGGAAGTAGACTTAAAGCATGGCAGGACAAATCAGTCAAGTGGAATGCGTGTCCTGTAATACGTGTGAAGTCAAGGACATAACCCGTGTCCTAGACGACCATATGTGCAGGAAGTGCTACCAGAGCTTGGACTGATTTCCTTGAGGGCCGTTTTGCTAGTGCTGCTGGGAGGGCTTTAAGATAACTTGGCAGCGGTGTGAGAAACAAGAAAAAATATTTGAGAGGAATACCAGGGTGCACAAAATACTGGGAGGGAAATATAGCACTAGTATAGAGAGTAGTAAGTTAATTGGTAAAGTCAGGGTAAGAGAGTGTGAGAGGAGGGGGGTCTTTAAACGTGAGAGAGTGAGAGAAGAGTGTGAGACCATTAAAGAGTGTAAGAGGGAAAACAGCACGGAGTGCAGCTGATTGGTGAGTATTTCAAGTCTTTAAAGGAAAGTATGGTCTTTCGTTTGTGTTTAGATATCTAATTTTTTTTTCTCTTTAAAGATAGCTTGTTAAGCATAAGATCGATACTGGTGTGTATAAAAATAATTATAATGAAGTGTAAAGAGTGTCAATGCTAGAGTAATTAATGAATGAAAAGAAGAAGATGTGATAGCGATGGCAGGATGGGTGATGTGTTGTTGCTGCAGCATGTGGGTTCCGGTGGACACCAAAGTGATCCAGAGCAAACATATCTGTACCGAGTGTTTGCAGCTCGAGGTACTTCGGATCTGAGTTAAGGAGCTGGAGTCTGAGCTGCAGATATTGTGCCACATAAGGGAGGGAGAAAGCTACCTGAACATTTTGTTCCAGGAGGCGGGCACAGCCCTCAGATTAGGTCATTCATATTTCGTCTGTGATCAGGGTCCGGAAGGTCTGACTGCAGGTGAGGCAGGTTTAGGGACCCGGGGGGTAACGTTCGAGGGGCCTCGGCCTGTAACTGTCTCACAGTTACAAAGCTCTTGCAAGCTGTGTGGACAAGAGTGGGGACTGCAGAGAGGATGCACAAACTGATCATGGCACTGTGGTACAGGGAGCCATTCAAGTGGGGGGAGGAAATGGGAATGAAGTAGTGATAGGGGACAGTATAATTCGGGGGATAGATACTCTTCTCTGCAGCCATGAGCGTGAGTCCCGAAGGCTGTGTTGCCTGCCCAGTGCCAGGGTTAAGGACGTCTCCTCAGGGCTGGAGAGGAACTTGGAGTGAGAGCGGAGGGATCCAGTTGTCATTGTCCATCTTGGTACCAACGACATTGATAGCTCTAGAAAGGAGGTTCTGCTGAAAGAATTTGAACAGTTAGGAGGGAAATTAAAAAGCAGAACCTCCAAGTTAATAATCTTGGGATTGCTACCTGAAGCATTGGGCAAACTGGCATAGGTTAAATAAAGTCAAGGAATTAAATGTATGGCTCAGAGATTGGTGCAGAAGGAATGGGTTAAAGTTCATGGGGCACTGGCACCAGTAATGGGGTATAAGGGAGCTGTTCCAGTGGTATAGGCTGCACTTGAACCGTGCTGGGACCAGTGTCCTGGCAAAACTGAATAACTAGGCTTGTAGAGAGGGTTTAAACTAAATAGAGTGGGGCAGGTTTCTGGAAAGGGGATACGTAGACTTACAAAGCAAAAGGACATGGCAGCCTTACAGGACAGCTACTTAGTTAATGATACGCAGAGTGTGACAGGAAGGGACAGAGTGTACAAACATAACAAACAGCAGCAAATAGGGTTAAAGGGGGAAAAGTGGTAAAAAGGCAAAATTAGTGGCCCTTTCCTTAAATGCACATTGTATTCGGAACAAAATAATTGAATTAACAGCACATATAGAGGTTAATGGGGATGATCTTCTACCCATGACAGAGATGTGGTGACAAGGAGGTTAAAGTTGGTAACTAAATATTCGAAAATATAGGCAGGAAGGAAAGGGTGCTGAGGTATCTTTGTTAGTACAAGATAGAATAAGTAAGAATGGCAAGAAAAGATCTTAGATCAGTAGATGTAGAGTCCGTATGGATGGAGATAAGAAATAACAAGGGGAAGAAGACACTGGTGGGAGTAGTCTATAAACCCCCTGACAGTAGCTATACTGTAGGACAGAGACTAAATCAGGAGATAATGAGGGCATATAAAAAAGGCAGCACATTAATCATGGGGGACTTGAATCTTCATGTAGGTTGGGAAAGTCAAATTGGCAGAGATAGACACGAGCAAGAATTCATAGAGAGTACTAGGGATAGTTTCTTAGAACAATATGTTGTGAATCCAACCATGGATCAGGCTGTTTTGGATCTAGTAATGTATTATGAGGCAGGTTTAATAAATGATCTCAGAGTTAAAGAACCCCTAGGAAACAGTGACCATAATATGGTAGAATTTAGCATTCAGTTTGAGAGTTAGAAACTTGGATTGGAAACAACTGTGCTAAACTTAAATAAGGGTAATTACAATGGAATGAGGGCAGAGTTGGCCGGAGTGGACTGGGAAAGGAGTTTAGCAGAAAAGATGGTTGATGAACAATGGCAGACGTTTAAGAAAATAGTTCATGACTCTCAATAAAGATATATCCCAGTGAGGTAGAAGGATTCAAGGAAGGGGATAAACCAACCATGGTTAACCAAGGACAGTGGTTAAAGATACTGTCAAATTGAAAGAGAAAACATACAATGTGGCAAAGATTAGTGATAACCCAGAGGATTGGTAAAGTTTCAAAAACCAACAAAAGATGACCAAAAAATAATAAAGAGGGAGAAAATAAACTTTGAGGGTAAATTAGCGAGTAATATAAAAACAGACAGTAAGATCTTCTTTAAATATATAAAGTGAACATAGGCCCCTTAGAGAATGAGGCTGGGGAAATAATAATGGGGAACTAGGAAATGGCAGTGGAGTTGAACAAATACTTGGCTTTAGTTTTCACGGTAGAAGATACTAATAGCATTCCAAAACTATTAAATTGTCAAGGTCAGCAAAGAGGAAATAAATACAATAACTATCACTAGAGTAAAAGTACTATGGAAATTAATGGGACTAAAGGCCAGTAAGACCCCTGTACCTGATGTGTTGCATCCTAGGATATTAAAGGAAGCAGCAACAGATTTAGGGGATGGTCTGGTAGTAATCTTCCGAGAATCCTTAGATTCTGGAAAAGTCCCAGAGGATTGGAGAATGGCCAGTGTAACAATTCAAAAAGGGAGGGAGACAAAAAGACAGGTAACAAGAGGGCAGTGAGCTTAATATCTGTCATTGGAAAAATGTTGGAGTCCAATATAAAGGATTTAATAGCAGAGCATTTAGAAATATATAATCTAATTAAGCAGAGTCAGCATGGCTTCATGAAGGGGAAATCATGCCTAACTATTGAATAGAATTCTTTGAGGAGGTAACAAGTAGGATAGATAAAATGGAACGAGCAGATATAATATGTTTGGATTTCCAAACAGCGTTCGATAAGGTACCGCATATAAGGCTATTTAATAAGATAAGAGCCCATGGTGTTGGAGGTAGCATGGATTGAGGATTGGTTAACTAATAGGCAGAGAGTTGAGATAAGGCAGGCATTTTCGGGGTGGCAACCTGTAACTAGTGGAGTGCCACAGGGATCAGCGCTGGGGCCACAATTATTTACAATATATATGAATAACTTAGATGAGGGAAGTGAATGTACCATTGCTGAGTTTGCGGATGACACAAAAATCGGTGGGAAGACAAGTGGTGAAGATGAGTCTACAGAGAAACATAGGCAGGTTAAGTGGGTGGGCAAAAACTTGGCAGATGGAATATAATTTTGGAAAATGTGAGGTTATGCAATTAGGCAGGAAGAATAGAGGAGTTGAATATTATTTAAATGGAGAAAGATTGCAGAAGGCTGCAGCACAGAGAGATTTTGGAGTCTTTGTGGATGAATCACAAAAATCTAACATACAAGTTCAACAGGTAAATAGGGAAGGCAAATGGAATGTTGGCCTTTATTTCAAAGGGAAAGGAGTATAAAAATAGGGAAGTCTTGCTAAAACTGTACAAGGCACACACCTAGAATACCGTGAACAGTTTTTTTTTTAACTCATTGATGGGATGTGGGCATTGCTGATGAGGCCAGCACTTATTGCCCATTTTTAATTGCCCTGTTCAGAGGGCATTTAAGAGTCAGCCATATTGCTGTGGGTCTGGAGTCACATGTAGGCCAGACCAGAGAAGGGCGACAGATTTCCTTCCCTGAAGGACATATGGTCCCCTTATCTAAGGAAAGCTATCTTGCCATTGGAGACAGTCCAGAGAAGGTTCACTAGGTTGATCCCGGGTATGGAGGGATTTTCTTATGAGGAGAGGTTGAGTAGGTTGGGCCTGTACTCATTGGAGTTTAGAAGAATGAGAGGTGACCTTATTGAAACATATAGGATTCTTGGGGAGATTGACAGGGTAGATGCTGAGAGGTTGTTTCCCCTTGTGGGAGAGTCTAGGACCAGAGGGCATCATTTCAGAGTGAGGGGGAGCCCATTAAAACAGAGATGAGGAGTAATTTCTTCTTAGAGGGTAGTCAATCTGTGGAATTCTTTGCCACAGTGGGCTGTAGAGGCTGGGTTGCTAAGTATATTCAAGGCTGAGTTAGATTTTTAATCAGTAAGAGAATCAAGGGTTATGTGGAAAAGGTGGGGAAGTGGAGTTGAGGATTATCAGATCAGTCATGATCTCATTGAATGGGGGAGCAGACCCAATGGGTCACATGGCCTCCTTCTGCTCCTACATCATATGTTCTTTTGGCTGCCTGATTGACATCCACATCGAAACCCTGTAATTTACACGCTGATAATCTAGACATCTAGGGCCTAACACAGAACAGGTAATAGCTGCAAAAAATATAGTTGCGATGCATGAAGATATAGTAAATCAAGTGTGCACAGAAGAGGTCCAAGTATTATTGACGGAAGGTATGGCTATTTGTGATAGGTTTCCTTTGAAGAAGAAGTTAATTTTATCCTGCAATGAGGAAGTCAAAATAAAATTAAGCCAGATAAAGTGACTGAGCACGGAGCTGATGCACCCCTTCACTGTGCTCAGAGAGATGATGAGCTCAGCAAGAAACAGCAGCAAGAAATAGAGAATTTAAAGTAACGGGTCTGTGTCTTAGAAATGAAGACAGAACAATTGTTCGATCACATGCAGCAACACAGCATGACAGCTCTACAGGCAGGGCATGCTAGGCAGAAAGGCCAAGATAGACCCTGAGAAAGTGTCAGGAAGAAAACGGGAAACTGAGACAGGATTTGGAGGACTCCAGGGAAGCCCAATGAGAAGTGCTGAAGCAACCCCACAGAGAAGTGGACCGCTATAAATTGAGAGAGAGGAATGTGCAACAAGACCTGGGTGTCCTTGTACACCAGTTGCTGAAGGTAAGCATGCAGGTGCAGCAGGCGGTAAAGAAGGTAAATGGTTTGCTGGCCTTCATAGCCAGAGGATTCAAGTACAGGAACAGGGATGTCTTGCTGCAATTGTACAGGGCCTTGGTGAGACCACACCTGGAATATTGTGTGCAGTTTTGGTCTCCTATAAAATTCTAATAGAACTAGACAGGATAGATGCAGGAAGGATGTTCCTGATGGTGAGGGAGTCCAGAACCAGGAGTAACAGTCTGAGGATACAGCGTAGACCATTTAGGACTGAGATGAGGAGAAATGTCTTCACCCAGAGAGTGGTGAGCCTGTGGAATTCGCTACCACAGAAAGTTGTTGAGGCCAAAACATTGTATGTTTTCAAGAAGCTCTTGAGGCAAAAGGGACTGAAGGATAGGCTTGCGCACGAACAGGGGAGAGAGCTCCTCCTGAGTGAGACACAGCCAGAGTGGATATTGGCATTTTGGTGCAGAGGGGAAGAGGTGCTCTTTGCATTTTTTCCTTGCTATCCAACTTCTTAAATCTTCAGAGAGTGGTCTTGCCCTGCTGCAGCAGTAAAGGCTACAAGGGAAAGGAGTGACTGGTAAGTAGTGGGTCAGCTTGGGTAAGTATTTACTACTTTAATCGCTGTAAGTTTAAGGTCTTTTTGTGGTTTTTAGTTTGTATATTTTATAGTAATGAGGATCAGAAAATAAGGGCCCTATAGTAACTGATCTAAAAAGTTTAATTCAAAGGGATAAGCCATGACAGGAGATCTCAAAGCCGTGGCGTGCTCCTCGTGCTCCATGTGGGAAGCTGGGGACATTTCCAGTGCCCGGGACCAGCATGTGTGCAGGAAGTGTGACCAGCTGTAGCTCCTGGAAGCTTGGGTTTCAAAGCTGGAACAGCGGCTGGGGACAATGTGGAGTATCCACGAGTCTAAGAGCATCGTGAATAGCACGTTTAGAGAGGTGGTCACACCACAGGTGAAAGGACTTGAGGTAGGAAGGGAATAAGTGACCACCAGGCAGTCCAAGAGAAATAGGTAGGTTGTTCAGGAGTCCCCTGGGGTCCCGCTCGCAAATCGGTATTCCGTTTTGGAGGCTGATAAGGGAGCTGGTTCGTCCAGGGAGTGCAGACAGATCCAAGCTGCTGGCACCACAAGCAGCCTGTCTGTACAGGAGGGGAGGAAGAGAGGAAGAGTAATAGTAATAGGGGATTCTATAGTCAGGGGAAAAGATAGGCACTACTGTGGCCATCAACGTGACTCCTGGATGGTAAGTTGCCTCCCTGGTGCCAGGGTCCGGGGTGTCACTGAACAGCTGCAGGGCATCCTGAAGGGGGAGGGTGATAAGGCAGAGGTCATGGTACATGTTGGTACCAATGACATAGGTAGAAAGAGGGATGAGGTCTTGCAACAAGAATTCAGGGAGTTAGGCAGTAGACTAAAAAGCAAGAGCTCTCGGGTTGTAATCTCTGGATTACTCCCAGTGCCACCATTCATGACTGGAAACAGCAGGACTGCAGAAATAGGAGGATAGCGCAGATATGTATCACTCGGACCGTTTCTGGGAAGGAGGGACCTGTACTAGTGGGACGGTCTACATCTGAACCAGAGCGGGACTGACGTCCTTTGCTCATGCTGTTGGGAGGAGTTTAAACTAATTCAGCAGGGGGAGAGGACACACAATGTTAGCAGAATAGGGACACATCATAATACAGTAAAACAATCCAGTCAGAGGGAGTACAGCTGCATTAAGTTTCAAGGGAGTAAGGCAAGGCTGGATGGCCTCTACTTTAATGCCAGGAGTTTTACAGGTAAAACGGATGAGATAAGGATGAGGATCGACACGTGGAATTGTGATATAGTAGCCGTCACTGAGACGTGGTTGAGGGAGGGGCAGGATTGGCAGCTCAACATTTCGGGATATAGAATCTTCAGGAGAGACAGGGGAGAGGGTACAAGAGGAGGAGGCATTACATTATTAGTTATGGAGTCAATTACTGCAGTAAGGAGAGATGATATCTTGGAGAGGGCATTGAATGAAGCTTTGTGAGTAGAGCTTAGGAATAAAAAAGGGGCAGCCACATTCTTAGGTGTTTATCATAGACCCCCAGATAGTCAGTGGGAAATTGAGGAGCAAATATGCGCACAATTTGTGGAGGTGTGTAAAAACAATTTCAATAGGGTAATTATATTAGGCGATTTCAACTTCCCCAGCATTAATTGGGATAGACATAATGTTAAGGGCTTGGATGGAGTGGATTTCTTGAAATGTGTACAGGAGAACTTTTTAAGTCAATATGTAGAGGGTCCAACAAGGGACAGCGCTGTGCTGGACCTAATTCTGGGGAATGAAGCCAGACAGGTGGCTGAGGTGGTGGTGGGCGAGCATTTAAGTGATAGCGACCACAACATGGTACCGTTTAAGTTTGTTATGAACAAAGAAGTAGACATGTTGCAAAAAAATGTTTTGGATTGGGAGAGAGTGGATTTTAGTAAAATAAGGCAGGATCTGGCCAAGGTAGACTGGGAACAGCTACTTGTGGGGAATTCTATAGAGAAACAGTGGCGGTTGTTCAAAAAGGAAATGGGGAGGGTACAGGCTCAACATGTTTTCTCTAGGGTGATAGGAAGGAGTAACAAGCACAGAGAACCATGGATGACCAGAGATATTCAGGATACAATGAGAAGGAAAAGAGAGGCTTTTAGCAGGTACAAATGGAGCAAATCAGCGGAGGCATTAGTGGAGTACAGACAGTGCAGGGGAGAGCTTAAGAAAGCAATTAGGAGAGCAAAGAGGGGATATGAGAAAGCTCTGGCTGGTAAAAGTAGGGAAAATCCCAAGATATTCTATAAGTATATCAATGGGAAGAGGATAAGCAGGGAAAGAGTAGGGCCTATAAGGGATCAAGGGGGCAATCTATGGGTGGAGTCAGAGGACATCGGTAGAGCGTTGAACAAATACTTCACATCCGTCTTCACCCAAGAAAATGAGGATAAAGGTATCGAACTTGGTGAGAGAGGCTGCGAGGTTCTTAAGCCAATTGATATAGGGAGTGACAGGGTATTGGAGGTGTTGGCAGGCTTAAAAGTGGACAGATTTCCAACTCCAGATGATGTGCCCCAGACTGCTGAGGGAGGCAAGGGAGGAGATCGCAGGGGCTCTGACCCAAATTTTTAATTCCTCTCTGGCCACGGGGGAGGTGCCAGAGTACTGGAAAACAGCTAATGTGGTTCCGCTATTTAAGAAGGGTTGTAGAGATAAGCCAGGGAACTACAGGCCAGTGAGTAGTACCTCAGTGGTAGGGAAACTATTGGAGAAAATTCTGAAGGAGAGAATCTATCTCCACTTGGAGAGGCAAGGTTTGATCAGGGATAGTCAGCATGGCTTTGTCACAGGGAGGTCATGCCTAACAAATTTGATTGAATATTTTGATGAGGTGACCAGGTGTGTAGATGAGGGTAGTGTAGTTGATGTAGTTTATATGGATTTCAGCAAAGCCTTTGACAAGGTCCCACATGGGAGACTTATAAAGAAGGCATATGCACATGGGATACAGGGAAATTTGTTGTAGGAGACAGAGGGTGAATACAGAGGGCTGCTTTAGTGACTGGAAGCCAGTGTCCAGTGGCGTACCACAGGGATCTGTGCTGGGTCCACTATTATTCATCATTTATATAAATGACATAGATGACCATGTGGGGGTCAGGATTAGTACGTTCGCAGATGACACAAAGATTGGCCGGGTAGTTAACAGTGAGGTTGAGTGTCTTGGGCTGCAAGAAGATTTCGACAGGATGGTCATATGGGCAGATAAGTGGTAGATGGAATTTAACCCTGAAAAGTGTGAGGTGATACATGTTGGAAGGAGAAATTTGACAAGGAAGTATTCAATGAACGGCACTAGGAAGTTTTGAGGAACAAAGGGACCTTGGCGTGGGTGTCCAGAGATCTCTGAAGGTGGAGGGGCATGTTAGTGGGGTGGTGAAAAAGGCATATGGGACGCTTGCCTTTATCAATCGAGGCATAGATTACAAAAGTAGGGAGGTCATGTTAGAGTTGTATAAGGTGAGGCCACAGCTGGATTACTGTGTGCAGTTATGGTCGCCACATTATAGGAAGGATGTGATTGCACTGGAGGGGGTGCAGAGGAGATTCACCAGGATGTTGCCTGGGATGAAACATTTATAAAGAGAGGTTGGATAGACTTGGGTCTCTTCTGCAATGTGTAATTCTGTGATTCAAAACCCCCCCCATCAGAATGGTTTCTTTGTGTTTTATTTAAACATGCGATGATGGTATTTAAACAAGAACAAGAGATCCAGCAGCTCGAAGAACTTAAGAACCTATCTGCAGACTGCAAATGTCAGAGCATGGTGACAATTTGGACTAAAAGCTCTGCCTTTTCAAAGACATTTTTTATTTGTTATCTTCCGAGACAAAACACGTGAGAATGGGAAATATGGAAGTTACCTCCAGACTGAGTGCAAGCATTTCGGTCTCTGTGGTGAAAGCACCATTTTAAAACCACCAAGCCTGGGCTTAAGAAATTGGAATCAATGAAGAGAGTTAAATTGACGTGAGTGGTTACATCAAATAGTCAAAGGGAAATGTATTTGAAGTTTAAAGGGATAATTAAATTTAAAAAAAAACCTGAAAACACAGTCTAGGTGTCTCAATGAGCATCAAGAAATAAGGTTCTGTTGGGAGAAAGAAACTGAACATTAACAAAACCTGTCACCCCACCAAAACTGTTATTTGACTTTGGGATAATTTTGAGATGTAAAATGTTGAACATAATTTATCAAGTCACTCATAAGAAAATAACATATCATCAATGATAAAGAACAAACAAAACGCGTTAACGCCTGGAATCAAATGGGAATATTCCATTTTGTTATCAAGCCAGGGGATCCAACCCTGTTTTGATGAAGAGTGCACGAGGGCATGGCAGGAGCAGTGCCTAAAAATGAGGTGTCAACTTGGTGAAGTTATAACACAGGACTACTTGCGTGCCAAACAGGTAGACAGAGCTAAGCGATCCCACAACTAACGGGTCAGATATAAGCTCCGCAGTCCTGCTGCATCCAGTTGTGAATGGTGGTGGACAATTAAACAACTCACTGGGGGGAGGCTCCACAAATATTCCCATCCTCAATGATGGAGGAGCCCAGCACATCAGTGCAAAAGTTAAGGCTGAAGCGCCCCTAGCCAAGCTGTTCCAATACAGCTACAACACTGGCATCTACCTGGTTATGTGGAAAATTGCCCGGGTATGTCCAGTACACAAAAAGCAGAACAAATCCAACCGAGCCAATTACCAGCCCATCAGTCCATTCTCGTTCATCAGTAAAGTATTGGAAGGGGTCATCAGCAGTGCAATCAAGCGGCACTTGCTTAGCAATAACCTGCTCACTGACGCTCAGTTTGGGTTCTGACAGGGCCACTCAGCTCCTGACCTCATTACAGCCTTGGTTCAAACATGGATGAAAGAGCTGAACTCCCCAGATGAGGTGAGAGTGACTGCCCTTGATATCAAGGCAGCATTTGACTGAGTGTGGCATCAAGGAGCCCGAGCAAAAGTGAAGTGAAAGGGAATCAGGGGGAAAGCTCTCCCCAAGTTGGAGTCATACCTAGCACAAGGGAAGATGGTTGTGGTTGTTGGAGGTCAGTCACCTTAGCTCCAGGAAATCACTGCAGGAGTTCCTCAGGATAGTGTCCTCGGTCCAACCATCTTCAGCTGCTTCATCAATGACCTTCCTTCCATCATAATGTCAGAAGTGGCGATGCTTGCTGATAACTGCACAATGTTCAGCACCATTCGCGACTCCTCAGGTACTGAAGCAGTCCATGTCCAAATGCAGCAAGACCTGGACAATATCCAAGCTTGAGCGGACAAGTGACAAGTAACATTCACGCCGCACAAGTGTCAGACAATGACCATCTCCAACAAGAGAAAATCCAACCATTGACTCTAGATGTTCAATGGCATTATCATCACTGAATCTCCCACTATCAATATCCTGGGGATTACCATTGACCAGAAACTGAACTGGACTAGCCATATAAATACTGTAGCTACAGGAGCAGGTCACAGGCTAGGAATAGTGCGTTGGGTAGTTAACTTTCTGATTCCCCAAAGCCTGTCCACCATCTACAAGACACAAGTCAGACATGTGATGTGAAACTCCCCTCTTGCCTGGATGAGTGCAGCTCCCACAACACTGAGGAAGCTGGACAACCCCACTTGATTGGCACCACATCCACAAACATTTACTCCCTCCACCACCGACACGCAGTGGCAGCAGTGTGTACCATCTATAAGATGCACTGCAGGAATTCACCAAGGCTCGTCAGACAGCACTTTCAAAACTCACAACCACTGCCACCTAGAAGGACAAAGGCAGCAGACACATGGGAACACCACCACCTGGAGGTTCCGCTCCAAGCAACACACTATCCTGATTTGAAAATATATCGCTGTTCCTTCACTGGCAATGGGTCAAAATCCTAGAACTCCCTTCCTAACAGCACTGTGGGTGTACCTACACCACATGGACTGCAGCTGTTCAAGAAGGCAGCTCACCACCACCTTCTCAAGGGGCAATTATGGGTGGGCAATAAACATTGGCCCAGCCAGCGAAGCCCACATCCCCATCAATGAAGTTTTGAAAAATTGAGAAGAAGAACATTGTATTAGACTGAAAGGGTTCTCCATGGCTCAAAATGAAATAAAATCATACCTAATGGGAATTAAATCCAGCAGATGCAACAATTAACTTTTGGAATGGACATTGACAGAATCAGAATTCAAACCATTAAATAAATGTGGTGCAGAATTGCCAAAAGGTCCTGGACTTCCTAGCAAGAGTCAGGAAAATGTAGAACTGTAAATTGATAGCTTTCTCTTGGAGATATTTCTATCCTTGGCTAAGATTTTATTTTAAGACAACTGAAGTTGATAACTGGCCATAACCCAAGGCATTGCCCACCACCCCACCCCCCCCACCGCTCCCCACCCCACCCCCACCACTCCCCCACCACCCACCACCACCCCCCCCCCCCCCCCCCCCCCCCCCCCCCACCCCCCCCGCCACCGCTCCCCCACCCCACACACAAAGAAACGCTGGAAACATGGAAATCCATAAATGGCTCATATCAGATGGCATGTGAGGAGTAATATTGGGATACCAGTGTAAGTGTATAGATGTAATCTGTTACATGTGAAGCAACTAACATGTGAGAAATCATGGTGGAAGAGAGAAGGGAGGAAACAGAATAAAGAAGTCAGGCCAGACTAGAATGAGCTTAGACCTGTGTCTGGGCTGCTCTGGGGTGCAAAGACTGTGTGTGACTCATAAACTATAGCCTGGTTGTTAAGTTTTACTACACTACTCAACAAATCCTCTTAAGTTGTTGCACTTAAACTAATGTCTAAGCTTTTGTCTTGTCAAGAAGCTGAATAAAGGTTCATTTACAAAACCTTAAAATGGACCCACATTCTAACAGTGTACAGTCTCACACTGTAACTGTGTTTGTGCAGAATTCCCTCACTCTGTGTACAGTCTCACACTGTAACTGTGTTTACAGTTTCCTCACTCTGTGTACAAATCTCACACTGTAACTGTGCTTGTGCAGAGTTTCCTCACTCTGTGTACAGTCTCACACTGTAACTGTGTTTGTGCAGGGATTCCTCACTCCGTGTACAGTCTCACACTGTAAATGTGTTTATGCAGGGATTCCTCACTCTGTGTACAGTCTCACACTGTAACTGTGTTTGTGCAGGGATTCCTCACTCTGTGTACAGTCTCACACTGTAACTGTGTTTAGAGTTCCCTCACTCTGTGTACAGTCTCACACTGTAACTGTGTTTGTGCAGAGATTCCGCATTCTGTGTACAGTCTCACACTGTAGCTGTGTTTAGAGTTCCCTCACTCTGTGTACAGTCTCACACTGTAGCTGTGTTTAGAATTCCCTCACTCCGTATATAGTTCCATAGTGTAACTGTGTTTGTGCAGAGATTCCTCACTCTGTATACAGTCTCACACTGTAACTGTGTTTAGAGTTCCCTCACTCTGTATATAGTTCCATAGTGCAACTGTGTTTGTGCAGAGTTCCCTCATTCTGTGTGCAGTCCCTCATTGTAACTGTTTCTGTAGAGTTCCCTCACTCTGTGTACAGTCCCTCATTGTAACTGTTTCTGTAGAGTTCCCTCACTCTGTGTACAGTCCCTCATTGTAACTGTTTCAGTAGAGTTCCCTCACTCTGTGTACAGTCCCACGCTGTAAATGTGTTTCTGTAGAGTTCCCTCACTCTGTGTACAGTCCCACACTGTAACTGTGTTTCTGTAGAGTTCCCTCACTCTGTGTACAGTCCCACGCTGTAAATGTGTTTCTGTAGAGTTCCCTCACTCTGTGTACAGTCCCACGCTGTAAATGTGTTTATGTAGTGTTCCCTCACTCTGTGTACAGTCCCTCACTGTAACTGTGTTTATGTAGTGTTCCCTCACTCTGTGTACAGTCTCACACTTTAACTGTGTTTCTGTAGAGTTCCCTCACTCTGTCTACAGTCCCACACTGTAACTGTCTTTATGCAGTGTTCCCTCACTCTGTCTACAGTCCCACACTGTAACTGTGTTTATGTTGTTCCAAGACACTCTTTTGAGAAGGTGTCCAACACGTTTAAGTTGAGATAATAAAATTCTCTCCTCAATAATCCAATTTCTTATCCATACCTTCCTCAGGACACGTTTAATGGAAGATTTTGAATGTTCGTGGCATCTTGGAGACTGTTCAGAGGTGAAAATGGCGTCTTGATGTTGGAGATGTTTTTATCATTAGTTTCAGTTCTGCCAGTCTGTCACCTTTTGCTCAATATGAACCTGCTTATTGGTGCAAATTACAATATCAGAATTGCATTTCCATAAGTAAAGCAGTGTGCTTGTTCTTTTTAGTAACAAAGTCCCTCTGGGAGGTCCCCCTGCTCAGATTAAACCTGACTCTGATCTCAGAGGAAGTGTAAGGAGAAGGAACTAGTCTTGATGATATCACTGAGTTTCGGACATCTGTCAACTATTAATGACAATTCGTCACTGTGCTTCTAGTAAATAAGGGAGGCTTCTTGAGAGATTTATGAAGCAAACAGTCAGGGTTAATTTGAACATTTATAACTCCCAATTTTGTTTTAATTTCTCTGCAAACCTTGCAAACTGAGCCACGTAAATTCCAAGGACATGTACAACACACATTACACTGAGTAAAGCTCCCTTTACACTGTCCACATCAAATATTCCCAGGACAGGTGCAGCTCGGGGTTAGATACAGAGTAAAGCTCCCTCTACACAGTCCCCATCAAACACTCCCAGGACAGGTAAAGCACGGGGTTAGATACAGAGTAAAGCTCCCTCTACACTGTCCCCATCAAACACTCCCAGGACAGGTACAGCACGGGGTTGGATACAGAGTAAATCTCCCTCTACACTGTCTCCATCAAACACTCCCAGGAAAGGTACAGCACGGGGTTGGATACAGAGTAAAGCTCCCTCTACACTATCCCCATCAAACATTCCCAGGACAGGTACAGCACGGGGTTAGATACAGAGTAAAGCTCCCTCTACACTGTCCCCATCAAACATTCCCAGGACAGGTACAGCACAGGGTTAGATACAGAGCAAAGCTCCCTCTACAGTCTACACTCTCCCCATCAAAGCTGGACATTGCTATCGGAGTAGTGTCCTTGACCCAACCATCTTCAGCTGCTTCATCAATGCCCTTCCCTCCATCATAAGGTCAGAAGTGGGGATATTCGCTGATGATTGCACAATGATCAGCACCATTCATGACACCTCAGATACTGAAGCAATCCGTGTCCATATGCAGCAAGACCGGACAACATACCGGCTAAGTGGCAAGTAACACTCGCACCACCCAAGTACCAGACAATGACTATCTCTAACATAAGGGAATCTAACAGTCTCCCCTTGACATACAGTGACATTGCCATCACTGAATCCCCCCACTAGCAACAGCCTGGAGGGTTACCATTTACCAGGAACTTGTCTGAATCAGCCATAGAAATGCTATGGATACTTGAGCAGGTCAGAAGCTGGGAAGCCTGCAGTGAATAACTCACCTCCTGACTCCCCAGAGCTGTCCACCATCTATAAGGTGATGGGGACAGATTAGAGGGAGCTTTACTCTGTTTCTAACCCCGTGCTGTACCTGCACTGGGAATGTTTTAAAACTGAAGGAGCTTGACCTCACCCAGGACAAAGCCATCCACTTGATTGGCACCACATGCACAAACATTCACTCCCTCCACCACCGACACACAGTGGCAGCAGTGTGTGTACCATCTACAAGATGCGCTGCAGGAACTTACCAAGGCTCGACAGCACCTTCCAAGCTTGCAACCTATACCACCTATAAGAACAAGGACATTAGATGCATGGGAACCCCACTCACAAGCCTGACTTGGAAATATGTCACCATCCCTTCACTGCTGCTGGGTCAAAATTCAGTAATCCATCCCTCACTGCACTGTGAATGTACCTACACCACATGGCCTGCAGCAGGTCAATAAGCCAGCTCACCACCACCTTCTCTAGGTCAATGCTGACCAAGCCAGTGATGTCCACATCCTGTAAAAATAATAAATAAAAACACTCCCAGGACAGGAGCAGCACAGGTTAAATACAGAGTAAAGCTCCCTCTACACTGTCCCCATCAAACACTCCCAGGGCAGGTACAGCACAGGGTTAGATACAGAGTAAAGATCCCTCTACACTGTCCCCATCAAGCACTCCCAGGACAGGTACAGCACGGGGTTGGATACAGAGTAAATCTCCCTCAACACTGTCCCCATCAAACAATCCCTGGACAGGACCAGGACGGGGTTAGATACAGAGTAAAGCTCCCTCTACACTGTCCCCATCAAACACTCCCAAGGCAGATACAGCACGGGGTTAGATACAGAGTAAAGCTCCCTCTACACTGCCCCCATCTAACACTCCCAGGACAGGTACAGCACGGGGTTATATACAGAGTAAAGCTGCCTCTACACTGTCCCCATCAAACTCTCCCAATGCAGGTACGACATGGGGTTAGATACAGACTAAAGTTCCCTCTACACTGTCCCCAACAAGAGTATTGTGTGCAATTCTGGAATCTGCTTTATAGGATGGATGTGATTGCACGAGAGAGAGTGCAGAGGAGATTTACCAGGATGTTGCCTGGGCTGGAGAGCTTTAGAAATGGAGGAGAGATTGGATAAACTGGGATTATTTTCCTTGAAACAGAGGAGATTGAGGGGGGACATGATTGAGGTGTGTAAAATTAAGAGGGGCATAGATAGGGTAGGCAGGGATGGAACATTTCCCCTTTGGTGGAGGGATCAATAACCAGGGGGCATAGATTTAAGGTAGGGGCCAGGAGGTTTAGAGTGGGGTGTGAGGAAGAATTTTTTTCACCCAGAGGGTGGTGGGAATCTGGAACTCACTGCCTGACAGGGTGGGTGAGGCAGATACCCTCATAACATTCAAGAAGTATTTGTGCACTTGTGATGCCATGACATACAAGGCTATGGGCCTAGTGCTGGAAAACGGGATTAGAACAGTTAGGTCCTTGTTTCACCAGCGCAGACTCTATGGGCTGAAGGGCCCTTTTCTGTGCTGTAGACCTCCATGACTCTATGACTCTATGAAACTCCCAGGACAGGTACAGCATGAAGTTAGACACAGAGTAAAGTTTCCTCCATACTGTCCCAGTAAAACATTCCAAGTGCAGGTGCAGCACGGAGTTAGATACGGAGTAAAGTTCCCTCTACACTGTCTCCATCAAACACTCCCAGGACAGGTACAGCACGGGGTTAGATACAAAGTGAAGCTCCCTCTACACTGTCCTCATCAAACACTCCCAGGACAGGTACAGCACGGGGTTAGATACAGAGTAAATCTCCCTCTACACTGTCCCCATCAAACACTCCTAGGACATGTAGAGCACAGGTTAAGATACAGTGTAAAGCTCCCTCTACACTGTACCCATCAAACACTCCCAGGACAGGTACAGCACGGGGTTAGATACAGAGTAAAGCTCCCTCTACACTGTCCCCATCAAACACTCCCTGGGCAGATACAGCACTGGATTATATACAGACTAAAGTGCCTCTACACTGTCCTCATCAAACACTACTAGAACAGGTACAGCACGGGGTTAGATACAGAGTTAATCTCCCTCTACACTGTCCTCATCAAACACTCCCAGAACAGGTACAGCACGGGGTTAGATACAGAGTAAAGCTCCCTCTACACTGTACCCATCAAACACTCCCAGGACAGGTGCAGCACGGAGTTAGATGAGAGTAAATCTCCCTCCACACTGTTCCCATCAAACACTCCCAGGGCAGATAAAAGCACAGGATTATATACAGACTAAAGCTCCCTCCATATTGTCCCATTGTAAGCTGCTAGGAACAATCCAGGTAAAATAAAGACTACTCAATACCCTTGATCTGGTAATTTACACACACACTTTTATAAGATGTTAGCGAAGTGATAGCAGAGGCACTATTACACATTCACTAAGAAAGGGAATAATGTCAGAGGAGAAGCAGATAGCTAATGTGATTCTTTTATTTAAGCATGGAGGTACAGCAAATCCAGAGACCTAAAGACCAATTCACCGAAAGTCAGTTGGAGGAAAGATAACGGAATCTTTACCCAAAAATGAAACAGAAAAATATCGAGCAACTGAAAATTTAAGAAAGTGTTGTCAGCATGGAGTGAAAAAGAGAAGGTTTTGCTTGACCAACCTTACTGACTTATTTGAAGAAGTACCAGAAAGAGTAGAGAAGGGTAATGCAACAGAGGTAACACATTTAGATTTCGAAAAGGCCTGCAATAAGTACCGCAGAGTACATTCATTGCCAAGGCCAAAACATGTGAATCAGGGGACAATAGCAGAATGGATAACAAGCTGGTTACAAAACAGAAAACAGAGAATAAAAGTAGTTCATCAGATTGGCAAATGGTGAGAAGTGGTGTTCCACAAGGAATGGTACTGGGACCACTGTTGTTCACCATTTACAGAAACAATATGGACTTGGGAATCAGAATCACAATTTCAACATTATCTGAGAGTTGTGCTGAATATAGAGGAGGACTATGACAGGATAGAGGAAGCCATTGATAAACTAACAAAATAGGCATGTAATTGGCAAATGATCTTCAATATAATCACCACACCTGAGGAAGGATGTGAGGGTTGTTGAGAGGGTGTGGAAGAGATTTACCAGGATGGTTCCAGGAATGAAGGATTTTAGCTTCATGGTTAAGTTGGAAAAGCTGGGGTTATTCTCCTTGGTGAAAAGGAGATTGAAGGGCGATCTGATAGAGGTGTACAAGATTGTGACAGGTTTAGATAAGATAGACAAAGAAAAACTGTCCCTATTCAATGATGGAACAAGGACTTGGGGATATAGATTTAAGGTTTTCAGCAAGAGATGCAGCGGGATGTCAGGAAGAACTTTGTATGTAGTGAGTGGTGATGACCTGGAGCTCGCTGCCCACAGGGCAGTGAAAGCGAACATGATGATTGATTTCAAATTAGATGGGCAACTGAGGGAAATAAACTTGCAGGGTTACAGGGTTAGAGAGGGAGGATGGGACTGACTGGTTTGTGCTACAGGGCATTGGCATGGACTGGATAGGTTGAATGGCCTCCTTCTGTCCTGTAATGACTCTGTGGCCACGTTGTTTAGGATGGTGGGGTCTCCCTTCCCACAATCCAAAGAGTCGATGGAGAACACATCCCTGCCAGTACTGCCTGCCCTGCAGCCATTTAAAGCACCAACAAGGATTCACTGGCTGAGGTGGGGCATCCCCCTGCAACCACTCAGGGAAAAAAGCCCCGTCTCATAGAGCTGCCAGTCAACCTCACTGGGTGGCAGTTCTCTAGTCCCTGCAACACCAGAAGCTACAGTGGACTCAACTGGGATTGCAAGAAACCCCCAGAGCCTAAGTCCTGGGGTTCCAGGACCAGGTAACACACTTTATTGAAGCTTTGTGTAATATTACTGGATTTTATAGCCGACATCAATAAGCGAGTGTTGCCTGAAAATTGTTTACTTGTGAGTTGACCAAACAGAAGGTTTTTGGAGGAGTGTTTTGTAAGACTAACCTTAATTGTGTAACTATATTCTTATGTGCTTCGGTTTTCTTTTATTTTTGTTAATAAAACTTTTACTTATAATTTTTAAAATCTCTAAAGTGTTACTGGACCTCAGAGAAGTCATTACAGGTGATTCTCTGGCTGTGACTGGATAGGTAAGATTGGAACCAGGCGAGGGCAGTCCCACTCTGCTGGACAATGGAGGAGAGACATTGGAGGAGGATGGTGTGGATAACTGTGTGAAAGGCTGCTGAACAGGATGAGGAGGGACAGGGCACCTTGGTCACAGTCACAAAGCATGTTGTTTACACCAATCACAAAGCTGACTGAAATAAATATTCCACAAGTAGAATTACTAATCCTATGGGACACGAGGGGAAATGTGGAAAGTTTGCTTCATGTGTGAGAGGCAACTGGTGGGTTTTGGATTTTAATTAATCTTTAGAGCAGAATTAAACAGAATCTCTCAATGAGCAGTAGCTGGTGATGAACATTGGAATACAAAGGGGTGGAAGTTATGCTCCAGTTGAATGCAGTTCTGGTTAGATCACTTGTAGAGAACTGTGTTCAGTTCTGGGCACCACCGCTCAGGAAGGATGTACTGGGCTTGGAGGGGGTAGAGCGTAGATTTACCAGAATGACAACCAGGCAGAAAGTGTTACATTCTGAGGGCAGCGTTCATTGACTTGGATTGTATTCCCTGAGAAACAGAATATAGAAGATTAAAGGGGGATCTAATCAAGGGGTTTAAGCTGATTAAAAGATTGATCGGGTATATAGAGAGATAAAATTTCCATGGTGGGGTTGGGAGTATACAGAATAAGGAGGCAGAACCTGAAAATTCAAGCCAGACTGTTCAGGAGTGATGTCAGGAAGAATTTCTTCACACGAAAGGTAGTGAACATCTGGAAGTCTCTAACCTGAAAAAATGTTGAGGCTGTTGGGGGGTCAATTGAAAAACTCAATACTGAGGTGAACAGAATTTTGTTAGGACACAGTTATTGAAGGGTCTAGAAACAAGGCGGGTAAATGGAGTCAACATACCGATTAGCCGTGGTCTAAATGAAAGGGAGAACAGGATGAAGGGGCTGAATGGTCCTCTCCCATTCCAATTTTCTTGTGTATTTGAACAGAATCTCTCAATGTGCAGCTGTTGAGTTATGAGAAACAGGTTTGATATTTTCATTCTTGATTTTCAGATGTGTGAAACTTGGCAACAACCTCAGGTCTATTTCCTTCTCCTTACACTTCCTGGAGGAGTTAGCAGCGCCGCTGAAACTGAACAGGGGGCCCCCCAGAGGGAGCGGTGTTACTAAAAAGAACAAGCACAGTGTTTTACATATGGAAATATGGTTCTGATTTAGTGACCAACACCAATAAACAATTCTTATATTTACCAAAAAGAGGCCAGAGAAACAGGACTGAAAGTTTGAAGGTAAAAGAGACTCAAAACCCAATCTCCCTGTGCGAGTGGAGAACAATCTATCCCTTGGACAGAAGCAGCATAAAACTGACTCTAAAGTAGAGATTCTTCACCTAAAAACTTCAAGAACTCGACCAAATCTTTAATCAAAGACATTAGTTTGGTTCATCATGAAAACAGCGTTTCCCTTAGATTCAAGGTGCTGATTAACTGGCCAACAACGCACGGAATTTATCTTGTGACCGAGAAACATTGAACTGCAATTGTCAGTCAACCCATGAATCTGCTTCATTCCACAGCCCATGTACATTCTACACTGTCCTGGGATTACCACACATTTAATCTCCCTCCACAGCCCATGTAAACTCTACACTGTCCTGGGATTAACACACATTTAATCTCCTTCCACAGCCCATGCAGAATCTACACTGTCCTGGGATTACCACACATTTAATCTCCTTCCACAGCCCATGTACAATCTACACTGTCCTGGGATTACCACCCATTTAATCTCCTTCCGCAGCCCATGTACAATCTACACTGTCCTGGGATTACCACACATTTAATCTCCTTTCACAGCCCATGTACAATCTACACTGTCCTGCGATTACCACACATTTAATCTCCTTCCACAGCCCATGTACAATCTACGCTGTCCTGGGATTACCACACATTTAATCTCCTTCCGCAGCCCATGTACAATCTACACTGTCCTGGGATTACCACACATGTAATCTCCTTCCATAGCCCATGTATAATCTACACTGTCCTGGGATTACCACACATTTAATCTCCTTCCACAGCCCATGTACAATCTACACTGTCCTGGGATTACCACACATTTAATCTCCTTCTGCAGCCTATGTACAATCTACACTGTCCTGGGATTACCACACATTTAATCTCCTGCCACAGCCCATGTACACTCTACACTGTCCTGGGATAACCACACATTTAATTTCCTTCCAAAGCCCATGTACAATCTACACCGTCCTGGGATTACCACCCATTTAATTTCCTTCCACAGCCCATGTACAATCTACACTGTCCTGGGATTAACACACATTTAATCTCCTTCCACAGCCCATGTACAATCTACACTGTCCTGGGATTAACATACATTTAATCTCCTTTCACAGCCCAAGTACAATCTACACTGTCCTGGGATTACCACACATTTAATCTCCTTTCACAGCCCATTTACAATCTACACTGTCCTGGGATTAACACACATTTAATCTTCCACAGCCCATGTACAATCTACACTGTCCTGGGATTACCACACATTTAATCTCCTTCCACAGCCCATGTACAATCTACACTGCCCTGGGATTAACACACATTTAATTTCCTTCCACAGTTCATGTACAATCTACACTGTCCTGGGATTACCACACATTTAATCTCCTTCCACAGCCCATGTATAAACTACACTGTGCAGGGATTACCATCTATTTAATCTCTTTCCACATCCTATATAATAGAAACATAGAAACTAGGAGCAGGATTTGGCCATTCGGCCCTTCGAGCCTGCTCTGCCATTCATTATGATCATGGCGGATCATCCAACTCAATAGCCTGCTCCCGCTTTCTCCCCATACCCTTTGATCCCTTTCGCCCCAAGAACTATATCTAACTCCTTCTTGAAAACATACAATGATTTGGTCTCAACCACTTTCTGTGGTAACGAATTCCACAGGCTCACCACTCTCTGGGGGAAAACATTTCTCCTCATCTCAATCCTGAATGGTCTACCCCATACCCACAGAATATGACCCTTGGTTCTGGACTCCCCCACCATCGGGAACATCCTTCCTGCATCTACCCTGTCTAGTCCTGTTAGAATTTTATAGGTTTCAATGAGATCCCCCCTCATTCTTCTGAACTCCACCGCATATAATCTTAACCGACTCAATCCCTCCTCATTTGTCAGTTCCGCCATCCCAGGAATCAGTCAGGTAAACCTTAGCTGCACTCCCTCTATAGCAAGTACATCTCTCCCCTGTCATGAACTCTACCCATTACATTAAGTCTCCTGAGAAAATATCCAGAGACAAACTGTCTGGGTGCCAAATGCAATTGAAGGAATCTCCTGAATAATCACCAATCCTCACATCTCCATCAAGAACGTGTCTGAATCCTCCTTCCTGACAGGATCCATTCTGAATATTAATTATCTCGATCAGAACCTGCCCCTAACGACACGAGCAATGATATTCACCCAGCTCCTTCCTTTCATTCTGTGCTCGCAAACAGCCTAATTATAACTGGATTGCAGATGGCTGGTAATTTCCAAAACCTGTGGATCAGTTGAAAGCAAGTTGTGTTTCTATATTTAAAATGATCATTAAAAAATAATTTAAAATCCCAGCTCTCAAAATCCCCCTCAGGATGTTTTGACAATGTGTTGTTGGGATGTGGGTGTCACTGGTAAGGCTGGTATTTCTAGCCCCATCCCCTAGTTACCCTGAGAAGGTGGTGATGGTGGTGGGTCTTCCTCTTGAATCTCGGTTTGATGAGACTGTGTGACTCACCAGGCCACCTCAGGGGACGATTCAGATTCAGTGTGGGACTGGACTCACATGTTGGGCAGGTTTCCAGCCTGAAAGGACATTTGTGATCTTTAGTTATGCTAGTTGTTTTTTAAACTGATTATTAAACTGATTTCAAAGTTTCAAGCTGTTGGGGTTGATGAATTTACTGGATGAGTTCAGCCTCGGGATTCCTAGTCCAGTAACACAACCCCTGCACCTCCATGTCCCACTGTCAGGGAGATTGTCCAATCTATCAGCCCTTGTGAAATATACTTGGGAAGTGATGGTTATTGAACTGTTCCACCGCACTCCTTTAACCCCATCAGTGACGGGTTAGTCAAGCTCAGGACAGGCTCAGTGAACCCTGGACCAGGCTTCACAACATGGCCTTGCTGAGTGAGGTTTGAAGGGGAAACAGTGAAGGAGACAACGGGATGGAAAACACAGGAGGGGGATATTCAAGGCTGGGAAACATTCTCAGCTCAGAAACAATTTGCTGCATGTGGAGCTGACCCAGTCAGTGAAACATTTAGAGTGCAGTTTCCATCAATCATTGCTGATGGGGTAAGTTTAGCTTTGGGTGTGGGTTGCTGCTTGTTGCTGATAAAGACTCAGTCTAAAATGGTATTTCTGCTGTTTTTATCGAGTGTAACAGCGAACCGGTTCTGTGAGCAACCCACTGAGCTGGGCTGGGTGGGTGTTGGGGCCAGCGATAGGGTACGGGCAGTGATCAGTAAAAATTAACTGATCACTACGGGTTCTGAACCTCTACACTAGTCTGCAAATCAGTAATAGCGACTGGACATTCAACTGTAGAACTGTAATGGGGAATGTTTCATATAATAATTAATCTAAATAGAGACACACATCTTATATATGTACAGATGTATAGGTAAAAATATATGCGGTTACATATATATATATAAATATACATAAAGAGTGTGAGATAGATAGATGTAGGTAGACAGAATGGTTCACGCAGTGCTGTTACTGCTGCAGATACAGTATTAATACTTTAGAGAGTGTTGCTGGTGTAGGTGTGATACACGAAAACCCGGTGCTGTTATTGCTGCAGATACAGTATTAATACTTTAGACAGTGTTACTGGTGTGGGTGTTATACACGGATACCCGGTGCTGTTATTGCTGCAGATACAGTATTAATACTTTAGACAGTGTTACTGGTGTGGGTGTTATACACGGATACGCGGTGCTGTTATTGCTGCAGATACAGTATTAATACTTTAGACAGTGTTACTGGTGTGGGTGTTATACACGGATACCCGGTGCTGTTATTGCTGCAGATACAGTATTAATACTTCAGAAAGTGTTACTGATGTGGATGTGATACACGGATACCCGGTGCTGTTATTGCTGCAGGTACAGTACTAATACTTTAGAGAGTGTTACTGGTGTAGGTGTGATACACGGAAACCTGGTGCTGTTACTGCTGCAGATACAGTACTAATACTTTAGAGAGTGTTGCTGGTGTGGGTGTGATACATGGTGCTGTTATTGCTGCAGGTACAGTACTAATACTTTAGACAGTGTTACTGGTGTGGGTGTGATACACGGTTACCCGGTGCTGTTACTGCTGCAGATACAGTACTAATACTTTAGACAGTGTTACTTGTGTGGGTGTGATACACGGATACCCGGTGCTGTTACTGCTGCAGATACAGTATTAATACTTTAGACAGTGTTATTGATGTGGGTGTGATACACAGATACCCGGTGCTGTTATTGCTGCAGATACAGTACTAATACTTTAGACAGTGTTACTGGTGTGGGTGTGATACACGGATACCTGGTGCTGTTATTGCTGCAGATACAGTAGTAATACTTTAGAGAGTGTTGCTGGTGTAGGTGTGATACATGGATACAAGGTGCTGATATTGCTGCAGATAACGTACTAATTCATTCTCTCATTGTGAACACCTCTATCACCCTTTGTAACAATATGGATCTGCCATAGATCCCTTCTCAGATTTAGTGTCAGCATTCCCATTAAGCAGTTTGCCCATCTCACATGGGATTATACAGGATACACAACACATAAATAGTCCATTTGGCCCAACCAGTCCATACCAGTATTTATATTCCACTGGAGCTCCTCACATTTTTCCTCATCTAAATCTACCAGGATGAGGCCATTTGGACCCTTGAACTTGCTCTGCCATTCAATATGATCAAGGCTGACCTTCAACCTTAGCCCCACCTTCCCACATTATCCCCATATTCCTTCATGCCCTGAATACACAAAAACCTATTGATCCATTTCTTGAATAGCCTCAATGACTGAGCATCAATGGCCCCCGAGGTAGAGGATTCCAAAGATCCACAACCCTTTGAGTGAAACGATTTCTCCACTTCTGTCATGAAAGTATAATAATTCTCATAATATTATTGTGATTTATTATAAAAGTAGGTTCATAATGGGGTTTGGATAGTTTTCCTGTGTGTATCTGTGTGTGTGGGATTTAATTGAATTGGACGCAGCTGGTCTGGAGGCTTTTGAGTCATCAAAAAGAAGCTAAGTTTGAAATGCTAAATACCGAAACAAGGCTGAAGTTTTAGAATGTGAGGTGTGAAGAAAATTTGCATTGATAGATAAATTCAAGTAGTTTGAATTTCAAAAAGACGGTAGAATGCTACACCTAGCCAGAAGAAGCTAAGCAAACAGTGTGTTTATTTTTCCCAAAGGTTACTGATAAAATGAGCTCTATGAAAAGATTTATATTACGAGAAAGGTAAAGTTCCAAAGACATATCAAAACAATGGAAATTGCATTAAACAAGGAGAAACATGTAGGAAGGAGATGAGGTTGTGTCAGGGAGAAGGCATTCGAAGAGCTAACAAGTATAAAAAGCCTCCAGCCTCTGTGCATCAAGTTGCTGTCAAAAGGAACCAAAGATGACAAAAGTCACTTTGAATTCGACTGTCCAGTATTGTGTGGCTTTGCCTGGGTCTGTTTAAATCTATTTGTTTTTACTGTTGCCTTAGCAGATTAAATAGGGGTTTCAGGAGTTCTTATAGAAGTGATTTGTACACCTATGTATGTGCTTGAAATCTTTTCATTTGTTAATAAGTGTAAAATTTAGTTTTCTAAAAACGTCTGTAGTCATGGTAGTCTTATTACTTCTGAATTCAGGGCACACATTTCAAAGTAAAATACAAATTGCAAAACAGTTGTGATTGTGTGATCACGTTTCCCTTGTGGGTTTGATCTGCCTGACACATATCATCTGCCGCGTCATAACAACTTCTCTGTCCTGAATGACCGATCCCTCAATCAGAACTGTGATCCTGTGTTCTAGGGGAAATATCATCCTCTCAACATTCACCCTACAAAGCCCTTTAAGAATTTTACATGCTGCAATGAGATCGCCATTCATTTTTATCGTCAATCTCTCTTTATAGGGCAATCCCCTTGTCACAGAATCACAGAATCACACAGTGCAGGAGAGGCCCTTCGGCCCATCAAGTCTGAACCAACACGTGATAAACACCTGACCTACCTACCAAATCCCATTTACCAGCACTTGGCCCATAGCCTTGAATGTTATGAAGTGCCAAGTGCTCATGCAGGTACTTTATAAAGGATGTGAGGCAACCCGCCTCCACCACCCTCCCAAGCAGCGCATTCCAGACCCTCACCACCCTCTGGGTAAAAAGGTTTTTCCTCACATCCCCCCTAAACCTCCTGCCCCTCACCTTGAACTTATGTCCCCTCATGACTGACCCTTCAACTAAGGGGAACAGCTGCTCCCTATCCACCCTGTCCATGCGCCTCATAATCTTGTACACCTCGATCAGGTCGCCCCTCAGTCTTCTCTGCTCCAATGAAAACAACCCCAGTCTATCCAAACTCTCTTCATAACTTAAATGCTTCATCTCAGGCAACATCCTGGTGAATCTCCTCTGCACCCTCTCCAGTGCAATCACATCCTTCATATAATGTGGTGACCAGAACTGCACACAGTAATCCAGCTGTTGCCTCACCATGGCTCCATACAACTCTAACATGATCTCCCTACTTTTGTAATCTATGCCTCGATTGATAAATGCAAGTGTCCCATACCCCATTTTCACCACCCCACTAACAAGCCCCTCCACCTTCAGAGATCTATGGACACACATGCCAAGGTCCCTTTGTTCCTCAGAATTTCTTGGTGTCATGCCATTCATTGACTATTTCCTTGTCAAATTACTCCTTCCAAAGTGTATCACCTCACACTTTTCAGGGTTAAATTCCATCTGCCACTTATCTGCCCATTTGACCATCCTGTCTAGATCTTCCTGTAGCCCAAGACATTCAACCTCACTGTTAACCACCTGGTCAATCGTTGTGTCATCCTCAAGCTTACTAATCCTACCCCCCACATAGTCATCTATGTCATTTATATAAATGACAAATAATAGGGGACCGAGTACAGATCCCTGTGGTACGCCACTGGACATTGGCTTCCAGTCACTAAAGCATCCTTCTGTCAGCATCCTCTTTCTCCTACAACTAAGGCAATTTTGAATCCACCTTATCAAATTACCCTGTATCCCATGTGCATGTGCCTTCTTTATAAGTCTCCCATGTGGGACCTTGTCAGAGGCTTTGCTGAAATCCATATAAACTACATCAACTGCACTACCCTCAACTACACACCTGGTCACCTCCTCAAAAAAATTCAATCAAATTTGTTAGGCGTGACCTCCCTCTGACAAAGCCATGCTGACTATCCCTGAACAAACCTTGCCTCTCCAGGTGGAAATAGATTCTCTCCTTCAGAATTTTCTCCAGTAGTTTCCCTGCCACTGATGTGAGACTCACTGGTCTGTAGTTCCCTGGCTTATCTTGACAACCCTTCTTAAATAGCGGAACAACATTAGCTGTTCTACAGTCCTCTGGCACCTCCCCCGTGGCCAGAGAAGAATTAAAAAATTGCCCCAGAAACAAGTCTAATGAAACTTTGCTGCATTCTCTTCAAGGTTAGTATATCCTTCCATGGGTAAGTTGTCTAGAACTACACACATTACGACAGAAGCTTTTAGAATATGATTTGGTGTTTTCTTCTAGTTTCCTCTCCTCTTCTATTTTCTCTTTCTTTATCAATTACTTGGTCATCAGTTCCTGAATATTAAAATCCACCCAATCCTCAGGCTTACTATTCTAACATTATAAGCCTCCTCCATGAATCTCATACTATCCTCAACTTCTCTTGTTGTAGGAATTCTTTCTCCATGGGTGTTTTTATTCTTTAATGGAATGTATATACGTTACAAATTTGAATTAATTCTTGAAATGTTTGCCATTGCTTATTCTTCATCATATTATTCAATTTATTTTCCCAATTTATCATTAAAATTATTTGGTCATTTCATCTCATTGCTGTGTGTGGGATCTTGCTGTGCACAATTTGTCTCCTGCCTTTCCTACACTGCAACAGTGACGACACTTCAAAAAGTACTTCATTGGTTGCAGTGTACTTTGGGATGTCTTGAGTTTGTGAAAGGAGCTCTGTAAATGCCGGTTACCATCAGAGGAGATGAACTTTGGTTCAATCAGTAAGTTCGAATCATAGAACCATAAAACCTTACAGCACAAGGAGGCCACTCAGCCCATTGTGCCTGTGCTGGCTCTGTGAAAGAGCAGTTGTGTTTAGTCCCACACTCCTGCTTTTTGTCTGTAACCCTCTAAGTTCTTCCTCTTCAGTTAGCTGTCAACTCCCTTTGAAAATTATTTATGGAAACAGCTTCCACCATCTTATCAGTCAGAGTTTTCCAGATCCCAACAACTCTCTGAGCGAAAACAATTCTCTTCACCTTCCTTCTCGATCTTTTGCCAATGATTTTAAGTCATGTCATTGACCCATTCACCAGATGGATGAGTTTGTCTATATCTATCCTATCAAAACTGCAGGATTGGAAGTCCCTCCAACTGGGAAATTTATGGAATAGAAAAATCCAAACCCATGGACATGTTTTGACCTCATGTTTTGAACTATAACATACAAAACCCAAGCTGCAGCCAACAGCACAGAGCTGGGCAGCAAGCGGCTAATTCGGACATTTCGTAAAAGACAGTGGCTCATCAAAAGGATTCAGACATTGACTGATTGCTATCTTGGGACAATAGTACCAGGGAAATTCCATTACCTGCCATTGGCTAATGCGATTAAGAGACGGATTACCCTATACAATGGTACAAGGAACATGCCATCCACATAATACAATTAAGGAATTGTAACACAACTAAGGCCGGCATCATAGACAACGATTCTGGAATCTGGCCATTGTATCTATGAGTGGTTCCTCTCGAGTAGAGGAATGGGACATTCTAACCTTCATCAACCTTGGTGCTGTTACTGTACTGCTTCAAAACAGCAGGAGAATTGTTTAAATAGTATGAGAGCTGATCATATTCATCTGGGCTATTTTTCCATGGAATGACTGGATTTTTTCAACCAGCATGAGCTGATCATATTCGTCAGGAGTTTGCATGAAATAAATTAAGAAGGTGTTAGTTACCAGATATTGGAGCAGCATGAACAACAGGGAAAAAAACCCAAAAAACTGCGGATGCTGGAAATCCAAAACAAAAACAGAATTACCTGGAAAAACTCAGCAGGTCTGGCAGCATCGGCGGAGAAGAAAAGAGTTGACATTTCAAGTCCTCATGACCCTTCGACAGAACAACAGGGAATATGTTTGTGTTGAATCATTATAAAAAGAAGAGCATAGCAGAGTTGGGGGCTGCAGGTGGAAGAAGGGTCAGGACTGGTCATCTTGACTCAGGACCAACAATCAACATTAGACAGTCCAGCCATGTTGGGTACAGTAAGTGTTTCAGCCAAATGGTAGTGATATTGGTCTGAGGATTTGTAAGGTTTTGGGATAAAGGTGGAATGTTTTGTCTGTATTTTGTCAGATTTTAACAAGTTGCAGTGACTTTGTTGTGGCTCAAGGGGGACAGCAGTCAACTCGCAGGATGGAGCAGCTGGGAATTGAAGGTGCTCATTTCAGCTAGTCACAGGAGGATTTGAACGGGGGTATTTGCTTCAATTTTGGGGAACTTTTGTAGAACATCGAATTAAAAACAGAAAATGCTGGAAAATCTCAGCACGTTTGACAGGATCTGTGGAGAGAGAAACAGAGTTAACGTTTCGAGTCCATATGACTCTTCTTTAGAGCTTTTATTTGCTTTCATTTCGTAGAAGGTCTGTTTATTTTTTATGAGCTTGTGGTCTGTCAGTCAAACCCCAGGGTGTTTTGTACTGGGGACAGGTTGTTTATTTTTCTGTAGGGGGGGTGGTTTCTATGTCATTTCAACGGATCTTTGAGGTATCTGTACTGGGGATATTAGTGGGCAAAATAAAGCAACAAGTTTATGGTTGAGTCAAACCCTGTGTCTGTCTACTTTTGTTCTTTATAAATTATAAAGTCCAAGAACCGTTTGTAAGCAATGGGGGAGGTCAGGGGACAGGTAGTCTTTTATAAAACTGCACACCATCTATTAGGTCACCTCTGAACATTCACTGTTCCAACAACAACAACAACTTGTATTTATACAGCACCTTTAACATTGTAAAACATTCCACGGTGCTTCACAGGAACATTATTAAACAAAATGTAACACCAAGCCACATAAAGAGATATTAGTGTAGATGACCAAATGCTTGTTCAAAGAGTTTTATGATTGGAAAAGTGTCTTAAAGGAAGGGAGAGAAGTGGAGAGTTTTAAGGAGGCAATTCTGGAGCTCCCAAAAAGAACAGTCCCAGCATTTCACACTTCTCCTCATAACTGAAGTCCTCATCCCTGGTAACATCCTGGTAAAAACATCCTCTGCACCCTTTCTAAGGTATTCACATCTTCCCTGAGGTCTGGTGCTCAGAATTGTGTTTCTAGCATCATTTGTCTTCCCAGATGACTGAGCGGCCTTCTGTTTCCAAAATCCTCTCTTGGTGTCTGTGTTCTGTTCCTGAAAACTCTGCATCCAAAGACCTGCCCCTCTGAGAGTGACCATTTAACACAATGTTTTTTTTTAATTCATTCATGCTATGTGGGCTTCTCTGGATTGTACAACATTTATTGCCCATCCCTAGTTGCCCTTGAGAAGGTGGTGGTGAGCTGTCTTCTTGAACGTCTGCAGTCCCGTGTGGTTTGGTACACCAGCAGTGCTGTTAGGAAGGGAGTTCCAGGATTTTGACCCAGCGACAATGAGGAATGGAGATATATTTCCATGCCAGGATGGTGAGTGACTTGGAGGGGAACTTCCAGGTGGTGTTGTTCCAATGCATCTGCTGTCCTTGTGCTTCTAGATGGTAGTGCTCATTGGGTTTGGAAAGTGAAGCCTAAAGAGCCTTGGTCAGTTGCTGCAGTGCATCTTGTAGATGCATCTTGACACTGCTGCTACTGTGTGTCGGTGGTGGAGGGAGTGAATGTTTGTGGATGGGGTACCATTCAAGCGGGGCTGTTTTGGCCTGGATGGTGTGCAGCTTCTTGAGTGTTGTTGGAGCTGCACTCATCCAGGTAAGTGGGAACTATTCCATCACACTCCTGGCTTGTGCCTTGTAGATGGTGGACAGGCTTTGGGGTGTCAGGAGATGAGTCATTCATTGCAGGATTCCCAGCCTCTGAGCTGCTTTTGGAGCCACAGTATTTATATGTCTCGTCCAGTTCAGTTTCCGGCCAACGGTAATTCCCAGGATGTTGATAGTAGGGGATGGTAATGCCATTGAATGTCAAGGGGCGATGGTTAGATTTTCTCTTGTTGGAGATGGTCATTGCCTGACATTTGCATGGTACGAATATTAGTTGCCACTTATCAGCACAAGCCTGAATGCTGTCCTAGTCTTGCTGCAGTTGGACATGGACTGCTTCAGTATCTGAGGATTTATGAATGGTGCTGAACATTGTCTAATCAAAAGTGAACATCCCCACTTCTGACCTTATGATGGAAGGAAGGTCAGTGATGAAGCAGCTGAAGATGGTTGGGCCAGGGCACTACCCAAAGATAATGCTGCAGTGATGTCCTGGAGCTAAGATGATTGACCTCCAACAACTACAACCATGTTCCTTTGTGCGAGGTATGACTCTAACCAGTGCAGAGTTTTCCCCCTGATTCCCATTGACTCCAGTTTTGCTAGGGCTCTTTGATGCCACACTCGGTCAAATGCTGCCTTGATGTCAAGGGCAGCCACCCTCACCTCACCGTTGGAGTTCAGCCCTTTTATTCATGTTTGAGCCAAGGCTGTAATGAGGCCAGGAACTGAGTGGCCCTGGCAGAACCCAAACTGGACATCAGTGAGCAGGTTATTGCTAAGCAAGTGCTGCTTGATTGCACTGATGATGACCCCTTCCATTACTTTACTGATAATCGAGAGTAGACTGATGGGGTGGTAATTGGCCGGGATGGGTTTGTCCTGCTTTTTCCGTACTGGACATACCTGAGCAATTTTCCACGTAGCCGGGTAGATGTCAGTGTTGTAGCTGTACTGGAACAGCTTGGCTAATGGCACAGCAAGTTCTGGAGCACAAACCTTCAGTACTATTGTCGGAATATTTTCAGGGACCATAGCCTTTGCATTATCCAAAGTGCCTTCAGCCGTTTCTTGATGTTAGAAAAGTAATCACATTGGCTGAAGACTGGCATCTGTGGTGCCTGGGACCTCAGGAGGAGGCCGAGAAGAATCACCCTCTCGGCACTTCTGGCTGAAGATGGTGAGAGGTGTCTTTCCCGATTCCCACACAAATGTAATGTTTATTGTCTTAACCCTGTAACAACTTGTGCTCAATTTATAACCCAACTTCCATTCAGTTACCTCTGTTTTTCATTCATTCTTGACATGTGGACACCACTGGCTATGCCAGCATTTATTGTAGCTTGGCTGATGATGAGAAGGGTCCTTCCCATCAAATCCTTCCCTGTATGAACAGAAGCTCATTGCCTCAGCACACTGCCTGTGAGATGACTGTGGTGGGGGTGAGGCCATCTCCCACTGCATTTACAAAGTAGGTCTGGAAAGAGATGCTGTGCTTTGTGTCAAGATTCACCCTGAGCAGATCTGTAACACAGGACTCGGTGTTCTACAGGCTGTTCCCAGGGACAGACAGTGGGATAAACATCAACTGCTGCAGGTGGGCCATCAACTCGGTGAAAGACACTCTTTGGTCTGTCTGAAACCTGCTGGTTTTCCAGTGCACAGATCTGTCCAGGACCGAGTGTTGCAGACTGGGACCTTCAGACTACCTGCTGAGGAAGGCATTAAATCTTGGGACATCTGCCACAAAGGCTCAGTGGGAAGGGCCACTGTCTAACGCACATCAGGCATAGTTTACCAAGGGGCTGGAACCCATGTAAACCCCCTCAGGCTGTACGAACCAGAGACAATGTTTGACATGAAATGTAAAGATGAATGTCGTGAGATAACTCATGTCCTGTATTGAAAGAAACTGGTCTGTCTTCTGGTGCTTTTGGTGACATCAAATTTAAACTGTTATTTAATGTACTTTTACCAATTTTATAAATAAAGTATATTTTTGTCTCATTATCTCTCTCTCAGGGAGATATCTGTACATTGACTGGTGTCCCTCAGTCCTCCTCTCTCAGGGAGTTTCACACTGACTGGTGTCCCTCAGTCCTCCTCTCTCAGGGAGTTTCACACTGACTGGTGTCCCTCAGTCCCCCTCTCTCAGGGAGTGTCACACTGACTGGTGTGCCTCAGTCCTCCTCTCTCAGGGAGTGTCACACTGACTGGTGTGCCTCAGTCCTCCTCTCTCAGGGAGTTTTACACTGACTGGTGTCCCTCAGTCCTCCTCTCTCAGGGAGTTTCACACTGACTAGTGTCCCTCAGTCCTCCTCTCTCAGGGAGTTTCACACTGACTGGTGTCCCTCAGTCCTCCTCTCTCAGGGAGTTTCACACTGACTGGTGTCCCTCAGTCCTCCTCTCTCAGGGAGTTTCACACTGACTGGTGTCCCTCAGTCCTCCTCTCTCAGGGAGTTTCACACTGACTGGTGTCCCTCAGTCCTCCTCTCTCAGGGAGTTTCACACTGGTGTCCCTCAGTCCCCCTCTCTCAGGGAGTTTCACACTGACTGGTGTCCCTCAGTCCTCCTCTCTCAGGGAGTTTCACACTGACTGCTGTCCCTCAGTCCTCCTCTCTCAGGGAGTTTCACACTGACTGGTGTCCCTCAGTCCTCCTCTCTCAGGGAGTTTCACACTGACTGGTGTCCCTCAGTCCCCCTCTCTCAGGGAGTTTCACACTGACTGGTGTCCCTCAGTCCTCCTCTCTCAGGGAGTTTCACACTGACTGGTGTCTCAGTTTATCTGTTGTACACAAACTGTTTACCTTTGAGATAAATGATCAGGACAAAGTGTGATTTATCTATTGTTGCTGCTGATCCTCTGCCTGTTGAATAAATAAATAACTTGTAGAGAATTGAAATCTGTGCTGGAGGCGGGGACAGGAAGCTGAGCTTCTGGTTTCAGTGGGTGGGGCTGCTGTTTAAACTGTGGGACCCTCACTCACTCCACTTCCCTATTTAAACAGCACTGACTCCAGCTCCAAACACAGGCGCCCTGAAGCAGCCGATTTCTGGAGTGTCTGAGTCTGTGTCTGAAAACACAGGGCGATGGGGTTTGCTCCTTATCTCTGTGTCCTTCTGCTCTGTCTGACAGGTGAGGGGTCCTGTGGCTTTATCCCCACACAGTGCGGCTGCTTATTCAGAGACTCTTTGACCCTCTCTTTGTGCAACGGGTTTATTAACTTCTTTTTCTCTTTTATTAACAGGTGTCTGGTCCGCTATCGTGCTGACCCAGCCCAAATCAGCTGTGAAAAAGCCGGGGGACTCTGTCACACTGTCCTGTACAGTGAGTGGGTACAATATCAACAGCTACTACATGAGCTGGGTGAAACAGGTCCCCGGAAAAGGGCTGGAATGGTTACTTGCTTACAGCCAAGGATATAGCACTTACTACGCACCTGGAGTTCAGGGTCGATTTACGTTTTCAACTGAATCTTCCACAACCTCCATTAAGATTCCTAATCTGAGAGCGGATGACACCGCCATCTATTATTGTGCGAGGGACACAGTGAGAGGAAGCAGGGCTGGACTGGGACAAAAACTCAGTGAGAGAATCTGCAGTCAGGGGAGTGAGTGAAAGGGGAGGAATGATCGCTCACCCTCAGTTATCAGCACAGCTTTATTCCCATCCTGATTGTGTTGGGATCTGCCTTCCCCCGGAAATGGGAATGGGACTATTCGCTGGGGATTCCTGGGCTGGAGATGTGATGGGAAACCTGGGAGCCGACAGAAACTCGGGCTCGGGACACGTTTAAAAAAATCTCTATAAACTGTAACACCGCATCCCAAACCATCGTCAGTGTGAATCCGAGAGCAGGACTGCTCACTTGTAGCAGTGTCAGTGTGGTTTAAATGTGAAGTGACTGGGCTCAGTGACAGTGAAAGGGGAGGAGGTTAATGTACGGGTGTGGATCACAGTGTCTATACTACGTGGCACAGTGAGAGAGATGGGGGATCCCTCCATTCAAAAACCTGTCACAGGAAAACTATTTAAACTGGACCCTTTGGGCGATAGCACCGACCTTTACCTCCTGACCCGTGGATATAAATCAGATCCCAATTAAATAATCTGGCTGTGTGAACAACTTTCTTTGAAGATGTTATTTGAAAGACAGAAACAAGAGTGAGTAACAGCTGTAGGGTGAAGAGGTCACTGTCAAGTCTGACATTTGTTCCCCATCCCTCGTTACCCTGAGAAGATGATGGTAACCGAGAGCCTCAATGACCCCTTCAGAGGGCAGGTAAGAGTCAACCACATTGAGTGTGAGACTGGAGTCACCTATAGACTAGACCGGATTTCCTTTCATTCAAGACAAGGGTGAACCAGTTGGTTTTTTTATGACAATCCAACAGCTTCATGGTCACTTTTACTGATCCCAGCATTTTCCCCAGATTTTTAAAGCGAAATTCCCAGATTACCACAGAGGGATTGAACTCAGGATTCTCTGGATAATTAAACCCAGGCCTTCAGATCACTGATCCAGTAACAGAACCACTGAAACATCACATCCCAAACCATCGTCAGTGTGAATCCGAGAGCAGGACTGCTCACTTGTAGCAGTGTCAGTGTGGTTTAAATGTGAAGTGACTGGGCTCAGTGACAGTGAAAGGGGAGGAGGTTAATGTACGGGTGTGGATCACAGTGTCTATACTGGAGTGACACAGTGAGAGAGACGGGGGATCCCTCCATTCAAAAACCTGTCACAGGAAAACTATTTAAACTGGACCCTTTGGGCGATATCACCGACCTTTACCTCCTGACCCGTGGATATAAATCAGATCCCGATTAAATAATCTGGCTGTGTGAACAACTTTCTTTGAAGATGATATTTGAAAGGTGAAAGAACAGTGAGTAACAGAGAGAGGATGAAGAACAATGAAAACTCCTTGTGGATTATCTCATCTTCCTGTAAAGTCCTGGAAAACCCTGAGTTTGCCACCTGGTGCATGGGGGACACACGAATACAGACTGAGGAGTTAATAAAACTACTGGCTGCTTGTTTGGGACAGTTTATTTCAGGTTGGATCTTATACCCATGGTTTATGATCTGGGGTGAAGCACTGTGATATGGAACCACAGCAGTAGAGAGCTTGACAGAAACTCCCTCACTACAAATGACCATGTGTATCAGAGTCTGTGTCCATGGATTCCACATTCGTGTTTCCCAGAGTGAAATATTTAAACACTGACTCGGGTTGTTGGAGGAAAATGTTGATTTCAGGGAACATAAAAGACAAAAAGGAGGCGATTCTGTTTGTTGGTAATGTGCAGGAGCTGGTGTCCGCGCACAAGAAAACTGCAAAAATGCTTCATTTATTCATACATTTGGAACAGGTTTAGGATGGAATTTCAGATTAAGATACAGGAAACGCTGTTCCAGGTTAAAACACAGTTTATGTTTACATTACCCTGAGATTATTACATATCGTGGACAAGTTCAGTTATTGTATTGGGTCAATGAGGAGATGGAGCACAGTGACTATCTTGATTACTGGGGGAGTGGAACCTTCCTGGAAGTGACTTCAGGTAAGAAACTTCTCAATTCCTTCCTTGCCTAATATTTACTTTCTTTAATTTTTGTTTTTAGTGAATTTGGTAATTCAAGTGCAATGTATAATTCATCTGAAATCAGTGAGATATTTAGAACAATTACATGATCCTGTCTGAGAGAGTTGGATTTCTGTAGAGTCAAGAATATACCCAGTATATGGAGCTGAAATCTGATAATTGGATTTATTCTCAAGAGTTAAGATTTAGCACTGCAGAATTGATTCTCGTAATATAATAAAGATTCCAGCATCTGCTTAACATATTCTGCTTGATCCAGATTATAGTTTTCAGGACACTTGTTATGTTGGGGTAGGTTTGGTGATTTTGGACTTTCGGCTATTTACAAGCAGGTTAAGATTTTGTTATAATCTGAGTTAAAACACATCATCCAATTGTGTTGTGATTTAATATTTGGTGTCACAGTTGTTTAAAATTTTATTTTTTACTGTTTGACCATTGCTGAAACAGTTTTTAGGTGTAAAAAGAATAAGTTCCGTATTTCACTTGATAAGTTAGTGATCACGGAGGGATAATGGTTTACACAGAGTGAGAAATACTTTTTGTGTTTGTTAAAAATGCTTCATCCCAACAAGCTTGCAGTATAAACCAGTTGTGAACTGTCCAGTCGGACAGGAAACAGACTGCATGTGGAATAAGATTGTATCTCATTGAGTTAAGATTTGATTTGTGCTTTAATAATAATTGTTTAACAATCGGTGATGTACGAGCTCTCAATAGAGAGTTTAAATCATCTGTCACCTCCAGAAAATCAGCTCTCACACTGAAGGATTGAGAACTGGAAGGGTTTCTGTGTGGCTCAAATTGTTCTTGGGCAATAACAGCAATGGATCTGTTAGTTGTTAATTTATTGATATCATATTTTTCCCATCACTGTTTCAGTGTTTCCAATTATTGGATTAAAACAATGAAATTTCATGGACATATATGAACTCAACAATTAAATATCACCCTGACTAGGAATCCAATGGGCAAGGAAAATATTTCTTGTCGCAATGTTAGTGGAGCAAGTGTTTAATATTCAGGGAGTTCTGATCGCTCCTTTTTGATGGAGACAGTTTCCCAAATTAAAGTTCGACTTGAGGGAAACAAGATCCTATTTCAGGGGCAGGTTTATGATCTATTCGAGGTAAAGGAGTTTCAGTGGTGGCTTTAAACCGGCCAGGGTGGGAGAGCCAAGGTTCTGTGAAGGGAATTGCATTTCTCTGAATATTTCTGGGAACGGTAAATTCTCCCAGGATCTACTTATACTAATTTTTCTGCATCTGATTGAAATTTGTGTGTTTCAATTGCATCGTTTACTCGATTAACATAAAAAGGGCAATGATGATTTCAATATGTCCCCCACAGAACTTTACCCAAACAACTGAATTCTAGAAAAAGCGCACAGTAGAATTTCATTCCACCTCGTATATCTACATGGATTCAGTGGAGTGGAAATTTGTCTCGGGTGGTGGTGTGAAACCGGTGGTATCAGACCGGCCGCCTGTTAAACCCAGTGCCTGATATTTAATTCCACTGACTGAAATGGAACTGAATAACAGGCTCTGTTATAAGGGGCGGGTGATCCAATAACCACCCATTTAGTGTCACAACCCGAGATGTACTTCTAGCCTGGATTGTTTGATTCTAACATCACTGAGCACAAACACTTAGTGAGGGGTTAATTTAACTGGAATAAAATACCTCGGTCTGTGCGATTCCAATTCACATTCTTCTTTACCAAAGATGTTGAAAACTGGACAGTTAAACATTTCTTGTGCCCAGATGATTTTAGACATGGCTTTTTTGCAGTGGTTATCTTTTTTCATTCATTTATGGGATGTGGGCTTCGCTGGTCAGGCTAGCATTTATTGCCCATCCCTAATTGCCCCTAGAGGTGGTGGTGGTAAGCTGGTTTCTTGAACCGCTGCAGTCCATGTGGTGTAGGTACACCCACAGCGCTGTTAGGGAGGGAGGTCCAGGATTTTGTCTCTGTGGTGTAGGTACACCCACAGTGCTGTTAGGGAGGGAGTTCCAGGATTTTGTCCCCTGTGGTGTAGGTACACCCACAGCGCTGTTAGGGAGGGAATTCCAGGATTTTGTCCCCTGTAGTGTAGGTACACCCACAGCGCTGTTAGGGAGGGAGTTCCAGGATTTTGTCCCCTGTGTGGTGTAGGGACATCCACGGCGCTGTTCGGGAGGGAGTTCTAGGATTTTGTCCGTGAGTTGTAGGTATACCTACCGCGCTGTTAGGGAGGGAGTTCCAGGATTTTGTCCCCTGTGGTGTAGGTACACCCACTGCGCTGTTAGGGAGGGAGTTCCAGGATTTTGTCTCCGTGGTGTAGGTATACCCACAGCGCTGTTAGGGAGGGAGTTCCAGGATTTTGTCCCCTGTAGTGTAGGTACACCCACAGTGCTGTTAGGGAGGGAGTTCCATAATTTTGTCCCTGTGGTGTAGGTACACCCACAGCGCTGTTAGGGAGGGAGTTCCAGGATTTTGACCCAGCGACAGTGAAGGAACAGCCGATATATTTCCAAGTCGGGAAGGTGAGGGGCTCGGAGAGAAACTTCCAGGAGGTGGGTGTTCCCCATGTGTCTGCTGCCCTTGTCCATCTAGATGGTAGTGGTCGTGGGTTTGGAAGGTGCTGTCTGAGGAGCCTTGGTGAGTTCCTGCAGTGCATCTTTTAGATGGTACGCACACTGCTGCCACTGTGCGTCAGTGGTCGAAGAAGTGAATGTTTGTGGGTGAGGTGCCAATCAAGTGGGGCTGCTTTGTCCTGGACGGTGTCGAGCTTCTCGAATGTTGTGGGAGCTGCACTCATTCAGGCAAGTGGAGAGTATCCCATCACACTCCTGAATTGTGCCTTGTAGATGGTGGACAGGTTGGGGAGTCTGGAGGTGAGTTACTCTCCACAGGATTCCCAGTATCTAACTTGCTCTTGTAGCCACAGTATGATCTAGCTCAGTTTCTGGTCAATGGTAATCCCCAAGATGTTGATAGTGGGGGATTCAGCGACAGCAATGCCATTGAATGTCAAGGGATGAGGGTAGATTCTCTCTTGTTGGAGATGGTCATTGCCTGGCACCTGTGTGGGGTGAATGTTACTTATTGATCAGCATCTTGTCCGAATGTACTCACTGGATTCCCCTTCCTTTCTTTTTCCCTCAGCAGAGAAGGGGGGAGAGAGAGAGAGAGAATAAAGAAAGAGGTTAAATGATAAAGGAGAAGAGAACATAAAACTAAACAGGAAAGAAACTGGAGGATGAAAGATAAGACAGAGGGAAGGAAAGAGGAAGAAAGGAAAGAGATTGCTCTCTCTCTCTCCCTGTGTCCGACAATTTCAATAGAACAGTCTTAACCCTTATCGATCGGGGAAAAGCTTGGGCAGGTCTGGAAAGCTGTTGAAAGGGTCAGGTCAGTGTGAGCAAGGAGGACTGCAGTAGGATGTTGGTGCTGCACTGTAATGTACTGTATGAGACCCATTCCAGTTTAATGTATTAGCTCCAGTGGATATTTAAAATATCTCAAGATTAATTGGTTAGCATTAAGGAAGTTTTCATTTATTTTCTTCAGGGGGAAAGAGATTTTAAAATTCTGAATGATATTTTGAGAAAGTAGTTTGAAGATTTAAGGGAGCAAATTAAAAGCAGGATTATTTCACACATTACTGACCAGTCAGCCTGATCGCAGTGGTGGGGACATTTTTCAACAGTTATCCAGGATAGAATTAAAGGAACTCAGCTGCCTGAAGAGACAGAAGGATCAGATTCCATTGTAACTTTCAAAAGGGAATTGGATAAATAGTAAAAGGAAAACATTTTCCAGCTCAATCAGAAAATATCAGGAGAGTGAGATTAGTTCTGCCAAAGAGATATCATAGGCATGATGGGCCGAATTGCTCATTATGTGTTGTCTTAGAGTCAGCGAGGTCTACAGCACAGAAAAAGGCCCTTCAGCCCATTGAGTCTGCGCCGGTCAAACAAGTACCTAACCATTCTAATCCCATTTTCCAGCACTAGGCCCATAGCCTTCTATGCCATGGCATTGCAAGTGCACATCCAAATACTTCTTAAATGTTATGAGGATTTCTGCCTCTACCACCCTTTCAGGCAATGAGTTCCAGATTCCCACTACCCTCTGGGTGAAAAAAGTCTTCCTCACATCCCCTCTAAACCTCCTGCCCCTTACTTTAAATCTATGCCCCCTGGTTAATGATCCCTCCACCAAGGGGAAATGTTCCTTCCTGTCTACCCCATCTAAGCCCCTCATCATTTTATATACCTCAATCACGTCCCCCCTCAATCTCCTCTGCTCCAGGGAAAATAACCCCAGTCTATCCAATCTCTCCTCATAACTAAAACTCTCCAGCCCAGGCAACATCCTGGTAAATGTCCTCTGCTCTCTCTCGAGTGCAATCACATCCTTCCTACAATACGGATTCTAGAACTGCACGCAATACTCTAGCTGTGGCCTAACCAGCGTTTTTTATAGTTGCAGCATAACATCCCTGTTCTTATATTCTCTGCCTTGGCTAATAAAGCAAAGTATCCCATATGCCTTCCTAACCACCTTATCTACCTGTCCCGCTACCTTAAGGGACCGTTGGACATGCACACCAAGGTCCCTCTGATCCTCGGTTCTTCCCAGGGTCCTACCATTCAATGGTACCGTTTAATAAGATCTAACATTGCAATTGGCTATCAATGTTGACATTTTCTATAAATACTGTACATTTCAGCTCCTTCTGTGCATAGTAAAAATATGCAGTTTACTACAAAATGCTGGCACTAACACTTAAAACATTGCTTGCTATATGAATATACTTCCCGTGCCTTGTTTGTCCTGCCCAAGTGCATCACCTCATACTTATCCGGATTAAAATCCATTTGCCACTAATCAGCCCATCTGACCAGCCCATCTATGTCCATCTGGAATCTAAAGTTATCCTCCTCACTATTTACCACCCCACCAATTTTCGTGTCATCTGCGAACTTACTGATCAACCCTCCTACATTCACGTCTAAATCGTTTATATACACCACAAACAGCAAGGGACCCAAGACCGATCCCTGTGGAACCCCACTGGACTCAGCCATCACCCTCTGCTTCCGGCCACTCAACCAATTCTGGATCCAATTTGCCAAATTGCCTTGGATCCCATGGGCTCTTACCTTCATTATCAGTCTCTCATGCAGGACCTTATCAAAAGCCTTGCTGAGGTCTAAGTAGGCAATGTCAAATGCATTGCCATCATCTACACATCTGGTCACCTCTTTGAAAAATTCAGACAAATTGGTCAGACATGACCTCCCCTTAACAAAACCATTCTCTCTGTCCTTGATTAATCCCTGTCTCTCCAAGTGTAGATTAATTCTGTCCCTCAGAATTGCTTCCAATAGTTTCCCCACCACTGAGGTTAGACTGACTGGCCTGTAGTTCCCTGGTTTATGCCTGCCTCCCATCTTGAATGACAGTATCACATTGGCCGTCCTCCAGTCCTCTGGTACCTCTCCTGTGGCTAGGGAGTATTGAAAATTATTGCCAGCGCCCCTGCTATCTCCTCCCTTGCCTCACTCAACAGCCTAGGATACATTTCATCTGGGCCTGGAGATTTATCTACTTTTAAGCCTGCCTGGCCACTTAGAACGATGCTAATTTCTTTAATCATATCTCAGTCCTTCTGCCTGTTTTCCATACCCATGTCATCCCTCTCACTTGTCAACATCAACACAAAGTATTCATTTAGAACCCTACCTATGTCTTCTGGCTCCACACACAAATTACCACTATGGGCCCTACTCTTTCCGAGTTATCATTTTACTCTTAATGTACTTGTAAAATAACTTTGGATTTTCCTTTATTTTAACCTGTCAACGTTTTCTCATGCCTCATTTTTGCTCTCCTAATTTCCTTTTTAAGTTTCCCCCTACACATTCTATACTCTAGGGCTTCTGTGTTTTGAGCCCTCGGTATCTGCCATAAGCCTCCCTTTTTCTCTTTCTCCAATCCTGTATATCCTTCAACATCCAGAGTTCCCTGGATTTGTTGGTCCCACCCTTTATCTTTACTGGAATATGTTGGCCCTGTGCTCTCCCTATTTCTTTCTTGAATAAGTTCCACTGCTCTGAAGCAGATTTGCCTAAAAGTAGCTGCTCCCAGTCCACTCTGGCCAAACCATACCTGATCTTATTAAAATCGGTCTTCCCCCAATTTAGAATTATGATTTCTGGCCCATCCTTGTCCTTTTCCATAAGAACCTTGAATCTAACGGAGTTATGATCGCTATCTCCACCACTGATACCTCTACCACTTGCCCGGTTACATTCCCTAAAATTAAGTCCAGGGCCGCCCCCTCTCTTGTAGAACCTTCTACGTACTGGCTTAAAAAGCTCTCCTGGATGCATTTTAAGAATTCCACTCCCTCTAAACCTATCACACTATGACTAACCCAGTTAACGTTGGGGAAGTCGAAATCCCTCACCATTACTCCTCTATTACTTTTACACTTCTCTGAAATTTGCCTACATATCTGCTCTCTCTCATATTTCTCTCTGACTGTTTGGGGGCCTATAGCACACTCCCAGCAATGTGATTGTCTCTTTTTTGTTTTTAGGTTCTACACATATGGCTTCATTAGAGGAGCCTTCTAAGATGTCATCCCTCCTTACTGCTGTAATTGATTCCTTGATCAATAATGCGATACCCATTCCTCTTTTACCTCCTTCCCTATCTCACCCGAAGACCCTACATCCTGGATTATTGAGCTGCCAATCCTGCCCCTCTCTCAACCATGATGTCTCTGTGACAGCAATGACATCATGCTTCCATGTGTCAATTTATGTCCTCAACTCATCTGCCTGATTCGTCAGACTCCTTGCATTAAAATAAATACCATCCAACCTTGCCAAACTCCATTGTGCCTTAACTGGCCTATAATTTGTATGCCTTCCTCACCCACTTGCTCTCTCTTCTAATTTTGGCTGTGCATCTTTCCCTGCTGAACCTCCTCACAGGATCCCATCCCCCTGCCAAGTTAGTATAAATCCTCCCCATCATCTATGACACTGAGATACTGAATAAAACTCCCTCTGAACTGCCATGCTCCCTAGGATTGTACAATTTTAGTAAATCTCCCTCTACACCATCATATCAAACACTCCCAAGACAAGAACAGCATGGGGTTCGATACAGAGTAAATCTCCCTCTACACTGTCCCCATCAAACACTCCCAGGACAGGTACAGCACGGGGTTAGATACAGAGTAAAGCTCCCTCTTCACTGTCCCCATCAAACACTCCCAGGACAGGTACAGCACGGGGTTAGATACAGAGTAAAGCTCCCTCTTCACTGTCTCCATCAAACACTCCCAGGACAGATACAGCACAGGGTTGTCTACAGAGTAAAGCTCCCTCTACACTGTCCCCAACAAACACTCCCAGGACAGGTACAGCACAGGGTTAGATACAGAGTAAAGCTCCCTCTACACTGTCCCCATCAAACACTCCCAGGACAGATACAGCACGGGGTTAGATACAGAGTAAAGCTCCCTCTACACCGTCCCCATCAAACACACCCAGGACAGGTACAGCTCGCGGTTAGATACAGAGTAAAGCTCCCTCTACACTGTCCCCATCAAACACACCCAGGACAGGTACAGCTCGCGGTTAGATACAGTGTAAAGTTCCCTCTACACTGTCCCCATCAAACACACCCAGGACAGGTACAGCTCGGGGTTAGATACAGAGTAAAGCTCCGTCTACACTGTCCCCAACAACCACTCCCAGGACAGGTACAGCACGGGGTTAGACACAGAGTAAAGCTCCCTCTACATCATCCCCATCAAACACACCCAGGACAGGTACAGCTCGCGGTTAGATACAGTGTAAAGCTCCCTCTCCACTGTCCCCATCAAACACTCCCAGGACAGGTATAGCACGGGGTTAGGTACAGAGCAAAGCTCCCTCTACACTGTCCCCATCAAACACACCCAGGAAAGGTACAGCTCGCGGTTAGATACAGAGTAAAGCTCCCTCTACACTGTCCCCATCAAACACACACAGGACAGGTACGGCTCGCAGTTAGATACAGTGTAAAGCTCCCTCTACACTGAGTAACAAGGGAGTCAAAGGTGAAAGAGGGTAGACAGGAAAGTAGATTGAGGCTGCAATCAGATCAGCCATTATCAAATGGCAGAGCAGGGCCAAAAGGGCCAAAAGGCCCACTCCTGCTCCTAGTTCATATATTTGTATGTGTTTCTTTACTAGGCTTATCTGTGTGAAACTATTTATATTTCAGTTGCCCAGTCTGCACCATCGGTCTACATCCCCAACCCTTCCTGTGGCATGGACAGGGACCAAGATGAGATCAGCTTCTTCTGCCTGGTCAAGGACTTTCATCCTAAGAGCATCACTCTGATATGGTCCAGTAACAATCGGGTCATTACCACTGGAATTCAGACATATGCGGCAGTCCAGGGGAATGATAAGAATTACATGATGAGCAGCGTGCTCAAAATCTCTGCATCAGATTGGAATGCCAATACAGTCTACCACTGTAAGGCGGGTTACAAGTCAAATGAAATGGTGGAGCGTCAGATCACGAAACCTAAAGGTTAGTACAAGATATTATTTGTCATTTAAAACTACTGGTGTTGGGGTGGGTGATGATGAAATTGGACAAGAAAACATCAGCCACCAATGTAAGAGCTTGCTGCACAATAGAACCTGATTGAATTCTTGGACCCATATATTTGATCCCTGCATGCCAGCAGTACTGTGGTAACAAAAGGAAGGACAATGAGGTCCCATCAGATTGTAAAATAGTGACTGTGATGCCTCTCTTCAAGAAAGGAAGGAGACAGAAAGCAGAAAACTGCAGGCCAGTTTGATTAAAATCTCTTGTAGGGAAACTGCTGGAATCTGATATTAAAGTAGTTATAGCGGGGCACTTAGAAAATCTCAATGCAATGAGGCAGAATCAACACGGCTTTGTGAAAGAGAAATCATGTTTAACTAATTTATTGGAGTTCTATAAGTAAGTAACAAGCAACATCCATAAAGGGGAACTTGTGGATGTGCTGTGCTTAGATTTCCAGAAGGCATCTGACAAGATGCCACATAAAAGATTATGATGCAAAATAAGAGCTCCTGGTGTAGGGGGAAATATATTAGCATGGATGGAGTATTGGTTAGCTAACAGGAAGCAGAGAATAGGGACAAATGGATCTTCTTTGTGTTGAACAGATGTGATGACTAGAGTGTCACAGGGATCAGTGCTGAGGCCTCAAATATTTACAATTTATATCAATGACTTGGATGAAGGGACCGAATGTATAGTTCCTAAATTTGTTGATGACACAGAGAAAGGTAGGAAAGTAAGTTGTGAAGAGGATATAAGGAGTCTGCAAAGGGACATAGGTTAAGTGAGTGGCAAAAATTTGGCAGATGGAGTATAACGTGGGAAAATGTGAACTTGTCTACTTTGGCAGGAAGAATAGAAAAGCAGCATATTATTTAAATGGAGAGAGACTGCACAACTCTGAAGAGCAGAGGGATCCGAGTGTCCTGGTACATGAATCAGGAGAAGTTAGAATATAGACACAGCAAGTGGTTCAGAAGGCAAATGGAATGTTGTTGCTTATTGCAATGCGAATGGAATAGAAAAGTAGGGGTGTTTTGCTACAGTTGTATGGGACATTGGTGGGACCACATCAAGGGTACAGTGTCCAGTTTTGGTCTTGCTTATTTAGGAAAGTGTTTAAATCATTAGAAGCAGTTCAAAGAAGGTTCACTCGATTGATACCTGGGATGGGGGCGTTATCTCATGAGGATAGGTTGGACAGGCTGGGCCTGTATCCATTGGAGTTTAGAAAATTGAGAGGTGATCTCATTGAAACATATCAGATCCTGAGGGGACTTGACAGGGCGGATGCTGAAAGGACATTTCCCCTTGTGGGAGAGACTTGATCTTGGGGGAACAGTTTAAAAATAAGGGGTCTCCCATTTAAGATGGAGATGAGAAGAAATCTTTTTCTCTCATGATGTCGTGAATCTTTGGAACTCTCTTACCCAGAGAGCGGTGGAAACAGGGACAATGAATATTTTTAAGGCAGATGAAGATAGATTCTTGACTAACAAGGGAGTCAAAGGTTACTGGGGGAATGTCAAGTCGAGATTAAATTTGTCCCCATTATTATGGAGAATTGTAAATTCTGCCTGAAATCCCCAAAGTCTCAGTTTTATGAAGTGCTACCCTATTTGTGCCAATCTCAGACCGGTTATCGGCACTGTGAGATTGTCAGGTACCAGTAAGAAAAATTTGAACTTGTGTAGTAAGAAACTCAGGAACTAAAATTTGAAAGGTTCAGCCCATTTGCCGGAATCTAGAACTGAAAGGATTAGCAAATATTTCAGGGGAGGGTCAGAGGGAACCCAGTCAAATTGATGATGAATGGGAGTTGGCATCGTGACAGTTACTCGAGATGCTGAGGGAATAGAGTACATCTTTCCTGTGGCAAAACAACAGTGTAATCTGAAACATTGCAATGTTTTACCTCTCCAGCGCCGATTGTCACCACCCTTGTTCCATCCGCGGAGTTTGTCTACAATCAAACTACCACTGTCCTGGGCTGTATGATATCCGGATTTGATCCCGACAGCATAAAGGTTTCCTGGAAGAAAGGCCAGGAGGACAAAACGGGTGTTGTTCTGCCTTCCCAACAGAACACAGACACTACATTCGAAAGAGTCACTTACCTGACTGTTCCTGTGGTGGAATGGAAGAAAGGGGTTGAGTACGCCTGTGAAGTGTCCCACACACCTTCAAGATTCAATAAGAGGATCAGCATGAGATACACGAGAAACGAAGGGGGTAAGTGGTGCCTGAGGGGGGAGAAATGAATATATCATCAGTAATGCAGACTGGTATTAAATTAAGATAAAAGCAAAATACCGCGGATGCTGGGAAACTAAAAAAAAAACAAAAACGTTGGAAAAACTCATCAGGTCTGACAGCATCTGTGGGGAGAGAAACAGAGTTAATGTTTCGAGTCTGTGTGGCCTTTCTTCAGAGTCATATTGGGCTCGAAATGTTAACTCAGTTTCTCTACCCACAGATGCTGTCAGACCTGCTGAGTTTTTTCCAGCATTTTCTGTTTTTGTCGTATTAACTTAACGTGCCAACGCCCACCCTCAATCTGTGAATTGCTGTCACTAATATCAACCCTGTTGGGAAAGGTGAATGTTCAGTATTTTGTGTTTTGTTATTGAAGCTACCCTTAAGGGGAGTAATTTTAACCTAACGTAGCAAGCAGTGAAACTGCTGGAATTGGGTCAGCTGCTTGTTTACAGCCTCATTCAATGTGACTCTCTGTGACTAGAAATGAAAATGGGACAGGCTGTGAAATGATCCATCTGATACATCCCATCTGATACCGACCTATCTATTACCATCCACGGTTGAAATCGCCTCCTAACTTTTCCTTTTCTACTCCCTCCCAAGTGCTGCATTAAGAAAGAAATCTTTCCAATTTTGCATTTGCAAGAATTGCATGGATCTGCTTCACTGTCTCCTGAACCTGTTCCAGAGATTGATCAATCTATTGCTGCATTAATTTTGAATTGAATCCCCCACCCTTCCCCCTTCAAGCAGAAGTCATTTCCCCTGATCTTCCTATTCTGGACAAGGTGAACCAGCTTTTCATTGTCCACCTGATCAGGTTCCTTTAGGATCCTGCAAAGACAGGATTGAGCAGAGTTTTGAGGCCGTGTGGAGTTCCCACTTGCCCAGCACAGAGTAGGGGAGGTGAAAATGTATAACGCTTAAATCTGCAACTCCTCCAGTTCCAGGTGGAAACGTATGTCGTCCAGTTCCATGTTCTCCCTGTTCTTGTTCTGACTGTATGCCGAAGTTTCTCTACCAGACTAACCTCAATGTGACCCTCAAAAATGGTGATCAGCTCCAATATGACTGCTACCAACAAAAATGTGAAATAAAGTGATGAGTTTGTGAATGGAATTGGCCATTGAATTTTATTACAAACCATCTGGCAGGTTCAAATCTATCCTAGGGTATCCGTCAGAATGAAAGTGTGAATACTGCAAGAAGTTACAGCCCGAGTTTGGGTTCCCCCAGACAAACCACTCCTGATCTAAATGGTCATTTTTTTTGTGACCTGCGCTGGGTCAGAGTGAATAGGGACCCGACCCCACCGATTGACCATTGTCTCTCAAGTCTGACTCAAGTTGGAAAGGATTAGAAGCCTGTTTGTCACCCAGAGAGGCCGGGAGGTTGGGAAGTGCTGGAGTGGGACTCATTGATCCAGTGAAATGGCTGGATTGGCCCCCTTCATTGATCCTGAGGCAAGTTGGTGATTCAGCACACAAGGATTTAACTGGTGCCCTGAATGGCCTGGTCTGTTTTAGATGAAATTCTGGGTTGCAGAAATAGAAACAGTTCCCATCACTCTCCCAATCTGGATACTCATCTCAGTCAATGTCAGGAGCTCAATGTTCACAGGAATTCCAGTCGGGGAAGTGTTTTTTCAAAATTCCGCACAAAGGGTAAATGGAATTAAACACCTCTTGCCCAATAATGTTATTATTTTACAGTGATAAGGGGATTGTTCCCAACCCTATGAGGTTTTATGATGGGAGATCAACGTGAAAAACACCTAGACTTAATCATTAATATATTGAGCAATCCCAATCTGGAAGGAAATTGATCAACGTTTTGTTTGAAAGGCAAGAGAGAGAGAAACAGAATAAATAACCTAATAAAAGACACAGTCCTATTAGACAGACACTGAACATCAGCTAAAACTGCAGCCGGAAGACTTAATATGTGGTGTTCATGACAGGTTTTGATATGGACACAGATGGAGTAATCCAGTCACTCTGTAAGTGTTAACATTAAATCGAGACAGAACAAATAGTGAGGATCAAAGCAGTTGTGGTTCACGCAGTGAATGTGTGTGTGCATGTGTGTGTCTGTGTGTATATGCGTGTGTGTCTGTGTTAACAATATACAGAACACGCAGTGAGCTGCGGGATATCTGAAGAGATTGTGATCAGTGGGAGTTGAGCACCAAGGAGAAAATGTGAAGAATTCAATCAATCATTCCCTTCCCAGGCCAGTAAACTCCGGAATGAAATGAGGGGAAGTCCTTGTTATGCAGAAATGATCCCCAACCTGCAGGAAGAGGGGACTTCTGTTACTCCCCTGATTCATGGGAGTTGCTCTGCCAATGCAAACTAACCTTCTTTGACAGGGAATGATCACCAATGATAACTTGAATTGATATAGAGACTTTAATGTAGTAAAACATCCCAAGGTGCTTCACAGGACCAAAGCCAAAGCAAAACTGATGCTGAGCCTCCAGGAGGAGATCTTGTGGCCAAAATCTTGGCAAAATAGAGAGGTTTTAAGCAGCATCTCAAATGAGGAGAGAGGTGGCAGGTGGCTGAGGTTTAGGCAGTGAATTCCAGGCATTAGGGCCTAGACGGTTGAAGACACAGCCACCAATGCAGGGGGAAAGGAAGATAAAGATGTACAAGAGTTGTGCAGAGTTTCTGGGCGGCTGTAGGGCTGGAGAAGGTTACAGAGATAGGGAGAGGTGAAGCCGTGAACATTAGGATAAGAATTTTAAAACTGATGTGATCCAGGCCAGCTCCAATTAGAGGAAGAAAAGTAAAGAAAGGCTCACATTTACATGTCATCTTTCGTGACCACAGGACATGCCAAAATGAAGTACTTTTGAAGTGCAGCCACTGATGTAAAGTTGGAAACACAGCAGCCAATTTACACACAGCAAGTCCCCACAAAGAGTAATGTGACAATAACCAGGGATCCTGTTTTTGTGATGTTGAGTGAGGGATATATACTGATCAGGGTATTGGAACAAGCTTCCCTGATGTCCTTCTTTTACGCCTACCTAAGGCAGCATGTGGCGCCTCATTTTCAATTCTCATCCAAAAGGCAGTGCTCCGACAGTGCAGCACTCCCTCAGTATTGCACTGGGGCATCAACTTTGAGTTTTGTGGGACATGAATCCACAACGTTCTGATTTGGAGGTGAGCGTGCTACCAACTGAGCCGCAGCTAAAAGAAATGGGCCCTTCGTTCATTCAGTGTGCTCAATGTCAAAAATCATTCCACAGCCCCGCGCAGTGAAAAAGCATTTACTGAATTGTTCCTTTTGCTAAGCAGTTTGTATCTCTGTTTCACTCCATTTCACAAACCAGAGATTGCATTGTTAGTAACATTGTCGCATCAAAAAGCCACTCACCCCACAACTCAACTGCAGTCCTCACTGTGGATCTCTTGGTCATGGTAAGGGCAGACAGATTCAAAAGGGATCCAGTGGGTTCTTGGTTGTCCTACGATGTTTTCTCAGTCAAAACCTGCAAACTGAGAATTGCAAGACATTTTTTAAACAACCCTGGGATTTTCTAATGTTCAACTTGTTAAAATATTTAGGTGCAGTGTCGCATGATCGATTAGCAGCTCCAGGTGAAACACATTAAACTGGGTTCCGATTGAAGGCCACAAGTGGCTGATACTAAATAATGCCCGTTCTTCTGATTTGTATAATTTCCCCTTCCCAGAAATATCTGTCTTTATCCAAAGTCCACTTATGGAAGAGGTTTGGATCAACAAGACAGCTACCCTGGTGTGTAAAGTGGTCTGTTCCAATCCGAGCCAGGTCCGCATCACCTGGAACATGAACGGGCAGGAGCGAAGTAAAGGGGTTTCAACCCAGCGACAGAGAGAGGAAGGAACACAATACATCATCACCAGCCGACTCCGAACCACTGCAGAGGAATGGGACAGCGGGGTGGAGTTCGTGTGCTCTGCTCAAAGTGGTTCCTCATCCTCACCCATTTCAAAACGGGCAAAGAGTGTAAAAGGTGGGTGAGAGATAGAAATTACATAACTAACTTTGTTCACTTTCAGGGAAGGAATTTAACAGCTTCTTTGTTTTGCCTGTTTATTCCAGTCGAGCCAAAAAGTCCCAAGGTCAGGCTGCTGCCTCCACCAGCCCAAGAGGTCAAGAATCAGAGCACAGCCACACTCGAGTGTGTGATCACTGGATTCTACCCGGAGCTCTTACACGTCTCCTGGCAGAAAGATGGTGCTCCAATCTCCTCCAACACCCACGCTGGACTCACCGCTCTGGAACAGGCAGGGACTTTCAATGTCAGGCACTACCTGACTGTGAGTGCAGAGGAGTGGAGGACAGGATCAGCCTTCAGCTGTACAGTGTCTCATCCACTTTCCAACTTCGTCATCAGCAAGGAGGTGAAGAATGTCCCAGGTAAGGTCCTGGGCCTGATTCCAATATTGACATCATGGTCTTCTCATATAAATTCTCTTGGGGCCAGGCAAATTCAAACTCACAACGTAGGTGTGGTGATGTAGTTATTACCTAGGTGGACGAGTAATCTAGAGGCCAAGTAAAGAAAGAACGATTGTTCATCCTGCCCCCTTCAAACAGAGGCCATTCCCACTGATTTTACTGTTCTGGACAAGGTAACAACAGCTTGTCAGTGTCTACATGATCTAGTTCTTTTAGGATCTTTAGAAGACAGGACAGAGCAGAGGCCAGGGGCTGCATGGAGCTCCCACTTCCCCAGTAGAGGGGAGGGGAGGTGAAAATGCATAACACTTAAATCCGCAGCTCTTCCAGTTCTAGGTGGAAACACAAATCTTCCTGTTCCGGGTGGAAATGCTGCTTGCTCTTGTCTGACTGATTCTTGTTCTGGCTGGATGCTGAGGTTCCTATATCAGATTAACTGTAACATGACCTTCTCTGATGCTGATCCATGCCAGTATAAATGTTGTCAACAAATGTGTGAAATTCGATGATGGGCTGGTTGTGAATTGAATCGCGTTGATCCAGTAAAAGAAGGCTGTCCCATTTCAATGATTCTGGTCCTGAGGCAAACCGCTGAGACCGGCTGCAGGGTTCCATCTGGCTCCTGTACAATCCGGTAGGTTCTGGATGGAAATCCATGGCAGCAGAAGTGATAAACTCTTCCGTTCACCCATCTCAAGTTAATGAAAGATAGGGTCTTGTCAGACACTGGCCAGGATTTTCTGGCTCCACTGCAGTGGGTCCCTCTGCAGCAGATGTGGCGAGCCACCCAAATGGCCATTGGAAAATCCCACCACCCTGTGTACAGGACATCATCTGAAACTGCAGCCGGAGGAGTTGGTTCTCGAAGCTCATGAAAGGATTTGATCCTGATGCAGTAATTGTCATCCTTCCCATCATACCCAAGTGTCTACTGTTCATTATATAGAGGGAGAAGTGTTGTGATTCGCACAGTGAATGTGTGTTTGTGCGCGTGAATAGTGTTCAGAACACGCAGTGAGCTGCGGGATATCTGAAGTGACAATGGTCTTTTGGGAAACTGCTGGCAATGGGGAAAACGTATGAAGTACTCGGTAAAACATTTGCTTTTTATCTAGTCTCTTGGACATGAAACTGGAGATGGGATGTAAACGTTTTGCATAAATTATCCCCGAGCTCCAGCAAAGGAGCTGTCACTACATCTGATTTGTGGCTTGCTCTGCCACTGCACACTAATCATCTATCTTCACAGAGACTTATCTACAATAACCTGCTTTTATATATCACCTTTAGTGTGGACAGAGGTCTAAAGTTCTGCATTGGAGAGTAATCGGACAGAAATTGATAAAGAACCAAAGGAGGAGGCGGGGGCAGAGGTCGTTTTTATGGAGCGTCTTAAAGGAGGAGAGAGGGTTGGCCATGTAATTGTGATTCAGGGATAGACTTACACAGAGCAGGGTCTAGATGGCTGATGGACAGCTGCTACTGTTAGGGCGAAGGGAGTGTGGGGTGTACAAGAGGTTAATGTTGGTGGAAAGCAGCATTTTCAGACGGTTATTGGGCTGGCAAATGTGACAGAGATATGGAGAGGCAAGGCCAGCGAGATGTCAACACTAGGATAAGGATTTTGAAATGGAGGCAATCCAAGGCTGTCTCCAAAAAGGGCAACTCATTGATTCAATCTGTTCAATGTCACAAATCAACCATACAACAGCGGGGAGGTGGAGGGGCTGTAAGTAAATAAGCCTTTATTCAATTGTTTCCATTGCTAAGCGATCTGCATCTGCCTCACTCCATTTAACAAACTGGGCTTTGCAATTGATTCACAGTGTCACATCTAAATGTTGCTCAGTCCTAGAATGCAATTTGCACTCCTCACTGTGGGCCTATTGGTCACAGGCACAGCAAACAAATTCAAAATGGATACGGCAGGTTCTTAGTGCTCTGATTATGTTTTCTCAATCATAACATGCGAGTCAAGAATTGCTAGACATTGCTAAAGCGACCCTTGGATTTTCTAAAGGCTCAGTTTGCTGCAAACTTAAATGCTGTGTATTTCACCCAGTATCAACTCAAGAGATTAAAACAGGTGGCAGTTTAAAGTCACTTCTGTGTTGACCTATCATCCACCAACATCAGTAGGGAGACACCACCCTAAAATTCTGAAGCCTGCCAACACCAAATAACGTCAATCCTTCTAAAGTTTTCACTTTCTGCTTCCCAGAAATGTCAGTTTTTATCCAAAATCCTTCTGTTGAAGAGGTTTGGATCAACAAGACTGCTACCCTGGTGTGTAAAGTAGTCTGTTCAGATCCGAGCCAAGTCCGCATCACCTGGAACATGAACGGGCAGGAGCGAAGTAAAGGGGTTTCAACCCAGCGACAGAGAGAGGAAGGAACCCAATACATCGTCACCAGCCGACTCCGAACCACTGCAGAGGAATGGGACAGCGGGGTGGAGTTCGTGTGCTCTGCTCAAAGTGGTTCCTCATCCTCACCCATTTCAAAACGGGCAAAGAGTGTAAAAGGTGGGTGAGAGATCAGAAATTACATAACTAACTTTGTTCACTTTCAGGGAAGGAATTTAACAGCTTCTTTGTTTTGCCTGTCTATTCCAGTCGAGCCAAAAAGTCCCAAGGTCAGGCTGCTGCCTCCCCCAGCCCAAGAGGTCAAGAACCAGAGCACAGCCACACTCGAGTGTGTGATCACTGGATTCTACCCGGAGCTCTTACACGTCTCCTGGCAGAAAGATGGTGTTCCGATCTCCTCCAACACCCATGCTGGACTCACCGCTCTGGAACAGGCAGGGACCTTCAATGTCAGGCACTACCTGACTGTGAGTGCAGAGGAGTGGAGGACAGGATCAGCCTTCAGCTGTACAGTGTCTCATCCACTTTCCAACTTCGTCATCAGCAAGGAGGTGAAAAATGTCCCAGGTAAGGTCCTGGGCCTGATTCCAATATTGACATCATGGTCTTCTCATATAAATTCTCTTGGGGCCAGGCAAATTCAAACCTCACAACGTCGGTGTGGTGATGTAGTTATTACCTAGGTGGACGAGTAATCTAGAGGCCAAGTAAAGAAAGAACGATTGTTCATCCTGCCCCCTTCAAACAGAGGCCATACCCACTGATTTTACTGTTCTGGACAAGGTAAAAACAGCTTGTCAGTGTCTACATGATCTAGTTCTTTTAGGATCTTTAGAAGACAGGACAGAGCAGAGGCCAGGGGCTGCATGGAGCTCCCACTTCCCCAGTAGAGGGGAGGGGAGGTGAAAATGCATAACACTTAAATCTGCAACTCTTCCAGTTCCAGGTGGAAACGCATGTCGTCCAGTTCCAAGTTCTCCTTGTTCTTGTTCTGACTGTATGCCGAAGTTTCTCTACCAGACTAACCTCAATGTGACCCTCAAAAATGGTGATCAGCTCCAATATGACTGCTACCAACAAAAATGTGAAATAAAGTGATGAGTTTGTGAATGGAATTGGTCGCTGAATTTTATTACAAACCATCTGGCAGGTTCAAATGTATCCCAGGGTATCCGTCAGAATGAAAGTGTGAATACTGCGAGAAGTTACAGCCCTAGGTTGGGTTCCCCCAGACAACCCACTCCTTATCTGAATGGTCATTTCTTTGTGACCTGCGCTGGGTCAGAGTGAATAGGGACCCGACCCCACCGACTGACCATTGTCTCTCAAGTCTGACTCTCAAGTTGGAAAGGATTAGAAGCCTGTTTGTCACCCAGAGAGGCCAGGAGGTTGGGAGGTGCTGGAGTAGGACTCATTGATCCAGTGAAATAGCCGGATTGGCCCCCTTCAATGATCCTGAGGCAAGTTGGTGATTCAGCACACAAGGATTTAACTGGTGTCCTGAATGGCCTGGTCTGTTTTAAATGAAATTCTGGGTTGCAGAAATAGAAACAGTTCCCATCACTCTCCCAATCTGGATACTCATCTCAGTCAATGTCAGGAGCTCAATGTTCACAGGAATCCAAGGCAGGGAAGTGTTTTTTCAAAATTCCGCACAAAGGGTAAATGGAATTAAACACCTCTTGCCCAATAATGTTATTATTTTACAGTGATAAGGGGATTGTTCCCAACCCTATGAGGTTTTATGATGGGAGATCAACGTGAAAAACACCTAGACTTAATCATTAATATATTGAGCAATCCCAATCTGGAAGGAAATTGATCAAGGTTTTGTTTAAAAGGCAAGAGAGAGAGAAACAGAATAAATAACCTAATAAAAGACACAGTCCTATTAGACAGACACTGAACATCAGCTGAAACTGCAGCCGGAAGAGTCAATATGTGGTGTTCATGACAGGTTTTGATATGGACACAGATGGAGTAATCCAGTCACTCTGTAAGTGTTAACATTACATCGTGAGAGAACAATTAGTGTGGATCAAAGCAGTTGTGATTCACGCAGTGAATGTGTGTGTGCATGTGTGTGTCTGTGTGTATATGCGTGTGTGTCTGTGTTAACAGTATACAGAACACGCAGTGAGCTGCGGGATATCTGAAAAGGTTGCGATCCATGGGAGTTGAGCACCAAGGAGAAAGTGTGAAGAATTCAATCAATCATTCCCTTCCCAGGCCAGTAAACTCCGGAATGAAATGAGGGGAAGTCCGTGTTATGCAGAAATGATCACCAACCTGCAGGAAGAGGGGACTTCTGTTACTCCCCTGATTCATGGGAGTTGCTCTGCCAATGAAAACTAACCTTCTTTGACAGGGAATGATCACCAATGATAACTTGAATCGATATAGAGACTTTAATGTAGTAAAACATCCCAAGGTGCTTCACAGGACCAAAGCCAAAGCAAAACTGATGCTGAGCCTCCAGGAGGAGATCTTGTGGCCAAAATCTTGGCAAAATAGAGAGGTTTTATGCAGCACCTCAAATGAGGAGAGAGGTGGCAGGTGGCTGAGGTTTAGGCAGTGAATTCCAGGCATTAGGGCCTAGACGGCTGAAGACACAGCCACCAATGCAGGGGGAAAGGAAGATAAGGATGTACAAGTGTCTAGAGTTGTGCAGAGTTTCTGGGCGGCTGTAGGGCTGGAGAAGGTTACAGGGATAGGGAGAGGTGAAGCCGTGAACATTAGGATAAGAATTTTAAAACTGATGTGATCCAGGCCAGCTCCAATTAGAGGAAGAAAAGTAAAGAAAGGCTCACATTTACATGTCATCTTTCGTGACCACAGGACATGCCAAAATGAAGTACTTTTGAAGTGCAGCCACTGTTCTAAAGTTGGAAACACAGCAGCCAATTTACACACAGCAAGTTCCCACAAAGAGTAATGTGACAATAACCAGGGATCCTGTTTTTGTGATGTTGAGTGAGGGATATATACTGATCAGGGTATTGGAACGAGCTTCCCTGATGTCCTTCTTTTACACCTACCTAAGCCGGCATTTGGCGCCTCATTTTCAATTCTCATCCAAAAGGCAGTGCTCTGACAGTGCAGCACTCCCTCAGTATTGCACTGGGGCATCAGCTTTGAGTTTTGTGGGACATGAATCCACAACGTTCTGATTTGGAGGTGAGCGTGCTATCAACTGAGCCGCAGCTAAAAGAAATGGGCCCTTCGTTCATTCAGTGTGCTCAATGTCAAAAATCATTCCACAGCCCCACGCAGTGAAAAAGCATTTACTGAATTGTTCCTTTTGCTAAGCAGTTTGTATCTCTGTTTCACTCCATTTCACAAACCAGAGATTGCATTGTTAGTAACATTGTCGCATCTAAAAGCCACTCACCCCACAACTCAACTGCAGTCCTCACTGTGGATCTCTTGGTCACGGTAAGGGCAGACAGATTCAAAAGGGATCCAGTGGGTTCTTGGTTGTCCTACGATGTTTTCTCAGTCAAAACTTGCAAACTGAGAATTGCAAGACATTTTTTAAACAACCCTGGGATTTTCTAATGTTCAACTTGTTGAAAAATTTAAGTGCAGTGTCGCATGATCGATTAGCAGCTCCAGGTGAAACACATTAAACTGGATTCCTATTGAAGGCCACAAGTGGCTGATACTAATTAATGCCCGTTCTTCTGATTTGTATAATTTCCCCTTCCCAGAAATATCTGTCTTTATCCAAAGTCCACTTATGGAAGAGGTTTGGATCAACAAGACAGCTACCCTGGTGTGTACAGTGGTCTGTTCCAATCCGAGCCAGGTCCGCATCACCTGGAACATGAACGGGCAGGAGCGAAGTAAAGGGGTTTCAACCCAGCGACAGAGAGAGGAAGGGACCCAATACATCGTCACCAGCCGACTCCGAACCACTGCAGAGGAATGGGACAGCGGGGTGGAGTTCGTGTGCTCTGCTCAAAGTCGTTCCTCATCCTCACCCATTTCAAAATGGGTAAAGAGTGTAAAAGGTGGGTGAGAGATCAGAAATTACATAACTAACTTTGTTCACTTTCAGGGAAGGAATTTAACAACTTCTTGGTTTTGTCTGTCTATTCCAGTCGAGCCAAAAAGTCCCAAGGTCAGATTGCTGTTTCAACCAACTGAAGAGATCAAGGGTAAGAGCACAGCCACACTCGAGTGTGTGATCACTGGATTCTACCCAGACCTCATAAATGTCACCTGGGAGAAAGATGGTGCTCTGATCTCCTCCAAGGCCCACACTGGACACACTGCTCTGGAACAGGCCGGGACATTCTGCGTCAGGCACTACCTGACTGTGAGTGCAGAGGAGTGGAGGAAAGGCTTAAACTTCACCTGTGCAGTGTCTCATCCACCCTCCAACTTCAACACCAGTGAGACGGTGAAGAACTTCCAAGGTATGTGGTTATGTAGTGACTATGTGAGTGGATTAATATTCTAGAGGTCTGGACAAAGAAAGAGACAATAGCATTAATGTTGTAGCTTTCACATCCTCAGGATGTGCCTCACAGCCAAAAGAGTACTTTTGTTGAGGTGTCGTAACTGTTTCAATGCAAAGAAAGCGTCAACTAATTTGCATAAGGCAAGGCCCGATAAACTGCATTATGATGAAGACCAGGTAATCTGTTAAATTTTGGCCCCTCTCCCCTTTTTTTCCAAATTGGCGACAATGTGATCTCTTTGGCTGGCCTGAGAAGGGGCCGTGGCTTAATGTCTCTTACTGAGAGACGGCATACCCAACAGTGCCGCATTCCCTCAGTATCGGCATGGGGTTTGTCATTCTTGATTTTGTGCTCAAGTATCCGTAGTGGGTCGTGAACGCACAACCATCGCAGGTAGAGGAGCTTGCCCTACCAACGTGCCAAGGTTGACATATACAATCACTAATGCAGACAACTGAGTTCAAATCTAAGACAGCTTGAGAATTTGAATTCAGTTGCAGAAAGTAAAAATTGGTAATAAAAAGTTAGAATCAGTAAAGTGACCTTGAAGGCGTTAGATTGTCATTAAAAACCCAACAGGTTTGTTCATCTTCCTTGAGGGAAGGATACCTGCTGTCCTTACCCTGTCTGCCCCAGATGTGGCTACAGGCACAGACCAATGTGGCTGATGCAGAGCTGCCCTCTGAAAGAGTCGAACAAGCCACTATTGTACATGTGGCGATGTGCATGAAATGCCAGCCTTGCAAGCCATGTCCACATCCCGTGAGGGAATCACGAAATAACAATGATAATTTTTCTCCCAGATGAATGTTTGGACACTGGGATCTCAGTCACCTTAAGGAAGCCTCCTTTTGAAGAGATCTGGAGGAACAGGACAGCGACTATACTTTGCGAGGTACTTCACAGTGATTTAGAGGGAGTCAGGGTAACCTGGCAGGCGGATGGAATCAAGAGAGAAGATGGAGTGAAGACTCAGGGTCCCAAGAGGAATGGAGACAAAGACATGATCTTCAGCAGACTGATGGTCCCTGCTGCAGAGTGGGAGAGTGGGGTAGAGTATTTGTGTTTGGTGGAGGACAAGAGTTTGCCAACGCCTGAGAAGAGGTCAATCAGGAAAGCCCAAGGTACGTGTGGATGAAGCTGTGCGTCTGGTCTGAGCAAATGAAGTGATTTATGACCATCAAGTGGTAAACTATCTAGTATGGGGTGTCACACTGTGTTAATGGCCCAGAGATGTGCGAACCCTGCTAAGAAATGGATCAGATAAAACCTCAAATCTCCACAATGGCCTCACTCCAAACCACACAAGTCCTTGTGGGATGGATTCACAGTGAGGGGAGATAGACGGAGAGGAATTAGCAGTTATCACAACATTAAGAAGTGCCTGAAACAAGCCAGCTATTGGAGCGGTGAGAGAGGTCCGTCTGAGGTGTAGGTTGAAGATGAGCAAGTCCATTAAGAGGAAAGGGAGATGGAGCAGACACCACAGGACAAGATTAATTCCTGAAGCCTACCTCTTTACAACAGTAAGCAGGGGCTGGGAAGTGGATCTCTGGTATTTCTAAGAGAATCATGGAGCACAGGAGGCCATTTGGTCCATCATGCCTGTGCCAGCTCGTTGCAAGAGCTATTCAATTAATCTGACACCCAATCTGCTCTTTCCCAATAGGCTTAAAATTTTCTCCTTTCCAAGCATATGTCCAATTCCCTTGTGAAAGTTGCTATTTAACTGCTTCCACAACCCTCCTTCAGACAGCGCATTTCAAATAATCATAACTCGCAGAGCAAAAAAAAATTCTCATCTTCCCACTGGTTCATTTGCCAGCTCCTCTTTAATATCTGCCCTCTGTTTACTGACTCTCCTGCCAGTGAAATCCCTCATGATTGTAAGGGTTTTGATTATTTCGATCATTTTAAGGTCAGCACATCCCTATTAACCATCCGAACACTCTTCCTGCAGATTCCCAATGGTTCATTGCCTCCCCAAGTTTAAAATCAGCAAGATTGATGATCCTGCCCCTTGCACCCTACCCCAACAATGGCCAGAAAGAGGTCATTGCCTTTACTTTCTGATAGAGGAGGGGTCCCTGGGGACGCAGAAGTTGCCCAGATTTGTGTTAAGAGCAGAACGTGCCGAGTGTATGCAGGATGAGAGGGGGCTCAGTCTAACCTACATTGTCTCTGTTTCCAGTTGACATTAAGACTCACCCTCAAGTCTACCTCCTTCCCCCTTCGCAAGATGAGATGGAGACAGACCACACCGCGACCCTGGTTTGCCTGGTCACCGGATTCTCCCCTGCAGAGATCTACCTGGCCTGGATGGCCAACGACACCCTTCTGAAGTCAGGATTTGTGAACCAGCCGGTGACCGAGGATGGCAGAAGTGGCTGGAACTCGGGCAGTCAGTTGACAGTCTCCGCAGACGAGTGGAACAGCGGCACCACTTACTCCTGTGTGGTGGGACACGAGTCAGTCACAACAAGTCTGTTCAGGAGCATCAATAAATCTCACAGCAAACCCACCCTGGTCAATGTGTCACTTGTTCTAACTGAAGGCTTCAAATCCTGTTCATAGCATCTAATGATTCAATCACCCATTTACATAATCCCTGTAAATGGATGGTTAAGACAACCAGAGGATTGTCATGGTTGCTATGAAATCTCGCTTTTTGTCGCAGATCACTAGAAAATGTGAACAAAATCTGACCTTGTTCAATAACTGAGAAAGAAATTATTTAAATTTAACCATCTGATCCTACAACAAACATCGTTCTCTCCAAACATCTGAAGTCCTGAGTTGGTTTTCAAGCGTTTTTTGTGCTGCATTTGACCAAGTGTGAAACCTGTGTGAGACCCCAAGAAGGGTTCATTGTATGTGGCAAGATGTCAATGTACTGATCCATTTTCAATAAACATAATGTGAAAAGGTTTCAGTTTTGAGTGTTCATTATTGTTGTGTTTCGGGAGACAGTGAATGAGTATCTTCGGACATGATGTACGGTGAGTGTAACATGCTTGTGAGGAACAGGGGTCCTTGGACCTATGGTTTCCAATGCTCCCACCATTGGGCTTACCTCGCCTCCTGTCTGGGTTTATTGTGGACTAATTGATAAGAGACTGGTTGCTATGATTAGTGCACAACTCCATTATCCTTGTTTCATCCGAACATCAGGATGGCTTTGGTCTATCTTGGTTTACCAGTTCCAATTTGCGCACAGTAATTCCCACCATACAAACTGTGATAATGACCAGATCATCTGGTTTTAGGTGTTTTGGTTGAGGGATAAATGTTGGCTGGCTCAGAACATTGCAGAGTACTCCCCTGCTCTTCTTCCAATTGTGCTGTGGGACCATTTACAAGTTTACATCAACCTCAATGCCATTGTTTAATGCCTTATTTGAAAGGCGGCACCTTCTACAGTGCAGCACTTTCTCAGTCCTGCATTGGAATGTCAGCCTGAATTATGCACTCAAGTATCTGGAGTGGAACTTGAACCCACAATTTTCTGATCCGGGGTGAGATTGCGATGCACAAAACCACATCACGGTAATCCATGAATCGCAGACTTTCAGATCCCATTTGGTGTCTCACTCGCTCACATCACCACTCACAAGAATTTGTGCCATTGAGCAGTTGTTGTACCTGGTGACTACACAAGTTCATTTAATGCTGCCTCAGGAACTGTTAGGTTGATTAAAATGTTATAGAAGCAGAGATTCAAAAAGAAGTAAATATTTGAAGTTACTAAGAATCTCACCCTGGCGATGGGGATAATCTCAGGGCGCTTCACAATCAATGGTTTGTTTGCGGATTAGAGTGTTTTTGGAGCCAAGGAGTCAGAAACTTGTGTTTGAGCTGGTAGGTTGGATAATACGATAGAGAAATGGGGTGACTGAAGGACTGAGATTTTGGAAACAGTTTTAGCATCATCTGTTGTTTGTGCACATTTGAGGGAAACAGCAAGTGTTACAGAAAGAGAAACTGAGAATGACAGTGAAGCAGAAACAAGGGGACAGAATCTCTGAGGGATAGAGGAAAGGCATTGAGAGAGGGAGAAAGACAAAGACAAAGTGGGAGACAGGACCGGGGTGCGACAGGTCAAGAGAGAAAGACTTTTCAATTATTCACAGCTCCCAGTGATCCTCCGTTGTGATCTCCTCCCTCGCTATTATCTTCAAACTGAGACATTGTGGACCTTGATGAAATGCCCAGTGTCATCTTTATCAGCTCCAATTTCTCTTTGTTTCAGTTGACCTTCCAAATGTGATAGGAGAGGAAGGAAAGGAAGAAGTGGAAGGTTTGGAAGGAGACGACAACGCACTGACAGTTGCTGCCTTCGCCATTCTGTTTATTCTAAGTTTCCTCTACAGCACCTTTGTTACTGTTGTCAAGGTAACCAGACTTTAACTATCAAACGAACAACAACGTACCCATACTGTAAAGTCACGATTTATCTTCAATTTATCGCCACATCTTATTATCTGACTCTGAGATTCCAGCTACCAGACTGGGTGCAGACGGACAGCACAGTGGGGAACCTTTCACAGCCACTGGCACCTTGAAGATTTTCTCTTTACCTGATCTGAGGGTCTTGATTCACCCCAGAAGAAGGTCAGATTCCATGTCCTTTAGGCCCCATGTCCCAGAATACGGACAGACCACCTCTCCATAAGGCCCCATGTCCCAGAATAAGAACATAAGAAATAGGAACAGGAGTAGACCATTTGGCCCATCGAACCTGCTGCGCCATTCAATAAGATCATGGCTGATCTTCTTGTGTTTCGATTTCCACATTCTGATCTAACCCCAATAACCTTTGATGCCCTTGCCTAACAAGAATCTATCTACTTCTGCCTTAAAAATATTCAATGACCCCGCCTCCACCACCAACTGAGGCAGAGAATTCCAAAGTTGCACACCCATCCAAGAAAAAATTTCTCCTCATCTCTGCCCGAAAAGGTGGACCCCTAATGTTAAAACAGTGCCCCCCTGTTCAGATCTCACCCACAAGAGGAAACATCCTTTCCACATGCACCTTGTCAAGGCTGTTCAGGATCTTGTATACTTCAATCAAATCACCCCTCACTCTTCTAAACTCCAGTGGAAACAAGCCCAGTCTGTCCAACCTTTCCCCGTAGGACAGCCCACTCACTCCCCATGTCCCAGAATGAGGTCAGACAGCCTGTCCTTTAGGGTCCATCTCCCAGCATATGGTCAGACTCCTTCTCCTTTAGGTCCCATGTCCCAGAATATGGTCAGACCACCTCTTCTTTAGATATGATGTCCCAGAATAGAGTCGGACAACCTCTCCTTAAGGCCCCATGTCCCAGAATAGAGTCGGACATCCTCTCCTTAAGGCCGCATGTCACAGAATAGGAACAGACCAGCTCTCCTTCAGCATCCACCTCTAAGAATAAGATTGGACCACTTGTCCTTTAGGCCCCCATCTCCAAAAACATGGACAGTTTGTTCTGTTGGATTACACTACATTTAACCTTGGGAAACACAAGACAATGACTGCAACCCAGAACAACTGAATCCTCAATAATCATGGCCCCGAGCACAAGGAAGAACTCACTCTGCAGGTGTCATTTCCCAGAATAAGGACAGATACCCGGACAGAATTGTCCAGCTCCGCTATGGTGGAACCCGCCGCGGAAGTTGAAGTGGCCCAGCCAAAGCTCCACAGACCTTCGGCGGGACTAGACAATCCCGGGGCAGTTGGGGCCAGGAAATCCCACCCCCTGTCCTTCAGGGCCCATCTCGCAGAATAAGGACAGACCCCTTTTGCTTTTGGGTCCCAGAATAAGTTCAAATCACCTGTCCTTTAGGGTCCATTTCCTAATAGGCAGACAGACCACCTGGCTTTTTGGGTTATACCACCTGATAGATCGACTATGGCACACACAAGTATCTTACTCTGCTGTTTATATTACAGGTTCAGCAGTGACCAGCAGATACATGCGGCTCACATTCAGACTTATCCAAGATGTGAATTGTCCAGAGATATCCCTGTGATGTTGGGAGTGAAGCTTTCCATCGCACACTGGAAAATACTCAGCTACTGCACTGCAACAGCTCATTCTGGGAGATAAAACTTCAAATAGACTGGGAAAGATTGGGAAGGGGAATTGGGATGGGAGGGACGCATTAGGAAGGTGAGAGGGGTGTGGAAATGGGGAGCAGGGGAGATGGGAATGGGAGAGTCAGGGAGGGGGCATCAGGAGAGAGTGTGGATATGGGAAGGAGGGATGGGCTGATTCACTGGGTCTTGAGCAAAATATTCTCAAAACAAATGTTCAGATTACTGCCTGCCGCTTTTTCAAAAGTGTTTCGTATGTGGCAAAATGTCAATGTACTGATCCATTTTCAATAAACATAATGTGAAAAGGTTTCAGTTTTGAGTGTTCATTGTTGTTGTGTTTCGGGAGACAGTAAATGAGTATCTTCGAACATGATGTACGGTGAGTGTAACATGCTTGTGAGGAACAGGGGTCCTTGGACCTATGGTTTCCAATGCTCCAACCATTGAGCTTACCTCGCCTCCTGTCTGGGTTTATTGTGGACTAATTGATAAGAGACTGGTTGCTATGATTAGTGCACAACTCCATTATCCTTGTATCATCCGAACATCAGGATGGCTTTGGTCTTTCTTGGTTTACCAGTTCCAATTTGCGCACAGTAATTCCCACCATACGAACTGTGATAATGACCAGATCATCTGGTTTTAGGTGTTTTGGTTGAGGGATAAATGTTGGCTGGCTCAGAACATTGCAGAGTACTCCCCTGCTCTTCTTCCAATTGTGCTGTGGGACCATTTACAAGTTCACATCAACCTGAGGGCCATCGTTTAATGCCTCATTTGAAAGGCGGCACCTCCTGCACAGCAGCACTTTCTCAGTCCTGCATCACAGTGTCGGCCTGAATTATGCACTCAAGTATCTGGAGTGGAACTTGAACCCACAATTTTCTGATCCAGGGGTGAGATTGCGATGCACAAAACCACATCACAGTAATCCATGAATCGCAGACTTTCAGATCCCATTTGGTGTCTCACTCGCTCACATCACCACTCACAAGAATTTGTGCCATTGATCAGTTGTTGTACGTGGTGACTACACAAGTTCATTTAATGCTGCCTCAGGAACTATTAGATTGATTAAAATGTTATAGAAGCAGAGCATCAAAAAGAAATAAATATTTGAAGTCATTAAAAATCTCACCCTGGCGATGGGGATAATCTCAGGGCACTTCACAATCAATGGTTTGTTTGCGGATTAGAGTGTTTTTGGAGCCAAGGAGTCGGAAACTTGTGTTTGAGCTGGTAGATTGGATAATACGATAGAGAAATGGGGAAACAACTGGGGTGACCGAAGAACAGGTTTTGGAAACAGTTTTAGCATCATCTGTTGTTTGTTTGTGCACATTTGAGAGAAACAGTAAGTGTTACAGACAGAGATACTGAGAGTGACAGTGAAGCAGAAACAAGGAGACAGAATCTCTGAGGGATAGAGGAAAGGCAGTGAGAGAGGGAGAAAGACAAAGACAAAAGTGGGAGACAGGACCGGGGAGCAACAGGTCACGAGAGAAACCTTTTCAATTATTCACAGCTCCCAGTGCTCCTCCGCTGTGATCTCCTCCCTCGCTATTATCTTCAAACTGAGACATTGTGGACCTTGATGAAATGCCCAGTGTCATCTTTATCAGCTCCAATTTCTCTTTGTTTCAGTTGACCTTCCAAATGTGATAGGAGAGGAAGGAAAGGAAGAAGTGGAAGGTTTGGAAAGAGACGACAACGCACTGACAGTTGCTGCCTTCGCCATTCTGTTTATTCTAAGTTTCCTCTACAGCACCTTTGTTACTGTTGTCAAGGTAACCAGACTTTAACTATCAAACGAACAACAATTTATTGCTACATCTTATTATCTGACTCTGAGATTCCAGATATCAGACTGGGTGCAGACGGTCAGCGCAGTGGGGAACCTTTCACAGCCACTGGCACCTTGAAGATTTTCTCTTTACCTGATCTGAGGGTCTTGATTCACCCCAGAAGGTCAGATTCCCTGTCCTTTCGGCCCATGTCCCTGAACAGGGTCAGACAACCTGTCCTTAAGGCCCCATGCCCCAGAATAGGGTCAGACCACCTCTCCTTTTGCATCCACTGCCCAGAATTTAATTAGACCACTTGTCCTTTAGGCCCCTGTCTCCAAGAACAAGGGCAGTTTGTTCTGTTGGGTTACATGACATTTAACCTTGGGAAACACATGACAGTAACTGTGACCCTGAAGAACAGCATCCTCAATAATCACGGTCTGGAGCACAAAGAAGAATTCATTTTGCAGGCTTCGTCTCCCAGAATAAGGACAGACCCCTTTTGCTTTAGGGTCCATCCCCCAGAATAAGGACAAATCCCCTGTCATTTGGGGTCCATTTCCTAACAGACAGACAGACTACCTGGCTTTTTGGGTGATACCACCTGATATATGATTGGCACACACATGTATCTTACTCCGCTGTTTATTTTAAAGATTCAGCAGTGACCAGCAGGCACATGCAGCTCACATTCAGACTTATACAAGATGTGAATTGTCCAGAAATATCCCTGTGATGTTTGGGAATGGAGCTTTCCATCGCACACTGGAAAATACTCAGCTACTGCACTGCAACAGCTCATTCTGGGAGATAAAACTTCAAATGGACTGGGGAAGATTGGGAAGGGGAATTGGGATGGGAGGGGTGAGTTTGGAAGGAGAGAGGGGAGCGGGAATAGGGAGCAGGGGAAATGGGAATGGGGGATTAGGGAAGGGGGAGTCAGGAGGGAGTCTGACTCTGGGAAGGAGGGAAGGGCTGATTCTCTGGGTTTTGTGTAAAGTATTCTTAACACAAATGTTGTTCAGATTACTGCCTGCAGCTTTTTCAAAAATGCTTTCACTGATATTAAAGATTTGTTTTGAAATTAAATCAATAAAAAATGAAAACATGAAATGAAATAAGTGGTTGTGTGAAGATATGGATAGAACTGAGGGAGACTGAGTGTGCTCATTGGGCAAATATACCGAGGGCCAGATATTGGAGGCTATTCCCAGCCCCATGTATGAGTGAATCCCCCAGTTACTGGGGAATATACCAAAGGGCAGATATTGGAGTATATTCCAAGCCCCCTGTATGAGTGAATCCCCCAGTTACTGGGCAATATAACCAGGGACCAGATATTGGAGGATATTCCTAGCTCCATGTATGAATGAATTCCCCAGTTACTGGGCAATGAAACCAGGGACCAGATATTGGAGGATATTCCCAGCCCCATGGATGAGTGAATCCCCCCAGTTACTGGGGAATATACCCAAGGGCAGATATTGGAGAATATTCCCAGCCCCATATATGAATGAATCCCCCCAGTTACTGGGGAATATGCCCAAGGGCAGATATTGGAGAATATTCCCAGCCCCATGTATGAGTGAATTCCTCAGTTACTGGGGAATATGCCCAAGGGCAGATATTGGAGGATATTCCCAGCTCCATGTATGAGTGAAACCCCCAGTTACTGGGGAATATAAACAGGGACCAGATATTGGAGAATATTCCCAGCCCCATGTATGAGTGAATTCCCCAGTTACTGGGGAATATACCCAAGGGCAGATATTGGAGTATATTCCCAGCTCCATGTATGAGTGAATTCCTCAGTTTCTGGGGAATACACCCGCAGAACCAGACATTGATTCCCAGTCCCATGTATCTCCTAGTTATTGAGGAATACACACCCAAGACCAGATATTGAAGGAGTTTCACAGTCTGCTGAATGAATATCCCCCAATCACATTCACTAGGGAAACAGGAGGAGATGGTGCCAGAGTGGTAGTCACTGGATTAGTAATCCAAGGGTCAGACTAAAGCTCTAGGGACATGGGTTCAAATCCCACCACGACAGCTGGTGGTATTTAAATTCAATTAATTAATAAAATCAGGGATTCAAAGCTCATCTCAGTAATGGTGACCATGAACTATCATTGATTGTTGTAAAAACCCATCTGGTTCACTGATGTCCTTCAGGGAAGGAAATCTGCTGTCCTTACCTGGTCTGGTCTACATCAGACTCCAGACCTACAGCAATGTGGTTGGCTCTTAGCTGCTCTCTGAAATGGCCTAGCAAGCCACATTCAAGGCTAATTAGTGATGGGCAACATGCATGATGGAATCCCCCTAGTAGGGCCATTGGGAAGAAAATTCCAGGATCAGGTATTGGAGGGATACATCCCAGGAAGAGATATCTTAAAATAATCACAGCCCCATGCATGAGGGAATAGCTTTCCCCCATATGGTCATGGATGGAGAACATCCCTGGACCTGATATTGAGGGAAATTGCCAGCCCCATGTATGAGGAAATTCCCCCAGATAGTCAATGGGGAAATACAGCTCAAGACCAGATACTGGGTGAATAAACCCAAGGGCTAGACACGAGTCACAGAGACACCTTAAGGCCAAATATTTGGGGTGGTGGGGGGGGTGGTGTGTTGGGATCACCAGACCACAAAGAGTATGCAAATAGCCCACCTGTATGTCATAGGGGGAATATCCTCCAGCAAACTGATATTATGAGACTGAACCACAGTGGGGACAGATATTAGAGAATGCAACCCAGGTCCAGATATTGGGGAAATTTTCAGAAAAATGCATGAACTAATTTCCTGCCAAGCTTGTTCACTGGGTGGGGGGTGGGGGGGGGAGTGGAGGGGTGGCCGGGGCTGGGGGAGGGGGCGGGGGGGGTGGGGAGTGGGGAGGAGGCCCCAGAAACAGGTAAGGTGGAGGAAGGGATCCCAGATCCATGAGCAAGGAAATCCCACAAGTACAAAGAAGTGGGGAGTGCACCCAAGAGCCATAGGTTGTCGGGAAGGTTGGGAATTCTCAGTTCTGTGAATGAGTCAAATGTCTTTTTGGGGAAATGCACCTCAAGACCAGACATTAGGGGGAGATTTTCAGTACCCTGTAAAAGAGATTCCTCAGGACAAAGAGTGTGGGCTCGTACCTGTGGAAAGTATATAGGGGAAGATTCTCAGTCACAGCTATGAGGGAATCCGCCCAGTACAAACAGTGGGGGCATCCACCTAAGGACCAAATATTGGGGAATTGGAACTTAGGACCAAATATTGGAGGAGATTTTCAGACCCACATATAACAGAACACCCAAGTACAGTCATTGGGCAATACAACCCAGGACCTGAAATTGGGGGCAAGAAACCCAGTCACACGTATGTGGGAATTTCCCTGATTACATTCATCAGACGATTACAGCCCAGGATCAGATATTGGGGAAATACAAATCCAGCCCAAATATTGAAAGAGACTCTCAGTCTGATGTGTGAGAGAATTCCTCACCAAGCGCATTCATTTGGATATATGCATAAGAGGTAGATATTAGGAGAATATACCCAAGGACCAGATATTGGAGGAGATTAACCATTCTCCCAGTGTTTTCTCCCTCAGTCACATTCATTTTGGTCAAATAAACCTCAGGCCAAGATATTGGGGTAAGGTCGGGGGGTGAAACCGGAGACCCTTGTAAGAGGGAACTCTCCCCGGTGCAGTCATTTCGTAAATACAGAAACAGGCATTGGACACTACTACCAGAAACAGATATTGAGGGAGATTCCTAGTTACTTCTATGAGGGAATCCCTCATACAATCATAGGCAGAGCACACGACCATCCATTGGGGTTGCAACATGGTCACAGTGCAGTCACTGAGGGAAATACATCCTCCGGCCAGAATTAGGGGAGGTGCTAAGTCGCAGAAATTGCAGGAATACTCAGTCGGTATCGTCATAAGGGGAATACATCCCACGAACAGACACTGGGGGAATATACCCAGGAAACTATAATGGGAGAATTACACACCAGGTGCAGAGAAGGTGGGAGGGTCCCAGTCCCATATGGGAGCAAACTTTTGCTAAAGCACATTTGTAGGTGGAATTGACTCCAGGAACAGGAGTGTGCTGCTTTCCAGTCCCATATATGAGGGAGTCTCCTCCGGCACAAAGAATGGGAAAGTGCATCCAACAACATAAGAATATAAGAACTAGGAGCAGGAGTAGGCAATTCAACCCCTCGAGCCTGCCCCACCATTCAACACAATCATGGCTGATCTAATTTTGGCCTCAACTCCAATTTCCCGCCCTTTCCCCATAACCTTTCAACCCGGAACTAATTAAGAATCTGTCTATCTCCTCCTTAAATTTATTCAGTGGCCCGGCACCCACTGCACTCTGAGGTAGTGAATTCCACAGATTCACGACCCTTTGAGAAAAGTAATTCCTTCTCATCTCTGATTTAAATCTACCGCCCCTTAGCCTAAAACTATGGCCTCTCATTCTAGAATGCCCCACAAGGGGAAACATCTGCTCCACCTCTACTTTGTCTATCCCCTTTAGCATCTTATATACCTCAATTAGATCTCCTCTCATCCTTCTAAACTTTAGCGAGTATAGGCCTAAACTGCTCAATCTCTCCTCATAAGTCCCGCATCTCTGGAATCAATCTAGTGAACCTCCTCTGAAGCGTCTTCAATGCAACTACATCCTTCCTCAAGCAAGGGGACCAAAACTGTGCACAGTACTCCAAGTGTGGTCTCACCAATGCCTTACACAGTTGCAACAACACTTCCCTATTTTTATACTCTATTCCTTTAGCAATAAATGCCACAATTCCATTTGCCTTCCTTATTACCTGCTGTACCTGCATACTAGCTTTCAGCGATTCATGCACGAGGACACCCAGATCCCTCTGCACTGAAGAATTCTGAAGTTTCTCTCCACCTAAATAATAAGTCGCCTTTTTATTCTTCCAACCAAAATGAATAACTCCATCTGCCAAATTTTGGCCCATTCACCTAAACTGCCCATATCCATTTGCAAGTTTCTTATTTCTTCATTGCAACTTACTTTCCCACCTATTTTGGTGTCATCTCCAAATTTAGCTATAGTACCTTCTATCCCTGAATCTAAATCATTAATATAGATTGTAAATAGTTAGTGCCCAAGGACCGAACCCTGTGACACCTCACTAGTTACAGCTTGCCATCCAGAAAAAGACCCATTTATCCCGACTCTCTGCTTTCTGTTGGTTAGCCAGTCCTCTATCCAAGCTAATATATTACCCCCTAACTCCCGTTTGATCTTACCTTGCGTGTTAATTATTTGTGCGGCACCTAATCAAAGGCCTACTGGAAGTCCAGGTATGTTACATCTATAGGATCCCCATTATCCACTTTGCTTGTCACATCTTCAAAGAATTCTAGAAAATTAGTCAAATATAATTTACTCTTCATAAATCCATGCTGACTCTGATGGATTGCATTTTGACTTTCCAAATGCCCCATTACTACTTCCTAAAAAATGGATTCCAACAATTGCCCAACGGCAGACGTTAAACTAACTGGTCTAGAGTTTCCTACTTTCTGCCTCCCCCACTTTTTGAGTAAGGGCATTATATTGGATTTTTCCAACCCACTGGAACATTTCCAGAATCCAGGCAACTTTGAAATACTATAGCCAGTGCATCCACTATCTCTGCTGCCACTTCCTTTAAGACCCTGGGATGTAGGCCATCAGCTCCTGGGGACTTCTCAACCTTTAATTCCAATAGTTTTCTCAGTATTTTTTCTCTAGTGATGGTGATTGTTCTCAGTACCTCCTTCTCTATACCCTCTGCACTACCTGTTACTATTAGGGTGGTACTAGTGTCCTCCACCGTGAAAACTGAGGCAAAATATTGATTCAGCGTCTCTGCCCTTTCTGCATTCCCCACTATTAACTCCCCAGTCTCATCCTCCAAGGGACCAACATTCACTTTAGCTACTCTCTTTTCTTTTACATGCTTGTAGAAGCTTTTGCTATCAGTTTTTACATTTTGCGCTAGTTTTCTTTCATAATTTACCTTTGCTCTTTTTAATTTTTTTTAGTAACCCTTTGTTGATCTTTAAAAGTTTCCCAATCTTCCAGCCTGCCACTGATTTTGCAATTTAGTATGCCTTAGTTTTAAGCTCAATGTTATCTTTATCTTCCTTGCTTAGCAATGGATGCTTTTTCCTCCTCTTACCATCTTTATTGCTCTTTGGAATATATTTTACTTGGGAGGAACATAATATCTCCTTAAATATCTGTCACTGTTCATCAACTATCCTACCTTGCAGTCCTCGTGCCCAGTCCACTAGGGGCAAATCTGCCCTCATGCCTATGCAGTTACCTATGTTTAACTCGAGAACACGAGTGTGGGACTCACATTTCTCACTCTCAAAATGAACTTGAAATTCCAGCATGCTATGATCACTCATCCCTAGAGGATCCTTTACTATGTGATCATTAATTAATCCCATCTTATAACACAAAACCAAATCCAGAATAGCCTGCTCCCTAGTTGGTTCCATATTGTTCCAAGTAACAAACTCTAATACACTCTATGAACTCTCCCTCAAGGCTACCCTTGCCAATTTGATTAGTCCAGTCTATATGCATATTAAAATTACCCATGATTATTGCCTTGCCTTTCTTACATGCTCCCAGTATTTCCTGGTTTATACAGTGCCCTACTGCTGAACTACTGTTTGGGGACCTATAGATAACTCCCACCAGGGACTTCGTTCCCTTGCTATTTCTTATTTCTATCCAAACTGACTCTACGTCTTACTCTTCAGTGCCTATATCATTCCTCACGATAGCACTGATCTCTTCCTTTCCTAACAAAGCTACACCACCTCCTTTTCCTTCCAGCCAATCCTTCCGAAACACTGAGTACCCTTGGATATTCAACTCCCAAGCCTGATCTCCCTATAACCACGTCACAGTAATCGCCACCAAATCATACCTAGTTATCTCTATTTGCACTGTTAACCCATTAGTTTTATTCCGAATGCTACACGCATTCAGATACAAAGCCTTTAAATTTGCCCGATTGTGAACTTTCCCTACTCTTATATAATTCTTCAGTGCAATATGGTGTTCACATACTCTGTCCCTACCTTTCACTTTGTGGTAATAATCAGCCTCGTCACTAACCTGCACCCTTACCCTCTCCTTAAACTTTGATTTTTTTATATTTCCATGCAACTGAACCCTCCCCCCCAATATTTCGTACCATTGTAGTGACAGGCAATGACCATTGCCAACAGAGAGATTCACCTCCTGAATTCAGTTCTTATGTCCATGTTTGGGCCAAGGCTGTAATGAGGCAAGGAGATGTGTGGCCCTGGCAGAACCCAAACTGAGTGTCATCAAGCAGGTTAATGCTGAGTAAGTGCTGCTTGATAGCAATGTCGATAACCCCTTCCGACAAATTGCTGATAATCGAAAGTAGACTGATGGTGCGGCAACTGGCCAATTGGATTTGTTCTGCTTTAAGGACAGAGTATACCTGGGCAATTTTGCATATTTCTGGGTGGATGCCAGTGTTGTAGATGTACTGGAATAGCTTGGCTAAGGATGCAGCTAGTTCTGGAACACAGGTCTTCAGTATTATTGCTGGAATATTGTCAGGGCCCACAACTTTTGCAGTATCATATGCCTCCTATGACTCCTGCCTTTAGTTGATGACACATGGAGTGAATTGAATTGGCTAAAGACTGCCATCTGTGATGCTGGAGGCCTCAGGAAGAGGCAGAGATGGATCATCAACTCGGCACTTATGGCTGAAGATTGCAGCAAGTCCTTCAGCCTTATCTTTTGTACTGAGGTGCTGGGCTCCCCCATCATTGAGGAGGGAATATTTGTGGAGCCTCCTCCTCCTGTTAGTTGTTTAGTTGTCCACCACGATTCATGACTGGATGTGGCAGGACTGCAGAGCTTAGATCTGATCCTTTGGTTGTGGGATTGCTTAGCGCTGTCTGCCACTTGCTGTTTAACTGTTTGATATGCACATCGTCCTGATTTGTCACCTCATTTTTAGTTATGCCTGGTGCTGCTCCTGGTATGCACTCCTGAACTCTTCATTGAACCAGGGTCGATTCCCCAACTTGATGGTAATGGTCAAGTGGGGATATGCCGGACCAGGAGGTTACAGATTGTGGTTCTGAGCAGTTCTGCTGCTGCTGATGGTCCACAGTACCTTCTGGATGCCCAGTTTTAAGATGCTAGATCTGTTTGAAATCTATCCCCTTTAGCCTGGTAGTGGTGCCACACAATATAGGATGGAAAGTATCCTGAATGTGAAGATGGGGCTTCTCCACAACAGTCACTCTGTGCGGCAGTCACTCTGACCAATACTGTCATGAACAGATGTACCTGTGACAGGTAGATTGGTTAGAATGAGGTCAAATAGGTTTTTCCCTCTTGTTGCTTTCTTCACTGTCTGACACAGGCCCAGTCTAGCAGCTATGTCCTTTAGGATTCGGTCTGCTGATCAGTTGTGGTGATATCTAACCATTCTTGGAGGTGGACATTGAAGTCCCCCAACCAGTGTTCATTCTGTGCCCACTCCACTCTCAGTGCTTCTTCCAACTGGTATTCAACATGGAGAAATACTGATTCATCAGCTGAGGTGGGGTAGGGAGGAGGGGGTGCAGTATGTGGTAATCAGCAGGTTTCCTTGCCAATCTTTGACTTGATGCCATGAGACTTCTTGGGGTCTAGCGCTGAAGTTGAGGACTCCCTGGCCAACTCCCTCCCCACTGAATACCACTGTTCCGCCACCTCTAGTCTATTCACACAATTAACCTTAACCAAGTCTCTGCTCATACCTATGTAACTTGTTTTGTTTGAGTTTAAGATTTTTATTTGTGATTGGAAAATGTCACTTTCAAACTGAACATAGAGTTGAGTGTGTTTTGAGTGTGTTATGGTCACTATTTCCCAATGGGCCTTTGTCGAGGTCATTACTAATTAACCCTGCTTCATTACACAATACTAGATTCACGATAGCTTTACCCCTAGTTGGTTCCACTATGTAATTCTCCAAGGGACTGTCACGAAAGCATTCTACAAACTCATCTTCTGGACCATTCTTGCCAAATTGATTCTCCGAGTCTATATGAAGCTTCAAGTCCCCCACAATTATGACATTTCCTTTGATACAGGCGCCAGTAATTCCTTGTTTAATGCTCTGCCCAATGGTATAACTGCTGTTAGGTTGCCTATAAACTACTGCCAATGGTGTTTTCTGACTCTTGCAATTCTTAATTTCCACCCATACTGATTCAACTTCATGACCTTCAGGGGCCAGATCCTTTCTCACTTATGTCCTTATGTCATTCTTTGCTGTAAGGGTTACCCCACCTCCTTTTCAACCCTGTCCGTCTTTCTGAAATATTTATTTCCCGACCTTGACCACCTGCAACCATGGGCAGCATTACCTGTTCAGCGTGCTGAGGCGGGCCCTGCATGCTGACAGGTAAAATGACGCACGGTGATGTCGCGAGTGCGTCCTGACATCACTGTTCATCCTCCCGATCTTGCGTTCGGTGGGCGCGCACCAGAGCCAACTGCGCGCCCGCTGAACTGTCAAAGGCCTATTAAGGTCATTAATTAACCACTTAACCAATTTGACAGGGCTGCCCGTCAAGCCATAAGGTTGCTGGGCAGGTGAAGAGCCCAGCCAGCCTTTGTGTTTTTCATGAAACCTCATCCACGGGCGGGATGAGATTTAATGAAGGGTTTATGAAAATAATAAATATTTTGAAAACATTTCATAAACATGTCCCAGCTCATGTGACCCTGCCACATGAGGGGACAAGTGTAAATGATTTTTAACCTTCTTTATTTTAAACTTTGAGGCTGAGCTTAATCTCCCCGGGGCAGCTCTGTGCCTCAGGGAGATTTTGGCGCACTTTCGCGCGCATGCATGAAAGAGCGCGGGCCCTGACTCTCCCTCCTCCCCTCGCCCGCACAGGTAGTGCTGAGTGCTACTGGGTGTGCATAACGCTGGGCGGGCCTTAATTGGCCTGCCCACATAAAATGGCTGCGCGCAGCCAATCACGGGCACCCACTCCCGACTGGCCCACCCGACAGGGAGAAAATTCTCCCCACGTTTCTGTAATGGAAATTAGATCTAAATGATTTACCTCCATTTGTGCCACTAATTCATCTACCATGTTGCAGGTGCTTTGTGCATTCATATGAAGAAACTCTAATTTCATTTTGTTACTTTTATTCCTTACAATGACCTTATTTGCTAGTGAACATTTTTTGGTTAAAATCTTTGTCCTTCCTGTCCCACTCTGATTGTCTTTACCCACATCACTATACAGTTGTCTTTCTCTTTGGGTTTCTAAATCCCCCTTCATCTGACCCCTCCCATCCCTGTCCACAGTCCTAGCTCCAGCCCAACTCTAGTGGAGCCCATCCCAATGGAGTCGCTCACTCTTCCCAGAGTACTGCTCCCAGTGCCCCATGAATCAAAATCCCTTCTTCCCACACCACTCTTTCAGCCAAGAGTTTAATTCTCTAATCTGTTTAACTCAAGGACAATTGGCATGTGGCTCAGGTAACAATCCAGAAATGATTACCTTTCATGTTCTGCATTTTAGGTTGGATTCTAACTCCTCAAATTCTCTGAGCAGAATATCATTCTTGGTTCGACCTATGTCATTGGTTCCCACAGGGTCCATGACAATTGGATGCTCCCCCACTGGCTCCAAGTCCCTCTCCAGACACAAGGTGATGTCCTTAACTCTGGCACTGGGTAGGCAACAACTCCAGAGCTTCCTGTCACGGCTGCAGAGAACAGTAACTATCTCCAGTGAGTAGCTTATCTCCCCAAAGCCTGTCCACCATCTACAAGGCACAAGGCAGGAATGTGATTGAATACTCTCCATTTGCCAGGAAAAGTGCAGCTCCAAAAACACTCAAGAAGCAGCACAAAGGAGTCTGCTTCATTGGCATCCCATCCCCCACCTTCGCATTCATTGTCTCCACCACTAACACACAGTGGCAGGAGAGTGTGCTATGCACAAGATGCACCTTGCAACTCATCTTGGCTCCTTCGACAAATCCATGACCTCTACTACCAAGAAGGACAAGGGCACAGATGCATGGGCACACCATCACCTGCCGTTCCCCTCCAAGCCGCACCCCATCCTGACTTGGAACTACATCATCGTTCCTGTACTGTCGCTGGATCAAAATCCTGGAACTCCCTTCCTAACAGCACTGTGGGTGTAACCTACACCACATCGACTGCAGCGGTTCGAAAAGGAAGCTCACCACCACCTTCTCAAGGGGAATTTAGGGATGGGCAATAAAATGCTGACCTAGCCAGCGATGCCCACATCCCGTGAACGAATAAATAAGAAAAAAATCTTCCAAAGACAAATAGGTGGAAAATACTCCTCAGGAATAGATATTGGGGGTGCGGTGGTGGAATTTCCCATCCCATGTATGAGGAAATTCTCACCATCCAAACTTTGGGGGGAATACACCAAGGAACTAAGATTGGGGAAATATTACATCAAGGCAGCATTTTACTGAGGTGGCATCAAGCAGTCCAAGCAAAATTGACATCAATAGGAATTAGGGGGAAGACTCTCCATTAGTTGGAGATGGTTGTGGTTGTTGGAGGTGAGTCCAGTCCAGTGCATGTGGGAATCCCCCAAGTAGTGTCAATCGGGGAATATTCTCAAGGATGAGATATTTGAGGAATAAATCTGAGAACCAGACACTGGAACAGATTCCCAGTCCTATTTATGAAATCACAGAATGGTGACAGAACAGAAGAGTCCATTTGGCCACTTGTGTCAATGCTGGCTCTTTGCAAGGGCAATTCACACAGTGTCACTCCCCTGCCATTTGCCCACAGCTGTGTAAGTTTTCCCACTTCACATAATTATCTGATTTGCTTTGAAAAGTCACAACTGAATCTGCCTCCACCACACTCTCAGGCAGTGCACTCCAGATCCTAACCACTCGCTGCTTTAAAAAGTTTGCTGTCATTTTGCCATTGCTTCTTTGGTCAATACCTTAAAATGATGTCCTCTGGTTCTTGACCCTTCCACCAACAGGAACAGTTTCTCTCTAGCTGCTCCGTTCAGATTCCTCATGATTTTGAATACCTCCATCAAATCTCCTCACAATCTTCTCAGATAGTGCAGGAATTCTCAGGCCCCTTGCTGAGTGAATATATGAGTGGCATTGTGGTAATATCACCAAGTTCATAATCCAACGACACAGACTGATGTTCTGGGGGCGCATGTCAAATCTCACCATGACAGCTGGTAAAAAGTAATGTCAATGAAATCATAAACTTCATCTGAATTAATTAAAAATCTGGTATTGAAAGCTCATCTCTGTAAAAGTGACTATTAAAACTATCATCGATTGTGATAAAAACACATCTGGTTCATTAATGCCATTTGGGAAGGAAATTTGCCCCTTACCATCTGGCCTACATGTGACTCCAGATTCACAGCAATGTGGTTGACTCTTAACTGCCCTCTGCAATGACCTAGCAAGCCACTTAGTTGCACCAAACTTCCACAGAAAAGTCAAAAAGGAATACAACCAGACAAACACCTGGCATTGACTTCAGCACAGAAATGGCTCGGCACAATGGCACACCCAGCCATGTCAACTTTGCAAAGTCCTTATTACCAACATCTGGGAGCTTGTGCCAAAATAATGAGAGATCTCCCACAGATTAGTCACACAACCGCCTGATACAGTCATACCCACTGAATCATACCTTACAGCCAATGTCCCAAACACCACCATCTTCATCCCCGGGTTTGTCCTGTCCCACCAGCAGGACAGAGCATGCAGAAATGGCACCACAGTGGTACACAGTCAGGAGAGAGTCGCCCTGGGAGCCCTCAAAAGTCCATGGCATCAGGTCAAACATGGATAAGGAAAGCTCCTAGTGACTGTCACCTACCTTTCCCCCTCAGCTGATGAATCAGTGCTCCTCCATGTTGAACATGATTTGGAAGAAACACTGAGGCAAGAGCAGAAAATGTACTCTGGTTGGGGGCTTCACCGAGAGTGGCATGGTAGCACCAGAACTGACCAAGCTGGACGAGTCCTAAAGGACATTTCTGCTGGATTGGGTCTGCAGCAGTTGGTGAGGACATTGAAGTGCACAAATAAAGAAGTCTTGCTACGATTGTACAGGGTTTTGGTCAGATTTCATCTGGAATACTCTGTGCAGTTTTGGTCTCCACATTTAAGAAAGGATATACTTGCACTGGAGGCGATACAGTGAAGGTTCATTTGATTAGATGAGGGGGTTAACCTATGATGAGAGGTTGAGTAAAATGGGCTTATATTCTCTGGAGTTGAGAAGAATGAGAGCCAGCCTCATTGAAAACTACAACATTCTGAAGGGGCTTGATAGAGTAGACGCTGAGAGATTATTTCTGTGGTTGGAGAGTCTAAAACTCAGGGGCACAGTCTCACGATAAGGGGCCCATCATTTAGGAAGGAGATGAGGGGAAATTAATTCACTTAAAGGCTTGAGAATGTTTGGAGTTTGCTCCCTCAGAGGTTTGCCGATGTTCCATCATTCACTATATTTAAGGGTGGGATAGAGAGATTTTTAATCTCCCAGAGAATTAAGGGACATGGAGAGCAGGCAGCATGATGCAGCTGAAGCCCAAGATCAGTCATGATCGTATTGGATGACAGAGCAGACTCAAAGGGTCATATTGCCTACTCCTGCTCTTACTTCTTCTGTTCTTGTGTCAAGTTAACTCAATCAGGTCCTCACCAAACTACAGTCACAGATGCACCTGCCCATGACAGCATAGGTAAGAGTGACCACCGCACAGTCCTTGTGAAGACCAAGTCCTGTCTTCACATTGAAGATATCCTGCACTGTGTTGTGTGGATCTACCACCGTGTTAATTAGGATAGATTCAGCACAGATCTAGCAGCTAAAACCTGGGCATATATGAGATGCTGTGGACCAACAGCAGCAGCAGAATTCTATTCAACCTCATGGCCCAGTGTAACACTCTACCAATACCGTCAAACCAAACGATCCACCCTGGTTCAATGAAGAGCGCAGGAGAGCATGCCAGGAGCGGCAGGCATAAAATGAGGTATTAACCTGGTGATGATGCAACACAGGACTACTTGTATGTCAAACAGTGAAAGCAGCATGTGACAGACAGAGCCAAGAGATCCGACAACCAACAGATTAGATTAAGCCTCTGCAGTCTTGCCACATCCAGTTGTAATTAGTGATGGACAATTAAACAACTATCAGGAGGAGGGGGCTCCACTAATTCCTCAATGCTAAATGATGAGGGAAACCAGCACATCAGTGCAAAAGAAATGGCTGAAGCACCAGAAGTGCCAAGTGGATGATCCACCTTGGCATGCGTCTGAGAGCATCAGCAACATAAACACCAATATTCAGCAAATTCAATTCAACTGCACGTGATATCAAGACATGGCTGTGAAGTGGGGCAATTGAAATAGTTTAAGGTTGAGATTGATGTTAAGACTTGCATTAAAGCTTTGAAGTAGACTAATGTATTTCTTGAGAATTCTTTCTAGACATGATGGGAAATATAGTGTAACTACTATATCTTATCATTTCTGATGGACTGTGAATTAAAATTAAAATGGCTGCAGTTACAGGGCATGTCCACTGGAACAGGATGAGGGATACATACAATATTGCAGTTTTGGAACAGAATGTGCCATCAAAGACAGGATGGTGCCATAAAGGAGTCCTGGACAAAGGGAGCTGTCTGGCACCAGCAATTTAATTGGCTCCTCACCAGGTTATGTGTGAAGTTAGTGAAGCTGAATAGCTCCTAGCTTGAAAAGAACAAGACCTAAAATCTCTTTCTCCTGTGTGTGGAAGGTTCCAGTAATTCCACAATAATAGCTAGCTGGTTTTTCTCCTTTTTTCTCCATGTAACCTGCTCTCACTGAAAACCCCTGACAAGAGGCAAAGGGGAAAGTCACTGTTAGACACATTGAAAAACAAGTTCTCAACCAGTGAACTAAATACCGAAATTAATGGAAGACCTCTTTGTGTCATCAACAAGAACTGAAAGGAATTTGGAAGACATCGATCAAAATTAACTCATTGAATCCTGTACTCCGGATTGGTGCTATTGAACAGTTTTATCCCAGCCTTAAAGTCCTTAAAATCTATTATGTATCTTATGTGCCTTCTGTGTGTGCATGTGCGTATAGGGATTTAAGAAGGTGTTAGAGTTTATGTTAGAGTGTTAGAAGGTAGCAGTTCATTTTTCCATCTTTTGCCACGAGTTAAAGACAATTTGTTCTATAAACAGTGATTTAATTATTCAGTTTACAAACCTGGTGCTCGTATTCTGTTAACCTAAATTAAACAGTTATGTAGAATTGGTGCAACCTGGTGGTTTGGTCAAACTTTTCATATTTGTCGCGTCTCAGGGAACAGTGGGGCTTGATATTACAGCACAGTCCCCAGTGAGTCATGACAAAGTTAGGGGGCTCAGGTCCAGGGATAATTTGGAACAAAAGTGAATGACGATTTGGGTGTAGATTTAGGAAGTAATAAAAGCTAAAAGGAAACACCAGGTTTCTACTATCAAAACTAAGATGGCACTGGAAACTGTTGAAGATTTCCTGCAAGTGGAAGAGATCTTCCTGATGATTTTACAAGGGATCCCAGAAGCCAGGTTAATCAAATTGGCAAGTAAATTTAGGGTAAGATTGCCTGTTAAAGATAGGAAGGCAGAGATAATCGAAGATCTGGCACAGCATTTGAAATTGGGAGGAATAACCGGGTAATCGAGTTCTCCAAGGGGTGGTTCATTGGAATGGGCTCAAATCAAGTTGCAAATGGAAAAAATAGAATTAGAGGCAGCTGAAAAGAAAAAGCATTTCGAAGGGAACAGGCAGAAGGGCAGGAGAGAGAAAGAAAACAAGAAAGGGGATTAGAAATGGTGAGGTTAGAAAAGGAGGAAAGAGAAAGAGAGAGAGACAAAGAATTCCAGCTTAGAATGCTGGCTGTTAATAAAGGAAAACCAGCAGGTGAGGCAAGACTTATGTCCAGATCAGAACCCAAAGGGGAGATCTTTAAATTTGCGCAAGCTCTTCCGAAGTTTGAGGGAAGGGATTATGAAGCTTTCTTCATTACATTTGAGAAGATGGCTCAACAGATGAACTGGCCAAAGGAAAACTGGACATTGTCCATACAGAACAAATTGACAGGTAGAGCACAGGAAATTTATGCTTCACTGTCAGAGGAGGTTCCTAGGGATTATGATGCAGTGAGAAAGGCCACTTTGAGTACAGATGAGAAGATCCCTGAAGCATACAGGCAAAAGTTTTGAAATTTAAGGAAACAGCCTGGGCAGCCTTACATTGAATTTGAAAGGATGAAGCAAAGTAGTTTTGAAAGGTGGATACGTGTTTTAGGAGTTGAAACTACCTATGGAGTTCTCAGACAGAACATTTTCTTGCAAGAATTTAAGAACTCCCTACCTTATGTAATAAGAACCCAGGTTGAAGACCAAAGGGTTGCAACTGCTAGACAGTCAGCAGTAATGGCTGACCATTATGAGCTGATCCATAAAACTCTTTTCCTAAAAGTTTTTTCCCATCACCCCATAAAATGTGAAGAGATTAGAAAGTGGGCAAGTGAAAGGAAGGCGAGTAGCCAGGGTAAAGAATAGATAGCTGGGAATACTTGAGATCTCCTCCGCAGATCAGGAAGGAAGGTACTGAGGATGGAAGTGAAACTCAAAGGCCTGAGTGTTTCCATTGTAATAAAGTGGAACATATTTGTTCAGAATGCTGGAAGTTGTGAGAGAAGCCCATGGGACTTACTGGGGTTTGTAAGAGTGAGTCCGGAAAGGGAACGAAAGAGAAAAGGCCGGGGATCAAGTTGTAGTTTTAACTACAAATAAGGGTCTGGAAGTAAACGCTGCTCTGAATGCAGGTGAAGTGAACGCAGATGAGAGATATAAAGGGGTTTTGTCTAAAGGAAAGATAACCCCTTTTTCATCAAATGTTGCAGCTAAATGTTGCAAGTGTTTCTTACGTGTCAGTGCAGACTCGATGGGCCGAAGGGCCTCTTCTGCCCTGTGTGATTTTGTGATTCTGTGTAAACCCATAACTAAATTAAGGGACACAGGAGCTACTCAAACTCTTTTGCTGGAGAAGGGCCCAGTTTTCCCTCCAGAGAGTTCAAAGAAAGCTAAAGTATTGTTAAATGGTATAAGTGGAGAGTATGTCCCAGTTCCATTCTACAAAGTACAACTGGAGTGATTTATTGTCTGGATTGGTTGTTGTAGGAGTGGGTAAGAAATTACCCAGGATTGGAGTTGATTCTGGGGAATGATTTGGCAGGAGTGAAGGTTATAGCTTCACACATAACTACGTAAAGTCCGAGAGAAGCTAAAGAGACAGAGCAGTTACAAGAACAGGTTCCTGGTATTTTCCCATCATGTGCAGTGACCAGGGTAATAGATAAACAAAGCCCATCACCAGAAGTCAAAGTAATACCACGACCAGATGTTAGAGTAGCTGAAACTTTCTTTAAGGACGAGGATAATTCAATGGAAGTGTTTGGCATGTCTTCATTAATTGATGCTAAGAAAGCAGATCCAGAGTTAAACAAGTTAGCACAGTCAGCTCACACTGAAGTTGAGGCTAAAGGAGTTCCAGAGTGCTTTTACATTAAAAACGGAGTTCTGATCAGGAATGGGAGACATCCTCAAAGACCTGCGGATGAGGATTGGACAGTAATTTATCAGATAGTGGTACCGCCCAAATATTGTAAGGAGATATTGTGAGCAGCACCTGAAATCCCGATAGCAGGACATGTAGGAATATGGAAAGCCCAAGCATCAATAAATAGGCATTTTAACTGGCCAAGGCTTCATAAGGACGTGGTGCAATTTTGTAAGATGTGTCATACATGTCGGGTAGTAGGTAAACCTCAACAAGCAATCAAACTAGCACCTTTAAAATCTATACCAGCTTTTGAAGAACCATTCAGTCGGCTTCTAGTAGATTGTGCAGGACCTTTAACCGAAATGAAAGCACAACATCAATACACCCTTGCAATCATGGATGTGACAACTTGATGTCCAGAAGCTATTCCTTTAAGGATAATTAAAGCTCAGGTGGTAGTGGGATAGTTAACTCAGTTTTTCACACATTATAGCCTACCAATTGAAATACATTCTGACCAAGGTTCTAACTCCATGTCTAAAATTTTCCAGGACATAATCATCAATTTGGATGTCAAACAACTAAAGTATACTGCCTATCACCTACAGACACAGGGAACGTTAGAGAGATACCATCACACTATCAAAACCATGATTAAGGCCTATTGTCATGAATACCCAAAGGATTGGGACAAGGATTAGATTTGTTATTATTTGTTACCAGAGATTCTCCAAATGAATCTACTGGATTTAATCCAATTGAATTGCTCTATGGTCATGAAATAAGAGATCTATTAAAAGTGATTGAGGAAAAGTTCCTAAATCAGAAAGGTGAATCCTCCATGTTGGATTACGTGTCCATGTTTCTAGAAAGACTCACAGGAGCATGTAAATTTCCCAAGCCAAAATGAAACATGCTACATCTAGAACGTTCCAAGCAGGAGATGAAGTATTGGTATTATTACCTTTGCAGGGTGAAACCCTGAAAGCAAAATTCAGTGGTCCCTAGAAGATGGCTCAGAGAGTTAGTGAAGTGACTTTTCTAATAGATACTCCTGAGCATAGGAAGAAGGAACGGTTATGTCACATAAACATGTTGAAGCAATATCATCGCAGAGAAGATGGTAAGACAGAGCAAGTATGCCAGGTGGCTGGAGTATTGGAGAATGACAGAGACAGTAAGGGCAATGTAGAAGGAGAAGTAGACAGCACCCTAGGCGAACCTCTTGCAATTTGACTAGCCAATACAATACTGGGACAGTTAGGCACTGTGTTCCCATACTTAGACGAAGGACCAAAGAAAGGTCCAATAAGTTACTTAGGAGGTAAAAGTGAATTTGAAGGGACAGAGAAGCTGGTGGGATACTTTTCCAAGAAGCTTAGTCAATATCAGAGGAAGTACTCTACGGTAGAAAAAGAAACACTAGCATTGTTGTAGTCTCTTCAAAGTTTATGTCTAACAAGATAACAGAGAAATGCTAATCTACAATGACTATAATCCGCTGGCATTCATTGAAAAGTTTAAAACTCGAAATGAGAGACTGTTTCGATGAAGTCGATTGTTTCAACCATTCAATGTAAAGATTGCTCACATTGCCGGTAAAGATAAGGTGATCGCGGATGCATTGTCCAGGGTGTAAAATGCTAAAATAAACTAAGGGCTGGATTTTCCTGTCGTCAAGCGTAGGGCAAGGCCCGGTGGTGACGCGTAAAATGAGGCGCAGTGACATCAGGCGGAACTCCCGACGTGATCTCGCCCTGTTTAAATTTTCCAGTAGGCGGGGGCACAGCGAAATCAGCTGCATGCCCGCCGACTTGTCAATGGCCAATTGACTGATTGGCTAATTAATGGACCTGACTGTCCAACCTTCAGGTTGGCGGGCAGGCCAGGAGCCTTGGCGGGAATTAGAAAAAGCATGAAGCCTCATCCACGGGCGGGATGAGGTTTCATGTAGGTTTTACAAAATGTTATTAAAGTTTTTGTAAAGATTATGGGCATTTCCCAACTCATGTGACAGTGTCACATGAGGGGACAATTCAGGATATTTTTTTTCTCTATTTTTAATATTTGTCACAAAACAGCCAATCTCCCTGAGGGAGCACATAGTGCTTCTGTGCGAACGTCGTGCTGGGTGGGTCTTAATAGGTGAGTGATTGTGGGTTGTACCACACAGTGTTTTGCTACTTGAGAACCAAGCACGATAAAACTGTGATACAGACTTTGCATTGTGAGAGATCCTTGGGAAACCAAGATGATCTTTCGAACATATGCTTGAATAAAACCTTTACTTACTGGAAACTCACACACTTGAGTGGTCTCATCTTTTTACCACAACAATTGGCGTAGTTGGCAGGACCCTCGCAATATCGGTCATGGGCAACGGATTGAATGTTAACAGCAGAGGATGGGTGAATACGCTCATTTCCCACTCATTAGATCGGGTGGCTATGTTTGAGACCGGAAGCGAGTGGGCCGACTTGAGGATCTGAACCAGAGTATGGGTCTGTGATTGGAGCAGCTAAGGACAGTGTGGCGCAACTTGACCAATGGCCCTGCGGTAAATTGGTAGTACAGACCGTTTCTTAGAGAGGGTTCTGAGAAAACTGGTGCAGTAAAATGGCATTGACCATTTCCTTGTGTCCGGTGTAGTGAGAAAACTGGTGTGTTAAAATGGTATCGATTGTTTCCCAGTATCTGGTGTAGTGAGAAAACTGGTGTGTTAAAATGGTATCGATTGTTTCCCAGTGTCTGGTGTAGTGAGAAAACTTGTGTGGTAAAATGGTATCGACTGTTTCCCAGTGTCTGGTGTAGTGAGAAAACTTGTGTGGTAAAATGGCATTGACCATTTCCTAGGGTCGGGTGTAGTGGGAAAACCGGTGTGGTATAATGGTATTAACCATTTCCTAGTGTCTGGTGTAGAGGGAAAACCGATGCGGTATAATGGTATTAACCATTTCCTAGTGTCTGGTGTAGAGGGAAAACCGGTGCGGTATAATGGTATTAACCATTTCCTAGTGTCTGGTGTAGAGGGAAAACCGGTGCAGAATAACGGTATTAACCATTTCCTAGTGTCTGGTGTCGTGAGAAAACCGGTGTGGTATAATGGTATTAACCATTTCCTAGTGTCTGGTATAGTGATAAAACCAGTGCGGTATAACAGTATTAACCATTTCCTAGTGTCTGATGTAGAGGGAAAACCGGTGCGATAAAATGGTATTGACCATTTCCTAGTGTCTGGTGTCGTGAGAAAACCAGTGCAGTAAAATGATATTGACCATTTCCGAGTGTCCGGTGTAGTGGGAAAACCGGTGCGGTATAACAGTATTAACCATTTCCTAGTGTCTGGTGTAGTGAGAAAACCATTGCGGTAAAACGGAATTGACCATTTCCCAGTGTTCGATGTAGTGAGAAAACCGGTGAGGTAAAACGGAATTGACCATTTCCCAGTGTCCGGTGTAGTGAGAAAACCGGTGTGGTAAAACGGTATTGACCATTTCCAAGTGTCCGGTGTCGTGAGAAAACCGGTGTGGTATAACAGTATTAACCATTTCCTAGTGTCTGGTGTAGAGGGAAAACCGGTGCGGTAAAACAGTATTAACCATTTCCTAGTGTCCAGTGTCGTCAGAATACTGGTGTGGTAAAACCGTATTGACCATTTCCTAGTGTCCGGTGTCGTGAGAAACCTGGTGCGCTATAACGGTGTTAACCATTTCCTAGTGTCTGGTGTAGTGGGAAAACCAGTGCGGTATAATGGTGTTGAACATTTCCTAGTGTCTGGTGTAGTGGGAAAACCGGTGTGGTATAATGGTATTGACCATTTCCTAGTGTCCGGTGCAGTGGGAAAACCGGCGCAGTAAAACGGAATTGACCATTTCCCAGTGTCCAGTGTAGTGAGAGAACCCTGGAACAGGGAGGAACTTGTCTCCTTGTGAGAAAGCAATAATAGTAGTCGGACTATAAACATAAACATCAGCCATGCCAGACTAAAATTTAGAAGAGAGAGAAAGAGAGTGAGAGAGAAAGAGAGAGAGAGAGACCTCTAGGGGTTGTTGGTGTTGTGAGCTTCAATCGTTTTAATTGTCCCTGTAACTCTTTTAGAGTCCCTGTAGGTGGACGGCTAGAAGATCCCTTTACGCCGCAGTGCTACTTGACGTTTCGTTTAGACTATGAACGTTTTAAGTTACTAAGACAAATGTTATAAGAATGGAAGTATACATATCTTTCTACATATGTGTGTTTGCGCGCAATGCAGAATTTGTGTGTGAGCTTTAGTGTGTTTTCTTACCTTAATTGTCATTTGTGTGTGGAGTGCAGCGCTTTGAGTTAAAAGCCTCAGATTATGAATTGCATGAAAGGAAAGTTTACTCAAACATTACAATTCAAGTTAGAAGGTTTGAGTTGAGATTTCTGGCCAAAAATCACAAGTCGAACATACTCTAAAGATATAACAGGGTTTTCCGTTGTTTGAGACAAACCAGCCTTTGCCCCACCCACTTGCAGACTAGCAGGGAGTTAACTCTTTCCACCAGCAGCTTCAGCTTTCAGGATGCTGAATTAATCCATTCCACCTCAAACAGAATGGACCCTTCTACTTTTATTTAGAGATAAATAGAAATGTCACAAGATTTCTAGCAGCTTTAAGAATCTAAGAATTTATGTGTAGATTTTCAATGCCACAGCATACCCATGGTTTAGAGGCTTTACTTTACTTTTTTAAAAAAATGGATTTCATCCATTCAGGCCAGGAGATCTGATACAAACACACTGACCAATGAGAATCAGACCTTTAGGAAGTTACTTTTGAAAAACTATGATGCCATCTAAGATAAAGAATATGTGTTGATAAACATGTGGGACTTTCAATGTGGATACAAATTCATACACATCAGAGAGGGGCAGTTTTTATTTTGATCGTGTAAATTACAATTCTTACAAAGTTTAAAAATTTGAGGTTTGGTTCCTGTAAAGGAAAGGGAATTCAAATGCTGCAAACTTCTGTGGTGAAGAAAAGGAGTTTAAAATGCACTTGTCAGTCTGTTCCCAAAATATACAGATAAGCCTGAATCCTTGATGAAGTTTGGCAGAAATCCAATTTTTGGCAGAGTGAAAGAAAGTAGCTCAACAATACTGCTATTTGAATCTGGGATAATTTTAAAATGAAGAAGAGGTCAGACACAAGCTAGTGGGTTACTTTTGAGAAAACAAAATGTTGTTTAAGGGGAAGAAGACAAAGAAGCGGAACATGTTAATGTCTGAAATCAAATAGAAATGTGCGATTTCTGTTTTAAAAATAATACTTCATTGGAGTGTAAAGTCTCTCCAGACATCTCCCGGAACTCAGGCTGTAAACATTTTGCACATCAATCGCATTACCCCTGCTGATGATATAGGTTAAATTAGATTCGGTGATGTGACGCCGGCAAGAGGTGCTGACACATCCCTTGGGTTCAAACAGCCAAGATGCCATTGTGCATTGCAAGAGGACTATGGATTTGGCAGGTGGAATGTAGTCCCGGGTCTGGGACTTGTAACTTCCCATTGTAACTTCCTGATAACACAACTTGAATAAACAATGACTGCTGGTAGTGACCCTATCAGAAACCCAAACACTCGGTTTCCTTATCCACTCTCTGCTCCCTCCTTTAGGTAGCTGCACATACTGTCCTGCATGCAGACAGAATGAGATAAGATGGTAACTATTGCATGTATGCAACGGTATGAGGAAATGATTAAGGTAGAGGATAGAGTTAGGAAAAGAGGGCATAATATAAGAGAACTGAATTTGATCATCTGGCCATCGCCTGAGACATTGCAATTGTACACTCAGGGATAAGCAAAGATTGAGAGACAGAGACCCCCCTTTGACATGACATAATTAATGTGACCCAAAGAGTAAGGAAACATTTTTAAATGATTAAGGAAATAAAGAAACTGATTTTAAGAGAATCTTCAGATGATCATGGTCAGAGGGAATTAAATCTTTTTTAAAGTAAAACTATAAAGAATCTGTGGTTGAGGCAATTGCAGTGGAAGGAGGAATAATACTTAACAACAATTTACCACAAGATGGATACAGGTAAAGGGAGAGCTGGCAAAAGGATGGGTGAATGTGTTACTGACCATATTAAGCTACAACAAGGAATACCACATGATTAAAACCATGATGAGAGGAACTGTTAAGAGGCTTTGAGAGGGAAGTGCCACTGGAAGTGAAGATATTGGGCCATTGAAAGATAGGATAAGAATGTGCATTGTAGAGATGTGTAGACAGTTTCAGGAATTGAGGTCCAAGGTGAGACAGCAGCAGGATGTAGCGGACTGGGCAAGAAGTGAGGGGGAGCAGCTCCCCCAGGATGTGCCAGAAGTAAGTGATAAGGTAATGGTTTAGTGGGCACCGGAATGACCGGGATCTACCCTGCGACGGTAAGGGCCTTACCAGATAGTAATGACCAGTGACACGTGTGCATGTTTGGAATCTCACAGTTTGTTTCTGTCAGCAGGTAAGCAACTAGCAGTTTGTTTAACTATTTTGTTTCAGACAAATCCTCAAAACAATGGCAATCTGGAGGACAACAGCAGCAGTAATCACGCTCTTAAAAATAACAGCAGCAAGGGGGGTGCCCATTGTAAACACCAATAAAACCACCTGTCTATATGCAGGACAGTATGTGCAGCTACCTAAAGGAGGGAGCAGAGAGTGAATAAGGAAACCAAGCATTTGGGATTCTGGTAGGGTCACCACCAGTAGTCATTGTTTATTCAAGTTGTGTTATCAGGAAGTTACAATGGGACACAAGTAATATACAAGTCCCAGACCCGGGACTACATTCCACCTGCCAAATCCATAGTCCTCTTGCATTGCACAATGGCATCTAGGCTGTTTGAACATGAGGGATGTGTCAGTACCTCTTGCTGGTGGCACATCACCGAATGTAATTTAACCTATACCCTCGGCATGGGTAATGTGATTGATGTTTAAAGTGTTTGCAGCCTGAGTTCCGGGCTGGGTATATAGTATTTAGCATGCAGGGAAACTGGGAATGGTAGTATTAATATCTTCAAGTTTAAGACAACGGTGAACATCATGCCAGATGGACTAATCTCCCCCCATTTGCTTGGGAACTGGGATTGGAGGTGCAATACTGTCAAGAACGTCGTATAGACATTATTGATCAGCTTGGCCCAAGCAATACGTGGTGTTAATTTGTCAACTTGCAGGTAACATAAACCCACCAAATGCCCAGCCATCATGTCACAGCCCCCAGATGGGATAGTTAAAATAGAGAAACCTAAAGTAGTGTTACATGATGTCACGATGGAGACCCTAGAAATGACCTATAATTTGACGGGGCTCGTCCCAACCCTACTCGCGGCATGTGGCAATATTGCAGAATCCACTAGCTCGGTGAAACAAAAATTACTCCATTTGACCCAGGATTACCAAACCCGTATTGCCCCGGGAATTCAGGATATCAGGAAGGGGAGAAGGAAGAGGCGGAGCTTCTTGGGGGATCGCAGGCGCTTGTTGGGAAGTGCCAATTCAGCCCTGAATTCACTGCAAATCTCCAATATGAACGATTATGCCTCTTGGGTAGCGGGAGGAGTGCAGTTCACAGCAAGGTCAACTGAGTACACGCTTACTGTTGTACAGGTCCAGGGCGAAGGTATAATGGAAAAGTTAAAACTATTATTCCAGGCTATTATTAATGTAACAGATTCACAGTCAAAGGGGAGGGCATGTGACATGCTGGCCCATGGCCTGATAGATAACGTTTGGGCTGATAACGAAGATATAAGATTTTGTACTGTGCCTTGACGCACATATCAGACTGTGGGGAAATTAGTCCTTACCAATTTACAGGAAGAACAACAGGAATTAGTAACTACACAGCCCCTAACAGGAGGCAAGGGAGACACAACAAAATTTCTGATGAGTATATCACAGCATCATATTTCTGGAAGATACCGGTGGGGAGGATGGGTGGGGGGTGGTGGGGATATAAATTTGAATCCCTGAGAGTGGGAAAGAGGGCATGGGTGCACCAGGTAGGATCCTGGGGATATCTGGTTCCAGGCTCGAATAGCACCCTTCTAATGACAGCTTGAGAATGTTGTACTGAATCACAGCATTACATAATCTGCTCCTGTAATACCCTGAGGTCTATCAGTAATGATTCTACCATGGTGATGTCAGTTAGCCCTCTTGAAGGAACCATCAAAGCATCAAACCTCTCCTACAGAGTGATGCTTTCTAACGGACAAGACAAGATTCTTATATGGAGGATTAGAGTGTGACGATATCTACATTTTCAGCTTGCAGTTCATCAATTCCTTCACTGTGGGGGATTTTCACCTTGCGGTAGGGCCCTCACCGGCTATGTATTCAGTTCATTGTGTAACAACAGGCATTTTGAAGTGGAGAATAACAAGCTAAGGTGGGATACCAGTCGATACAGCATGAATATGAATTTGTATTAGGAGATAATTGAGGAGTTGAAATTCTAGCTGTTGAATTTCAAATAGAGAAACAAAGGAAGTTTTATAACTGGCAAAAATCATAAATGGATAAAGCAAAGTTATTATGTTTATTTTTCCCGAAAGCAACATCCATAAAGATAACATGAAAAATGTTTATATTCTAGGAAAGGTAACTTCCAAAGAAAGTTAAGAGCAATGGTTTTAAAGATGAAAGAGAAGAAACAAATTAAGGAAAGATTGAAAGCTGTATGGGGTGTGTGACCATGTGAGATCTTGAAGGGTGTGCTGCGCTAAGACAGTCCTGTGAAGTAAGCCGCCTCCAGCCACCCAAGGAAAGTGTCTGGCTGTTCCAGAAAACAAGGTTTTGCTACAAGTCTTGGATTTCCATTGTTGAGTGAGAGGGAGAGGGAAGCTTGTCACATACCTCCCCTATAGCAACAGTGGGTGCCTTGAAGTAATATTATTGGATTTTTTATAGATTAGGAATCTAGATGGGTTGTTGCTTGGAAAAGAGTGCATATTCATGAGTCTAGCTAAATAGAAATCCTTTGGAAAATGTTATTAGATTAAATGTGACTGTGTAACTGTAATTTTTGTGTGTTGAAGTTTTCTTTTCTTTTGTTAATATATGTTTTAATTTAATATTTAAAATTTCCAAAAGTGGTAGTGGAATCTTTACTTCTGACTTCAGTACACCTACCTTCTCGTAATAAATACAAATTGCAAATTGTTGTGATCGCTTGACCAACTTTCCCTTTGGGATTTGGCCAGCCCAGCAATTACCACCTGCCATATCATAACACCACTGCAACTGAAACTCGCCTCCCAGGAAATACAAAGATCGGCAACATTTATGAAGATATTGCAATGTCAATGAAATAATGGTTCTGGGCCAAGCTGAGGTCACTAGGACTTCGGCGAAGCTGTAAGAGAACAGTAGCAGACCCATAGCCCACTCGCCTCTAGTAGGATCCTTAGAGCTACCGGTGGGCCGAGGCTCTTGGGAATGTCCCGTCTGGGTCAGGTAGTGCCTGACCAGGGGTCCAAAAGGAGGGACTTAAGTGGGGTAATTGAAATCATTTAACATTAAGGTTAAGATGTGCATTAACAGCTTTGAAGTAGACAAATATAATTATGAGAGCTCCTTCTAGGCATGATGAGAAATATAGCCAGAACTATGGGAACCAGCTAAGAATCATAATGGCTTTCACAGCTTGTTTAAACAGGGTGTTATGGAGATAAGGAAACAGACAGGGAGTTATTAGGCCCAAAAAATTCTGAGGCCAAATGCTGAGATAACAGCGAATATCTGCAATAATGTACCCCACTCTAGATGAGTTTAGGTGATGCATATGTTAGGGCTATACCAGTGATTGGGGGTTGTACCACACAGTGTTTTGCTATGTGAGAACAAAGGACTATATAATTATGAAACAGGCTTTGCATTGTGAGAGTTTCTTGGGAAAGTAACCACGCTCAACTTTCCAGCATAAACTTGAATAAAATCTTTGCTTCCTGGAGACTTGAGTGATCTCATCTTTTTACCACAACAGCTGAAACACCACAAAGACTTCAGGTCCTGACAACATCATGACAATAATCCTGAAGGCTGGCACTCCAGAACTAGCCCCTCGCCAAACTGTTCCAGCATAGCCACAACACTGGCATACACAAAGCAAGACAAATTTAATCAGGACAATTTCAGCCGATTCAGACCCCTCTCGATCATCAACAAATCAATGGGATATGTTGTCAAAAGTGCCCATCAAGCAGCGCTTACTCAGCACGCCCTACTCACTGATGCCCAATATGGGTTCTGCAAGGCCATTCGGTTGCAGACCTCATTTCAGCACTGGTCCAAACATGGAGAAAAGAGTTGAATTCCACAGGTGAGGTGACAGTGACTGCACTTGACATCAAGGAAGCATTTTGCTGAGTACGACATCAAGGTGAGTATTTTCATTTCCGTTCATGGGGCGTGGGCATCACTGGCTAGACCAGCATTTATTGCTCATCCCTAATTGCCCTCAAGAAGGGGGTGGTGAGCTGCCTTCTTGAATCGTTGCAGTACATGTGGTGTAGCTGCACCCACAGTGAGAGAATGGCAATATATTTCCAAGTCAGGATGCTGTGTGGAGCTTGGAGGGGAACTTCCAGCTGGTGGTGTTCCATTGTATCTGCTGCCCTTGTCCTTCTAGATGGTAGTGGTCATGGGTTTGAAGGCTGCTGTTTGAGCTGGTGAATTCCTGCAGTGCATCTTGTGGATGGTACACACTGCTACTACTGTGCGTCAAAGCTGTAGGGAGTGAATGTTTGCGGAAGGCGTGCCAATCAAGTAGTTGCTTTGTCATGGGTGTTGTTGAGCTTCTTGAGTGTTGTAGGAGCTGCACTCATCCAGGCAACTGTAGAGTATTCCATCACACTCTAGTCTTGTGCCTTGTAGATGGTGGACAGGCTTTGGGGTGTCAGCGAGTCAACTGTTCACTGACGAGTTCCTAGCCTCTGACCTGTTCTCATCACTACAGTATTTGTGTCGTCTCTCTGGTTCACAGTCTGGTCAATGGTTACCCCCAGGATGTTGATAGTGAAGGAATTCAGTGATGGTCATGCCATTGAATGTCCGGGGGCGATAGTTAGATTCTTTCTTGCTGGAGATAGTTATTGCCTGCTACTTGTGTGGCACGAATGTTACTTGCTACTTGTCAGCCCAAGCCTGGATATTGTCCAGGTCTTGCAATGTTAGAACATTGGCAGCTTCATTATCAGTGTAGTTGTGAACGGTGCTGAATGTTGTGCTATCATCAGCAAACATCCCCACTTCTGACCTTATGATGGAAAGAAGCTTATTGATGCAGCAGCTGAAGATGGTTGGGCCTAGAACACTATCCTGGAACTGAGATGCTTGAACTCCAACAAGCATAACCATCTTCCTTTGTGCCATGTACGATTCCAACCAGTGGACAAATTGAAGTTAAAAGTAAATAAAAGGTGTGGCATGGGCCCCAGTTATGCCGGTCTTTTTGTGCGACATGTGGGACATTCCTTCATCCAGTTCTACTCAGGTACCCTCCCACAACTATTTTTTCATTACATTGGAGACTGTTTCAGTGCTGCTCCATGCTCTCGTCTGGATCTGGAAAAATTTATCGATTTTGTTTCCAATTTCCACCCCTCTCTCACCTTCATGTGGTCCATCTCTGACACTTCCATTTCCTTCCTTGACCTCTCTGTCCCCATTTCTGGCAATAGACTGTCCACCAATATTCATTACACGCTCACTAACTCCCACAGTTACCTTGACGACAGCTCCTCACACTCTGCTTCCTGTAAGGACTCCATCCCATGCTTCCAGTTCCTCTGTCTCCGTCGCATTTGTTCCAATGATGCTACATTCCAAAACCACGCCTCTGAAGTGCCTTCCTTTTTCCTTAACCGAGGGTTCCCGCCCACTGTGGTTGACAGGACCCTCAACAGTGCCCGACTCATCTCCTGCACATCTGCCCTCACCCCGTTCCCTCCCTCCCAGAAACAAGAGTGTCCCCCTTGTCCTCACTTTTCACTTCCACAATTTCCACCAACTCCAGCATGATGCCACCACCAAACACATCTTCCCCTCATCTCTCCATCTCCCCACCACCCCCGTCAGCATCCCATTGGGGCTGTTCCCTCCTTCCCTGGCCCACTCCTTCATTACCCTCAACGTTTCATCACCTTCATATGGCACCTTCCCATGCAATCACACAAGATACACCATCTGACCCTTTGTCTCTTCCCTCCTCACCACCCAAGGTCCTTTCAGGTGAATTAGCGCATCACTTGCACCTCCTTCAATTTGGGCTACTGTATATGCTGCTCCCAATGTGGTCTACTCTACATCGGAGAGACTAAAAGCAGAATGGGTGACCGATTGGACACTTTGTAGTCTTCTGGACTTAACATTGCGTTCAACAACTTCAGACCTTTCCTCCATTCTTATCCCTTTATAAATTCAATTTTTACATTTTTAAAAGTTGCCATTTTTAAAAATGTATTTATTCATTGTTTTTCAATTTTTTATTTAATTTCATCCCTTTTCCATCATTTTTCCCCAACCACCTCCCCTCTACCCCCACCGCTCACAGGGCTATCTGTCACTTGTTTCGCTGTTGTGCATTCACGGAGTACTGACCCTTGTTCTGCTGTTAAAACATTCTGTCATCTCACCTTTATGCCACTGTCAGCACCATTAGTCTTTAGCACTACCATTAACACTCCCTTTGTCTTGTGTCCATGTCATCTTTGTCAACTTCTCCTGAGCTCCCACCTAACCCTGATCTTCTATTTTGCTCCACCTGCTCCACTCACTCTTAAACAGGACAAAATCCACCACATTTATACTTCTCTTTAACTCTAAAGAGTAGACATGTGGACTTGAAACATTATCTCTCTCCGCAGATGCTGCCAGACCTGCTGAAATTTTTCAAGCATTATCCTTCTTTATGTCAAATTGAAGTTAATGGGGATCAGGGGAGAAACTCTTCACTGCTTGGAGTTATACCTGCCACAAAGAAAGATGGTTGTGCTTGTTGGAGGTCTATCATCTCAGTCCCAGGACATCACTGCAAGAGTTCCTTAGGTTTGTTCGGCTCACCATTTTCAGCTGACCCTCCTTCCATCAAAATGTCAGAAATGGGGATATTCGCTGATGATTGCAATGTTCAGCACCATTTGCATCTCTCAGATACTGAAGCAGTCCATGCCCATTTGTAGCAAGACCTGGACAACTTTCAGGCCAGGGCTGATGAGTGACAATTGACATTCAAACCAGGAAAGCGCAAAAAGAGGGAACTTAAACATTTCTTCTTGACATCCAATGACATTACCATTGCAAAATCCCCACTAGCAACATTCTGGGGGTTGCCATTGACCAGAAATTGAACTAGAACATACTGTGTCTACAACAGCAGGTCAGTGACTGAGAATTCTGAGGTGAGTGGCTCACATCTTGACTCCCCAAAGCCTGTCCACCATCTACAAGGCACAAGTCAGGAGTGTGACGGAATACTCTCCACTTGCCTGGATGAGTATGTCTCCAACAACACTGGAGAAGCTCCATACCATCCAGGACAAAGCAGTCCACTTGATGAACACCCTATTCACCACCTTAAACATTCAATCCCTCCACCATCAATACATGGTGGCAGCAGTGTTGTACCATCTACAAGATGCACTGCAAGGCTCCTTTCACAACATCTCCCAAACCCTTGACCACATCCATGCAGAAGGACAAGTTCAGCAGGCAAATGGGAACACCACCACCTGCAAGTTCCGCTTCAAGCCAAACACCATCCTGACTTGGAAATATATTGCCATTCCTTCATTGTCACTGGCTCAAAATCCTGGAACTTTCTTCCCAACAGCGCTGTGGGTGTACTTGCATCACATGGATTGCAGCAGTTCAAGAAGGAGGCTCACCTTCACCTTCTCAACAGCAATTAGGGATGGACAACAAATGCTGGCCTAGTCATCAATGCCCACTTCCCGTGAAATAAAAGTAATAGAGTACTGAGGTTATTATAATTACAAATCACAGAATTGTGGGAATGCCCTGCCTGTATAGTCAGAGAGAAACATGGCCCAGGAACTGATACAGACAGACTTTCATCTATGTCAAGATAATATGAGTTATTGCAAAGACAGTGCATAAGTGAGTTTCCCCACAAGCACATTCATTGGGGGCAGATATCCCAGAAACAAGTTTGTGCAGATTTCAAGTCACATGTATGACAGACTAACAAAACCAAGACCCCCCAACCCCTTCCTGGGTACAAATAGTGAGGGAATACACTCATTGTGGGGGGTGGGAGCTCTCAGTCTCATGTAGGAGGGATTACCCAGTACAGTCATTGTGAAAATACACACCAGGACTAGACATCTTGGGAATATGTCCCAGGGCCAGAGATTTGGGAATACTCCCAGTCCAATGCATGTGGGAATCTTATCAGTGCCAACCTAATATTGGGGGAATATGGCCCAGCGCATGATACTGGAGGAGTTTCCCAGTCTCCTCAATAAACTCCCCTGAATCACATTCATTGGGAGAAAATACACAAAGTCAGATAGGAGGGGGATATGGTGCAGGGATGGACACAGAGTCTCATGCATGAGCGAATTGACACTTCCCAGAACAGCGATTGTTGGAATACATCCAGAACTGGATATTCGGGGACATTCGTGTTGCATATATGAAGGTATCCTCGCAACATATTCATAGGGAGAATAAACCACAGGACCAGATGCTGAGCTTGAGCCACAGTGTAAGAGGTAATTTCCCCTGAGAACATTCATCCATGGATCAGATTATGCCCAAGGGTCAAATTAGGGGGATACACACCACAATCAGGTACTGGGGTTGAAACCAGTCCCATGTATGTGTGATTCTCTCAAGTACAGTCATGCGGGAAATATTCTCAAAGACTCAAAATTGGTGGAATATGTTTCAGGGTGATATATCGGAAAAGATTCCTGGTCCCATGTGTAATGGAATTACCCAATAGGAACAGTGGGATAACACACCACACAACTGATATGCAGTACAGAGGAATGTACCATAGGGAAATTGGAGGAATTTCTCAGTTAGGGAATTCACTCAGTACAAGCATTGGGAGAATGCACTGGGAATGTGGGAAGCCGGGGACATTTCCAGTGCCCGGGACCAGCATGTGTGCAGGAGGTGTGCCCAGCTGTAGCTCCTGGAAGCTCGGGTTTCAGAGCTGGAACAGCGGCTGGGGACACTGTGGAGCATCCGCGAGTCTGAGAGCATCATGGATAGCACATTTGGAGAGGTGGTCACACCACAGATGAAGGGATTTGAGGGAGGAAGGGAATGGGTGACCAACAGGCAATCCAAGAGAAATAGGCAGGTTGTTCAGGAGTCCCCTGGGGTCCCGCTCGCAAATCGGTATTCCGTTTTGGAGGCTGATGAGGGAGCCGCTTCCTCCAGGGAGTGCAGACAGATCCAAGCTTCTGGCACCAAAAGCAGCAGGAGGGGAAGAAGGGGAAGAGTAATACTAATAGGGGATTCTATAGTCAGGGGAACAGATAGGCGCTACTGTGGCCATCAACGTGACTCCAGGATGGTATGTTGCCTCGCTGATGCCAGGGTCCAGGATGTCACTGAACAGCTGCAGGGCATCCTGAAGGGGGAGGGTGATAAGGCAGAGGTCATGGTACATGTTGGAACCAATGATATAGGTAGAAAGAGGGATGAGGTCTTGCATCAAGAATTCAGGTTAGGCAGTAGACTAAAAAGCAAGACCTCTCGGGTTGTAATCTCTGGATTACTCCCAGTGCCACGTGCTAGCGAGCTCAGAAATAGGAGGATAGCGCAGATGAACACGTGGTGCAGGAGGGAGGGTTTTAGATTCCTGGATCACTGGGACGGTTTCGGGGGAAGGTGGGAACTGGACAAACAGGACGGTCTACATCTGAACCAGAGCAGGACTAACATCCTTGTGGGCATGTTTGCTAGTGCTGTTGGGAGAAGTTTAAACTAATTCATACAATGTTAGAAGAACAGGGATACGTCATAATGCAGTAAAACAATCAAGTCAGAGGGAGTATAGCTGCAATAAGCTTCAAGAGAGTAAGGCAAGGCTGAATGGCCCCTACTTTAATGCCAGGAATACTACAAGTAAAACGGAGGAGTTAAGGATGAGGATTGATATGTGGAATTGTGATATAGTAGCCGTCACTGAGATGTGGTTGAGGGAAGGGCTGGATTGGCAGCTCAACATTCTGGGATATAGAATCTGCAGGCGAGACAGGGGAGGGGGTAAAAGAGGAGGAGGCATTGCATTATTAGTTAAGGAGTCTGTTACTGCAGTAAGGAGAGATGATATCTTGGAGGGGGCATCGAATGAAGCTTTGTGGGTAGAGCTTAGGAATGAAAAAGGAGAAACCACCTTATTAGGAGTTTATTATAGATAGTCAGCAGGAAACTGAGGAGCAAATATGTGCACAATTTGTGGAGGTGTGTAAAAACAATAATAATAGGGTAATTATATTAGGTGATTGCAACTTCCCCAGCATTAATTGGGATAGACATAGTGTTAAGGGCTTGGATAGAGTGGATTTCTTGAAATGTGTACAGGAGAACTTTTGAGGTTAATATCTAGAGGGTCCAACAAGGGAAGGTTCATTGCTGGACCTAATTATGGGGAATGAAGCCGGACAGGTGGCTGAGGTGGTGGTGGACGAGCATTTTAGTGATAGCGACCACAACATGTACAGTTTAAGTTTGTTATGAACAAAGAAATCGACAAGTTGCAAAAAATGTTTTGGATTGGAGGAGAGTGGATTTTAGTAAAATAAGACAGGATCTGGCCAAGGTAGACTGGGAACAGCTACTTGTGGGGAAATCTACAGAGGAACAGTGGGGGGTGTTCAAAAAGGAAATGGGGAGGGTACAGACTCAACATGTTCTCTCTAGGGTGATAGGAAGGAGTAACAAGCCTAGAGAACCGTGGATGACCAGAGATATTCAGGTTACGATCAGAAGGAAAAGAGGGGCTTTTAGCAGAACAAGGGAAGCGCAGGGTGGAGCTAAAGGAAGCAATTAGGAGAACAAAGAGGGGATATGAGAAAGCTCTGGCTGGTAAAATTAGGGAAAATCCCAAGATATTCTGTAAGTATATCAATGGGAAGAGGATAACCAGGGAAAGAGTAGGGCCCATAAGGGACCTAGAGGGCAATATATGGGTGGAGCCAGACGACATTGCTAGAGTACTGAATGAATACTTCACATCAGTCTTCACCCAAGAGAATGAGGATGAACTCGGGGAGAGAGACTGCAATGTTCTTAAGCAAATTGATATAGGGAGTGACAGGGTATTGGAAGTGTTGACAGGCTTTAAAGTGGACAAATCTCCAGGTCCGGATGATTTGTGTCCCAGGCTGCTGAGGGAGGCAAGGGAGGAGATCGCAGGGGCTCTGACCCAAATTTTTAATTCCTCTCTGGCCACGGGGGAGGTGCCAGAGGACTGCAGAACTGCTAATGTGGTTCCGCTATTTAAGAAGGGTTGTAGAGATAAGCCAGGGAACTACAGGCCAGTGAGTCTCACGTCAGTGGTAGGGAAACTATTGGAGAAATTTCTGAAGGAGATTATCTATCTCCACTTGGAGAGGCAAGGTTTGATCAGGGATAGTCAGCATGGCTTTGTCAGGGGGAGGTCACGTCTAACAAATTTGATTGAATTTTTTGAGGAGGTGAACAGGTGTGTAGATGAGGGTAGTGTAGTTGATGTAGTATATATGGATTTCAGCAAAGCCTTTGACAAGGTCCCACATGGGAGACTTATAAAGAAGGCAAATGCACATGGGATACAGGGTAATTTGAAAAGGTGGATTCAAAATTGGGTTAGTTGTAGGGGGCAGAGGGTGATGACAGAAGGATGCTGCAGTGACTGGAAGCCAGTGTCCAGTGGCGTACCACAGGGATCTGTGCTGGGTCCACTATTATTTGTCATTTATATAAATGACATAGAAGACTATGTCGGGGGTAGGATTAGTATGTTTGCGGATGACACAACGATTGGCCAGGTGGTTATCAGTGAGGTTGAGTGTCTTCGGCTACAGGAAGATATAGACCAGATGGTCAAATGGGCAGATAAGTGGCAGATGGAATTTAACCCTGAAAAGTGTGAGGTGATACACTTTGGAAGGAGTAATTTGACAAGGAAGTATTCAATGAACGGCATGGCACTAGGAAGTTCTGAGGAACAAAGGGACCTTGGCGTGTGTGTCCATAGATCTCTGAAGGCGGAGGGGCATGTTCGTGGGGTGGTGAAAAAGGCATATGGGACACTTGCATTTATCAGTCGAGGCATAGATTACAAAAGGAGGGAGGTCATGTTGGAGTTGTATAGAACCTTGGTGAGGCCACAGCTGGAGTACTGTGTGCAGTTCTGGACACCACATTATAGGAAGGATGGGATTGCACTGGAGAAGGTGCAGAGGAGATTCACCAGGATGTTACCTGGGATGAAACATTGAAGTTATGAAGACAGTTTGGATAGACTTGGGTTGTTTTGTTGGAGCAGAAGGACTGAGGAGCGACCTGATCGAGGTGATCAACATTATGAGGGGCTTGGACAGGGTGGACAGGGAGCAGCTGTTCCCCTTAGTTGAAGGGTCAGTCACAAGGGGGCATAAGTTTAAGGTGAGGGGCAGGAGGTTTAGGGGGGAATGTGAGGAAAAATTTTTTTACCCAGAGAACTGGAATGCACTGCCTGGGAGGGTGGTGGAGGCGGGTTAGCCTCACATCCTTTATAAAGTACCTGGATGAGCACTGGGCACGTCATAACATTCAAGGCTATGGGCCAAGTGCTGGTAAATGGGATTAGGTGGGTAGGTGAGGTGTTTCTCACGTGTTGGTGCAGACTCGATGGGCCGAAGGGCCTCTTCTGCACTGTGATTCTGTGATTCAGAACCATTCACTGGGGAAGATTCCCAGTCCCATGTCAGGGTCTAGCACCCAAGACAGCTAATGGGTGAATATACCTCAGCACCAGATACTGGGAAAAGACATCTCAGGAACAAACACTGGAGGGGATATGCACCAGGACCGGATATCTGGAAGATTCCCACCCCCATTTGTGAGAGAATCACCATAAACCTCGTGATGTTGGGAATTACTGCCAGGATGAGAAGTGGGCCATGCCGCCATTTTACATGGGTGGGCCAATTAAGGCCCGCCCAGCGTGACATCTGGTGGGAAGCGCTATGCACATCTCCCTGAGTTAGCGAGCTGCTTCCACATTGAAAAATATTAAAAGTAGAAAAGAAAATTCCCTAACATGTCCCCCTCACGTGACAATGTCGCATGAGACGGGACATGTTCATAATTTACCTAATAACTTTAAAAAAGCTTTTTGAAACCCTGCATGAAACTTCCTCCCGCCGCTGGATGAGGTTTCATGTTTTATCTATTTACTGCCGGAGCTCCTGGCTTGCCAACATTAAGGTTGGACAGTCAGGTCCTTTCATAGAATAAATGATCCTGTCAATGGCCTCAATTGGCCACTGACAGGTCAGCGGGCCCGCAGCTAATTTTGCTGCGCCTCCACCTTCCTGGGAATTTAAATGGGGCGGGGGTGACGTCGGGGGTTCTGCCCAATGTCATCCCGCATCATTTTACGTGTCGGTGAGCAGGGTGCCCCCTGCTCACTGGCGGCAAAATTCTGCCCAATGTTCCGAGAACGAGAGAACACCTCTTGGAACGAGCTGCTGAGTTTTTTCAACACTTTCTGCTTTTATTTCAGATTTCCACCACCTGCAGCGTTTTGCTTTTATATGAGGGAAATCAACCCTTTCTCCAGGTCCACATGGCAATGGAATTCACCAGCATTAATTTCAATACAATATAGGTGTGGATGAATCATAATACAATGTAGTGGTGAATAAATCATAATATAAAATAGAGATTGATCAATCATAATAACATATATTGGTGAATGAATCACAATACAATATACTGGCCAATCAATTATAAGATGAACTGCAGGTGTATAACTCCATTTTCCCTCTCTCTCTTTCTCTCTCTCTCTGCCACTCGACAACATCATCATTCACTATTTTTCCTCTTGTGTGATCTCTCTCAATCGATATTATGCTCCTTCCCTCCAATTCTTCTTTCCTGCTCCATAACACGCTCCTCCCCTCTATTTTCACCTCTGTCTCTATCTCTCTCTCTCTCCCCCAATCCTATAACATGACATCCATCTCTCACGGTGTGACAGGCAGCTACTGCATCATTTCCCTGGTTAGCAACCAAAGCCCCACCCTTCACACCCACAATTCACCCACCTACAAATCCAGTACAAGGGAGGTATAAATGACTCCCTTACCATGTCACTGGGCTCCGCTCCCTGCAGCAGTTTGTGTCAGCTCCTGACACTGGCCAGCTCTTTCTCTCTCTCTCTCTTACTCTCTCACTCTTTCTCTCCCTCTCTCTCTCTCTGTCAGTGAGCGAATGCCGAGGCCCTCTGTCCTCACCATAATTTTCACACTCACTAGCTTCAAATAACGGCCCAGGCCTCTGCTTCCTGTTTTGTGTTTATTGCTTGCTTCTCTCCAAGCAGTTATTGCCCAAACTGTCAGATTTTACAAAGTCCAGCCAGTCTCTGAGTGCCAACTTCTGCCCCTGTGCAGGCAGGGTGCAGAGGAAGGGAGGGCAAAGGAGAGGGAGGCAGGAGGGAGGAGGGAAGAAGGGGGAAAGAAGGAGGGAGAGAGAGAAAGGAGAAAGGGAAGATAGATTAAGAAAGGGATGGAGAGATAGAGGGGAAGATTGGGAGATAGAGTGAGGGAGCAAGAGGAGAGGGCAGGGGTACAGCAGGGAGGACGGAGGGTAAGGGAAGGGGGCATGTATGTGAGGCGATAGAGGGAAGAGGGAGAGGGAAGCAGAGAGGGATAAACATAGTCTGTTCAAACACAATGCAGCCAGCCTGTCAGTGCCAGCTCTATTCCTGTACAGGGCAAGGTAGGGAGGGAGAGAGAGAGGAAGAGGGTGACAGGATGAGAGAGTGGCGGGGTCGGGGGGGAATCTATTTGTAAACTGTTTCCATCCCCTTACAAGGTAAAGTGGTGAGACGGGGAGACAGGATCGTGGTATGTATGTGTGCAGGAATTTTACTGGGTTGGGCAGTTTTAGAGTGGGGTCATTTTTTTATTCTTTCATGGGGCGTGGGTGCCTCTGGTGATACCAATATTTGTTGTCCACAGTGAGCATGTTTCACATCTGAGAGTTCCATCGAGGCCTCCTCTAGTCCTACAACCCTCCAAGATATCATCTCTTGGAATTTGGGTCTCTTGTCCATCCCTGACTTTAACTGCTCCATCATCAGTAGCCGTGACTTCAGCTGCTGAGTCCCTAAGCTCTGGGGTGCGCTCTGTACTCCTCGCTCCCTCTCTTCCCTCCTCTAAGATGCTCCTTTAAACCTCCATCGTTGGCCAAGCTTTTGGCCATGTGCCCCAATGTCTTCTTATGTGACCTGGTGTCAAAATTTGTTTGATTGCGCTCCAGTGAAGCACTTTGCACCTTTTACTTACCCAAAGGTGCTCGAAAAATGCAATTTATTGTTCTTGATCCAGATATTGGTGTTTCCTGATTCCAAGTATCATGTCTTCCCCTATTCCAGCACAAGAGCATAAGAAATAGGAGCTGCAGTAAGTCATTTGACCCCACGATCATGTTCTGCCATTCAATAAGATCAGGGCTGATCTTCTACCTCCACTGCACCTTCCCGTACCATCCCCATTACTCGTCATTTCCTTCATACACAACCACTTCCCTTAGTGCTCAATAATCTATTCACCTCTGTTTGTGGATTAACTGAATATATATATATCTCCACAGCTTTTTGGGACACAGAATACACAAGGTTCACAACTCTAAGTGAAGACATTTGCTTCAAGTATAGATATACATATCAAGCAGGGCTGCTTTGTGCTGGATGGTGTCAAGCTTCTTGAGTGTTGTGGGAGCTGCACTCATTCAGGCAAGTAGAGATTATTCCATCACACTCCTGACTTGTGCCTTGTAGACGCTGGACAGGCTTTGGGGAGTCAGGGGGTGAGCTACTCTCCGCAGAATTGACAGTCTCTGACCTGCTCTTCTGGCCACAGTATTTATACCAATGTATGAATTAAAAGCAGGAGTAGGTCACTAGGCCCCTTCAGCCTGCTCTGCTATTCAATAAGATCATGGCTGATCTAATTTTAACCTCAATTTCACATTCCTGCCTACCCCCAATAACTTTTCACCCCCTTGCTGATCTATCAACTTCAGCCTTAAAAATATTCAAAGATTCTGCCTCAACCACCTTTGGGGAATAGGATTCCAAAGTCTCACAAACCTCTGAGAGAAAAATTAATCCCTCATCTCAACAAAATGGGCGACCCCTTATTTTTAAAAAGTGACCCCTAGTTCTAGATTCTTCCAAAAGAGGAAACATCTTCTCCACATCCACCGTCAACTCCCCTTAGGATCTTATATTTTTCAGTCAAGTCTCCTCAAACTCTTCTAAACTCCAGTGAATACAAGCCAAGCCCGTCCAATGTTTCCTCATTAGAAAACACACCCATTCCAGGTAGTAATCTAGTAAATCTTCTCTGAACTGCTTCCAATGCATTACATCTTTCCTTAAACAAGGGAACCAATAATGTACACAGAAACAGTGGTCTCTCAAATGCCCTGTATAACTGAAGCATAACTTCCCTACTCTGGGTTTCAATTCCCCTCGCTACAACTGATAACATTCTATTTTCTTTCCTACTTCCTTGCTGCACCTGCATTCTGCAATTCAGGCACTAAGACACCCAGATCCCTCTGCATCTCAGTGACTGGTCTGTAATAGCCCACGTGATCCACCACCTTAAACATTTACTCCCTCCTCCACCGACCACACAGAGGCAACAGTGTGTACCATCTACAAGATGCACTGCAGCAACTCACCAAGGCTCTCTCAACAGTATCTTCCAAACTTGTGACCTCTACCATCTAGAAGGACAATGGCAGCAAACACCACCACCTGGAAGTTCACTACCAAGCCACACGCCATCCTGACTTGGAAATATATTGCCATTTCTTTGCTGTCGCTGGGTCAAAATCCCGGTACTCCCTTCCAAACAGCACTCTGGGTGTAACCGCACCAGATGGAGTGCACCAGTTCAAGAAGGCAGCTCACCACCACCACTGCAAGGACAATTACAGATGGGCAATAAATGCTGGCCTTGCCAGCGACACTCACAACACAGGAAGAAAAAACAAAACAAAAATATACTCAAGGACGAAATATTGGGGGATATTACCAGCCCCTTGTACGAGGGAACAAAAACAGAAAATGCTGGAAAAACCCAGCAGGTCCAATAGCATCTGCAGAGAGGGAAAAAACAGAATCAACGCTCTGAATCCTTATGACTCATCCTTAGAGGAACCTTGTCTGAGGGAATTCCCTTTAAATAGGGTATCTGGGAGAATCCATCCAAATGCATATTGGGGGAGCATCTCCACTCCCGTGTATGAGGGAACACAACCTAGACCCACAGTACAAGCACTGGGGGAATTTCACAGTAATAACAGTGGAACACATACCAGGACTGTACATATGTATGGGGAAATTCTCCAAGTAGAGACATTAGGGAAATACACCACAGAACATTGACATTTTTAGGGGAGGGAATGTCCAGTCCAACTTCTCAGGCAATTCTCCTGCTATAGCAATTTGGGGAATACACATGGGACCAGATATTGGGCGAAGACACCCCAGGAACAGATACTACAGAGATGGTAGCTTAATGGCAATGTCACTGGTCTAGTAATCCAAAATCTCAGGCTAATGCTCTCATGGTAGCTGGCGGACTCTAAATTCAAGTATTGATCTGGAAGTGAAAGCTAGTTTCAGTAATGGTAACCATGAAACCATTGTCAATTGTCGTAAAAACCCATCTGGTTCTCTGATGTCTGTTTGGAAAGGAAATCTGCTGTCCTTAGCCTGTCTGGCCTACATGTGACTCCAGATCCACAGCAATGTGGTTGACTCTTAACTGCCCTCTGAAATGACTGAGCAAGCCACTCAGTTAAAGAACATTTAGGGATGGGCAACAAATGCTGGGCTGGTCAGTGACACCCTCATTTCATGAACGAATAAAAAAAGATTAGATATTGAGGGAATACACCCCAGGACTAGATATTAGTGGAGTGCTCCCGAGTAACATTGGAACAGATATTGGAAGAAATGTCCAGTCCATTATATGATGGAACTACCCTGGTTAAAAACTGTTGATATATGTCCGTGATATACTGTAGTCCCATGTTTGAAGGAATCCCTTCCTGTGCAGTCATTGCAGGAATAAATCCCAGAACCAGATATTGGAGGGGATGGGAGGGTACCCAGTGAGTGGGAATCTCCCAGTTCAAACAGTGGAGGAATATGCCCTAGGATCAGATATTGGATGATCCACCACAGGATCAGATATCAGGAGAATACACCCTTGCACCAAGTATTTGGGTGTTGCTGAAAAGGGAGAGATGTTTCTGGAGTTTGTCGTCTTGCACTCATCAGCATAAACACAAGAATTCCAGTCAGTCAGTAGTGATGCTACCAAACTACTCTTGGACATTGACGTCCCCTCCTAGAGTCCATTCTGGGCGGGATTTTACAGCCACCCCCTCACCTGGCATATGGTTTTGGTTGCGGGGGGCGGGCTTTGGCATGTAAAATATGTCGGGTGCCCAGCCCATCTACTTCCCACCGACCCTGACCTGCTCACCTTAAAATGGGAGGGTGGGTAAGCCACCTACTAGGCTGCCCAACCGGAGGCCTATTCAAGCCCTGATGTGCCCAATTAATTGGATATTAAGGGCCTCAATCCGCCTCCATTGCCCATCCCAGGAGGAAAAAAACAGTTCGGGACAGGACTCTTTTTCCCAATTTTTACTGGTGTTCCATTTGAAGGTCGAGGAGAACAGTTCGGACCAGCATTTTTATTTCCCAGTTTCTACTGTTTTTTTGCTTCTGGGATAAAATACTGGCAAGGTATGTAGGCCATTTTTGAAAGGCATTCTTTGAAAACGTGGGAAGGAAGGAGGGGACTCATCAATCGGAGGGTGTGTGCCTGTGTACCTTGGCAGCCCCATATGTTACCCCTTCCACTTCGTCCCTCCCCATCTGCCCTCCAAAACACGGCCCCCAGCGCCTCCTTCCGAGGATCTCTGAGCACCCTCCAGCCTAAAAGTCCGGAACGTGCCTGTCTCCAGACAGCAGGATCTTCTTCCTGTGTTTCCTTTCAGTCCCCAATCAGATTGGTCAGAGGATCCTAGAGGCTGGGACTTTCTGTCTACTGAGGGGTGGAAGTCTGACTCTGGGTCTGTTTAGCCCACCCGCAGTGTGCTATCATCATGGAGCAGGCTTTTTAAAAATCGGTCCATTCGGGACTGACCCCTTCCAGGGCTGCAGGTTTCACTGACATCATTCCATTCTTTAACTTGTACATGGGATGTGAGCGCATTGGCAAGGCCAGGATTTGTTGGCCATCCATAATTGCCCTTGAGAAGATGGTGGTGACCTTCCTGAACCTCTGCAGTCCGTGTGTTGTAGGTAAACCCACAGTGCTGTTTAAGAGGGAATTCCAACATTTTGACCTGATAACAGTGAAGGATATAGTTCTGAGTCATGACGGTCTGTGACTTGGAGGGGAGCGTGTAGAATTGAGGATGATGGTCTTCCCATGCATCTGCTGCCTTTGTTCCTCTAGGTGGTAGAGATCACGGGTTTGGAAGTTGCTGTTGAAGGAGGCTTGGTGAGACTCTGCAATGCATCTTGTAAACGTTTCACACTGCAGCATTAAGTAGTGCTGCTGGAGGGAGTGAATGATTAAGCTGAAATGTGGGGTATTGGTCAAGCAGAGTACAAACCTAGCACCAGATATTCTGCAAATTTCCCAGCCCCATGTGTGAAGGAACATCCCATTCGCGTCATTGGGGGAATGTACCCCAGGACCAAATATTGGGACAATATACCCAAGGAATAAATACAGGGGGAGAAATCCAGGACCAGATATCAAGGATAGAACCCAGGAACAGATACTGGGGGATAGTCCCACTCCTACACATGAGGGAATCCACCAGGACATACATGGGGATATACACCCCCAGAACCCAATACTGGGGGAAGACACCTTTGGATTGGATATTGCGTGTGACTCCTAGTCACATATAAGAAGAACAACCATCCCCACCATCTATAACCCAGTATAATCTCTGGAAGAATACACCCCAGGATCAGATGTTGAGGGAATATTAGCATCACCAGATATTTGAAGAGATTCCCAGTCCCATGTTATCAAGGAATCAAACCGACAGTCAGCAACCCCAACACAAGCACTGGGGAATGTGTCAGGACTGGACATTGGCAAAATGCCCCCCAGGACAAAGAATTTGAGAATACACCCCAGGAACAGAAGGGGAAATTTAACCTAAGGCTTGATATTGCGGGAACACAACCGAGGGTTGGGGATTCCTACTGCCATTTAAGAACAAATACAGTTATTGGGGTAGACATCCCATGATCAGAGATCCCTAGCTGTATCAGGAAATTTCACCCTCTGCCCACAATTGATGTACCCCAGGACCAGATAATGGGGGGAGACTCCAAGTGTTCCAAAGCTGGGGAATGATTAACAATAATACAATTCACAAGTGATAAATCAATCATGATACAATCTACTGGTGGATCAATTATAATACAATCCCATGGGGTATATATTCCAAGAGAATTGTCTTCCCTCTTGCTCTCTCTTCAACTCTAAAATATCATTCAATCCACTTTCTTTTCTGCTCCCTCTCTCTCTCCCCCATACTTAATCTTCTCCCTAATTCCTTTCTCAATCTATATCTCTTCCTCTTGATAATACATCATCCCTCTAATTCCTCTTCTCTCTCTCCCACTTTATAACACACTCTTACCCTCTATTTGTCTTCTCCCTCACTCTCTCTCTCTCACTCCATTTAATCTCCTTTCCTCTCGTTTCTGCCTCTCTTTCCCATATCAAAAGAACATGAAACTCCCCTCTTTTCCCTCCTCCTCATTCTCTCTCTTCCTCCCACTCTATGATACTCTCTTTCTATCTATCACAGGAGTGTGTGCTCACGCAGCTACAGCATTAAATTCCCAGGCAACAGAAGCTGTTACTGGGCAACAGAAACTCCTCCCACCCGACCATTCACCCATCTATAAATTCAGTACATGAGAGGAATGAATGGTTACCTTACACACTCCATCGCTCATGAGAAACAGCCTGGTCCTCTGCTTCCTGTTTTGTGCTGTTTGCTCAGGCAGTCTGTTTACACAAAGCGCAGACAACCCGGGAGTCCCAGCTTCTGTCTCTGTGTAGTGTGGGCTGGTAGAGAGGACATGGGAGGGAAGGTGGGAGTGAGAAAGGGAGGGGGAGAGAGGGAAAGAGAAAAAGAGAAAGAAAGAGAGAGAGAAAGATAGAGTGAGAGCAAGGGGATGTAAAATAATGTAAAATCCACAGTGCACGGCAGCAAGGAATTTTCTAGACAAGTTTTATACTTCAGTGAAAATGGTCCATAACTGTCCAATGTGGAACTTTAAAAGGAAATAAAACACGGATTGATGGTTATTATGTGCTCCTCATCTCATTCACCACCCAACATTGTAATGAGTTTACAAACAAAGGGAACAGAATTTGTTTCCTTACAGACTTTGGCAAAACTGTACAAAATATTAAATTAATACACAGCTTGTTGTAAAATAAATTTGAAAAAAATATCCATTAAAAAACAAGAATGGAAATAAATAGGTGCTTTTTTATCATAAAAGGGGCCAGAATGATTTAAACCCAGTAAACTGAAAAGAGCAATTTATCTGTAATTGAAAAGAGTTGACGTTTCAATTCCTCATGACCCTTCAACAGAACAGGTTCTGTTGAAGGTCATGAGGACTCGAAATGTCAACTCTTTTCTTCTCCACCGATGCTGCCAGACCTGCTGAGTTTTTCCAGGTAATTCTGTTTTTGTTTTGGATTTCCAGCATCCGCAGTTTTTTTGTTTTTATATCTGTAATTGAAGCTGACGAGATATTTGAAGAGATTCCTAGTCCCATGTTATCAGAAAAGCAACTCAACACCCAACAGTCAGAAACCCCAGTACAAGCACTGGAAAAACGTCAGGGCTGGATATTGCGGAAAAAAGACAAGTCTAAAGGCATTGTACCATAATACGCAGAGCATTCGTAATAAGGCAGATGAATTAATAGAGCAACTAGATATAAATGCTTATGATATAGTTGCAATTATGGAGACATGGTTGTAGGGTGACTAAGGATGGGAACTGAACATCCAGGGGTATTTCTGGTGGAGATCAGCAAGAAGTCAAAGAGAATACTTCTACTTGGGGGGCAAGTGTCAAGTCTTGGGCAACATATTTGTCCACTGTAGCTCTGGAGAGAGCATCAGCTGTGGTTTGTGACTTTGCTGTGAAGTGAGGTCATGAAATAAGTTGATATTAAAACTGATATTAAGGTGTGCATTAAAAGCTTTAAAAGTAAACAAATGTCGTTATTTGCATTAATAGCTTTAAGAGTAAGAACTCTTTCTAAGGATGATGGGAAATATATCCAACACATCGGCATGACGGGTATGGTACTGTGGGAACCCAACTTAATGACCTTCACTGGATGGGTCAACAAATGTTAAAGTGATAAGGGCATAGACTGGGAGGCATTAGGATCAAGGCATTTCCTAGCCTCCCAGTGAGATAATGAGACATTTGAAGAGACAAGCATTTCTTTCACACATTGAAATGCGTTGATTTGGTGAGTGCCACAGAATCATTATTGGCCTTTTCATAAGGTACCTTAAAGGTTCCGTGATAGTAGCCAGACTTGGGATAAATTGGCCAACCTGATTTACCATTCTGAGGAGCCTCTGGGCATCAGTGACACACTTGGGCTGGGGGAAGTCGGTGATAGCTTTCGTTTTTGAGGGCCTACAATGTCTTTGAATGATATGCCATAGAAATTTGATGGTGGTTTTGATGAATTCATACTTGTCATTTAAAGTCAGACCTGCCTCTTGCAGATCCTTGAGACCCTCTCGAAGTCTGTAGTCATGCTCCTCTCTTATGGGCCCAAGGATAAGGAAGTCATGGATGTGACAAATGGCTCCTTGTTAACCTTCTAAGATACTGGACATGGCGTGCTGGAATATCCCCGGAGCTGATAAGATGCTGAAGAGAAAGCGGTCAAAACAAAAACGCCCGAACTGCGTGATAAAGGTTGTTAGCAACATGGACGCCCGGTCAAGGGGTATTTGCCAAAACCCACCATTAGCATCAAGTTTGGTGAAGAGGACACTGTTGGCAAGCTGTGCCAGACTGTCGTCCACAGGTGCCATGAGGCAGACTTCCCTCTGGACTGCTTTGTTTATTGGGTGAGGTCAATGCACAGCCTTAGTTGACCATTTGATGTGGGGACTGTTCCCAGCTCAAACACCACTGGGTTGATTCTGTGACAGGTGATGTGACATCTCTGTGCAGCATGCAGTCAAGTTTCTCTTTGACTTTCGACAGTAGAGGATGGGGGGAAACAGGCACACCGGCATGGCATCTGGAAGCAGTGTCATATGGTATTCGTTTCTGATCTTACCAATATGCTGGAACGAGCTATGGGAATTCTTGGCTGAACTCAGTCTTGTTGTCTGCATGAAGGGCTTTGTCCACTCTTTGTAGAATGCACCAACACATGTGTGCTAAGTGTGGCATCAAGGAGCCTGCGCAAAACTGGAGTCAATGGGAATCAGGGGGAAGGCTCTCCATTGGCTGAAGTCATACCTAGCACAAAGGGAGTTGTTTGTGGTTGCTGGAGGTCAGTCATCTCAGTTCCAGAACATCAGTGCAGCAGTTCCTCAGGGTCGTGTCCTCGTCCCAACCATCTTCAGCTGCTTCATCAATGACCTTCCTTCATTCATAAGGTCAGAAGTGGGGATGTTCACTGATGATTGCACAATGTTCAGCTCCATTTGCGACTCCTCAGATACTGAAGTAGCCCATGTCCAAATGCAGCAAGACCTGGACAATATGCAGGTTTGGGCTGACAAGCGGCAAGTAACATTTGCACTACACAAGTGTCAGGCAATAACCATCTCCAACAAGAAAGAATCCAACCATCGCCCCTTGATGTTCAATGGCATTAACATCACTGAATCCCCCACTATCATCATCCTGGGGGTTACCATTGACCAGAAACTGAGTTAGACCAGCCATATAAATACTGTGGCTACAAGAACAGGTCAGAGGCTAGGAATCTTGCAACGAGTAACTCATCTCCTGACACCCCAAAGCCTGTCCACCATTTACAAGGTACAAATCAGGAGGGTGATGGAACACTCCCCACTTGCCTGGATGAATGCAGCTCCCACAACACTCAAGAAACTTGACACCATCTAGGGCAAAGCAGCCTGCTTGATTGCCACCACATCCACAAATATTCACTCCCTTCACCACTGTCGCACAGTAGCAGATGTGTGTACCCTCTGCAGGATACAGTGCAGGAACTCATTGAGGCTCTGTCGGCAGCACCTTTCAAACCCACGACTGCTACCATCTACAAGGTCAAGGGCAGCAGATACATAGGAACACCACCACTTGGAAGTTCCTCTCCAAGTTGCTCACCATCCTGACTTGGAGATTTTTTTGCCGTTCCTTCTCAAGGGATGGGCAATAAATGCTGGCCCAGCCAGCGAAGCCCACATCCCGTGAATTAATTAAAAAAATGATACTTTATGCAGATGATGGACAGTCTCTGTGATTTGACACCCCGTGTAGCACAGAGTGTCTGTGTTCGAACCTTTCACCTGCACATTCGTCCCCCTGGACATTCAAGTTTGACGTTTGATGGTTGGACAGGAACCGTGAAGAGATGTGCTAATGGTCAGTCAGTATGGAAATACCAACACCAGTATCAAGCTTAAAGTCGATTTTAAAACCTTTAACTTCCAAAGTGATGGAGAAGTCTTACTGATGGTCTTGTACCTCTTCCAGGAAGTCTGAGATGCCATTTATTTAATAGTGGTCTATGTCCTGGGTGACTTGAAAGCTGCATTTATATTGTAGTTTTCTCCCCTTAGTGGAAGTTTTAAGTTAAGAGCACTGCTGGAAGGGTCCTGCATTCCCACATCAGAAGCATTCTGCAGCCCCTGCTGGGCTGTCTTGCCGTCTGTGCTATTTATTGCGGCGCAGCGCAAGCACCACAAGATAGCTGTTGTAGGGTTTCTCGACATTTTGGCCAGGCTTTTGTGTTGTTGGGGGTAGCGCATTTGTGCAATGTGCCTTTGCCAAAAAGGTCTGGAGTGATATGGAGAGGTTTTTGTCGAGGTTCATCCCAAGCAGTTCCATAATGCTCTGTGCTCTCCACGCTGTTGCCAGGGACACACACCAAAATAAACATCAACTGCAGCTGGAGGATCATCAACTCGGTGAAAGCTGCTCTTTGGGCTGCCTGAAGCTTTGTTGCTCTTCCAGTACAAAGAGTCGTCTCCAGCCGAGTGTTGCAGATTGGAACATTCCAAGGTCCAGGACTACCTGCTGAAGGATGCTTGGGGCAGCCACCGCTAATGTGAAATGGGGAAAGGTCGCGGTCTAAGACCTTTTGGCCATAGTGCACCGAGGAACTGGGAATTGTATAGACGCCTCGGACTGTATGACTCACATTGAATCGATGCAATGAATATCACATGTATCACAATTGTATTGATGCACCTCAGAGTGCAACATGATCTATGTTGACAACTTAAATACCATTGCACTGACTGTCTGTTATGACCATTATCGAATGTCTGTGATGTTCCTTCATTGTATTGAAGCACCTCAGGGTGCCACATGGTCTATGTGGAATACTTGAACATGATTGCACTTTTTGTGATGGCCATTTTGAATTTTTTGCAATGTTCTTTCAAATATTTTATGAATAAAGTATATTTTTGCAAAAAAAAAATGATGAGCTACACCCACACCTCCCAGTCCTTCCTGTCCTCTATCATGGAGGTCTGAGACAATAATCCATGAGAGAGTCTAGACAAACTGTTAGCTCTTGATGAATTGACTAAGGCTCTTGAGTCCTTCAAGAAGAGTCAAGCTCCCAGAAGCGATGCTTACCGACGGAGTTGTACGTGGCTCTGTGGGACTGGATCAGCTCAGGCCTGCTAGAAATGTATGAGGGTATGCTTTTGGCCAGCAGCATGTCAGCATCCATGAGGAAAGGCATCATCACCCTCATCTACAAGCAGAAGGGAGAAAGGAAGGAAATTAGAAATTGGTGACCCATTTCACTGTTGAATATGGACGACAGAATTCTGCCCAAGGTCATCACCAATCGGGTAAAGTCTGCTACGGATTTGGTGTTCCACGCTGACCAGACCTGTGCTGTGCCCAGCAGGAAGATCTCTGACAGCCTCACACTACTCAGGGATACGATTGACCATGTTCGGTGCAGGGGTGTGGACACCTGCCTCATCAGCCTGGACCAAGAGGAGGCCTTTGACAGAGTATCGCACACCTACATGGTGGACGTGCTCTTCAAAATGGGGTTTGGTGAGGGAATCAGCAACTGGACCCAACTGCTCTACACAAACATCTCTAGTGCAGGTTCAATCAATGGGTGAGAATCAGAAACCTTTCCAATTAAATTTGGAGTCAGGCAGGGCTGCCCTCTCTGCCCTTTACTGTTTGTGTGTTGCATACAACCCTTTGCTGAGTCCATCAGGCAGGATCTGGGCATAAGAGGATCCCAGGCAGCAGAGGCACTCAGGTCAAAGTCTCCCTGTATACGGATGACGTAACTGTCTTCAGCTCGGATCAGCTGTCAGTACACAGACAGATCAACATCTTCAATCAGTTTGAATTGGCTTCAGGAGCCAAGGTAAATCGTGGCAAGAGCAAGGCCATATTCCTTGGGAACTGGGCTGAGCGACCCTTTGTGCCCTTCACTGTAAGTTCAAACTGCCTGAAAATGATGACGGTATAATTTGGAGGGACCAGGGCATGCGTTAGAAACTGTAAGGAGCGTGGCAATGGTGAAATGAAAACTGGGGACGTGAGAGAGCGACGGACCCTCTCCATTGCTGGTAGGAACCATGTCATCAGGTGTGAGGCACTCTTGGTGTTGCTGTACGTGGCGCAGGTCTGGCCCATTCCTTACCTATGCACTGTGGCGAACACCCAAGCCATCTTCCCCTTTACCTGGAGGTCCAAAATAGACCATATTTGCAGGAACACGATGTACAAACCTCTAGATAAGGCGGAAGAAAAACATGCCCAACATCACCCTCATCCTGCTGGCCACCTTTGTGTGTGGCTTCATCAAGCTGTGCGTAGCCCCTCGGGACACAAAAACCAAGTGTTACTACGTGCTGAGGTTCACCTGTCCCCAGTGTTGCACTGGTTGGGTCTGGCCACATTGCAGCAGAACACTCCAAGTAGTTGGACCTATTCCTTGTGGAAAAGTGAAAGCAGAGCAACATGCATGGGAGACTGGTCAAGAAGGCAAGAGCCCCTGGGATCCAGGGCAATTTGGCAAATTGGATCCAAAATTGGCTTAGTGGCAGGAGGCAGAGGGTGATGGTCAAATGTTGGTTTTGTGACTGGAAAACTACGTACAATGGCGTACTGCAGGGTTCAGTGCTGGGTCCCTTGTAGTGTACATTAACGACCTAGACATGAATGTAGGAGGTATGATCAGTAAGTTCATAGATGACACGAAAATTGGTGATGTTGTAAATAACAAGGAGGAAAGCCTTAGGCTACAGGGCGATCTAGACGGGCTGGTCAGATGGGCAGAACAGTAGCAAATGGAACTTAGTCCTGAAAAGTGTGAGGTGATGCATTTTGGGAGGGCTAACAAGGAAAGGGAGTGCACAATGAGTGGGAGGGGCCCTAGGAAGTACAGGGGATCAGGGGACTTTGCTGTGCATTTCCATTGATCCTTGAAGGCAGCAGGGCAGATTGATAAGGTGGTTAAGAAGTTATATGGGATACTTGTCTTTATTGATCAAGCATTGAATACAACAGCAAGAAGGTAATGATGGAGCTGTATAAAGCATTAGTTAGGCCACGTCTGGAGTACTGTGTGCAGTTCTGGTCGCCACACTATAGGAAGGATGTGATTGCACTGAAGAGGGTGCAGAGGAGATTCACCAGGATATTGCCAGGGCTGGAGAATTTCACCTATGAAGAGAGACTGGACAGGCTTCAGGTTATTTTCCTTCCAGCAGAGAAGGCTGAGAGGGGACATGTTTGAGGTCTACAAAATTATGAGGGGCATAGATAGGGTAGTTGGAATAAACTTTTCCCCTTAATGGAGGGGTCAATAACTAGGGGGTGTAGATTTAAGGTAAGGGGCAAGAGGTTTAGAGGGAGTTTGAGGAAAAAGATTTGCATCCAGAGGGTGGGAGGTATCAGGAGCTCACTGCCTGAAACGGTGGTAGAGGTGGGATCACACACAACATTGAAGAAGTATTTAAATGAACACTTGAAAGGCCATAGCACAGGAGGCTGTCGGCCAAGTGCTGGAAAATGGGATTAGAGTTGATAGGGGCCAGATGACCATCGTGGAGATGATGGGCTGAAGGTCCTCTTTCCGTGCTGTAAAACTCCATGACTCTATGACCTTTGGCTACAAGTTCATTAGGCAGTGGTCAGCACGTAATGTCCGAGAGGCCCTTTGGGAAAAGGAGATGGTGGATCCTGTCGGATGGATCTCTGAGTAGACTGTCAAAGTCATTTGGCAGAATGCCTCATTGCTAGAACTTTCCAACAAGCACCACGACATAGCTTGGCTGGTGGTGAGAAAGGCCCTCCCCATCAGATACTTCCTACATGCCAGGAGTGTCACTCCCTCTGCTCGTTGCCCTCGCGGTAGCTGTGGTGGGGAAGAGACCATTGTTCACCTCCAAGTGGAATGTGCTTTTGCAAAAGGGGAAAGGATGCAGTCTAAGGCCTTTCAGCCATAACGCACCAAGGGCCTGGGAATTCTATAGTCCTCTCAGGCTGTATGACTCACACTGTATGTATGTAATGAATATTACATGCATCACAAATCTATTGAAACTCCTCAAAGTGCAACGTGACAACTTAAATACCATTGCATTGTCTGACTGTCTGTTATGACAATTTAGAAATGTTTCTAATGTTCCTCCATTGTATTGAACACCTCAGAGTGCGACATGATCTATGTGGAAAACTCGAATATGTTTGCACTTTTTGTGATGGCCATTTTGAAATGTTTTTCTTTTATTCAGTCACAGGATGTGGGCTTTGCTGGCTGGGCCAGCATTCATTGCCCATCCCTAGGTGCCCTTGAGAAGGTGGTAGTAAGCTGCCTTTTTGAACTGCTGCACTCCGTGTGGTGCAGGTTCACCCATAGTGCTGTTAGAAATGGAGTTCCAGGATTTTGACCCAGCGACAGTGAAGGAACAGCAATGTATTTCCAAGTCAGGATGGTGAGTGACTTGGAGGGGAACTTCCAGGTGGTGGCGTTCCCAGCTATCTGTTGGCCTTGTCCTTCTAGATGGCAGTGATCGTGGGATTGGAAGCTGCTGTCTAAGGAGCCGTGGTTAATTCCTGCAGTGCACCTTATAGATGGTACACACTGCTGCTACTGTGCATTCGTGGTGCAGTGAGTGAATGTTTGAGGATGTGGTGCCAATCAAGTGGGCTACTTTCTCCTGAATGGTGTCAAGCTTTTTGAGTGCTGTGGGAGCTGCACTCATCCACTTGACTTGTGCCTTGTAGATGGTGGACAGGTTTTGGGGAGTCAGGAGGTGAGTTACTCTCCGCAGTATTCCTAGCCTCTGAACCACTCTTGGAGCACTAGTATTTATATGGCTCGTCCAGTTCAGTTTCTGGTCAATGGTAACCACCAGGATGTCAAAAGTGGGGAATTCAGTGATGGTAATGCTACCGAACGTTAAGGGGTGATGGTTACATTCTCTCTTGAAGAAGGTCATTGCCTGGCAATTGTATGGTGCGAGTGATATTTTCCACTTATCAGCCCAAGCCTGGGTATTGTCCAGGACTTGCTGCATTTGGACATGGACTGCTTCATTATCTGAGGAGTCGAGAATGGTGCTGAATATTATGCAATCATCAGTGAAAATCCCACTTCTGGCCTTATGACGGAACGAAGGTCAATTATGGAGAAACTGAAGATGGTTGGGCCGAGGACACGACCCTGAGGAACTTCTGCAGTGGTGTCCTGAGCTGAGATACCTGACCTCCAACAGACACAGCCATCTTCCTTTGTGCTAGGTATGACTCCAACTAGTGGAGAGCTCTCCCCCTGATTCCCATTCTCTCCAGTTTTGCTAGAGTTCCTTGACGCCACACTCGGTCAAATGCAACCTTGATGTCAAGGACAGTCATTCTCACCTCATCTTGGGGGTTCAGCCCTTTTGTCCATGTTTGAACCAAGGCTGTAATGAGGTCAGGAGCTGAGTGGCCCTGGTGGAACTCAAACTGGGCATCAGCGAGCAGATTATTGCTAAGCAAGTGCCGCTTGATGGCACTGATGATGACCCCTTCGATTACTGTACTGATGATCGAGTGTAGACTGATGGGCCGCTAATTGGCTCGGTTGGATTTGTTCTGCTTTTTGTGTGCAGGACATACCTGGGCAATTTTGCACAGAGCTGGGTAGGTGCCAGTGTTGTAGCTGTACTGGAACAGCTTGGCTACGGGCGCAGCAAGTTCTGGAGCACACATTTTCAGTACTATTGCCGGAATATTGTCATAGCCTTTGCAGCATTCATTGCCTCCAGCTGTTTCTTGCTATCACGTGGATGGATTCAAATTGGCTGAAGACTGGCATCTGTGATGCTGGGGACCTCTGGATCAGGCCGAGATGGATCATCCACTCGGTGCTTCTGGCTGAAAATTGTAGCAAATCTTCAGCCTTATCTTTTGCACTGATGTGCTGGGTTCCCTCATCATTGAGGATGGAGATATTTGTGGAACCTCCTCCCCCAGTGAGCTGTTTAATTGTCCACCACTATTCACGACTGGATGTGGCAAGTCTGCAGAGCTCAGATCTGATCCGTTGGATGTGAGAGCGCTTTGCTCTGCCTATCACTTGCTGCTTATGCTGTTGGGCACGCAAGTAGTCCTGTGTTAAAGCTTCACCAGGTTGAGACCTCATTTTTTGGTATGCCTGGTGCTGCTCCTGGCATGCTTTACTGCACTCTTCAGTGAACCAGGGTTGACACCCTGGCTTGGTGGTAATGGTAGAGTGGGGGATATGCCAGGCCATGAGGTTATAGATTGTGTTTGAATACAATTCTGCTGCTGCTAATGGCCCACAGCACCTCATGGTTGCCCAGCCATTAGCTGCTAAATCTGTTCGAAAACTACCCCATTTAGCACAGTGGTAGTGCCACACAACAGGGTATCCTCAAATTGAAGGCAGGACTTTGTCACCATAATGACATTTTATGATGTTCTTTCAGATAGTTAATCAATAAAGATTATTATTGCAAACAAAAATTATGAGCTACTAAGTACGCACATCTCTCCTAAGTGCAGTCTACTCTGTCTGCTGTAAAAAGTCTCTATCACATGATTGCTGACATCACTGTCACATCATGGTTTACGTCACTTATTGCCATAACTATTCTATTAACCCATTACGCTACACATGCCCCAGAAACAGAGAGTGGGGAAATACAACCCAGGGATAGACTTTGCGGGAACACAACCTAGGGTCAGTTATCACGGGATTCCTACTGCCATTTCAGACTGAAGTACAGACATTGGGGCATACATTCCAGGAGCAGAGATTTCTGGTGGCATGAGGAATATCCCCTCCACCCACCATGGATGCACCCAGGGTCAAATAATGGGAGATATTCCAAATGTGTCAAAGCTGAGGAAATACCACACCTGTGCGATCATCGGGAGAAGGCACCTCATAAACAGATAATGGGGGAACACATCCAAGAAGCAGACATTGTGGGAATATACGCCACCACAAAATGTTGCGGGACTAGCCTAGGACCAAAGCTAATGCCAAAGTTGAGGGAAAAGCCCATCAATATAGTCAACTGGGGGAATACGCATCATGCACAGATACTGGGAGAACACATCTGAGGAGTAGATGTTGTGGGAATACAGCCTGGGACCACAAATGGGGAAGGTAACATGGAGTGTTATGGAGTGTTGCCCAACTGTTATTGGAGAAATATGCCCTTGGCCCCAATACATGGGAAATATACCCCTGGTCAAATAGTGGGGGCAATTCCCAGTCCCATGCATGAGGAAACTCCATTTCACTCCAGTAATATAAATAGGGAGCATATGTCAATGGAATTTACCAGAACACATTCCAATACACAATACTATTAAATCAATAATGATACAATTCACAAGTAACAAATCAAACATGATACAATCTACTGGTGGAACAATTAGAATACAATCGAGTGGGGTATATAATATTATATAACATATATAATACAGTTATAATATTGATTCACCGGCAAGAGAATCTGTTACAGAAACAGAAACCCCTCCCACCCAACCATTCACCCATCTACAAATTCAGGAATGAAAGGTTACCTTACACACTCCATCGCTCGTAGGAAACAGCCTGGTCCTCTGTTTCCTGTTTTGTGCTCTTTGCTTCTCTCCTTTCAGCTGATGGCCGATGCAGTCTGTTTACACAAAGTGCAGCCAACCTCGGAGTCCCAGCTTCAGTCTCTGTGCAGTGTGGGGTGGGAGCAAGGACATAGGAAAGGGAAGGGGTGAGAAAGAAAGAAAAAGGAGGTAGAGGGCAGGAAAAGTGTAGGGAGAGAGAGAGGAGGGTGAGAGCGAGGGAGAAGGAGAGGGAAGAGAGAGGAAGGGGGAAAATACAGACGGAGAAAGTTGGGATGACGGAGAGATGTAGTCTGTTTGTACACAATGCAGTCAGTTGGTGAATTACAGTTTCTGCCTGTGTGCAGGTTAGAGTGTGGAGAGGGATGGAAAGAGGGAGAAAAAGAGAGAACATAACAATATAAAAATAGGGGCAGCTGTCAGCCATTCATCCCTTTGAGTTTGTTTCAACATTCCATAAAAACATGTTTGATCCTGCCTCATCTCCAGCTTCTTACATTATTTCCAGATCCCTAAATTCCCTTCGCACCCAAAAACCCATCAATCTCTGCCTTCAATGTACTGAACGACCGAGCATCAAGTCTCTCAGGCAGAGAACTGAAAAGATTCACAACCCTTTGAGTGAAGAACTATCCCCTCATCTTAGTTATCAATGGCCAACCCCTTTATCCTCAGACTGTGATACCTCGTTCTAGATTCCACAACCAAGAGAAATACCCTCCCAACATCTGTCAAACCCCTTAAGAATTTTATGGACCTGAAGTTTTGATCCATAACACAGCTGGTGACAGTATTACAGAAGCCGATAACCCTCCTAGCGGGACACACTGTGCCTACAGCTGTTTCTGACACACCATGTGGGGCACCCCATGCTGAGACTGGTGCTCACCTCCCCTGTATGTGGTGAATCCTCTGAACTGGTGATGTGATGACATCAATCAGACCTATTGGCTGATTTGATGCTGTGATTACAAATTTGGCCCACGCAGGACCATTCAATGTATTCACCTCACACTCATCAAAGAACATGTGTTAAGCTGCAAGAGAGGCCCAGAACAAGCATTATTTAAAGGGCCAGGCAACAACATGCAGCTGAGGTGCTTTTTGACTTACTTCTCCTCAGATTGAGTTTGTCGAAGGGCTGAGTAGTGTTTCTGGAAGTGGCTTTTGAAAGTTGCTGCTCAAACTCTGGGAATTGCAGCCTGAGGTAGGTACAGCCACAGTACTGTTAGGGAGTTTCAAGATTTTGACCTAGCGACAATGAAGAAATGGCAAGATCGTTCCAAGACAGGATGGTGTGTAGCTTAAAGGGCAACTTGCAAGTGGTGGAATTGCCATGTATCTGCTGCCCTTGTCCATCTAGATGGAAGTGGTTGCGGGTTTGGAAGGTGATGTCATAGGAGCCTTGGTGAGTTGCTGCAGTTCATCTTGGAGATGGTACACATTGCTGCTACTGTGATTCTGTGGTGGAGTGAGTGATTATTAAGTGGAGGACGGGGTGATGATCAAGTGGGCTGCCTTGTCCGGGATGGTGTCGAGCTTCATGTTCCAGCTGTACTCATCCAGGCGGATGGAGAGTATTCCATCACACTCCTGACTTGAGCCTTGTAGATGGTGGATGGGCTTTGGGAATCAGGAAGCGAGTTACTCAATGCAGAATTCCCAGTCTCTGACCTGCTCTTGCAGCCACAATACTTATGTGGCTGTTCCAGTTCAGTCTCGGGATAATGTTGATAATGCAGGATTCAGTGATGGTAATGCCTCGAATGTCAAGGGAGATAGATTCTGTCTTTTGGAGATGGGCATTGCCTGGAACTCGCGTGTCACAAATATTATTTGCCAGTTCTCAGCCCAAGCCTGAATGTTGTCCAGATCTTCCTGCACATGGGCATGGGCTGCTTCAGTATCTGAGGAGACACAAAAGGTGCTGAACATTGTGCAACCATCAGTGAATATCCCCATCGCTGACCTGTGATGGATGGAAGGTCATTGATGGAGCAGCTGAAGACGGTCGGTCTTAGGACACTAGACCGAGAAACTCTTGCAGTCATTTCAAGGGACTGAGAGGACTGACATCCAACAACCTCAACCCAAGTCCTCCTTACTAACTTCTGGGGGCTTGTACCAAAATTGAGAGAGCTGCCCCACAGACTGGTCAAGTGACATCCTGACGTAGTCATATTTACGGAATCACACTTACAGACATTGTCCCAGGCACCTCCATCACGATCCCACTGACAGGACAGGCCCACCAGAGGTGGCGGCACAGTGGTAGGCAGTTGAGTGGGAGTTGCCCTGGGAGTCCTCAACATCGACTCTGGACCCCATGAAGTCTCATGGCATCAGGAAAAACCTCGGCAAGGAAACCTCCTGTGAATACCACGTACTGCCTACCACCACTGCCTGACCCCCGCCCCACCCTCCACCGCCAACTCAGCTGATGAATCAGTACTCCTCCATGTTGAAAACCACATGGAGGAAGCACTGAGGGTGACAAGGGCACAGAATGTACTTTGGTTTGGGAATTCAATGTCGTTTGCAAAGAGTGTCTCTGTAGCACCACTATTGAGCAAGCTGGCTGAGTACTAAAGGACATAGCTGCTAGGCTGGGCCTGCAGCAGGTGGTGAGGGAAGAACCTACTTGACCTCGTCCTCACCAATCTACCTGTTGCAGATGCAACATGTCCATGACAGTATTGGTAGGAGTCACCACCGCACATTTCTTGCTCCTTTTAGCTCTGAAGAATAGTCATACCAACTCAAAATGTTAACTCTGTTTCTCTCTCCACAGATGCTGTCAGACCTGCTGAGTTTTGCCAGCATTTTCTGTTTTTATTCCAGATTACCAGCATTCACAATATTTTGCTTTGTCATAAAAACCCATCTGTTTTTCCCTTTAGGGAAGGAAATCTGTCACCCTTACCTGGTCTGGCCTACATGTGACTCCAGACACAGCAACGTGACTGACTCTTAAATGCCCTCTGAAATGGCCAGGCAAGCCACTAAGTTGTACCAAACCACTAAAAAGTGTGAAAGGAATGAAACCAGATGGAACATCCAGCATCAACCTAGGCACCGGAAACGATAGCGGCAAACTCAGCCCTGTGCACACTGCAAAGTCTTCCTCACTAACATCTGGGTGCTTGTGCCAAAGTTGGTAGAGCAGTCTCACAGGCTAGTCAAGCAAGAGCCTGGCATGTTATTATTGACAGAATCATACCTTACAGACAATATCCCAGACACCACCATTAAAATCCCTGGGTATGTCCTGTCCCACCAGCAAGACAGACCCAGCAGACATGGCTGCACAGTTGTATACAATCGGGAGGGAGTTGCACTAGGAGTCCTCAACAACAAATCCGGAACACATGAAGTCTCATGGCATCAGCTCAGACATGGGCAAGGAAACCTCCTGCTCGTTACCACAGACCGTGCCACCTCAGCTGATGAATCAGTACGCCTCCATGTGGAACACCACTTGGATGAAGCACTGAGGGTGACAAGGTTGCAGAACGCACTCTGGGTGGGGGACTGCAATGTCCACCACCAAAAGTGGCTCGGTCGTACCACCACAGGCCGAGCTGACCGAGTCCTAAAGGACATAGCTGCTAGACCAGGTCTGCAGGAGGCGGTGAGGTATCCAATAAGAGGGAAAAACATACTCGACCGCATCCTCACCAAACTGCCTGCTGCAGATGCATCTGTCCATGATAGTATCAGTAGGAGTGACCACCGCACAGTCGTCGTGAAGACGAAGTCCCGCCTTCACATAGAAGATACCCTCCATTGTGTTGTGTGGCACTACCACTGTGCTAAATGGGTAGATTTCCAACACACTAGCAAATCAAGATTGAGTAACCATGAGGTGCTGTGGGCCATCGGCAACAGCAACAGAACTGTACTCAACCACAATCTGCAACCTCATGACCTGGCATAACCCTACTCGGCCACTACCACCAAACCAGGGGATCAACCCTTGTTCAGTGAAGAGTGCAAGAGGCATGCCAGGAGAAGCACCAGGCATACCGAAAAATGCCATGTCAACCTGGTGAAGCTACGATACAGGACTACTTGCGTGGCAAACAGCATATGCAGCAAGTGATGGACAGAGCTAAGCAATTCAATAGCCAACAGATCAGATATAAGCTCCACAGTCTCGTTGCATCCAGTCCTGAAAGGTGGTGGAAAATTAAACAACTCACTGGAGGAGGAGGCTCCAGAAATATCCCTATCCTCAATGATGGGGCATGGCAGCACATCAGTGCAAAAGATAAGGCTGAAGAATTTGCAACAATCTCCAGCCACAAATGCCGAGTGGATGATTCATCTCGGCCTCCACCAGAGGTCCCCAGCATCACAGATGCCAGTCTTCAGCCAATTCAATTCACTTCATATGATATCAAGAAATGGCTGAAGGTACTGGATACTGCAAAAGTCATAGGCCCTGATAATCTTCTGGCAATAGTGCTGAAGACTTGTGCTCCAGAACTTGCCACGCCCCAAGCCAAGCTGTTCCAGTATATTTGCCCAGCAATGCAGAAAATTACCTAGATATGTCCTGTACACAAAAAGCAGAACAAATCCAAACATCCCAATTACTGCCCCATCAGTCTACTCTCGATTATAAGTGAAGTGATGGAAGGGGTCATCAATAGCGCTTTAAAGAAGCAATTGCTTAGTAATGACCTGCCCACTGATGCTCAATTTTGGTTCTGCCAGGTTCATTTAGCTCCTGACTTCACTAAATTCTTGGGTTTGACATGGATAAAAGAGCTGAACTCTAGGGGTTGAATTTCCCCCCCGTTGCAGGGGAAGTTGATGGGCGCTTATGGGTGCGCTTCCGATCGGCACCCCAGATTGGAAGCGCGGCGCCATTTTACGCCAATTAAGGCCCGCCCAGCATGACATCCGCACAGAAGCACTATGCATGTGCACAAAAGAGTGCACTCGTCTCCCTGAGGCTAAGTGCTGCCTCAGGGAGATTGCCTCTACTTTCAAAAATATTAAAAATAGAAATAAAAAAAGGTCCCTTACATGTCTCCTCATGTGACAAAGTCACATGATTTGGGACATGCCATAATTTTTACAAAATCTTTATTAAAATTTTTTAAAGCCTACATGAAACCTCATCCCATCTGTGGATGAGGTTTTATGTTTTTTCTACTTCCTGTCGCGGCTCCTGGCCTGTCTGCCAACCTTAAGGTTTTTAATTGACCCTGTCAATGGCCTCAATCGGCAAGCAGGCCCCAGTGGTGACTTGAGAGTGACTGCCCTTGACATCAAAGCAACATTTGACCAAGTGTGGTATCAAGGAACCCAAGCAAAACTAGAGTCAATGGGAATCAGGGGGAAAACTCGCCACTAGTTGGTGTAATACCTAGCAGAAAGGGTGATGGCTGAGGTTGTTGCAGTTCAATCATCTCAGCTCCAGGACATGACTGCAGGGATTCCTCTGGGTAGTGTCCTAGGCCCAACCATCTTCAGCTGCTCCATCAAGGACTTTGAAATGAAATCTGTTGTCCTTATCTCGCCAGGCCTGCATGTGACTCCAGACTCACAGCATTGTGGTTGACTCTTAAATGCCATCTGAAATGGCCTCGCAAGCCATTCAGTTGTAACAAACGGCTACATAGACACAAAACAAAGAATGAAACCACACAGACCACCCGGCATCGACCTAGGCACCTGAAACAATAATGGCAATCGCAGCCCTGTCGACCCTGCAAAGTCCTCCTTACTAACATCTGGGGGCTAGTATCAAAATTGGGCGAACTGTCTCACAGACTGGTCAAGCAACAGCCTGACATAGTCATCCTCACGGAATCATGCCTTACAGATAATGTCCCAGACTCCGCCATCACCTTCCCTGGATATGTCCTGTCCCACCGGCAGGTCAGGCGCAGCAGAGGTGGTGGCACAGTGGTATACAGTCAGGAAGGAGTTGCCCTGGGAGTCCTCAACATTGACTCCGGGCCCCATGAAGTCCATTGGCATCAGGGCAAACATGCTGATTACCACCTTCCGCCCTCCCTCAGCTGATGAGCCAATGCTCCTCCATGTTGAACATCACTTGGAGGAAGCAATGAGGGTGGCAAGGGTGCAGAATGTACTCTGGGTGGGGGACTTCAATGTCCATCACCAAGAGTGGCTCGGTTGTTCCACTACTGACCGTGCTACCCGAGTCCTAATTGACATAGCTGCTGGACTGGGCCTGTGGCAGGTGGTGAGGGAACCAACAAGAGGGAAAAACATACTTGACCTCATCCTCACCAACCTGCCTGCCGCAGATGCAACTGTCCATGACAGTATTGGTAGGAGTGACCACTGCACAGTCATTGAGGAGACGAAGTCCCGCCTTCACATTGAGGATACCTTCCATCGTGTTGTGTGACACTACCACCGTGCTAAATGCGATAGATTTCAAACAGATCTAGGAACTCAAGAATGGACATCCATGAGTCGCTGTGGACTATTAGCAGCAGCAGAATTGCACGCGAACACAATCTGTAACCTCATGGCCTGTCTCATGTAGTCCTCCCACACCCAGTCATGAATGGTGATGGATAGTTAAACAACTCACTGGAGGAGGAGTCTCCACAAATATCACCATCCTCAATGTTGGAGCAGCCCATCACAGTAGTGCAAAAGATAAGGCTGAAGCATTCGCAACAATCTTCAGCCAGAAGTGCCGAGTGGATGATCCATCTCAGCCTCCTCCGGAGGTTCCCAACATCATAGATGCCAGTCTTCAACCAAGTTCATTCACTCCACGTGATATCAAGAAACAGCTGAAGACACTGGAAACTGCAAAGGCTATGGGCCCTGACAATATTCCGGCAACAGTACTGAAGACTTGTGCTCCAGACCTTGCCGTGCCCCTAGCCAAGCTGTAACTACAACACTGGCATTTACCCGGCTATGTGGAAATTTGCCCTGGTATGTCCTGTACACAAAAAGCAGGACAAATCCAACCCAGCCAATTACGGCCCTATCAGTCTATTCTTGATCATCATTAAAGTAATGGAAGGGGTCATCAACAGTGCTATTAAGCAGCACTTGCTTAGCAATAACCTGCTCACTGATGCCCAGTTTGGGTTCAGTCATGGCCGCTCAGCTCCTGACCTCATTACAGCCTTGGTTCAAACATGGACAAAAGAGCTGAACTCCTGTGGTGAGTTGAGAGGGAAAGTGACTGCCCTTGTCATCAAGGCTGCATTTGACTGAGTGTGGCATCAAGGAGCCCTGGCAAAACTGGAGTCAAGGCGAATCAGGAGGAAACACTCCACTAGTTCGTGTCATTCCTACCACAAAGGAAGATGGTTGTGGTTGTTACAGGTCAGTCATCTCAGCCCCAGGACACCACTGCAAGAGTTCCTCAGGGTAGTGTACTATGCCCAACCATCTTCAGCTACTTCATCAATGACCTTCCTTCCATCATAAGGTCAGAAGTGGGGATGTTTACTGATCATTGCACAATGTTCAGTTCCATTCGCAGCTCCTCAGATAATGAAGCAGTCCATGTCGAAATGCAGCAAGGCCTGGACAATATCCAGACTTGGGGTGAAAAGTGGCAATCGACATTCACGCCACACAAGTGTCAGGCAGTGGCCATCTCCACCGAGAGAGAATGCAACTATCGCCCCTTGATGTTCAATGGCATTACCATCACTGAATCCTCCACTATCAACATCCTAGGGGTTACCATTGACCAGAAACTGAACTGGACTAGCTGTGTAAATACTGTGGCTACAAGAACAGGTCAGAGGCTAGTAAGCGTGCGATGAGAAACTCACCCCCTGATTCCTCAAAGCCTGTCCACCATCTACAAGGCACAAATCAGGAATATGATGGAATACTCCCCACTTGTCTGGATGCGTGCAGCTCCTACAACACTGGAGAAGATGGACACCATCCAGAACAAAGCAACCTCTTGATTGGCACCACATCCACAAACATTCACACCCTCTACTGCCAACGCACAGTAGCAGCAGTGTGTACCATTTACAAGATGCACTTCAGAGACTCACCAAGGTTCATTCGACAGCATCTTCCAAACCCACCACTGCTACCATCTAGAAGGACAAGGGCAGCAGGTACATGGGAACACTACTGCCTGGACATTCCCCTCCAAGTACTCACCATCCTGACTTGGAAGTATATCGCCATTCATTCACTGTCACTGGGTCAAAATCCTGGAACTCTCTCCCTAATAGCACTCTGGGTGTACTTCCACCAGATGGACTGCAACAGTTCAAGAAGCTCTCCACCACCTTCTCAAGGGCAATTAGGGGTGGGCAATAAATGCTGGCCTAGTCATTGATGCCCACATCCACAAATGAAAAGACATAGCATTGTCGTGGTCCTGTTCCACCACTTTGCTGAAGATTGAGATTAGACTGGCAGGACAACAATTAGCTGGGTTGGCTTTCTCATGCTTTTTACAGACAGGACATACATAGGCAATTTTCCACATTGTCGGGTAGATGCCAGCGATGTAGATGTACTGGGAAAGTGCAGCCGGGGGCACGGCTGGTGCTGGAACACAAGTCTTCTGTACTCTTGCATAATGTCATCAGTATCCAGTTCCTTTAGCCATTTCTTGATACCAAGTTGAGTGAACCGAATTGGCTGAAGACGGCCAAGTGTGACGCTGATAACCTCAGCAGGCGGCCGAGATGGGTTGTCCACTTGGCACTTCTGACTGAAGATTGCAAATGCTTCAGCCTTGTCTTTTGCACTGATATCCTGGGCTCACTTATCATTGAGGATGGAAATATTAGTTCCTCCACTGGTTAGTTGTTTAATTATCCATCACCATTCACAACCGGATGTGCAGTACTGCAGAGCTTAGATCTGATCTAATTGTGGGAGTGCTTATCTCTATCACATGCTGCTTCCACTGTTCAGCATGCAATGGATCCTGTGTTCTAGATCCACCAGGTTGACATCTCATTTTTAGGTATGTCTGGTGCTGCTCCTGGCATTCATGCCTGCACTTTTCATTGAACCAGGGTTGATCCCCCGGCTTGATGGTGATGGTAAAGTCGATGATATGCCTGGTCGTGAGTTTACAGATTGAAGTTGTATACAATTCTGCTACTGCTGGTGACACACACCACCTCATGGATGCCCAGATAACAATTGCTAGGCCTCTTCAAAATCTATCCCACTCAACACAGTTGTCATGTCAAACAGGATGCCGGGTATCCTCAAAGTGAAGAGGGAACTTGGTCTCCACAAAGGCTATGTGATGCTCACGCATACCAATACTGTTATAGACCACATCTGTGACAGGTAGACTGGTGAGGATGAGGTCAAGCAGGTTTATCTGACGAATGTCACAGGACTGCTTGTAGGCGAGCCACAGTGGATGTGTGAGGATGGTGCAGGACAGACGAGAATGACATGTCATGAGTGCAGATCTCCCGGCAAGGGTAGGTCCAAGTAGCAAGCAAGTCCATGAGCCGCGTCACCTCCTCAAGTCTGACCTCCTTGAGGATGGCCTTGCCAGTGTCCATCATGGTCAGCATTGCGGGACTGTACGACATGAAATCTACAGACAGCACAGCCTCACAATCCTTCCTACTCGCTATCATAGAGATGATAGCACGGAGGAGAATCTGGACAAACTGCTAGCTCTGGACAATCTGACAAAGGTTGTCAAGTCACTCAAGAGGTATGAAACTCCCAGAACTGAAGGCTAACTCGACAAGTTGCATTTGACTCTGTGGAAGTGCATTGGCCCAGAACTACCTGAAGTCTGTGAGAGTATGCTTCTGGCCAGCAGCATGTCAGAATCCATGAGAAAAGAAATCATCACCCTCATTAACAAATAGAAAGGGAGGAAATTAAAAATTGATGGATCATTTCGCTATTTTGTGTGGATACAAAATTCTGTCCAAGGTCATCGCCAATTGGGTCAAATAGGCTCTGGAATGAAATAATCACAGGATCATACAATGGTTAAGGAACAGGAGAAGCCATTCAGCCCATCATGTCCTTGCTGGCTCTCTGTGAGAGAAACTCAGTTAGTCCCACTCCTGGCCTTTTCCATAACTTTGTAAATCGTTTCTCTTCAGGTAACCATCGGACTCTCTTTTGAAAACCACAAATGAATCTGTCTCCACCGCACTCTCAGGCAGTGCATTCAAGTTCCTAAGCAATCACTTTTAAAATTGTTTTTCCTTAAAACGCCATTGGTTCTTTTGTCAATCACTTTCAATCAGTGTCCTCTGGTTGATGATCTGAGTTGGTGATTCACCTTGTTCAGACCTGCACTTTACTGTTCTGCATCACTCACTTTAATCAGTCTTGGCTTTATTTCTCTCCCTCTGCTGCAGTCTCTCTGAAATCACTGTACTCAATCAAACATTTCTCTATCTCCCTCTGTTGGAGACTGTCTGTATCACTCACTACGCTCAGTCTTGCCTTTGTTGGGGGAGCTGGCGGCAGAGAGGTATTGTCACGACTGGGTTTGAATCCCACCACGGCAGATGGCGAAATTTGAATTCAATAAGAATATCTGGAATTAAAAGTCTGATGATGACCATGAAACCATTGTCGATTATTGTAAAAACCCATCTGGTTCCAGCTGTACTTTAGGGAAGGAAATCTACTCTCCTTACCTGGCCTGGTCTACAGGTGACGCCAGCCCCACAGCAATGTGGTTGCTTCTTAAGTGCCCTCTAAACAAGGGCAATTGGGGATGGGCAATAAATGCTGACCTAGCCAGTGATGCCCACAGCCAGTGTATGGATAAAAAAGAATGATCTCCGTCTATTAGTGTCTCTTTGAAATCAATCAAACATTTATTTATCTTCTCTCGGTATCATTTATTGTACTCATTCCTGGCCTTATCTGTCTCCCACTGTTGGAGGCTCTCCGTATGGTGCATTCAATCAAACATTTATCCATCTCCCTCTGCTGGAGACTCTCCATATCACTCACTGTAGTCAGCTACAACACAGAACTAAATACATGATAAACAATGGAAACAACATGCTATGTGATTCCACATGCTAGGTGATTCCACAACAACTGGATGAGATAAAGTCTTTGAAATCCTGCCACTTCCAGTTGTGAATTGTAGTGACAATTAAACAACTAAGGGGAAGAGCAAACACAATGAATGTCCTCCTCCTCAACAATGAGGGAGCCCAACACGTCAAGGTTGAAGCACTTGTAAACACCTTCAGCTGGAAGTGCCATGTAGATGATCCAGCTCCGCCTCCTCCTGCAATCCTCAAGTCATTCTTCCTTCACCTCGAATCATTCCAACAGACATGAAAAAATTGCTCAGTGCATTGGATACATCAAAGACTATGGGCCCTGACAATGTCCAGCTGTAGTGCTGAAGATTATGCTCCAGAACTAAAAATGTTCCTCACCAAGCTGCTCCAGTACAGCTACAGCACTCTTCTCTAACACCCAGGGGAGTCTGGGCGATGCCATCACCATTGGCTGTCCCTTGATTTGAGGATGATGTCAATTTAGGGTCACAAGTTTCTGCCACTGATCTACATCTGACTGAACAGGTCAATCCTCAACCTGCAGATCTTCATGCACAGGAGGCAGGTCATCTCACACGATAGTCAGATTTGAAGTGCAGAATTTGCTTCTTTTTCATTCCTTCCAAGCAGCCGTTACAAGTCATTATTAATCTGTTAGGCTTCAAAGCATGGTGCAGCCTGATACCTGATCTCAGCATTCTGAATGATTGGTAGCAAGCTTCCCCCAGTCATTAATGTCAATGCCATCTTGCTTCAAGGAGGGCTTCAGAGTGTCTTTGAATCCATTTATTTGTCCTTCCCAAGAATGTTGGCCATTTGAGAGATGAGAATGGGACATCGCAGGGAGACAATATTTGGCCAAACAGACACAAAGCCAGTCCATCGACATTGATTTTTCAGGAGCATTTCCTGAATGCTTGTGGACCTGGGTTAAAGGGCAGATGGGTTTGTTTGACAGGGAAACAGAAAGTTGAACTCAGTTTCAGAATGCTGGGTTGGAGGGGTTGTTGGTGGTGAGGGGGGTGGGGGGGGTGGGGTGCGGGGGAACGAGTTAGTGTTGCAGGTGGGTGGCAACCTGCCCATCACACCACGGCTCTGGGAAACCTGGAGCAATGCAGTGTCCAGTGCGCACCAACTCCAGGAGGCTGGGAGCAGCAACATGACCAGGGCACCCTAGTGCCGGGAAACCAAGAGCAACAATGTCCCAGAAAATGAACTGAGGAACAAAACAGCATGAATGAGGGGCAGCCCAGATCACTCTACTTTCAAGACACAGCCAACCACACGCCAATGCTGCCACGATGGAACAACCCTCTGGTGGGTCACCAGGACAGCTATCTCAGCCTGGTGATGATGCATCAATTTGCAAATTCTCGGCGCATGCAGGGACAAGCCAAGAGCTGGGTCTAGCACCGGCAGTCATACTGGTAAGCAAACTGCAGTTTAAAAGGCATTAAAACTTGTTTCCGTTATCATCTGTAGTGAAAAGAAGCAAATTGTTTTGGTGAGCTCGCGAAGCTCAAGGTCGAGCTGCCGTTTCTGCAGTGGTGTGCCATAGTGCGCCACAGCACCTGCAGGCAATGGTGGCGATGGTGGTCCCACAGGTCATTGATCTGGTAAGTGGGAAGCGATTGCTGTTTTTCCGACCGGGGTGTTGTGCCGCAGGGGAAGATATCTTCACCACCTCCGAAGCGAGGGAGGCGTTGGGCGGGTCACCCCCTCGTGTCAAAGCTCCTCAGCTCCGGTTAATTGAGACGGGCGGCTCGGCTCTGAACAGCGAGCGGCCGAGCGTCCTCCAGCAGCTCCCACATCTCCTGCTGGTGTGGTCCGGTGGTCATCCTAACCGGCGGTTTCAACGGCATCGCCAACGTGGCCGGACGGTCAAGGCGGGACCGTCGACAAGCTAGGTGCCACATCCGGGCTCCAGATGGAAGCGGTGAAAGATGCCAAGCGGTGCGACATCTTCAGCCACCCTGCAGGCGGAACATCGTCTGGATGCACCTGGTCTTCTCCTCATGTCTTTGTAGCTTTTTTTTTTGTCTTTGGCTGTTCAGTGAGGGAATGAAAGGGGAATTGGTTCCATCAACCCCTCTCCCCTAACCCTGCTGTTCCATGTTCCCCCCCCCCCAAACACCCACCACCTTTTTCCTGAGGGTTATGTGTGATTTTGAAGCGGGATGGAGGAGCCCCTGACCCCGCTCTGCAGAGTGACTGACGGAGACTAACGGACCCGACTCGCGCGACGCTCAGCCTTTAAACCCCAACGGCAAAAGCGCGAGCGGCCGGGAGAGGGGGCGGGGGGAAAAAAAAAAGCACAGCTCCGATTGGAGACTCAAGAGGTCAGGTGGGCGGGCAGGAGCTGGGCGTCCAACCGGCAAAAGGCTCGAGCTCCGGATCACGGGGGAGGGGGAAGGGGTGGGCAGGGAGGAAGGCGAAGCTGTTGATTGGCTATTCCGTCAGCACGAGCGCGTGTGGCTCTGAACGTTGCAAGCCACAAGGACTAAAAGGGGGAGTGAAATGAAACGGGTTGGAGGGTCAGTCAGTCAGCACGAGCGTGGGGGGGCGGGGGGGGAGGGGAGGGAGCTGAGTTTCGAGGCGGCTGGACGAAGCTCCCGCCCTGATTGGAGGGTCGGCCAGTCAGCGTGTGTGTGGGGGCGGAGCTGAAGCTTCAAAACCTCAACACGCTTAAGCACGAGCGCTGCGCGGGGAAAGCGAGGCGGGAAAAAGCCAGGTGCTGATTGGCGGCCCCAGGGAGGAGCCGAGTATTTAAAGCCCAAGGGCGGCAGAGCGGGCGCGCGGCGGTGGTGGTGGAACTGGATTGGAAATGCAGAGGCTGCACATCATCCAGTGAACTCAGCAACACCCCCCCCCCCCCCGCCCCCAGCCCCAGCACTGTAACAAAGTGCAGTTCAGTTTAAAAACCTGGACTTTAAAATAAAACCACATTCACACCAACACCAAGTGCTGGGGTCCTACCTGCCCCCAGCTGGTGTTGCAGAGGGTGGGTTTGGCCACCGCTGCTCCAAATGGCTGGAGTGTGTATGGGGTGGGAATCAGAAACCTGTCCAGTTAAATCTGGAGTCAGGCAGGGCTGCCCTCTCTCTCCCCTGTCCAGCTTGCATGTTGCATAGATCCCTTTGCTGAGTCCATCAGGCAGGATCCAGGCACCAGAGGAGAGATGATCCCAGGCAGTAGAGGCGCTCAGGTCAATGCCTCCCTGTCCGTGGGCGATGTCGCCGTCTTCTGCTCGGATCCAGTCAGTACGCAGACCGATCCACATCTGTCACCAGTTTGAACTGGCCTCGCGAGCCGAGGTAAAGGCGCCAAGAGGGGAGGCCACGTTCTTGGGGAACTGGGCTGGCCAATCCAGGCTGTCTGAAGGTGCTGGGGGTATGGTTTGGAGGGGCCATGACATGCGTGAGAAACTGGAAGGAGTGAGTGGCTATGGTGAAAAGAAAATTGGGCACGTGAGAGCGATGGTCCCTCTCCATTGCCAGTAAGAACCTGGCCATCAGATGTGAGGCTTTCGTGGTGTTGCTGTATGTAGCGCAGGTCCGGCCCATTCCTTACTCCTCTGTTGTGGCGATCACCTGTGCCGTCTTCCGCTTTCTCTGGAGGTCGAAAATGGACCGTGGTCGCAGGGACATGATGAACAAACCTTCAGACAAAGGGGGAAATACGTGCCCAACATCGCCCTCATCCTGATCGCCACCTTTGTGTGCGGCTGCATCAATCTGTGCCTAGACCCTCGGTACACAAACACCAAGTGTCACTACGTGCTGGGGTTCTACCTGCCCCCGGTGTTGCGGAGGATGGGTTTGGCCATGCTGCCGTGGAATGCTCCAAATAGCTGGATTGTGCCTTACCACCTGTCCCACGTGGAAATATTTATGCAGAAAAACACCTTTGCCCACAAGTCCAACCAGGCAGTGGTCAGTATGTAATGTCCTAGAGGCGCTGCAGGAAGCGGAGATGGTGGATCCTGTTAGATACTTCCCTGAGCAGATTGTCAAAGTCATTTGACAGAATGCCTCATCGCCAGAACTTTCCAACCAGCGCCAAGATGTAGCTTGGCTGGTGGTGAGAAAGGCCCTCCCCATCAGATCCTTCCTACACGCCAGGAGTCTCACCTCCTCAAGTTGCCCTCAAGGTAACTGTGGTGGGGAAGAGGGCGTTGTCCACCTCCTTGTGCAATGTGCCTTTGCCAAAAAGGTCTGGTGTGATATGAAGAGGTTTTTGTCGAGGTTCATCCCAAGCAGTTCCATAATGCAGAACTCTGTGCTCTCCAGACTGTTGCCAGGGAAACACACCAAGAAAAACATCAACTGCAGCTGGAGGACCATCAACTCGGTGAAAGCTGCTCTTTGGGCTGCCTGAAGCTTTGTTGCTCTTCCAGTACAAAGAGTCGTCTCCGGCCGAGTGTTGCAGACTGGTACATTCCAAGGTCCAGGACTACCTGCTGAAGGATGCACTAAAGCTTGGGGCAGCCACCGCTAATGTGAAATGGGGAAAGGTCGCAGTCTAAGACCTTTTGGCCATAGTGCACCGAGGAACTGGGAATTGTATAGACGCCTCGGACTGTATGACTCACGTTGAATTGATGCAATGAATATCACATGTATCACAATTGTATTGATGCACCTCAGAGTGCAACATGATCTATGTTGACAACTTAAATACCATTGCACTGACTGTCTGTTATGACCATTATCGAATGTCTGTGATGTTCCTTCATTGTATTGAAGCACCTCAGGGTGCCACATGGTCTATGTGGAAAACCTGAACATGACTGCACTTTTTGTGATGGCCATTTTGAATTTTTTGCAATGTTCTTTCAGATATTTTATGAAAAAAGTATATTTTTGCAAAATAAAAAATGATGAGCTACACCCACACCTCCCAGTCCTTCCTGTCCTCTATCATGGAGGTCTGAGACAATAATCCATGGGAGAGTCTGGATGAACCGTTAGCTCTTGATAAACTGACTAAGGCTCTTGAGTCCTTCAAGAAGAGTCAAGCTCCCAGAAGCGATGCTTACCAACTGAGTTGTACGTGGCTCTGTGGGACTGGATCAGCTCAGGCCTGCTAGAAATGTATGAGAGTATGCTTCTGGCCAGCAGCATGTCAGAATCCATGAGGAAAGGCATCATCACCCTCATCTACAAGCAGAAGGGAGAAAGGAAGGAAATTAGAAATTGGTGACCCATTTCACTGTTGAATATGGACGACAGAATTCTGCCCAAGGTCATCACCAATCGGGAAAAGTCTGCTACGGATTTGGTGATCCACCCTGACCAGACCTGTGCTATGCCCAGCAGGAAGATCTCTGACAGCCTCACGCTACTCAGGGATACGATTGCCCATGTTCTGTGCAGGGGTGTGGACACCTGCCTCATCAGCCTGGACCAGGAGGAGGCATTTGACAGAGTATCGCACACCTACATGGTGGATGTGCTCTCCAAAATGGGGTTTGGTGAGGGAATCAGCAACTGGACCCAACTGCTCTACACAAACATCTCTAGTGCAGGTTCAATCAAGGGGTGAGAATCAGAAACCTTTCCAATTAAATTTGGAGTCAGGCAGGGCTGCCCTCTCTGCCCTTTCCTGTTTGTGTGTTGCATACAACCCTTTGCTGAGTCCATCAGGCAGGATCTGCGCATAAGAGGATCCCAGGCAGCAGAGGCACTCAGGTCAAAGTCTCCCTGTATAAGGATGATGTAACCGTCTTCAGCTCGGATCAGCTGTCAGTACACAGACCGATCAACATCTTCAATCAGTTTGAACTGGAATCAGGAGCCAAGGTAAATCGTGGCAAGAGCAAGGCCATATACTTTGGGAACTGGGCTGACCGACCCTTTGTGCCCTTCACTGTAAGTTCAAACTGCCTGAAAGTGATGACGATATGATTTGCAGGGACCAGGGCATGCGTTAAAAACTGTAAGGAGCGTGGCAATGGTGAAATGAAAACCAGGCATGTGAGAGAGCGACGGACCCTCTCTATTGCCGGTAGGAACCTGGTCATCAGGTGTGAGGCACTCTTGGTGTTGCTGTACGTGGCGCAGGTCTGGCCCATTCCTTACCTCTGCACTGTGGCGAACACCCGAGCCATCTTCCCCTTTACCTGAAGGTCCAAAATGGACCATATTTGCAGGAACACGACGTACAAACCTCTAGATAAGGCGGAAAAAAAACATGCCCAACATCACCCTCATCCTGCTGGCCACCTTTGGGTGTAGCTTCATCAAGCTGTGCGTAGCCCCTCGGGACACAAAAACCAAGTGTTACTACTTGCTGAGGTTCTACCTGTCCCCAGTGTTGCGATGGATGGGTCTGGCCACATTGCAGCAGAACGCTCCAAGTAGTTGGACCTGTTCCTTGTGGAAAAATGAAAGCAGAGCAACATGCATGGGAGACTGGTCAAGAAGGCAAGAGCCCCTGGGATCCAGGGCAATTTGGCAAACTGGATCCAAAATTGGCTTAGTGGCAGGAGGCAGAGGGTGATGGTCAAATATTAGTTTTGTGAGTGGAACACCACGTACAATGGTGTACTGCAGGGTTCAGTGCTGGGTCCCTTGTAGTGTACATTAATGATCTAGACATGAATGTAGGAGGTATGATCAGTAAGTTCATAGATGACATGAAAATTAGTGGTGTGGTAAATAACGAGGAGGAAAGCCTTAGGCTACAGGGCGATCTAGACGGGCTGGTCAGATGGGCAGAACAGTGGCAAATGGAACTTAGTCCTGAAAAGTGTGAGGTGATGCCATTTGGGAGGACTAACAAGGAAAGGGAATACACAATGAGTGGGAGGGCCCTAGGAGGGATCAGGGGATCAGGGGACCTTGCTACGCATGTCCATAGCTCCTTGAAGGCAGCAGGGCAGATTGATAAGGTGGTTAAGAAGTTATATGGGATACTTGTCTTTATTGGTCAAGCATTGAATACAAGAGCAAGAAGGTAATGATGGAGCTGTATAAAGCATTAGTTAGGCCACGTCTGGAGTACTGTGTGCAGTTCTGGTCGCCACACTATAGGAAGGATGTGATTACACTGAAGACAGTGCAGAGGAGATTCACCAGGATATTGGCAGGGCTGGAGCAGTTCACCTATGAAGAGAGACTGGATAGGCTTTGGGTTATTTTCCTTCCAGCAGAGAAGGCTGAGGGGGACCTGATTGAGGTCTACAAAATTATGAGGGGCATAGATAGGGTAGTTGGAATAAACTTTGTAATGGAGGGGTCAATAACTACGGGGTGTAGATTTAAGGTAAGGGGAAAGAGGTTTAGAGGGAGTTTGAGGAAAAAGATTTTCACCCAGAGGGTGGGAGGTATCAGGAGCTCACTGCCTGAAACGGTGGTAGAGGTGGGATCACACACAACATTGAAGAAGTATTTAAATGAACACTTGAAAGGCCATAGCACAGGAGGCTGTCGGCCAAGTGCTGGAAAATGGGATTAGAGTTGATAGGAGCCAGATGACCATCGTGGAGATGATGGGCTGAAGGTCCTCTTTCAGTGCTGTAAAAATCCATGACTCTATGACCTTTGGCTACAAGTTCATTAGGCAGTGGTCAGCACGTAATGTCCGAGAGGCCCTTTGGGAAAAGGAGATGGTGGATCCTGTCAGATGGATCTCTGAGTAGACTGTCAAAGTCATTTGGCAGAATGCCTCATTGCCAGAACTTTCCAACAAGCACCACGACGTAGCTTGGCTGGTGGTGAGAAAGGTCCGCCCCATCAGATCCTTCCTACATGCCAGGAGTGTCACCCCCTCTGCTCGTTGCCCTCACGGTGGCTGTGGTGGGGAAGAGACCATTGTTCACCTCCAAGTGGAATATGCTTTTGCAAAAGGGGAAAGGATGCAGAAGGCCTTTCAGCCATAACGCACCAAGGGTTTGGGAATTCTATAGTCCTCTCAGGCTGTATGACTCACACTGTATGTATGCAATGAATATTACATGCATCACAAATCTATTGAAACTCCTCAAAGTGCAACGTGATCTATGTAGACAACTTAAATACCATTGCACTGTCTGACTGTCTGTTGTGACAATTTAGAAATGTTTCTAATGTTCCTCCATTGTATTGAACACCTCAGAGTCCGACATGATCTATGTGGAAAATTCGAATATGTTTGCACTTTTTGTGATGGCCATTTTGAAATGTTTTTCTTTTATTCAGTCACGGGATGTGGGCTTTGCTGGCTGGGCCAGCATTCATTGCCCATCCTAGGTGCCCTTGAGAAGGTGATAGTGAGCTGCCTTTTTGAACTGCTGCACTCCGTGTGGTGTAGGTTCACCCATAGTGCTGTTAGAAATGGAGTTCCAGGATTTTGACCCAGCGACGGTGAAGGAACAGCAATGTATTTCCAAGTCAGGATGCTGAGTGACTTGGAGGGGAACTTCCAGGTGGTGGTGTTCCCATCTATCTCTTGCCTTTGTCCTTCTAGATGGCAGTCATCGTGGGATTGGAAGCTGCTGTCTAAGGAGCCGTGGTTAATTCCTGCAGTGCATCTTATAGATGGTACACACTGCTGCTACTGTGCATTCGTGGTGCAGTGAGTGAATGTTTGAGGATGTGGTGCCAAACGAGTGGGCTACTTTCTCCTGAATGGTGTCAAGCTTCTTGAGTGTTGTGGGAGCTGCACTCATCCAGTCGATGGGGAGTACTCTTGTGCCTTGTAGATGGTGGACAGGTTTTGGGGAGTCAAGAGGTGAGTTACTCTCCGCAGGATTCCTAGCCTCTGACCTGCTCTTGTAGCTATAGTATTTATATGGCTAGTCCAGTTCAGTTTCTGGTCAATGATAACCCCCAGCATGTTGATAGTGGGGAATTCAGTGATGGTAATGCTACCGAACGTCATGGGGCAATGGTTACATTCTCTCTTGAAGGTCATTGCCTGGCACTTGTGTGGTGCGAGTGTTACTTTCCACTTATCAGCCCAAGCCTGGCTATTGTGCAGGTCTTGCTGCAATTGGACACGGACTGCTTCAGTATCTGAGGAGTGCTGAATATTATGCAATCATCAGCGAAAATCCCACTTCTGGCCTTATGACGGAAGGAAGGTCAATTATGGAGTAGCTGAAGATGGTTGGACCGAGGACACTACCCTGAGGAACTTCTGCAGTGGTGTCCTGAGCTGAGATTCCTGACCTCCAACAACCACAACCATCTTCCTTTGTGCTAGGTATGACTCCAACCAGTGGAGAGCTCTCCCCCTGATTCCCATTCTCTCCAGTTTTGCTAGAGTTCCTTGACGCCACACTCGTTTAAATGCAAACTTGATGTCAAGGACGGTCATTCTCACCTCATCTTGGGGGTTCAGCCCTTTTATCCATGTTTGAACCAAGGCTGTAATGAGGTCAGGAGCTGAGTGGCCCTGGTGGAAATCAAACTGGGCATCAGTGAGCAGGTTATTGCTCAGCAAGTGCCGCTTGATGGCACTGATGATGACCCCTTCGATTACTGTACTGATGATCGAGTGTAGACTGATGGGCCGCTAATTGGCTCAGTTGGATTTGTTCTGCTTTTTGTGTGCAGGACATACCTGGGCAATTTTGCACAGAGCTGGGTAGGTGCCAGTGTTGTAGCTGTACTTGAACAGCTTGGCTACGGGCACAGCAAGTTCTGGAGCACACATTTTCAGTACTATTGCCGGAATATTGTCATAGCCTTTGCAGCACTCATTGCCTCAAGCTGTTTCTTGCTATCATGTGGAGCGAATCAAATTGGCTGAAGACTGGCATCTGTGATGCTGGGGACCTCTGGATCAGGCCAAGATGGATCATCCACTCGGTGCTTCTGGCTGAAAATTGTAGCAAATCTTCAGCCTTATCTTTTGCACGGATGTGCTGGGTTCCCTCATCATTGAGGATGGGGATATTTGTGGAAGCTCCTCCCCCAGTGAGCTGTTTAATTGTCCACCACTATTCACGACTGGATGTGGCAAGTCTGCAGAGCTTAGATCTGATCCGTTGGATGTGAGAGCACTTTGCTCTATCACTTGCTGCTTATGCTGTTGGGCACGCAAGTAGTCCTGTGTTATAGCTTCACCAGGTTGAGACCTCATTTTTTGGTATGCCTGGTGTTGCTCCTGGCATGCTTTACTGCACTCTTCATTGAACCAGCGTTGACACCCTGGCTTGGTGGTAATGGTACAGTGGGGGATATGCCAGGCCATGAGGTTATAGATTGTGTTTGAGTACAATTCTGCTGCTGCTAATGGCCCACAGCACCTCATAGTTGCCCAGCCTTTAGCTACTAAATCTGTTTGAAAACTACCCCATTTAGCACAGTGGTTGTGCCATACAACACGATGGAGGGTATCCTCAATGCGAAGGCAGGACGTTGTCACCATAATGACATTTTTTGCTGTTCTTTCAGATAGTTAATCAATAAAGATTATTATTGCAAACAAAAATTATGAGCTGCTAAGTACGCACATCTCTCCTAAGTGCAGCCTACTCTGTCTGCTGTAAAAAGTCTCTAGCACATGATTGCTGACATCACTGTCATACAGAGGGAGAAAGTTGGGATGACGGAGAGATGTTGTCTGTTTGTACACAATGCAGTCAGTTGGTGAATTACAGTTTCTGCCTGTGTGCAGGCTAGAGTGTGGAGAGGGATGGAAAGAGGGAGAAAAAGAGAGAACATAACAATATAAAAATAGGGGCAGCTGTCAGCCATTCATCTCTTTGAGTTTGTTTCAACATTCCATAAAAACATGCTTGATCTCCTACTCATCTCCAGCTTCTCATGTTATTTCCAGATCCCTAAATTCCCTTCGCACCCAAAAACCCATCAATCTCTGCCTTCAATGTACTGAACGACAAAGCATCAAGTCTCTCGGGCAGAGAACTGAAAAGATTCACAACCCTTTGAGTGAAGAAATATCCCCTCATCTTAATTATCAATGGCCAACCCCTTTATCCTCAGACTGTGATACCTCGTTCTAGATTCCACAACCAAGAGAAATACCCTCCCAACATCTGTCAAACCCCTTAAGAATTTTATGGACCTGAAGTTTTGATCCATAACACAGCTGGTGACAGTATTACAGAAGCCGATAACCCTCCTAGCGGGACACACTGTGCCTACAGCTGTTTCTGACACACCATGTGGGGCACCCCATGTTGAGACTGGTGCTCATCTCCCCTGTATGTGGTGAATCCTCTGAACTGGTGATGTGATGACATCAATCAGCCCTATTGGCTGATTTGATGCTGTGAATACAAATTTGGCCCACGCAGAACTATTCAATGTATTCACCTCACACTCGTCAAAGAACATGTGTTAAGCTGCAAGAGAGGCCCAGAACAAGCATTATTTAAAGGGCCAGGCAACAACTTGCAGCTGAGGTGCTTTTTGACTTACTTCTCCTCAGATTGAGTTCGTCGAAGGGCTGAGTAGTGTTTCTGGAAGTGGCTTTTGAAAGTTGCTGCTCAAAATCTGGGAATTGCAGCCTGAGGTAGGTACAGCCACAGTGCTGTTAGGAAGGGAGTTTCAAGATTTTGACCTAGCGACAATGAAGAAATGGCAAGATCGTTCCAAGTCAGGATGGTGTGTTGCTTAAAGGACAACTTACAGGTGCTGGTATTCCTATGCATCTGCTGCCCTTGTCCTTCTAGATGGAAGTGGTTGCGGGATTGGAAGGTGATGCCATAGGAGCCTTGGTGAGTTGCTGCAGTTCATCTTGGAGATGGTACACATTGCTGCTACTGTGAATCTGTGGTGGAGTGAGTGATTATTAAGTGGAGGATGGGGTGATGATCAAGTGGGCTGCCATGTTCGGGATGGTGTCGAGCTTCATGTTCCAGCTGTACTCATCCAGGCGGATGGAGAGTATTCCATCACACTCCTGACTTGAGCCTTGTAGATGGTGGATGGGCTTCGGGAATCAGGAAGTGAGTTACTCAATGAAGAATTCCCAGACTCTGACCTGCTCTTGCAGCCACAATATTTATACAGCTGTTCCAGTTCAGTCTTGGGATCATGTTGATAATGCAGTATTCAGTGATGGTAAAGCCTTCGAATGTCAAGGGAGATAGATTCTGTCTTTTGGAGATGGGGATTGTCTGGAACTCGTGTGTCACAAATGTTATTTGCCACTTCTCAGCCCAAGCCTGAATGTTGTCCAGATCTTCCTGCACATGGGCATGGGCTGCTTCAGTATCTGAGGAGTCACAAAAGGTGCTGAACATTGTGCAACCATCAGTGAATTTCCCCATCACTGGCCTTGTGATGGATGGAAGGTCACTGATGGAGCAGCTGAAGATGGTTGGTCTTCGGACAATAGCCCGAGAAACTCTTGCAGTCATTTCATGAGACTGAGAGGACTGACATCCAACGACCTCAACCAAAGTCCTCCTTACTAACCTCTGGGGGCTTGTACCAAAATTGAGAGAGCTGCCCCACAGACTGGTCAAGTGATATCCTGACATAGCCATATTTACGGAATCACACTTACAGACAATGTCCCAGGCACCTCCATCACGATCCCACTGACAGGACAGGCCCACCAGAGGTGGTGGCACAGTGGTAGGCAGTTGGGTGAGAGTTGCCCTGGGAGTCCTCAACATCGACTCTGGACCCCATGAAGTCTCATAGCATCAGGAAAAACCTTGGCAAGGAAACCTCCTGCTGAATACCACGTACTGCCTACCACCACTGCCTGACCCCCACCCCACCACCAACTCAGCTGATGAATCAGTACTCCTCCATGTTGAAAACCACATAGAGGAAGCACTGAGGGTGACAAGGGCACAGAATGTACTTTGGTTTGGGAATTCAATGTCGTTTGCAAAGAGTGTCTCTGTAGCACCACTATTGAGCAAGCTGGCTGAGTACTAAAGGACATAGCTGCTAGGCTGGGCCTGCAGCAGGTGGTGAGGGAAGAACCTACTTGACCTCGTCCTCACCAATCTACCTGTTGCAGATGCAACATGTCCATGACAGTATTGGTAGGAGTCACCACCGCACATTTCTTGCTCCTTTTAGCTCTGAAGAATAGTCATACCAACTCAAAATGTTAACTCTGTTTCTCTCTCCACAGATGCTGTCAGACCTGCTGAGTTTTGCCAGCATTTTCTGTTTTTATTCCAGATTACCAGCATTCGCAGTATTTTGCTTTGTCATAAAAACCCATCTGTTTTTCCCTTTAGGGAAGGAAATCTGTCACCCTTACCTGGTCTGGCCTACATGTGACTCCAGACACAGCAACGTGGCTGACTCTTAAATGCCCTCTGAAATGGCCAGGCATGCCACTAAATTGTACCAAACCACTAAAAAGTGTGAAAGGAATGAAACCAGATGGACCATCCAGCATCAACCTAGGCACCGGAAACGATAGCGGCAAACTCAGCCCTGTGGACACTGCAAAGTCTTCCTCACTACCATCTGGGTGCTTGTGCCAAAGTTGGTAGAGCAGTCTCACAGGCTAGTCAAGCAAGAGCCTGGCACGCGACCCCAGGGGGTCCTGAATCTGGGGAATTCGCTACCTCAGAGAGCAGTGGATGCCGGGACACTGAATAAATTTGAGGAGGAGATAGACAGATTTTTAATTAGTAACGGGGGTGAAAGGTAACGGGGAGAGGGCGGGAAATTGGAGTTGTGGCCGAAATGAGATCAGCCATGATGGTGTTCAATGGCGGGGCAGGCTCGAGGGGCTGAATGGCCTACTCCTGCTCCTAGTTCTTATGTTCTTATGTTAATTATCAATTCCCCAGACTCACTTTCTATAGACCAATGCTCACTTTGTTAACTGTTTTTGGTTTTAAATATTTATAAAAACTCTTACTATCTGTTTTTATATTTCTGGCTCGCTTTCTCTCATACTCTAATTTTTCCCTCCTTGTTAGTTCTTCTCAGCTGCCCCTTATATTCTCTCCAATCTTCTGACCTGCCACCTGTCTTTGCACAATTCTATGCTTCCTCTTTAAGTCTGATGCTATGTTTAATCTTTCGAGTTAACCACGGATGGTGTCACCACCCCTTGGCCTTTTCCTTACTCTTTGGAATGTATCTATTCTGTGCATTCTGAAATATCCCCTTAAATATTAGCCACTGCATCTCTGTTGACCTATCCCTTAACCTCATTTGCCAATATAATCCCCGCCAATACCATTTATTAAAACTTTGGTTTTTAATGCACTCTCTGCTGGAAAAAGTTCTGCCTTTCTCCAGCAAAAGTGTTTTAATGGCTCCTGTGTCCCTTAATATTACAGGTTTAACTATCTCATTTGAGGGATGAGGGGGTTACTTTTCCCCTCGACAAAAATCCTTCATAACTCTCATGTATCTTATTCACCTCTCCTGAGCTCCTGAGAACCGTGGGGTTCACAGTTGGTTTCACAGCAGCAGTTGACTTGACCTGTTGTACTGTCAGTCAGCGTTCCTTTTCCTGAATCGCCCATATAAGTTCCATGGATTCCCCATGCAACTTCCAGCAATTGGTATGAATGTCATTACAACGGGAAAACCTCGGCTCTTTGAATCGCATTTCCAGCCTCAGCATCTTCCTTTGTGGTCTGAATTTGGAGTTTCTGGGGAATTCTCAGCTGCCCCTTCTCTTCCCTGGCTACTTGCCTTCCTTTCGCCTTCCCACCTTCTATCCTTCTTTGCTTGGTGGGGGCTGACTGAAAAAGGGCTTAGATTTATGGACCAGCTCATAATCGTCAGCCATCTCCTCTGCCTGTCTCGCTGTTGCAACCTTCTGGCCTTCCACATGGGTCCTAACCACTGGAGGAAGTGCATTTTTAAATTCTTCCAGGAGAATTATTTGCCTCAGAGCTTCATTCGTTGTCTCTACCTTTAGTGCCCGTATCCAATGGTCAAAATTACTTTGCTTTACCCTCTCAAATTCAATCTAGGTCTGACCAGGCTGTTTCCTTATGTTCTGAAATTTCTGCCTGTACATCTCAGGGACCATCTCATACGCACTAAGAATAGCCATTTTTACTACATCATAGAGTTATACAGCACAGAAACTGGCCCTTCGGCCCATCGTGTCCGTGCCAGCCATCAAGCACCTATCTATTCCAATGCCATTTTCCAGTGCTTGGCCCGTAGCCCTGTATGCTATGGCGTATCAAGTGATCATCTAAACACTTCTTAAATGTTGCGAGGGTTCCTGCCTCTACCAGCTCCTCAGGCAGTGAGTTCCAGATTCCAACCACCCTCTGGGTGAAAAAGGTTTTCCTCAGATTCCCTCCAAAGCTCCTGCCCCTTACCTTAAATCTATGCCCCCTGGTTATTGACACCTCCATTAAGGGGAAAGGTTTCTTCCTATCTACCCTATCTATGCCCTTCATAATTTTGTACATCTCAATCAGGTCAGCCTTCTCTGCTTTAAGGACAGCAATCCTAGCCTATCCAGTTTCTCTTCATAGCTGAAACGCTCCAGCCCTGGCAACATCCTGGTGAATCTCTTCTGCACCCTCTCCAGTGAAATCACATCCTTCCGATAGTGTGGCGACCAGAACTGCACACAGTACTCCAGCTGTGGCCTAACTAGCATTTTATACAGCTCCGACATAACATCCCTGCTCTTATATTCTGTGCCTCGCCTAATAAAGGCAAGTATCCTATATGCCTTCTCAACCATCTTATCTACCTGTGCTGCTGCCTTCAGGGATCTATGGACATGTACACCAAGGTCCCTCTGATCCTCTGTACTTCTTAGGGTCCTCCCAATCACTGCGTATTCTCCTTCCTTGTTAGTCCTCCCAAAATGTATCACCTCACACTTCTCAGAATTAAATTCCAATTGCCACTGGTCTGCCCACCTTACCAGCCCACCTATATCGTCCTGTAAAATAATAATCCACAGATACCTCTTCTGACAGTGATGCATATACCTCATGAGCTCTACCCACCGACCTGCTCTGTAACAGCAATGTCCAAATGAAATAAAGAATGCCCTTCCATCCCTTTCCTCAAACTTTGGACGGGCTTATACAAATTTAAACATCTCCCCAATGGGCTTTGGGTTGGAGGTGGTTCTTTTCACCATGAGAACCTCCCTCAGCATCTGACCCCTCTCTTTTAAATTCCGGCCTTCTAAGCCGGTATTCCCTTTGTGGTGTTCCTTTTCGCTTTCCTCCCCTGCTGACTGCTCTCTCTGCAGGCCAAGTCTTTGCATTTCCAAATCTCCTTTTTCCTTTTCCTCTTGTTCTCTTACCTTCTTTCGCTCCTTTTCTCTCTCCTGCCTTTCTGCCTGCTCCCTTTGAAATGCTCTCTCTTGACACCGTTCCTCTCTTGATGTCTTTTCCTTTGCCCAAAATTCTAGTTCCAACTTCCTTCTGTTTGAGCTGAAACAATGCCCTTGTAAATGTGTCTGCTCCTGATTCTACAGCTTCCTCTGGCTCTTTCACTTCCCACATTCAGCTATTTGGCCACCAGTTTTCAAAGCTCTGCTTTCTCAGCTTTTGCTCTACCTTGTGTCCGTAACTCCTCCTCTACACTCACCAACTGAGCCACGGTTAACATCATGAAAGAATCATAATTGAACTGAGGCTGTTTCAAAAGCTCACTTGCATCAGAGGTAGCCATTTTAGTTTACGAATGTATAAAAAACCTGGTCTCTGTCCTCTTATCTGTTGCCAATTGCTGTAATTCTGCGTCCAATCACCCATGGTCCGCGTTTCAAATCCCGCAACAGCCCCCAATTTATGCTACGACCGGGATGGGAGGAGTGCACGTCCGATCTAGTCGCACTACTCGACAGGCCATACCATTCATTTAAAAGTTTAATTTTCTGGTGCCCAGAATAAAAGAGTCTTCAACCAGACTTCTTTCATTAAACTGGGAACGATTACTTCTTATAAAACAAAACTTCTTTTTAACAAGCTGCAAGTACTGATTAACACACAACTGTAATCAGGAAGTATTAATATCTATCTCTTCCTAAAGAATTCTGCCAGGACACAAACAGACACACACAGACGAACAAGGGACAAACAGATAGTCTCTCTGCAGAGAAGAGACTTAGAGGATGGGTGTTATAAAATAAAGGATCAAGTTTGCAGGATCTTGATGCTGTCGACCTGGAGTTCCCTCAAGTCAACGTCTGGAAGTTCTCACCAAGTGGTCTCAGTTCCAGCAGGTCCAAATGCAGACCTGTTACACTCAGACGAGGGTTCTCTGGCTACAGGTTGACAGCCACACGCAATTGCAAGCAAGGTAGATAGAGAGCGAGAAAGAGAGAAAGCCAGTCAGGGTAGTCTTCCTTCCTCAGCTTGTTCTCCAACAAGATTTCCAGCAAAACCAGCAGGCTCACAACTTAAGTATTTTTTTCTCTCTCCCACGTGGTTTCCGGCGAGTTACCAACCTTTGCATTTTCAGCTTTTCTTCCCATCAATTAAGGCGATTGCTGTTCAAAACAAACAACCAGATCTTCCTCAAGTACCATAAAGGTCAGTTGGTTCCATGGAAGACAACTTGCTTGTTGACAGCTTATGACATTCTTTTAAAAGAAAAACCCAGGTTAGCACTCAAATGTCCAGATAATCCAGATAAATACTCGTGTCACCTCTGCTTGTTATGCCAATTATCTTGAAGTGGATTCTGATGCCAGTCAGTAAAGGTATTGCTCAACTTGCGTATGGCCCAGCATATGGAGTTCGCCATCGTGGAAAAGTTCTCTTGACAGGTGACCTTTGTAGAGATAGCAAATGGAATGAATTTACACAGTTCAGAAGCTCTCTCAAAAACAAGACACACGCTGAAATTCTGATAACTGTCGCATCTTTGGAGTGGACCGTAATACCAGATACATTCTCAAGTTCAGGGTCGCCAGGTGCTCCCATAAGTGAATCTCATGTCCCCAGTAACCGTACTGTGGCCATTTTTTGTTATTGCTAAATAATATCAGCATCAGAAAACACTTGCTTGGTGAAACATCTTTTTTATTAATCATTCATGGGAAGTGGGGGTCATTGGCTAGGCCAGCATTTATTGCCCATCCCTAATTGCTCTAGTTCAGAGGGCATTTAAGAGCCAACATCCTGGAGTCACATGTAGGCCAGACAAGATTTGCTTCCTCAGAGAGCATTAGTGAACCAGATGGGTATTTCTTTTTAACAACAATCAGCAATGGTTATCATCAGAATTTTAATTCCGGATTTTTACTGAATTCAAATTTCACCATCTGCCACAGAGGGATTCAAACCCAGGTCCCCAGGGCATGACCCTGAGTCTCTGGAATACTAGTCCAGTGACAATACCACTATGCCACCACCTCCCCAACAATAGCTTATAATTAAATACCACCTTTCACATAATAAAACAAACCAAGTCACTTCACAGGAGCTTTATCAAACGAGATTTGACACTGAGCCACATAAGGAGATATATATTTTTTTAAAACAACAATCAGCAATGGTTATCATCAGAATTTTAATTCCAGATTTTTACTGAATTCAAATTTCACACACCTTAAACCAGCTTATATTTCACCCCTTCCTTGGATTCACCTAGTTCTGTCGAAGGGTCATGAGGACTCGAAACGTCAACTCTTTTCTTCTCTGCCGATGCTGCCAGACCTGCTGAGGTTTACCAGGTAATTCTGTTTTTGTTAAGGAGATATATTAGTTGACCAAAATCTTAGTGAAAGAGGTGGGTTTTATAGAGTGTCTTAAAAAGGAAAGAGAAGATGGTTTAGGGATGGAATTCTGAAGCTAATGGCCCAGGCAACTGCTAATGGTGGAGTCATAATATCAGTGATGCTTAAAGGGTCAGAACTCAAGAAACCCAGGTATCTCGGAAAGTTGTGAGGCTGGAGGAGATTCAGATTTTCTTTTATTTGTTCATGGGATGTGAAGGTCACTGACAAAACCAGCATTTGTTACCCTCCCCAAATTTCTGTTCAGAAGGTGGTGTAAGATGCCTTACATACCCACAAACATATTGCAGAAAATACAAACTCATGGCATGGGTTAGGGGGTAACATCTTGGCATGGAGGGAAGATTGGCTAGCTAACAGGAAACTAAGGGTAGGCATAAATGGGTCATTTTCCAGTTGGTGAAATCTAACAAATGGTGTGCCAAAGGGATCAGTGCCGGGGCCTGAACTTTTTACAAGCTTTATCAATTTATCATGAGTGAGATGAAGGGACCGCAGGTATTGTTACTAAATTTGCTGATGACACAAAAATAGGCAGGAAAGTAAGTTGTGAAGAGGACTTAAGGAGACTATAAAGAGATATAGATCAGATAAGTCAGTTGGCAAAGATCTGTCAAATGGAGTACAATGTGGGAAAACGTGAAACGATCCATTTTGACAGGAAGGATAAAAAAGCCGCATGTTATCTAAATGGTGAGAGATTGCAGAGCACTGAGATTCAGAATGATCTGGGTGTCCTCGTGCATGAATTGCAAAAGGCTCGTATGCAGGTACAGCAGGTAATTAGGAAAGCTAATAGAAGGTTATTATTTATTGTGAGAGGAATTGAATACAAAAGTAGGGAGGTTATGCTTCAGTTATACAGGGCACTGGTGAGATCACATCTGGAGTACTGTGTACAGTACTAGTCTCCTTATTTAAGGAAGGATGCAAATGCATTGGAAGCAGTTCAGAGAAGGTTTACCAGACTAATACCTGGAATGGGCGGGTTGTCTAATGGGGAAAGGTTGGACAGGTTAGGCTTGTATCCGCTGGAGTTTAGAAGAGTAAGAGGTGAATTGATTGAAACCTTGAAGATCCTGAGGGGACTTGACAGGGCAGATGTGGAGAGGATGTTTCCTCTTGTGGGAGAATCTAGAACTAGAGGTCACTGTTTAAAAATAAGGGGTCGCTCATGTAAGCAGAAATGTTTTCTCTCAGAGGGTCGAGAGTCTTTAGAACTCTCTTCTTCAAAAGGTGGTGGAAGCAGGGTCTTTGAGTATTTTTAAGACAGAGGTAGATAGATACTTGCTTAGAAAGGTGCTGAAAGGTTATCGGGTAGGCAGGAATGTGGTGTTGAGGTTACATTCAGATCAGACATGATCTTACTGAATGGCGGAGAAGGCTGGAGGGGCCCAGTGGCCTACTCCTAATTTGTAGGTTCGTATGTTGACACCTCATTTTTAGAAATGCTTGGTGCTGCACGTGGCATGACCCCCTACATTCCTCATGGCTTGAGGGTAATAGTAGAGTGAGGGATATGCCAGACCATGCGTTTACAGATTGTGCTGCCACTGGTGGCCCACAGTGCCTCATGAGTGCCAGTTTTGACTGTGGTGGTACCACACAACATAATGGAGGGTATCCTCAATGTGAAGACTGGACTTTGTCTCCACAAGGTCTGTGCAGTGACCTCCTCTACCAACACTGCCATGGACAGATGCATCTGCATCAAGTAGATTGGTGAGGGTGAAGTCAAGTGCTTTTTCCCTCTGGTTGGTTCCCTCATTAACGGCTGCAGCCCGAATCTGGCAGATATGTCCTTCAGGAATCGGCCAGCTCGGTCAGTAATGGTGCTCTTGAGCTACTGTTAGTAATGGGCATTGAAGTCCCCCATTCAGGATACATTCCTTGCCACCCTCAGTACTTCTTCCAACATGTTCAGCATGGAGGAGCGCTGATTCTTCAGCTGAGAGCATGTTATTTCCTTGCCCATTTTTGACCCGATGCCACCACATCTCATGGGGTCTGGAGGCAACGTTAAGGCCATACTGTCCTGAATGCACTGCCACCTCTGGTGAGTCTGTCTTGCTGGCGGGACAAGTCATATCCAAGGATAGTGATGACAGAGTCTGGAAGACTGGCTGCAAGGTATGATAGCGTGAGTATGACTACGTCAGACAAAAGAGAATTGGATCATTATCTGATGAAAAATTTTCATGGCCGCAGGGGGAAGGCAGGGGAGTGCTACCAGGTGCATCCCTCTTGCAGACAAGCAGCTCAGACATGACCAGCTCCTTCTGTGCTGTAACCATTCTATGATTCTATAGTTGAGAGGGCTTTGCCAGGTCCACCATGCAGGTTGTGACTCTGTTATTTCAGGCGACTCGGTCGATGTCAGGTGTTCGACTTAGCTTTATTCTTATTTGCATGTAACATTGTAGGTGGTACAACTTAGTGGCTTGTTAGGCCATTTTCCTTTTTACTCATTCACGGGGTGTGGGCTTTGCTGGCCGGGCCCAGCATTTATTGCCCATCCCAAGTTGCTCCTTGAGAAGGTGGTGGTGAGCCGCCTTCTTGAACCGCTGCAGTCCCGTGTGGTGTAGGTACACCCACAGAGCTGTTAGGGAGGGAGTTCCAGGATTTTGTCCCTGTGGTGTAGGTACACCCACAGTGCTGTTAGGGAGGGAGTTCCAGGATTTTGTCCCCTGTGGTGTTGGTACACCCACAGCGCTGTTAGGGAGGGAGTTCCAGGATTTTGTCCCTGTGGTGTAGGTACACCCACAGTGCTGTTAGGGAGGGAGTTCCAGGATTTTGTCCCTGTGGTGTAGGTACACCCACAGCGCTGTTAGGGAGGGAGTTCCAGGATTTTGTCCCTGTGGTGTAGGTACACCCACCGCGCTGTTAGGGAGGGAGTTCCAGGATTTTGACCCAGCGACAGTGAAGGAACGGCCCATATATTTCCAAGTCAGAATGCTGAGTGACTTGGAGGGGAACTTCCAGGTGGTGGTGTTCCCATCTATCTGCCTCCTTTGTCCTCCTGGATGGTGGTGGTTGCGGGTTTGGAAAGTGCTGTTTAAGGAGCCTTGGTGAATTCCTCCAGTTCATCATGCACACTGCTGCCACTGTGCGTCGGTGCTGGAGGGAGTGAATGTTTGTGGATGGGGTGCCGATCAAACGGGGGCTGCTTTGTCCTGGATGGTGTCAAGCTTCTCGAGTGTTGTGGAGCTGCATTCATCCAGGCAAGTGGGGAGTGTCCCATCCCACTCCTGACTTGTGCCTTGTAGATGGTGGACAGGCTTCGGGGAGTCGGAGGTGAGTTACTCGTCACAGGATTCCCAGCCTCTGACCTGCTTTTGTAGCCACAGTATTTATTTGGCTAATCTAGTTCAGTTTCTGGTCAATGATAACCCCCAGGATGTTGATAGTGGGGGATTCAGTGATGGTAATGCCATTGAACATCAAGGGGTGATAGTTGGATTCTCTCTTGTTGGAGATGGTCATTGCCTGACACTTGTGTGGTGCAAATGTTATTTGCCACTTGTCACTCCAAGCCTGGATATTGTCCAGGTCTTGCTGCATTTGGACATGGACTGCTTCAGTATCTGAGGAGTCGCAAATGGTGCTGAACATTGTGCAATCATCAGCGAACATCCCCACTTCTGACCTTATGACGGAAGGAAGGTCATTGATGAAGCAGCTGAAGATGGTTAGGTCGAGGACACTACCCTGAGGGACTCCTGTAGTGATGTCCTGGGACTGAGATGACTGACCTCCAACAACCACAACCATCTTCCTTTGAGCTAGGTATGACTTCAACCAACAGAGAACATTCTCCCAATTCCCATTGACTCCAGTTTTGCTCGGGCTCCTTGATGCCACACTCAGTCAAATGCTGCCTTGATGTCGAGGGCAGTCACTCTCGCCTCACCTTTAGCGTTCAGCTCTTTTATCCATGTTTTTGATTAAGGAATAATGAGGTCAGAAGCTGAGTGGCCCTGGTGACCCTGACTGCGCCAATTCCCTCCTGCTTCACAGATACCCATCTTAAAGAGTAAGAATTGCGTATGCTCAGCACACTATCAATCATCCTCCTCTGTATCTACAGGGTAGGCCCATGAGCTGCAAGAAGCCAAAGTCATGGTGGGGGGAGGTGCATTCATGGTAAAAGGTCACCTATCCGAGACGAAAACGACCCTGTTGCTCTCTTTGTAAAGTCAGCGTTCGCTAAGAGTCACATCCAGTGGCAGGAAGTGTGAGTTTTCTGAGATCCAAGAGGGGAGAGAGTCAAGGGAAGAAACGAACCTGAGAGTACCTGGATCCAGCACTGAACGGCACCTCTTCACTTTGGTCCTACCCACCCCTAGCCATCATCCCCGATGTGTCAGAAAGAGCCCTACCTGCCCTCACTGGTTTGATTTCAAAGGTTGGGGAAGTCCGGAATTGTTGAGCGACTGGAGCATGGGCAGAAAGGTAAATTAAAGGAAACTTAAACTCGAAATTCCAAGTGCATGCACCCCACCCCCACCGTCCCCCAACCCTGCACCAGTGGCTTCAGAAGTGGTGCAGTGCATTGTGATCTGTCCTCCCCATCAAAAAGTTCTGGCTTTTAAGTCCCACTCCAGGCCTCGAGTATAACAGTCTACGCTGACACCCCCAGTGCAGTATGTGAGGATTTAACCCCTTCCTCACGATACGATCGGACGTGACACAAAAACACAAGGACTCAGATCAGGAGTCGGCCATTCTGCCCTTCCAGTCTGCTCCACCATTCAGTAAGATCACAATTGATCTGATTGTGGCCTGAACCCCACTTTCCTATCTGCCCGTGCCCATCCCCAACACCCCCTAACCCTTGACCCCCCTCACTGATCAAAAATCTGTCTAACTCAGGCTTGAACACATTCAGTGACCCGGCCTCCACTGCTCCTCTCTGGGGAGGAGAATTCCACATACTCACAACTCTCTGAGAGAAAAAAATTCTCCTTATCTCATGTCTTAAATGGGAGGGCCCTTATTTTTGAACTGTGACCTCCTGGTTCTAGACTCCCCGACAAGATGAAACATCCTCTCAGTGGCCACCCTGTCAAGTCCCCTTCAGATCTTTTATAGTTCAGTGGGATCACCTCTCATTCTTCTGAACTCTAATGGGTTTAGGCCCAAACTGCTCAACTTTTCTTCAGAAGATAACCCCTCCATCCTAGGAATTAGTCGAGTGAAACCTCTCTGACCTGCTTCTATAACGATATGACAATAAAGTTCAGTAACTTTATTCAGTAACTTATGCAGCAACTTTATTAAGGGAAAGGCAGGGCAAGATTATGGACTAAAGGGAAAGTTCAGGTCGCAATTTACAGAACAGTGCGAGCTGTATACTTCCCGTGTTGTGTTTATGGATAGCAGAGCACACTTATCTTCTCGTAACTTTCGGTTTTCTTGCGTAGTTTACAACCTCCTTTGTCTTTTTCTCTTGCCCCTTTATTCTGTTCTCCAAAGTAAAACCCATTGAGGTGGCTCCTTCTGCTCTGGTAAATCCCCCAAGGCTACCGATTGTAACTGCCAGAGTACGTATCTGCACACAATCGCAGGTGTGTTCATGAGAACAGCATTCGCCTGTCCATGAGCGCACACATTCCTCACTGTTAACAAACAGCTTCTGTAGTTCCACTTATTCCACAGTTCTAAACCAATACAGGCCAGTTTTAAAGCTTGGCCTTATTTCTACGGCTGATATTAATACACAGACAAAGATACAGCATAAGGCTTACACCTCATGGGAATGTTCCCAGACTTTATCCAAACCATTTCCTCTTCGAAGGCAGCTCGATGTACCATTCCATTTTTGCCTGCTAACCTTTGATTTCAATTTGCCAGGGACAGATCCATTTTAAACCCACTGAAATTGGCCCTCCTCGCAATTAAGTTTTTTTTTTACCCTAGATTGTTCTTTGTCCTTTTCCAAAGCTAATCTAAACCTTATGATATTGTGATCACTGTTTCCTAAATGTTCCCCTACGGACCATTGGATGCACCTCATTCCTCAGAACCAGATCCGGCAATGCCTTCTTCATTGTTGGACCAGAAGCTTATTGATCAAGAAAATTCTCCTGAACATATTTCAGAAACTCTTCTCCCTCTCTACTTTACACTGTTACTATCCCAGACTATATTAACATAAGTAAGGCCCCCATTATAACTTCTCTACACTTATTGTACCTCTCTGCAAACTCCTTGAAAATGTATTATTCTATGTCTCCTACTAGTTGGTGGCCTGGAGGAAACACTCAGAAGTGGAATGATGCACCTATTGTTTCTCAACCCTAACCAAATAGATTCTGCCCTTGACTCCTCCAGGGCGTGCTCCCTCTCCAGCACTGTAATATTTTCCTTAATCCATTCTGCAACTGCTCCTCCTTTCTTTCCTTCCTGATCTTTCCTGAACACCTTGTATCCAGGAGTCCCCAGTCCTGCCCTTTTTCCAGCCTGTCCTACATTATCGCTTGTGGCGCTTGTTCCTATTTTGTACGCCTGCAGCTCACCAACCATACTTGCCAAGCTTCACACATTCACATTCATGCCCTGTAAACCTAATTTAGACCTTATTGTATTCCTTCCTAAATCTGATACTACCTAATACCTTACTATTTCTTGCTCTCGAGCGATCAGTCTCTCCCAATCCTTTGTGCATCATGTTTCCCTTTCCAATGCTACAGTCGAGTTTCCATTCCACTGCTGAAATTAAATCATGGAATTGAAGGATGATTATTGAGCTGGGTAGGTGATTTGTTAGACAGTGGAAAGCAGAGGGAAGGGAGAATGGGTGTGGAAGGAAGCGGCAAGCTGTGCCCCACAAGGAGCAGGACTGGAGCCTCGAACATTCACGATTTTAATGACTTAAATAAAACAACAGAGAATTATGTATATTCAGGTTTTCCACAAAGAATGGTGGAATAGTTGGGAGTGTGGATGAAAGCATAAAATTGCAAAAGAGATATTGATAGATCAAGTGAGTGTGCTTCAACCCAGGTAAAGGTGGGATCACCCAAGCTTTACCAAAAAAAAAGGACAGATTGGAGTATTTTTGAAATGGTGAAAAGCTAGGAACAGTTAAGGTCCAATGAGATTTATGGGTCTATGTACATGGATCACTGACATGGAGCCAAGAACAATAAAATTAGGAAAGCTAATGGAATGTTAGCCTTTATATCTGGAGGGTTAGAATATAAAGGGGAGGAGATTTTGCTCCAGTTCTACCAAGTTATGTTTCAGCTACACCTGACTATATTTGAAAGGATGTACTGGTGTTGGGAAAAAGTCTAATGCAGATTCATCAAAATGTAACCAGGGCATTGCAGGTTAGATTATTACAAGGCATTACAAAGGATAAATGACACAGAAACAGGCCATTCAGCCCAACCAGTCCTTACCTGTATTTATGCTCCACTCGAACCTCCTCCCTTCTTTCTTCATCACACTCACCATCCTGACTTGGAAATATATCGGCTGTTCCTTCACTGTTGCCAGGTGAAAATCCAAGAGCTCCCTCCCTAACGGCACTGTGGGTCTACCCGCACCACATGGATTGCAGTGGTTCAAGATGGCGGCTCACCACCACCTTCTCAGGGGGCAGTTAGGGACGGGCAATAAATACTGGTCTAGCCAGCGATGCTCGCATCCCGTGAATCACAGAACTGCAGTGCAGAAGAGGTCCTTCTGCCCATTGAGTCTGCACCGACACGTGAGAAACACCTGACCTACCTACCTAATCCCATTTACCAGTACCTGGCCCATAGCCTTGAATGTTATGAGGAGCCAAGTGCTAATCTAGGTACTTTATAAAGGATGTGAGGCAACCCGCTTCCACCACCCTCCCAGGCAGCGCATTCCAGACCGTCACCTCCCTCCGGGTAGAAAGGTTTTTCCTCACATCCCCCCTAAACCTCCCGCCCCTCACCTTAAACTTATGCCCCCTTGTGACTGACCCTTCAACTAAGGGGAACAGCTGCTCCCTATCCACGCTGTCCATGTCCCTCATAATCTTTTACACCTCGATCAGGTCACCCTCAGTCTTCTCTGCTCCAACGAAAACAAGCCAAGTCTGTTCAACCTCTCTTCATAACTTAAATGTTTCATCCTAGGCAACATCCTGGTGAATCTCCTCTGCACCCCCTTCAGTGCAATCACATCCTTCCTATAATGTGGCAACCAGAACTGCACACAGTACTCCACCTGTGGCCTCACCAATGTTCTATACAACTCCAACATGACCTCCCTACTTTTGTAATCTATGCCTCGATTGATAAAGGCAAGTGTCCCATATGCCTTTTTCACCACCTCACTCACGTGCCCCTCTGCCTTCAAAGATCTATGGACACACACGCCAAGGTCGTTTTGTTCCTTATAACTTCCTAGTGCCATGTTCATTGAATACTTCATTGTCAAATTACTCCTTCCAAAGTGTATCACCTCACACTTTTCACGGTTAAATTCCATCTGCCACTTATCTGCCCATATGACCATTCTGTCTATATCTTCCTGTAGCTCAAGACACACAACCTCACTGTGTCATCGGCAAACTTACTAAGCCAACCCCCCACAGTCATCTATGTTGTTTAAAAAAATGACAAATAATAGGACCCAGCAGAGATCCCTGTGGTACGCCAGTGGACACTGGCTTCCAGTCTCTAAAGCAGCCTTCTGTCATCACCCTCTGCCACCAACAACTAAGCCGATTTTGAATCCACCTAATCAAATTACCCTGTATCCCATGTGCATTTGCCTTCTTTATAAGTCTCCCATGTGGGACCTTGTCAGAGGCTTTGCTGAAATCCATATAAACTACATCAACTGCACTACCCTCATCTACACACCTGATCACCTCCTCAAAAAATTCAATCAAATTTGTTAGGCATGACCTCCCTCTTTTTTTCCCCTTATTCTTTTTATTGGATGTGGAAGTCACTGGCAAGGCCAGCATTTGTTGCCCATCCATAATTGTTCTTGAACTGAGTGGCTTGCTAGCCTATTTCAGAGGGCATTTAAAAGTCAACCACAATGCTGTGGGTCTGCAGTCAAATATAGAGCAGACCAGGTCTGGATGGTAGCTTTCCTTCCCTGGAGGACATTAGTGAACCAGTTGGGTTTTTTTTACAACAATCAATGATAGTTTCATGGTCACCATTACTGAGATTAGTTTTCAATTCCAGATTTTATTAATTGAATTTTAATTCCACCAATTGCCCTGGTGGGATTTGAATCCATGTCGCCAGAGCATTACCCTCGGCCTCTGGATTACTTACTCCAGTCCCATTACTTCAGTTTGTTTCTACCCGCCAACCATGGCAGAGCCCGTTCCAATGGCGGACACCCCTACCCACAATCCCCAACGCGCCAGAAACAGCCCGATCTGCCCTCGCTGCTCTGACCCCCGAGGTCACCGCGCGCTCTCCGACAGCCGCAAGCTGCCGTTCCGTAGAGCGCATGCGCCGGTCAGCGTGGCAGAACGCCAACGCGCATGCCCGGCAAGCCGACCATCGGGCCGCTGACGCGCCTGCGCAGCATCACCACTCATTCTGAGGGGACCGTTGCGAGCCCGCGCCACCGGCTGGCGGAGAGTGGGGTTTGATGGGAGAGCAACGCGCGGGATAGGTGTGATCGATAAGAGAAAATACAAACCGAAGCGCCCGACTGCTAGCCCCCCCGACCAACCCCCCCCCTACAACGGCACCTGGGCAGAAGCGGCGCCTTGTGTCTGTTGGCAGGCGAGCTGGGAGCACGTGATCAGCACCGCCGCAATGGTTGACGTGCAGACCGACCAATAGGGAGAGCGGAAGGAGGCTGGAGTACGAAGGCGGGCCCCTGGCCCCCAACCAATGGGAGCAGCGGAGGGGCGGGGCTTCCAGAGCCAGCTGTTTCTCATTGTTCAGACAACAACAACTTGCATTTATATAGCAGCCCTGCAAAGCCAAATTTGACACCAAGAAATGTAAGGAGACATTCGCTCACGGCCAAAAAATTGGTTTGAAAGGTAAGAATTCAACAGCGTCTCAAGGAAAGTGAGATTATTTTTCGTTTAGGGGAGGTGGGGGTTGCTGGCCGGGCCCAGCATTTACTGCCCGTCCCTAATTGCCCCCTTGAGAAGGTGGTGGGTGAGCTGCCTCCTTGAACCGCTGCAGTCCCCCTGTGTGGTGTAGGTACACCCACGGCGCTGTTAGGGAGGGAGTTCCAGGATTTTGTCCCCCTGTGTGGTGTAGGTACACCCATGGCGCTGTTAGGGAGGGAGTTCCAGGATTTTGTCCCCTGTGGTGTAGGTACACCCACAGCGCTGTTAGGGAGGGAGTTCCAGGATTTTGTCCCTGTGGTGTAGGTACACCCACGGCGCTGTTAGGGAGGGAGTTCCAGGATTTTGTCCCCTGTGGTGTAGGTACACCCACGGCGCTGTTAGGGAGGGAGTTCCAGGATTTTGTCCCCCTGTGTGGTGTAGGTACACCCATGGCGCTGTTAGGGAGGGAGTTCCAGGATTTTGTCCCCCTGTGTGGTGTAGGTACACCCATGGCGCTGTTAGGGAGGGAGTTCCAGGATTTTGTCCCCTGTGGTGTAGGTACACCCACAGCGCTGTTAGGGAGGGTGTTCCAGGATTTTGTCCCCTGTGGTGTAGGTACACCCACAGCGCTGTTAGGGAGGGAGTTCCAGGATTTTGTCCCCTGTGGTGTAGGTACACCCACAGCGCTGTTAGGGAGGGAGTTCCAGGATTTTGTCCCTGTGGTGTAGGTACACCCATGGCGCTGTTAGGGAGGGAGTTCCAGGATTTTGTCCCCTGTGGTGTAGGTACACCCACAGTGCTGTTAGGGAGGGTGTTCCAGGATTTTGTCCCCTGTGGTGTGGGTACACCCACAGCGCTGTTAGGGAGGGAGTTCCAGGATTTTGTCCCCTGTGGTGTAGGTACACCCACAGCGCTGTTAGGGAGGGAGTTCCAGGATTTTGTCCCTGTGGTGTAGGTACACCCACAGCGCTGTTAGGGAGGGAGTTCCAGGATTTTGTCCCTGTGGTGTAGGTACACCCACAGCGCTATTAGGGAGGGAGTTCCAGGAATTTGTCCCTGTGGTGTAGGTACACCCATGGCGCTGTTAGGGAGGGAGTTCCAGGATTTTGTCCCTGTGGTGTAGGTACACCCACAGTGCTGTTAGGGAGGGAGTTCCAGGATTTTGTCTCTGTGGTGTAGGTACACCCATAGCGCTGTTAGGAAGGGAGTTCCAGGATTTTGTCCCCTGTGGTGTAGGTACACCCACAGTGCTGTTAGGGAGGGAGTTCCAGGATTTTGTCCCCTGTGGTGTAGGTACACCCACAGCGCTGTTAGGGAGGGAGTTCCAGGATTTTGTCCCTGTGGTGTAGGTACACCCACTGCGCTGTTAGGGAGGGAATTCCAGGATTTTGTCCCCTGTGGTGTAGGTACACCCACAGTGCTGTTAGGGAGGGAGTTCCAGGATTTTGTCCCTGTGGTGTAGGTACACCCATGGCACTGTTAGGGAGGGAGTTCCAGGATTTTTTCCCTGTGGTGTAGATACACCCATCGCACTGTTAGGGAGGGAGTTCCAGGATTTTGTCCCTGTGGTGTAGGTACACCCACAGCGCTGTTAGGGAGGGAGTTCCAGGATTTTGACCCAGCGACAGTGAAGGAACAGCCGATGTATTTCCAAGTCGGGTTGGTGAGTGACTTGGAGGGGAACTTCCAGGTGGTGATGTCCCCCATGTGTCTGCTGCCCTTGTCCTTCTAGGTGGTAGAGGTCGTGGGTTTGGAAGGTGCTGTCGAAGGAGCCTTGGTGAGTTGCTGCAGTGCATCTTGTACTTGGTACACACACTGCTGCTACTGTGCGTCGGTGGTGGAGAGAGTGAATGTTTGTGAATATGTTGCCAGTCAAAAGAAGCTGGATGGTGTCGAGCTTCTTGGGTGTTGTTGGAGCTGCGCTCATCCAGGCAAGTAGAGATTATTCTATCACACTCCTGACTTGTGCCTTGTAGTTGGTGGACTGGCTCTGAGGAGTCAGGAGTAGAGTTAATCAACGTACAATTCCCAGCCTCTAACTGACTGTATCTGTCATGATGTTAATGCAACTCCTTCACACTGTCATTCAGTAACTCCTCTTCCCCCCCAGCACCTTGTGTTACTGACTGTATCTGTATTGATGTTAATCCAGCTCCCTCACAGCGTCACTCAGTAACCCCTCTCCCCCAGCGCCTTGTGTTACTGACTGTATCTGTACTGATGTTAATCCAGCTCCCTCACACTGTCACTCAGTAACCCCTCTCCCCCAGTGCCCTGTGTTACTGACTGTATCTGTACTGATGTTAATCCAGCTCCCTCACAGTCACTCAGTAACCCCTCTCCTCCAGTGCCCTGTGTTACTGACTGTATCTGTACTGATGTTAATCCAGCTCCCTCACAGTCACTCAGTAACCCCTCTCCTCCAGTGCCCTGTGTTACTGACTGTATCTGTACTGATGTTAATCCAGCTCCCTCACACTGTCACTCAGTAACTTCTCTCCCCCAGTGCCCTGTGTTACTGACTGTATCTGTATTGATGTTAATCCAGCTCCCTCACACTGTCACTCAGTAACCTCTCACCCCCCCCATGCCCTGTGTTACTGACTGTATCTGTACTGATGTTAATCCAGGTCCCTCACACTGTCACTCAGTAACCTCTCTCCCCGAGTGCCCTGTGCTGCTGACTGTATCTGTACTGATGTTAATCCAGGTCCCTCACACTGTCACTCAGTAACCTCTCACCCCCCCCCCCCCCCCCCCCCATGCCCTGTGTTACTGACTGTATCTGTACTGATGTTAATCCAGGTCCCTCACACTGTCACTCAGTAACCTCTCTCCCCCAGTGCCCTGTGCTGCTGACTGTATCTGTACTGACTGATAACTCGTTCCCCTGAACATGGAACATCACACGTGGTGTATGGAGGAAGAAGGGGGCCCTTGGCAGTTGTTGAACCCGTGAAGAGGGGGTGGGTAGTGTTGGTGTGAGGGGCATCGGGCTGGCACTGGTATACCGGTGTTTTTAAATAGAGGTGGTTGCTATTGGGACTGGCTCTACCATGTGATAACCAGCCTGAAATGGGAGTCTCCCAGAGGCGGTCCAATTTGATGAAGAGAACGCACAAAGGAACAGGGAAGAGTTAATTCTGACCTGCCAGCATATCCCTCTATTCAGTGAGACCATGTCTGATCTTCCACGCCACTGCATAGACATACGAGTCTATGAATTAGAAGCAGGATTAAGGCATTTGGCCCCTTGAGCCTGCTCCATCCCTCAATAAAATCACGGCTGATCTGACTGTGGCCTGAACTCCACATTCCCGCCTCAATAACCTTCGACTCCCTTGTTCGTCGACAATCTATCCACCTCTGGCTTAAAAATATTCAATGATACTGCCTTCACCGCTCTCTGGGGAAGAGAGTTCCAAAGATTCACGACCTTGTGAGGAGAAAAAAATTTCTTCTCATCTCCGTCTTTAAATAGGAGAACCCTTATCTGTCAACCCAGACACCCAGAGTGAACTGGTTCATATGCTCTTGCGATGATTCCCTAATCCTTCCCCAACTGGGGACATCTGTGCTTAGTGACCGATTTAGAGCATGTATTTATTCTACCGCAGCACAAATTCAACATTAACAGGCAGGACAGGTTGAGAAAGTGGCTAAGGCGCCACATGAGTTCCTGGGCTTTATAAACCGAGGCACAGAGTACAAAAGCAAGGAAGTTATGTTAAACCTGTATAGACACTTCAACGGGAATGTTGCATCCAGTTCTGGGAGCCACACCGTAGGAAGGATGTGGAGACATTAGAAGAGAGTTGGAGGAAAGATTCACGAGAACGGCTCCAGGGATGAGGAACTTCAGTTGCGTGGATAGATTGGAGGAGGCGGGACTGTTCTCCTCGGAGAAGAGAAGGTTTGAGAGGAGATTTGATCGGTGGGGGGGGGGGGGGGGGGGGGTTCTGGACAGAGTCGACAGGGAGAAACCGTTCCCTTTGGGGGAAGGGCGGAGAATCAGAGGGGCTCAGATGTAAGGCGATTGGTGAAAGAAGCAATGGAGACTTGAGGAGAAGCTTTTGCATGCAGCGAGTGTGGGGGAGGCAGGTTCAATCGAGGCTGTCGAAAGGGAACTGGTTAAGCTCCTGCAGCGAGCAAATTTACAGGGGTGCAGGGGAAGTGGCCCCAACCGATCTGCCTTCGCAGAGAGCTGACACAGGCAGCCCGGGCCAAACGGCCTCCCTCAGGGCTGCAATGGTTCTATGATTCGCAAAAGCTCGCGTCGATCCCCACTGTGGATCCAGGTCATGTGACCCTGCAGCCCGGAAAGGTGGGGGGTGGGGGGGGGGGGGAACACGACGAAGTTCAGGCCGCGGTGGCTGGGTCACATGACCGTCACGTGGCACTCCGCCAATCCGGAGCAGCTCTGTCTGAGGCCCCCGATCCATGGACCCTCACGTTTGTTCCCTTCATTCTCTGCACCACACCGCCCCACCCCCACCAAGTCAGATCCCGGGAAAAGTTCATCTCCCCTTTCTGATAGTGACCCTGAACGGACACCGGATTCACAAAGAGAGCCTCTCTACATGCAGCAGCCTGCAGCTTAGGGGGCCCCGGGGAGAATGGTTCACTCTGCACAGCTCAGCACAAAAGCCAATCAGGACAGGCGCGTGTGTGTGTGTGTGTGTGTGTGTGTGTGTGGGGTGGGGGACGGGAGTGGGAATCGGGGCAGGGGTAGGCCGGCCCCTTGGCATGTGCCGGCGGCTGGGGCTTGCGGTTACTGCAGCCCGACATCACCGATTATTCTTTTCAACCAACTTGCCCCGCGGTCGGTGCCCTGATCTGAACCTGCTTCCCCGCCCCTGGGCTGACATGAGGAGCGTGAAACAACGTTCTACATCACCCTCCCCACCCCCCGCCACCCCCTCCACTCCCCCTTTCTTTGGTCACTTCACAGGGTTGTAGAAATGGATCAGTCACAGACAGGAAGCTCGGGACAGACGTCATGCCAAGACCCGACGGAGTCGCTCCGTTCGCTTGGACTCGGATACCCTCGGCCTTTGGGCGTGGAAGGAGGGAATGGCTTTCGGCGCACGGACGGACCGTACAGCTGCTCCCTGCGTGGACTCGCCTTCGGCCGATCGCCCGACCTGGAGAGACACGTACGCCGTCACGGCGAGGAGGAACCGCGTAAAGGCGTGAGGGGATTCAGGTCCCCGACTGTGCTGACTGCTCACCGACCCCCTCGCGCCTGGGAGAGTCGGTTCATCTGCTCCGTGTGTGAGAAGGGATTCGTGTGCCTCTCCCACCTGGAAGCGCACCGGCTCGTTCACAGCGAGGAGAGGCCGTGCCCGTGCCCCGACTGTGGCAAGCGCTTCAAAAGCCCCCGTGACCTGACAGCGCACCAGCTGGTTCACACCGAGGAGAGGCCGTTTGAGTGCTCAGACTGCGGGAAGAGCTTCAAGAGGTCCCAGAATCTGAGGGAACACCTGCGCGTGCACACCGGCGAGAGGCCGTTCATCTGCTCCGCGTGCGGGAAGGGATTCACCCGGTCCTCCAATCTACTGGCCCACCAGCTCCTGCACTCGGGCGAGAGGCCTTTCACCTGCTCGGTGTGTGGGAAAGGATTCGCTCGGTCCTCCAATCTACTGACGCACCAGCAAGTTCACACTGACGAGAGGCCGTTCATCTGCTCTGACTGCGGGAAGTGCTACAAACTCTACCAGGAGCTGAGGAGACACCAGCGGCTCCACACCGGGGAGAACCTGTTCACCTGCCCCGAGTGCGGGATGGAGTTCACTCGCTCCTCCCACCTGCTGAGACACCAGCAAATTCACACCGGGGAGAGGCCGTTCACCTGCCACGTGTGCGGCAAGGGATTCTCTCAAACTTCCCACCTGCTGCGACACCAGCCAGTCCACACCAGGGAGAGGCCCGCGAAACACCCCGACTGTGGGAAGAGCTGCCAAGAATCCCAGGGGCTGCCGAATCGCCAGCCGGAGGGAGCTAGGAGGAGGCCGTTCACCTGCTCGGTGTGCGGGAAGGGATTCACTCGCTCGTCCAATCTGCTGGCCCACCAGCTGGTTCACACCGACGAGAGACCTTTTCTCTGTCCCGACTGCGGGAAGAGTTTTAAAACCTCCCGGGATTTGAGGAGACACCAGCGCCTGCACACTGGGGAGAGGCTGTTCACCTGCTCGGTGTGCGGCACGCGATTCACCTGCTCATCCCGCCTGCTGGTGCACCGGCGAGTTCACCTCGGAGAGAGGCCATACACCTGCCCCGTGTGCGGGAAGGGATTCAGTGAATCGTCCGCTCTGCACAAACACCAGCGCCTGCACACCGGAGAGAGGCCGTTCATCTGCTCCGCGTGCGGGAAGGGATTCACCCGGTCCTTCAACCTGCTGACACACCAGCAAATCCACACCGGAGAGAGGCCGTTCACCTGCTCCGTGTGCGGGAAAGGGTTCACTCGATCGTCCCACCTGCTGAAGCACCAGCAAGTTCACCACGCTCTGTAGTGCGCGGCCCTGCGGATATGTGGACTGACCTGAACGTGGAATAGATAAAAGTTTTATCCATTTTTTGAGCTGCTGTTTTAATCTTTCAAACTGTGCTCCTGCACCTAGTTCGTATGTTCCCACTCGAGTCACAAATCTATTAAGCGGTACTTTATCAAATGCCTTATGAAAGTCCATACACACACATCAAGCACACTACCTTTATCAACCTTTTCCATTATTTCAGCAAAGAACTCAATGGTTAGTCAAACACGGTTTGCCTTTATGATAAATGAAAGAAAGATTTGATGTAAGTCTTCCCTTCTAGCATTAGGCTGACTGGCCTTAAGTAGCTGAGTTTAACCCTCCCCCTCTTAAGAACATAAGAAATAGGAGCAGCAGCAGACCATTCAGCTTGTCGAGCCTTATGCGCCATTCAATACGATCATGGCTTATCTTCAGTTTCAACCCCACTTTCCCACCTGTTCCCCATATCCCTCAATTACTGGAGAGACCAAAGACCAAAAATCAGTCTATCCCATCCTTAAATGTATTCACAATGCTCTGGTGAAGATAATTCCAAAGATTCACACCCCTTTTGAGTGAAGTAATTTCACCTATCGCAGTCCTCAATGGTGGACCCTTTAACCAGAGATTATACTCTTGTGTTCTAGATCCCCAGCCAGGGGAAACAACCTCCCGATACCCTGTCAAGCCCCTTCCAAGACCTTGTATGCTTCAATGAGATCACCTCTCATTCTTCGAAATGCCACAGGCCATTTTACTCAGCCTCTCATCAGAGGACAACCATTTTACCACAGGGACCAGTCTGGAGAACCTTTGCTGCACCAACTCCAATGTAGGTGTATCGCTGCTTAAATATGGACACCTTATTCCACTACAGTACCCGAGTGGTCTCACCAAAGCCTTGTACAATTGTAGAAAGACTTGTACTTGCACTCCAGTCCCCTCGCAATAAAGGCCACCGTGCCATTTAGATACCCTAATTGCTTGCTAAACCAGTATTCCTTGTACAAGTATACCCAGGTCCCTCTGAACATCAACATTTTCAAGTTTCACACCTTTTTTAAAAATTCTGCTTTCCTGTTCTTACAACCAAAGTGAATAGCCTCAACCCACATTATACTCCATCGCACCCTCTGCCACCTTGTTGCCCACTCACTTAACCTGTCCCTATCTCTTTGCAGCCTCTTCGTATCCTCACAACTTACATTCCTACCAAGCTTTGCATCTTCAAGAAACTTGGATGAAGTGACAGAGAGTAACGTATCTAAGTTATTAATATGGATTTTAAACAGGTCAGGCCCCAGCACTGAGCCCTGTGGCACTCCCAATAGCCAGCTTGAAAATGCCCCAGTTATTCTCTATCCATGTTAATCTATGACACCCACACCACCACCCCACCCCCCAAACGGCACGAGCCCTTCTCTTGAGTATGAAGCTTTTGTTAATATTGAATGCTTTATGGAAATCCAAGTATCCTACACCAACTGGGTCCCCCGTTATCCAACCTATTAGTTACATTCTGAGAAAACTCTGAATAAATTTGTCAAACCCAATTTCCCTTACGCAAAATCATGTTGACTTTGTCTGTGATTTTCGAAGTGCATTGTTAAGTCTTCCTTAATAATAGATTCTAGCACTTTCCGACAATTGATATCAGGCTAACTGGCCTGTAGTTCCCTGTTTTTTTTTTGAATAGTGGTATTGCCATCTCTTTTAAAACCCTAGGATGTAGGCCATCAGGTCATGGGGATTTGTCGGATTTTAGTCCCTTAAGTTTCCTCAGTACTTTTTCTCTGATATTAATGACCTTTATTTTGTGCACTCTTATTAGACCCTAGGTCTATATCTGGTATGTAACTTACATCTTCAACTGTGAAATGGACAAAAAATATTTTTTTTCAAAATCTCCGCCATTTCCTCACTCTTTATGATAATTTCTCCCGCATCTGCCTCTAAGAGACCAAGGCTTACTTTAGCTAATCTCCTCCACTTTACATTCTTGTAAAAGATTTATGTTTTACTGGTATTCCCTGCATGGATTTTCCTGATGCACTATTCCCGTTAAACTTTCTGTCCCCTCCTGTCCCATTCTGCTTGTCTTTACCCACGCCTACGCTGTTCTATTGCCTCAACTTTCCTCTTTGGATTCCTAAACCTCCCTTCACCAGAACCCTAACCCCCTCCCCACTGTTAAGAACAGCCCATCCCCATGGAACAGCTCCCTCTTCCCTGAGTACTGATTCCAGCGACCCATAAATCAAAACCCCTTCTTCCCACACCACTCCATCAGCCACGTGTTTGACCCTCGAAGCTGCCTGATCCGATGCCAATTGGCACGGGGCTCAGGTCACAATCCAGAGGCGATTATCTTTTGAGGTCTTGCGTTTTAATTTGAACCCTAATTCCTCAAACTCTCTCAGCAGAACACTATTCCTCGTTCTGCCTATGTCATTGGTTCCTATGTGGACCTTGACAACCGGATCATCCCCCTCCCAATCCAAGTTTGTCTCCAGCCACGAGGAGATGTCTTTGAACGTGGCACCAAGCAGGGAGCACAACCTTCAAAGCTCCCGGCCCTGGCTGCAGGGGACAGTATCCATCCCTCTGCCTATGCTGGCTCCTATCACTGCCAAATTCCTTTTCATTCCTCCCACCTGAATGGTATCCTGCACCACGATACAGTGGTCAGTTTGCTCATCCACCCTGCGGTCCTTGTTTTCATCAACGCAGATAGCAAGTACCTCGTACCTGTTGGTCAAAGTCAAGGGCTGAGGCACCACCATCATGACAGGATGGACCCCCATGCCTGCCTGACTTGTCGTCGCAACCTCCCATCCACGTCCATTGATTAGCTGTAAAGATCTACCTAACCCTGGAACAAAGTGCCCAGGTAACTCTGAGCCAAAGTTGCTCCAGCCGCAGACGCTTACCACAGATATGGTTGACTGGGTCCGCAATGCATTCCACAGATTCCCACGTGTTATAGTCACGGCATACCATCAGCCCTGCCATGGGTCTGTCTGACCTATTTATTTAAATAGTCAGATAGTTAGTTAGTTAGCTAACGTTAGAGCAAGTTACAGTCTCTGAGCTTGCCAAAATAAAAAAAAAATTATCTCCAGCTACTGGAAGTAGAGCAAAAAGAATCAAAAAGCAGCATCTTCTTCCCTCTCCGCACCAAATTCCCACTTGCACTAAATTCACCTCATCTTCCGCCTAGGCACTTTACAGCCTTCCGGATTGAATATTGAGTTCAACAACTTTAGATCATGAACTCTCTCCTCCTTCCCCACCCCCTTTCCAATCCCCCTTTTTCCAATAATTTGTCTAGATTTTTCTTTTCCCACCTATTTCCATTATTTTTAAATGTATTTCCATCCATTGTTTTATCTCTACCTTTTAGCCTATTTCGATCCCTTCCCCCCCACCCCACCCCCACTAGGGCCATCTATCCCTTGCTCGTTCTACTCTCTACCCTTAATGTCACCATTAGCACATTTTTTAGCTAATATCACCACCGTCAACACCTCTTTGTCCTTTTGTCTGTGACATCTTTTGGTTATCTCCACCCATCACTGGCCCTCTATCCAGCTCCACCTGGTGTGTTCCCCCCCCCCCCCCACCCCCAAAAGCTTAAACCTTAAACCAGCTTACATTTCACCTCTTCTATTTTTCCTTAGTTCTGACAAAGAGTCATTCGGACTCGAAACGTTAACTCTGCTCCTCTCCGCAGATGCTGCCAGACCTGCTAAGTTTTTCCAAGTATTTTTGTTGTTGTTTCCCGACTCAGCCTTCAGTTCACGAAGCACTCAGTTCCCTGTGCTTCCCCACTCTGTGTGGTAGCAAAACCCGCCTGCTTTTATAGAGAGCTTTTGACTCGCACCCAAGTTACAGCTACTCAGCCAGCTTCCTGCTGCAGTAATTATACAGGCGGGCCACTTTCAGCTGAATGACAGTGAACTGCCACTGCCAGGCAGCTTCTGTTAACCAGGTATCTTAACTAGCCTTGCAGCTTTAAAGTTCGAATTCAAAAGTTAATCTGAATTACAGCTTGAGAAATACTCACCCGCGAGATCCCACTTGCACTGAATTCCCGACTCAGCACTTGGTTCATGAAGCAGTCTGTTTTTTTTTTAAAAAAAGAAAAATATTTTTAAAGGCGCAGCTGCAATGAGAATCGGTCAGCCAAGGCTTGCGATTGCCACCTGACCAATCAAATCCGGGCATGAATTGACGAAAGGATCCAGCAGGCCTTGCATCCGAGGCGAGGACGTAGCGCGAAGACAAGAAGTCAATCAACCTGGTGATCGGCACAGCGCGTTTGCCTGCATGATGAAACTGACGATTGGCAAAATTGCTGTGTCCGGCTTATAACGCACGATTGCGAGGTGTGGGCACCTGTTCTGATTAAAAAGATGCACAATGGGATCGAAAGTTGTGGGGGGGGTGGTGGGGGGGGGGGGGGGGGGGGGGGGGGGGGGTGAATATTCAGCGCTGCCACATCAGCCGGGCTGAAAGTTGGAGAAGGAAGTGGCTGTGGTTTCGAAGCAGATAGACGATTTGTATTTGACTTAGTAGCGCCCGCCTTGCTCTAAAGGAACATTCCAGCACCTCCCCCCCCCCGCCCAGTGAAGGGACAAAGGACAACAACAATCGGTGCGAGCCCTTACAGTCGACAGGAAGAGGAATGAAGGGAAGACGGAAGCAGCAGCTCGATCGGCCGACTGACTACATTCAGTTACGGAGTAGCTACCTGGAGTGCGATTGTCAGTAAATGGAACTTTCAGCTGCGACACTGTAAGCTATTCATCCCATGTCTGAATTCTAAGATTCAAACAATAAATTGAATTTAGAAACTGTCTAGAGTCATAGTCGATTTTGTAATCCTAGAGCAAAAGGACGGGATTTGTCTCACACATTGGTGTGACTTTCTCCATCCTCTGGCACCACTGCCTGATCTGGGAAGGATTGGAGACTTGTGTCGTCTGCAGAGACCGCCATTGCCAGATTGAGGCTCCTGACGCACACCAGGTGATACAGAACACTGAACTGACAGCCAAGGTACCATGAGAAGGAAGGCTGCCATGTAACTTGCACCAGAGGGGGATTCAGGTTCCTCCCGCCCTTTAAAAAAAGATTGCAAACTGCACAACCTTCCTTCAATCTACAGCTTTATCCCTCACTGTTAACCATAGGGCCAATTTTTGTGTCATCTGAAAACTTCTTAATCCTGACCCGTCAAGCTATATCCCACGGAAAGGAAGAGGCCCTGCAGAACCCCGCTGAAAGCAGCACTCTGGTCACAAAAACACCCGTCGACGTTATTCTTTGCTTCCTGTCAATCAGCCAATTTTGAATCCGACTTTCCGCTTCTCCCACGGGCTTTTGTTTTTTCTGATCAAGTGGGATCCTGTCGAAAAGTCTCGCGAAAATTCATCTGGACTACATCCAACACGCTTGCCTTAAGAAGCCTTGTTACCTCCTCAAAAAAAAAACTCGCTTACGTTAGTCAGGCACAGTCTCCCCTTACCAAATCTATGTTGACTGTCCTTCATCAATCTGTGTCTTCCTACATGATGATTTATATGGTCGCACAGAACTTTTTTGCAATACTTTGCCCTTCTATTGGGGTTCGGTTGACTGACCTGTAATTACTCGCCCAGTCCCATTTTGAACAAAAGTTCAACACTGCAAGCATCATGCCTGTAACCTGGGTGGATTGGCCAACGATGGTCAGAGCCTCTGCTATATACTCCCTTTCTCTTCACATCCTGGTATACCTTTCACCTGACCTTGTGATTTATCGACTTATAAAAATGCTAAGTCGCCTAATACACCTTCTCTCACAATGTTTCACATTTGATAATGTTTGTATTGTCTCCTCTTCTGTGAATTATTCATTGAGAATCATGTCCATGTCTTGTGGCCCCCCAGGCACAGGTTACCATATTGGTAATCTTTCCTTGGTTGCAAAAGAAATAGGAACTGAAGGAGGCCATTCGGCCCCTCGAGCCTGCTCAGCCATCGAACAAGATCATGGCTGATCTTCTATCCCAACTGCACCTTTCTGTACTATCCCCATAATCCCTTAATTCCCTTAGTCCCCAAAAATTTGTCGACCTCTGTCTTGATTGTACTTAATGACTGAGCAGTCATAGAACGTTTATAGTACAGAAGGAGGCCATTTGGTTCATAGTGTCTGTTTTGGCTCTCCACCCTTTGAATGAAGAAATATCTGAGTCCATGACCCCCGTGTTCTAGATTCCCCAGTCAAGGGAAACATTTTCTTGTGTCTACCTTGTCAAGCCCCTTCAGAATTTTTTTTTATATTTTTCAATTAGATCAGCTCCCATTCTTCTAAACCCCAGGAGTTATAGGCCTCGTTTACTCAATCTCTGCTCATCAGGCAATCTCCGTATCGCAGTCCATTGAACCTCTGTTGTACTACTTCTGGGGCAAGTATGTCCTTCCTTAGGTAAGGAGACTAAAATACACACACACTACTCTAGCTGTGGCCCCACCAGTGCTCTGTATGATTGCAGTAAGGTGTCTTTCCTCTTATACTCCAATTCCTTTGCAATAAAAACTAACACTCTGTTTGCCTTCCTACTCGCTTAATGACCTAAAAATGAGGTGAAGCAGGATGATTTGCATGTTAAACAGCAAGAAGCAGCTAAGTGATCCCACAACCAATGGATCAGATCAAAGCTCTGCATTTCTGCTACAGTTGTGAACGGTGGTGGACAATGAAGCAACTAATGGGAGGGGGGGCACTCCGCCAACAACCCCCGTCCTCCAGAATGGGGGAGCCCAGCATGTCAGTGCAAAAGTCAAGGATGAAGCACTTGCAGCCACCCTCAGCCAGAAGTGCTGGTGCCGAGTGGATGATCCATCTCGACCTCCTCCGGAGGTCCCCAGCATCACAGATGCCAGTCTTCAGCCAATTCGATGCACTCCACGTGATATCAAGAAACGGCTGAAAGCACTGGAGACTGCAAAGGCCACGGGCTTTGACAACATTCCCGCAGTAGTACTGAAGATTTAGAGTGGTAGATTTACACAGCACAGAAAGAAGCCCTTCAGCCCATCTTGTCCGTGCCAGCCATCAAGCACCTATCTATTCTAATCCCATTTTCCAGCACTTGGCCCGTAGCCCTGTATGCTATGGTGTTTCAAGTGCTCATCTAAGTAACTCTTAAATGTTGTGAGGGTTCCTGCCTCCAACACCCCGTCAGGCAGTGTGTTCCAGATTCAACCACCCTCTGGGTGGAAAAACATTTTCTTCAAACCTCCACTAAAGCTCTTGCCCCTTACCTTAAATCTATGCCCCCTGGTTATTGACACCTCCGCTAAGGGGAAAGGTTTCTTCCTATCTACCCTACCTCTGCCCCTCATAGTTTTGTGTACATATATCTGGTCCTCCCTCAGCCTTCTCTGCTCTAAGGAAAACAACCCTAGCCCATCCAGTCTCTCTTCATTGCTGAAATGCTCCACCTCAGGCAACATCCTGGTGAATCTCCTCTGCACCCTCTCCAGTCCAATCACATCCTTCCAATAGTGTGGCGACCAGAACTGCGCACAGTACTCCAACTGTGCCTGACTAGCATTTTATACAGCTCCAACATAACCTCCCTGCTCCTTATTTTCTATGCCTCGGCCAATAAAGGCAAGTATCCCATATGCCTTCTTAACCACCTTATCTACCTGTGCTGCTGCCTTCAGGGATCTATGGGCATGTACACCAAGGTCCCTCTGACCCTCTGTACTTCCTAGGGTCCTACCATTCATTGTGTATTCCCTTTCCTTGTTGGTCCACCCAAAATGTGTCATCTTACACTTCTCAGGATTAAATTCCACTTGCCGCTGCTCTGCCCATCTGACCAGCCCACCTATATCGTCCTGCAATCTAAGGCTTTCCTCCTCACTATTTACGACATGACCAATTTTCATGTCATCTGCGAACTTACTGATCATACTTCCTATATTCACATCTAAATCATTAATGTACACTACAAACAGCAAGGTTCCCAGCACTGATCCCTGCGGTAGACCACCCGTCACAGGCTTCCAAGTGCAAAAATAACCTTCGACCATCAGCCCGCTTGATCGGCACTCCCTCCACCACCGATGCACAATGGCAGCAGTGTGTACCATCTACAAGATGCATAGCAGGAACTCACCAAGGCTCCTAAGGCAGCATCTGCCAGATCCACAACCACTACCACCTAGAAGGACAAGGGCAACAGACACGTGGGGAACACCACCACCTGGAAGTTCCCCTCCAAGTTACTCACCATCCTGACTTGGAAATATATTGGCCATTCCTTCACTATCGCTGAGTCAAAATCCTGGAACTCCCTCCCTAACAGCATTGTGGGTGTACCTATACCACAGGGGACAAAATCCTGGAACTCCCTCCCTAACAGTGCAGTGGGTGTACCTACACCACATGGACAAAATCCTGGAACTCCCTCCCTAACAGCGCAGTGGGTGTACCTACACCACAGGGACAAAATCCTGGAACACCTTCCCCAACAGCACTGTGGGTGTACCTACACCACAGGAACAAAATCCTGGAACTCCCTCCCTAACAGCGCTGTGGGTGTACCTACACCACAGGGACAAAATCCTGGAACTCCCTCCCTAACAGCACTGTGGGTGTACCTACACCACAGGGGACAAAATCCTGGAACTCCCTCCCTAACAGCGCTGTGGGAGTACCTACACCACAGGGACAAAATCCTGGAACTCCCTCCCTAACAGCGCTGTGGGTGTACCTACACCACACAGGGGACAAAATCCTGGAACTCCCTCCCTAACAGTGCCATGGGTGTACCTACACCACAGGGACAAAATCCTGGAACTCCCTCCCTAACAGCACTGTGGGTGTACCTACACCACACAGGGGACAAAATCCTGGAACTCCCTCCCTAACAGCGCTGTGAGTGTACCTACACCACAGGGGACAAAATCCTGGAACTCCCTCCCTAACAGCGCTGTGGGTGTACCTACACCACAGGGACAAAATCCTGGAACTCCCTCCCTAACAGCGCCGTGGGTGTACCTACACCACACAGGGGACAAAATCCTGGAACTCCCTCCCTAACAGCGCTGTGGGTGTACCTACACCACACAGGGGACAAAATCCTGGAACTCCCTCCCTAACAGCGCTGTGGGTGTACCTACACCACAGGGGACAAAATCCTGGAACGCCCTCCCTAACAGCACTGTAGGTGTACCTACACCACAGGGACAAAATCCTGGAACGCCCTCCCTAACAGCACTGTAGGTGTACCTACACCACAGGGACAAAATCCTGGAACTCCCTCCCTAACAGCGCTGTGGGTGTACCTACACCACAAGGACAAAATCCTGGAACGCCCTCCCTAACAGCGCTGTGGGTGTACCTACACCACAGGGGACAAAATCCTGGAACTCCCTCCCTAACAGCGCTGTGGGTGTACCTACACCACAGGGACAAAATCCTGGAACTCCCTTCCTAACAGCACTGTAGGTGTACCTACACCACATAGACTGCAGCAGTTCAAGAAGGCAGCTCACCACCACCTTCTCAAGGGGTAAATTAGGGATGGGCAATAAATGCTGGCCTAGCCAGCGATGCCCACATCCCATGAACGGATAAAAAAAATCCCACACGTCTTATTCACTGGACTCCTTGCACAGGAGTATATACCATTAAACATTGCCAAACTCCTTTTTCGTCTATTTTATGGCCTTTGCTTCCTCTGCATTCCACACAGACTCACTAATCTCTGCCTTCCATTTCCAGATTTCCTTCTCTCCCTTTGAAATTTACACTCCTGTTGTCACTCCCCTGCCAAGCTACTTTGAAACATCCCCAGCATCACTAACAAAAAAACACTGCAAGGATATTGGTCCTGGGAGGTGCAATCCATTCGGTTTGTACAGGTCCCACCTCCCCCAGAACCCCAGGAATCTAAAGCCCTCCTTCACCTCTCTAGCCATCCATTAGTCTGCTGTATCCTCCCATTTCTCGAAATCATGAGTGTGTGGTACACTGAGAACTACCTTTGAGGTCAAACTTTTTCATTTCTTTTCTAGCTTCCTGAAATCTGCCTGCAGGACCACATCTCTCTTTCTACTCATTTTGTCAGTCCCATTATGGACCAGGATCTCTGGCTGTTCATCCTCCCACCTCAGAGTGCAATGCAATGATACCCTGGACCCTAGCATCACAGAGGCAACATGCCCTTCTGTTAGCATGTCTGTGGCTGAAAGAAAATGCCTGTCTGTTCCCCCAACTGTTGAATCCCCCGCACTCAGGGGACTCTTGGGACGACCTGCATGGTCCTCCTTGTCTGTCTGGCCATCATCTCTGTCCCTGCACACCCCAAAGCTACAGGGTGACCACCTCCGGAAAGTGCCAGCTGCACTTTATGGATACACCACAGTGACACCAACTCCCGCTCAATCTCTGAAACCTGGAGCTTAAACTTCTTCAGTTGAGGGCACTTAACTGAGTGTAAGCCCCTGAAAGGGGAAATCTGGAATATGGGGGCACCTGACATGTGTGCAGATGCAGAGGTGCTGCCACTGTACACTGGCCAGAAGGTTGGGGCCATACACACACAACACCAGACTTGGGGCCCCAACAGAGTTGTCCAAGGAATGCAAAGGACCACATTTGTATGAAGTGGGAAAGAATCAATCTTACCTCAGGGAACTTTCTGCAAGGCATGCACAAAGCAACCAACCAACATCATCTCTGTGCAGGCATTTCAGTTTTACATATGAATTAGGAGCAGGAGTAGGCCAGTCAGCACCTCAAGCCTGCTCTGCCATTCAATAAGACTGTGGCTGACCTGATTGCAACCTCCCGCCTACCCCAAGTAACCCTACACCCCCTTGTTTATCAAGAATCTTTCTACCTCTGCCTTAAAAATATTCAAAGATTCTGCTTCCACTGTCTTCTGAGGAACAGAGTTCCTCGGAGAAATATTCCTCCTCATCTCTGTCTGAAATGGGCGACCCCTTATTTTTAAACAGTGACCCCCCCTCGTTGTAGATTATCCCAGCATCCTCTCCACGTTCTCCCCGTCAAGACCCCTCAGTATCTTATATGTTTCAGTCAAGTCGCCTCTTACTCTTCTAAACTCCAGTGGATACAAGTCTAGTCTGTCCAACCTTTCCTCATCAGACAACCTGCCCATTCCTGGTACTAGGCTAGTAAACTTTCTCCGAACTGCTTCTAACAAAACTCGTCCGATTTTTCATCTCCCTCCTCTTTTCATTCTCGATTTCCTTCAATTGTTGCCAGGACAAGGCTGTCAGGTCTTTGTTTCCAATGTCTGTCCTTTTTATCTCTCTCTCTCTCTCTCTAACTGTACTTTGCAACCCTTTTGATTCCTGAATTTCTACCCTTGATCTAACCCACTCATTTGTCTTCCTGCCCATTCAGCTGATCCTGAGCATCCTCCGCCACAGCCAAATTTCAGAAGCTGTCACTTTCCTCAGAGTCAAACTCTGGCATTCATGGAGTGCGGACACTCCACACTAGTGACACTACCAGACTGTTTCTCAGCTTCATGCTGATGATTTTGGACTTCCAGATGCTAGTTCAATCACTGCTCACCTTTTACTGTGGCTAATCTAACCTGGATGCAACTTTAGTGTTTATCATCCAGCCAAGGCACTTGAATTTGTCCACTGCCCCTAGCCTGGTGCTTCTAATCATGACTTCCATGGCCCCACACACACAATAGTGTGTGACTGAGCCTCTCAGCAGTGGGAAGGAGGAGGCGGTGGCGGAGGCCCCGCCCCCTAGCGCTCCCATTGGTAGGAGGACCCAGCGCCCAGCTCGGTCCTCCAGCCGCTGACCGCTCTCACCATTGGTTGGAGGACCGGGTGCTGCCTCTGTCCTCCAGGCTCGGGTTCCTTCTTCCTATTGGTCGGTGCTCACGTCAATCAGCGCCGCGGCGGCCGTCACGTGGTCCAGAACGGACGCAGCTCCGTCGTTGCTGAAGTGGCTCCTCTCGATGTCGATGGTGGGAAGGCGGCGGGGGGGGGGGCGAGCATTCAGATGATCAGGTTCGCATTTTATTTTATCGATCTCTCCGCTGTGAAAACGCTCGGAACATTCACTTTCCGCCGGGGACACTGATGGACTCTGAACGGGGGTTTCCCCCTCGCCGTGCGCATGCGCGTCAGTCGCCCCATTGACTCCAGTGAGGCGGGTAGGGCGGTTTCTGGCGCGTGGGGGCTTATGGGTAGAGCCGGCTGCCATTGACGCCGCCTTTGCCATGGAATAACCAGCCTTCCAGGACGGCTCAAGTTGCTGAAACCATTGCGCGTAGGGAGCAGGGATTGGCCATTCGGCCTCCTCGAACCTGCTGCATCATTCCATGCCATGGGGAGAAGGCTAATGGAAGCTAGCAATCGAGAGGCCCATGCTAATGTTCTGGGACATGGATCAATATCCATCAGGGCAGCTGTTGGAATTTAAATTTAATAAGCAAGTTTAATTATTCAAGAATTTGAGTCATGCTTAAAAAAAAAAGAGACATGATGTCAAAGCTTTTTGCCTTGCACTCCTCAGGATAGTTGCAAGAATACTAAATTTCAAAGGGTACCACTTCTACTGCACGAGAAAAATGGAGCTGATTGGTTGGCAAGTGGACTCTGGTCGAGGTGTCGCTATGGGGAATGCTGTAGGGAACAGTTACCCCCAAGCTTTTGTTTAATTCAAAAAGGTGCAATACCTGGACGTGTTCTTTCTGTTTGCAAAGAACAGGGCCCTGCACATAAATATATGTAGCTTCCAGCATTTGTAAGTGAGCCACACTGCAAACCCAACTGATAATCCTAATTAAGAATTCTGGAAATGAAAGCTAGTCTATGATGATGACTGTGAAACTATCATCGGTTGTCATAAAAACCCATCTGGTTCACGAATGCTCTTTAGGGAAGGAAATCTGCCATCCTTACTTGGCCTGGTCTACATGTAACTCCAGACCCACAGCAACGTGGTTGAATCTTAACTGTTTTCAAGGGCAGTTAGGGATGGGCAACAAATGCTGGCCTTGTCAGCGATGCCACATCCCATGAAAGAATTCAGAAGCCACCTTCGTAGCTGACTGTGACCTAACTCTATATACTGCCTTTGCCCCTTTTGCTGATGAGGGTTCCAAACTTCTTTTGCCCATTGTGTTTCCTAACTTCATTCCTGAGAAGTCCGGTCCTAATTTTTGGCACATCTTCCTTGGTCCTGGATTGTCCAACCAGTGGAAATAGTTTCTCTGTACCAACAATACCTGTTCCCCTTAATATCTGGAAAATACCAATCAAGCACTCCTGATTTTTCTAAATTCTAAGAAGTGCAACCCCAGTTAGTGCAATCTCTCTTCATAATTTAACTCTTGGCATCCGAATTTTTTTTATATTCTGTAGGCATCTCTCGTAAGACCAGCATTTGTTGCCCTTTCTTAATTGCCCCTGAATTGAGTGACTTGCTGGACTATTTCACAGGGCAGTACTCATACCTACATAGTTTGCTTTGTTTAGATTTAAAACCCTAATTTTGGACTTTATGTAAAATGAAACTAAATGTAAAATTCTCTCTTTATTTGTTCACGGGATGTGGGCATCGCTGGCTCAGCCACCATTCTTGCCCATCCCCAATTGCCCTTGTTCAGAGGGCATTTAAGAGACAACCCACATTGCTGTGGACCTGGAGTCACATGTTTTGAGTCACAGACCAGGTAAAGACAGCAGGTTCCCCTCCATTTTTATGCCAATCGGCAATAGTTTCACAGTCATCATTAAACTTTTAATTCCTGATTTTTTTTTTTATTGGTGTGGGATTCAAACTCGGGTTCCCAGAGAGTTACCCCTGGGTTTACGGATTACCAGTCTCATGACAACACCACTATGCCACCACCTCCCACTTGTTATGATCACTCTTCCCTAGATGCCCTTTACTACAATGTTATTAATTAGCTCTCTCTCATTGCACAATATTAGATCCAAGATAGCCTGTCCCCAAGTTGGCTCTTTGACATACTGATCTCAAAAACTATCTTGTGTACATTCCATGCCACCGCCCTCTGTACAACGACTGCAAAGTTGGCTTGCCCAATCTATATGATGATTAAAGTCCCCGATGATTACCGTATTACCCTTGCCACATGCACCGCTAATTTCCTTATTTATATATCTATCTTACACACCGACTACTGTTATGGGGGCCTAGAACAATTCCCACCAACGTTTGCTGCCTCTTGTTTCTTAGCTTCACCAAACTGATCCTGATTGTGACTCTCAATGAACACCAACTCTACAATGGAAGCTCCGTGCAGGAGCCTGTAGGTCAGGGCCTTGGTTTGCAGGCACGGGGGAGAGTGAATGGCACGCTGAGCATGCGGCGTACAAACCGACCGTGAAGGATAATGCACAGGAGCAGTGGGAGGCCTTTCGATCCCTCGACGGTTTTCAGCCATTCACTAAGACTGTGACTGGTTCTATGACCTAACTCCATATACCTGCGTTTACAAAAGAAAGCTCCCAACTTCTATCACTTTTTGTGTGAAGAAATGTTTCCTAATTTCACTCCGGTCTGAACAGTCTGACTCTAATTTTTAGAGCCTGCCCCCCCCCCCCAAGTCCTAAACACGCCCAACCAAGTGGGAATACTTCCTCCCAATCTACCCTGTCTGCTCCCCTTAATATCTTGAAAACTTTGGTCAAATCACCCCACACCGTTCGAACTCCAGGGAATTCAAGCACAGTTTATGCAATCTCTCCTCATACCTTAAACCCTTAGTGTCTGGGTCTCATTCTGGTAAATCGACACTGCGCTCCCTCAAAGATCAATATAACCTTCCTAATGTGTGGTGTCCAGAACTGCTCACAGTAACTCCAGGTGTGATCTAACCAAGGCTTGTATAGACTGAAGTATGACATCTACCCACTTGTATTCCAGTCCTCTCGATATAAAGGCCAGCATTCCATCAACCTTTTTGATTATTTCCTGTACCTGAACATGACATTCTAATGACCTATGTACCTGGACCCATAGTTTCTTTGGACCTCCACTATTTATAGCTTTTCACTATGTAGAAAACAACCTGTTCTATCCTTACCTGGTTCAAACTGGATGACCTCACATTTACTTACATTCAAGTCAGCTCACTTAACAAATATCAGTAACTCTTTGTAATATTATGCTTCCAGCTACACTGCTTACAATGCTACAAACCTTTGTGTTATTTGTATATGTGACTTTCCACCCCATCATCAAAGTAGTTACTGAGCACAGTGAGTATTTGAGGCCCCAAGACAGATTGTAGCGGGATGACTCTAGTCACATTCTACCAGAGCACCTGCCCATTATCCCGACTCTCAGTCCTGTGCTGCTCAACCAGTTTCTGAACCAGGTTAATAATTTGCCCTCAGTTCCATCAGCTGTAACTCTAGCTAACAGCCTCTTATGAGGGACTTTACCAAATGCCTTCTGGAAATCCATATAAATGAAATCCACGGACGTTCCCACGTCCGATACTTCAGTCACTTCTTCAAAAAATTCAGTCAGATTCATCAGGTGTGACCGACCCTTTGCAAATGACCTGTAGGGAGGAGGGGAAGCCTCTGGGGGGTTGGGGGGGGTGAAGTGGGGGAGGCGAGTGACAACAGTAGGCGTTGAACCTTCCCTTTGACAACTGGCACATGCATGTTCTCCCCAGTGTGTCACTGCATTGGTTAGAGTGGTTTCTGAAGCCTATTATGCACTTCCTGTGTGAGAACTGAGGCCGGGTCCTTATTTACAATCTCCAACTCTCTCTTACAAACTTGGCTCCTCCATCTCTCCCAAACCTTACCCTCTCCTGGCTCTCTGCTTCCTGCTAACGTGCCTGTAGAAAGCCTATTTCAAGCTCTTTGGGGCAAAATGAGCCGCAAAATAAACATGGTCCCTTTTACACCTTCTACACTCCTTTTCCAGGGCTTTAGAAATGGAAGAGCCACAAACCGGACAAGATCTAACCGAGCCAGTGAATTCTCCAGGACCTGAATATCTTCGGCCTCTGGACACAGAAGGAGAAAGCAGCGATGGCCAGGTGGACGGACCGCTCGCTTGTTCACTGTGTGGGCTCACCTTCAGCCGATCGGCAGACCTGGAGAGACACGTGCACTGTCACAGCGACGCGGGACAGGGTAACGGTGGGGATGGTGGGAAGGGAGGCAGCCCCCAAAATGTGTTGGACCTCCACCCACCTCCTCTCACCAGGGAGAGACGGTTCACCTGCTCCGTGTGCGGAAAGAGATTTGCTTATCCATCCCACTTGCAAGCACACCAGCGGGTTCACTGTGACGAGAGACCGTGGACATGTCCTGACTGCGGCAAGAGCTTTAAAAGCGCCCAGGAGCTGAAACGCCACCAGCGCCTGCACACCGGGGAGAGGCCGTTCGCCTGCTCCGTGTGTGGGAAGGGCTTCACTCAGTTATCTGACCTGCGGAGGCACCAGAAAGGTCATGCTGTTCCGCGGCGTCTCGTGTGCTCGCTTTGTGGGAAGGGATTCACTCGGTCGTCTGCCCTGCTGAGGCACCAGAGGTTTCACGCTGACGCGAGGCCCTTTAAATGTTCCGAGTGTGGCAAGCGCTTTAAATGCGACCAGGAGCTGAGGAGACACCAGCTGGAGGGAGCCGGTGAGAGGCCATTCAGCTGCCCCGTGTGCGGGAAGGGATTCACTCGGTCCTCCAACCTGCTGACCCACCAGCGGGTCCACACCGGGGAGAGGCCGTTCGCCTGCTCGGTGTGCGGGAAGGAGTTCGCCCAGGCTTCCAACCTGGAAACGCACCAGCGAGTTCACTCTGGGGAGAAGCCGTTCACCTGCTCGGCGTGCGGGAAGGGTTTCGCCCGGTCGTCGGCCCTGCTGACCCACCAGCGGGTCCACACCGGGGAGAGGCCGTTCACCTGCGCCGTGTGCGGGAAGGGCTTCACCCAGTCCTCCAACCTGCTGACTCACCAGCGAATTCACACCGGGGAGAGGCCGTTCACCTGCTCCGTGTGCGGGAAGGGCTTCATTCGCTCCTCCAAGCTGCTGACCCACCAGCAGGTTCACACCGACGAGAGACCGTTCCCGTGTTCGACCTGCGGGAAGTGCTTCAAAAGCTCCAGCAGCCTGATGGTACACCAGCGCTACCACACCGCTGTCAGGCCGTTTGCCTGCACTGTGTGTGGGAAGGGATTCACCGACTCGTCCCACCTCCTGAGGCACCAGCGAGTCCACACCGACGAGCGGCCGTTCGCCTGCTCTGTGTGTGGGAAGGGCTTCATTCGGTCCTCCCACCTGCTGAGACACCAGCAGATTCACCCTGTTCTGTAGCGCAGGGAGTGTGTTGGGGGGGGTGAAGTGTCAGATATTTTCTAAATCTCGGTGCTGCTGTTTTGATTTTTCATCCTGTTGAGCTAACGGTTCCCTCCATCCGACATCTCACGGCATTATGTCGAGGCCAAAGCTGTGAACCAGCTCATTCAGCCCAGCTTTGCACCAGCCTCCTCCCACCCCTTCTTCATCCCACCCCATTGCCATAGCCTTCTATTCCTTTCTCCATTGTGTATGCCGAGCCTCCCCTTAAATGTGTCCGTGCCATTCCCCTCGACCACTCCCCTGTGGTCGGTAGCGCGCTCCACATCCAATGCCCCTTTTATTGCTTTATTTTTCTTTTTGAGGAAACGTGTTAACCACGGAGAAAACAAATTCTTCTTGAAATAATCAGCAGTGAAGCAAACCGGCACCTATCCGAGGGATTGAAAAGGGAGTAAAAGAGGGACGTAGAATTTGGGTTTCAAACGTTCAATGTTGGAGTTTCTCAGACTCAACACTTCACCGTTCACGTGTTCGCTGACCCGGGCTTTGCACTTTGTGCACTGCGCCGCCCGTCCCATGAGCAATGTTTGCTCATCCACGTTTTTTTTCCCTCCCTCTCTCCTCTTTCCCTGGGGTTTTTGGCCGGTGCTGATTGTTAGTCTGTTGATCCAGGTGGGAAGAAGCTTCCCGACACGGAGGCGACACAGCGGCTCATCTTCTTGCCTGAGCTCTTTTTTAAAGTAAAGTGCTAATCGAGGCATTTTGTTCGGTCAAGTGATGATTATTCTGGGAGCTGAGGCGCAGTCCCTCACCGAACAGTTTTGTAATCTTTACTGATGTACTGTGTTGTTCAGAGGCTCCCCTGTCTGACATATACGGGTACTGCAGCACAATTGCTGGAACCTATCCAATTGAGCCCCATTGAAAAATACGTTCATTGCTCATGAGGTCTCGCGGGTACATAACCCCCCCCCCCCACGAATGGCGAGACTTTACTGTATTGCATTAAATTTATAGCTTAACTTGTTAATCTATTTGGTATAACAACAGACAGCAGTTGAGTGATGTTTGTAAACTTGAAACCCAACTAGTTTAAAAGGTTACTAAACAAGAGTAGGAGCTTAGGATGTTGGGGGTGATATATTAGCATGGATAGAGGATTGGCTAACCAACAGGAAACACAAAGTCAGGGTAAATGGGTCATTCTCAGGATGACAAACTGTGACTGGTGGAGATTCACAGGGATCAGCGCTGGGCTCTCGATTATTTACGATCTGTATGAATGGCTTGGTTGAAGGAACCAACTGCATTGTGGCCAGACTTGCTGCTGATATGAAGGGAGGTAGGAAATCAAGTTGTGAGGAGGATACAAAGAGTCTGCAAAGGGGCATAAATAGTGAGTGGGCTAAAATTTGGCAGGTGGAGTACAATGTGGAAAAATGTGAGGTTGTCAACTTTGGGAGGAAGAATGGAAAAGCAGAGCATTATTTTAAATGGAGAGAGACTGCAGAATGTTGCAGTACAGAGAGATCTGGGCGTCCTTGTAGATGGATCACAAAAAGTTAGCATGCAGGTCCAGCAAGTATTTGCTTGGTATTACAGAACTTGAGTATTGCTGCAAAAAGAGACGTATTAACGAAGCTTTTCGTTCTTTGCGCTAATCAGGCCAGACACACGAATACCAAACCTCCATGAGAAACGTGGATGGAATGACCCCTAACCACCTACCCCTTGCATATTGCTGACAGGTAGATGATATGTTTGCTATATTTGAATCTGCAGCTGATTGTAAGAGTTTCCATATACACCTTGACGGGCTCCATCCTGTGCTCAAATTCACCTTTGAAATGGAGCAGTCAAGTGAGCTCCCTTTCCTCATGTACGAGCTGAGAAATCTGCCAATGGGCTCTCTATTAATGTCTACCACAGGCCCACCTTCACTGGTCAATATACGCGTTAGGATTCCTACAGATCCACACCCTATAAGATTCGCCGTATCGGCAACCTCATAAATAGGGCCCAACCCATTTGCTCACCGTGCAAGCTTGATGCCAAAATAGGGTAGGGCGTATCAGAGTTGTCCTGTGGGATAATGGCTACCCCGTTGTACGTTGCACAAACTATACTGGTTGCCCATTGTATATCACATGAACTCATGAATGGGTCCAGCGCCACCATTTTCAGTCCTGAGAAGTGCCCACTCTACCTCGCATTACCCTGAAAGGCTAAGGCGTCTTAAAAATTGGAGCAACAGGTGTAGCCAGCCGTTTCACGTTGCTACTATGCAGTAGCAACACTAGTGGTGTGCTCCACTAACAGGATGCTGCCATCGAGCCAAAAAGACTTCTACCTTCCATACAAAAGAGTAATTTGATAAATGAATTTCAGTGCTGGTATGCTCCGGTAAGTAGGCCGTATGTCCCAGCTGGAGGAATTGTATCAAACAGGACGTCCCTTCGGCTGTTCGCAACGTCCTCAACCAGCCTGTGCTTCCAAACCTCAGAAGACAATGCCCAAGATTAGATGTGATTCCGCGATTGGACAGCACTTAATAAACAATCCCGATTGGGTTGGTAATTGCATTAACAACCAATTTAAGCTTATCAGTTGCGCTCGCAGTGTGGCTCACTTGCACGTGCTAGAAGCAACATATATTCACGGCACTTAAAGTAGACAAGGCACCAGGACCAGATCCAAGGATATTGAAGGAAGTGAGAGTGGAAATTGCAGGGGAACTGGCCGTTATCTTTCACCCTTCCCTAGACTCAAGGCAGGTGACAGAGGACCGGAGAATTGTAAACATTATGCCCTTGTTCAAAAAAGGTTGTTAAGGATAAGCCCAGCAATTGCAGACTAGTCAGTTTAACTTCAGTAGTGGGGAAGCTTCTAGCCACAATTATTTAGGATAGAATTAATAGTCAAATGGAAAAATGTGGGTTGACTAGGAAAATCCTGTTTAACTAGCTTGCTGGAATTTTTGAAGAGGTAACAGGAAAGGTCGATGAGGGTAATGCCGTTGATGTGGTGTACATGGACTTTCAAAAGGCATTTGATAGAGTGCCACACGTCAGACGTGAGAAAAGCTATAGCTCGTGGATTAAAAGGGACCAGTAACAACGTGGATACAAAATTGACTGAGTAATAGGGAACAGAGAGTCATGATTAATGGATAATTTTCAAGCTGGAGGAAGGCTTGTAGTGGAGTTCTCCAGGGGTCAGTATTGGGACCCCCTCTTTTCCTGATGTATCTTAATGACCTAGATCTTGGTGTGCAGGGGACAATTTCAAAGTTTGCAGTTGGAAACATTGTAAACTGTGAGGACAGTGTAGAACTTCAAGAGGACATAGACAAGTTGCTGGAGTGGACAGATAGGTGGCAGGTGGAGTTCAATCCGGAGCAGTGTGAGGTGACTCATTTTGGCAGGAGGAACGTGGACAGACAATAAAAAATAAGGGATACAAAACTGAAGGTGTACAGGAGCAGAGGGACCTGGGTATATATGTGCATAAGTCATTGAAGGTGGCAGGACAGGTGGAGAGCGCAGTTAAGAAAGCATACAGTATTCTAGCCTTTATTAATATGGGCACAGAGTACAAGAACAAGGAGGTTATGCTGAATTTATGTGACACTAGTTAGACCTCAGCTGGATTATTGTATACAGTTCTAGGCGCCACACTTCAGTGTGCAGGGTTACAGGCAAAAGGTGGGAGAATGCCACTGAGTCATAATGCTCATTCAGATAGCCAGTGCAGACACGATGGGCCAAATGGCCTCCTGCACTGTAACAATTCTGTGATACACAGGGCCCTGTCCTTTGCAAATAAAAACGCGTCCACGCATTACGTCTTTTTCAATGAAACAAAAGCTTGGGAGATAGCCATTCCCTGGTTCATTCCCCACGGCAATGCCTTGACCAATCAGAGTCGACTTGCCTGGTTTGAATTTAAACAAAAGCTTGGCAGTTAAGTTGCATACTCCGTGGCAATGCCTCTACCATGTCCACTTGCCAACCAGTCAGCACCCTCTTCCCATGCAGTATGAATTGTTGTTCCCTTTGGGAACTGGTATTGTTACAAATGTGTCCTGATGAGTGCAAGATGAAAAGCTTTGGCAGCATGTCTATTTTCTTCAGCAGTGCAGCAAGTAATTAGGAAGGAAAATGGAATGTTGGCCTTTGTTGCAAGAGGGATGGCATATAAAAATAGGGAACTGTTGCTACGACTGTACAGGGATTGGTGAGGCCACACTTGGAGTACTGTGTACCGTTTTATTCTGACTTGTGGAGGGATATAGTCGCATTGGAAGCAGTTCAGAGAAGGTTCACTGGACTCACTCCTGGGATGAAGGGGTTGTCTTATGAGAAAAAGTTGGGGCTGTAACCGTTGAAGGTTAGAAGAACGAGAAGTGATCTGATGAAATATATACAATCCTGAGGAGACTTGGCAGGGTAAATGCTGAGAGGATGTTCCCTCTCATGGACAAAATCTAGAACGAGGCGGGGGTGGTGGGGGAGGGGCACAGTTTCAGAATAAGGAGTCTCCCATTGAAGATGGAGAGGAGGAGGAATTTCTCCTCTGAGGGTCGTGAGTCTGTGGAATTCTCTTCCAGAATACAGAGAGCAGTGGAGGCCAGGTCATCAAATATATTCAAGACCGAGTTCGACAGATATTTGAGTTACAAGGGCCTCGACGGTTACATGGGCGGGGGGAACAATCAGGAAAGCAGAGTTAAGGCCACAGCCATTATCTCATTGAATGGTGGAGTAAGCCAGAAGGGCCGAATGGCCTACTTGTGCCCCTATTCATAACAGGAGGAGAGCTGGAGAGTTCGAAATATGTGGTTTCCTGATGATAGGGTACACGTTGGCTTTCTGTGTAAGTGTTATAATTTTCTTTATCATGTGTAATAATCAACCAGACGAATTGCAGAGTAAAACTGCAGATGACTCAAGAAATGTTTTTGTTTGTATTTGTTCATGGGATGTGGGCATGGCCCATCCCTAGTTGCCCCTTGAGAAGGTGGTGGTGAGCTGCCTTCTTGAACCGCTGCAGTCCATGTGGTGTAGGTGCACCCACAGTGCTGTTAGGAAGGAAGGGAGTTCCAGGATTTGGACCCAGCCACGGTGAAGGGACAGCGATATTTTTCCAAGTTAGGATGGTGTGTGACTTGGGGGGGTGGTGGGGGGTGGGGGGGATCTTCCAGGTGGTGGGTGTTCCCCATGTGTCTGCTGCCCTTGTCCTTCTAGATGGTAGTGGTCATGGGTTTGGAAGGTGCTGTCTATGGAGCCTTGGTGAATTCCTGCAGTGCATCTTGTAGATGGTACACACTGCTGCCATTGTGCGTCGGTGGTGGAGTGAGTGAATGTTTGAGGATGTGCCAAACAAGAGGGCTGCTTTGTCCTGGATGGTGTTGAGCTTCTTGAGTGTTGTGGGAGCTGCCCTCATCCAGGCAAGTGGGAATATTCCATCACACTCCTGACTTGTGCCTTGTAGTTGGTGGACAGGCTTTGGGGAGTCAGGAGGTGAGTTACTCGTCGCAGGATTCCCAGCCTCTGACCTGCTCTTGTAACCACTGTATTTATATGCCTTGTCCAGTTCAGTTTCTGGTCATTGGTAATCCCCAGGAAGTTGATAGTGGGGGATTCAGCGATGGTAATGCCATTGAACATCAAGGGGCGATGATTAGATTCTCTCTTGTTGGAGATGGTCACTGCTTGACACTTGTGTGGCACGAATGTTACTTGCCACTTGTCAGCCCCGAGCCTGGATATTGTCCAGGTCTTGCTGCATTTAGACATGGGCTGCTTCAGTATCATGTGGTGTAGGTACACCCACAGTGCTGTTAGGAAGGGAGTTCCAGGATTTTGACCCAGCGACAGTGATAGTGATGTCGTTCCAGGTCAGGATGGTGTGTGGCTCGGAGGTGAATTTGCAGGTGATGCCTGCTCTGAATACACAATTTTTCATCCACACAAAAGTAAAGTACTGCGGATGCTGGAAATCTGAAATGAAAACAGAGAATTCGGGGAATACTCAGCATGTCAGGCAGCACCTGTGAGCGAGAGAAAAAAAAGTTAACGTTTCAGGTCAAGGACCTTTCTTCAGCACAGTGACATTTTTCATTGTTCGTTTGAGCAGTAACAAAGTCAGACAGTGCTCACAATCATTTTATTCTTTAGCTTCAGCGTATAAAAAAAACTACAAGGAATATTTTCAGCAGAGCTTACACACACTTGAGGTTTGGTTTGCATTCCTTGTTGGTGGCTGTTGCACAAAGAAAATGCCTATTCTTATACATTGTTCTGATCAAACTGGAACTGGCACTGCCCTATATGTCATTCTCTAGCCAAATGCAGATTCCTTCAATGCATGTCTGTCGTGACACATGTCTCCATGATTCACAGCATGGAATTACTGAATTATCAATCACGTCAGCTATAGTGTTGCATTGTCTGTGATAGTTTTATTGTTTGGATTTGAAAACTTATCCTTAAGGTCTTGCTTGGAGACACTGTTGCGAGGCCAGGTCACACTCTTTCCCTGATGTATCAACATGCCTTTTTATTGTGCTTTATTGGTTGGCTACCTTCCGGAAGACATCCTTGGGGCTGGTACAGGTGCATTCAGGGTCTTGCCTCCTGTTCTTGTTTCACTTTGTAGTCTTGTGTGCAATGGCAGGTTATCTATCCGATGTCAGTTCACTTGGACTTGTATCATCGTAAAGGTGCGATTATTCCACGATTCGCTCCTAGAAATGTCATTCCCAATCAGGAGTAGGAACATGAGATGCAGTCTCTTCATTACTCCTTCACCTGCAGACGTAAGAACAAATGTAACATTTATTCTTAACTATTTTTTTTGTGGGGTTTACACTGATCTCTACGACACCACGCATATGGTAGTTTCCTCCCGCGTTTCGAGATGGCCAGTTTAATGTTGGGCTCTCCCACTTTGTCCATGATTTCACATGCGCCTTCGCAGTTAGCCTCCTGCCACCACCCCTCCACTCCCAACTTCAAAGTATTCCATAATAGAAAACGCTGGAAAAACCCAGCATATCGGGCAGCATCTGTGGAGAAAGAAACGGGTAACATTTCAGGTCTGTATGACTTCTTCAGAGCTGAAGAGAGGTAGAAGCATGATGGATTTTGTACTGTTATAGAGGGTGTGGGGCAAGCAGAGCAAAATAGAAGGTCTGGGATAGGTGGGAGCTTGAGAGATTCAACAAAGATGTCATGGACTCAAGACAAAGGGAGTGTTAAAGGCTAGAGAAGGTGCTGATAGCGGCATAAAGGTAAGATAGAATGTGTTACGAGCAGAATGAGGGTCAGTGCTCTGTGAAAGTAAAATATAAGAACAAGTGACTGATGGCCCTGTGGGAGGGGTGGGGATAAAGTCATTGGATTTAAAAAAGGGGTCAAGATGAAGGGGAGTTCATGGTCTGAAGTTGTTGAACTCAAAAGTTAAGTCCAGAAGGCTGTAACGTGCCTAATCGGAAGATGAGATACTGTTTCTCCAGCTTGCATTAGGCTTCACTGGAACATTGCAGCAGGCCAAGGACGGACATGTGGGTATGAGAGCAGGGTGGTGAGTTGAAATGGCAAGGGACACTTGCGGACAGACTGAAGGTGTTCCGCAAAGTGGTCACCCAGTCTGCGCTTAGTCTTTCCAATGTAGAGGAGACTGCATTGGAAGCAGTGAATTCAGTAGGCCAAATTGGAGGAGGTGCAAGTGAAGTGCTGCTTCACCTGAAAGGAGTGTTTGGGGCCTTGCACAGTGAGGAGGGAAGAGGGCAGGTGTTGCACCTTCTACAATTGCAATGGAAGGTGCTGTGGGAAAGGGATGATGAGTTGGGGTAATGGAGGAGTGGACCAGGGTATCACGGAGGGAACGGTCCCTATGGAATGCCGACAGGGGCTGTGTTTGGTAGTGGCATCATGCTGGAGTTGGCGGAAATAGCAGAGGATGATTCTTTGATCCCCACCCCTGGTGGGGTGAAAAGTGAGGACAAGGGGGACCCTTCAGTGAGAGAACAAGTTGAGCCAGGTGGAGGAGAGTGATGATGCATGGGGATTGTTCAGGCCTCTGTTCAAGGAAAAAGCAGAGAGCCCTGAGACCATCTTAGTGGGGGATGATGGTGTCGAGGGACTGGATATCCATAATGAAGAGGAGATGGTTAGGGCCAGGAAATTAGGAATTGTTGATGTGACGTAGGGCATCAGAGGCATTGCGAATGTAGGTGGAAGAGACTGGACAAGGGGAGAGACATTGAGTCAAGACAGGAAGAAATGAGTTCTGTGGAGCAGGAACAGGCTGACAGGCTGGGTCCACTTTGTGGATTTTTAGAAGGAGATAGAAGTGGGCTATGTGGGATTGGGAGCTGTGGAGGGAAGATCTCCAGAGGAGATGAGGTCAGTGACAGTCCTGGAAACAGCAGCTCGAAGTTTGATGGTCTGAGGGCTCTCAGCTTCTTCCTTGAACAGAGGCCCGAACAATCCCCATCCACCACCACTCTCCTCCACCTGGCTGAACTTGTTCTCTCACTGAACAATTTCTCCTTAATCTTGTCTCACTTCCTCCAAATAAAAGGTGTAAGCAAGGGCCCCAGCTATGCCTTGTCTCTTTATGGGGTATGTGGAACATTCCTTGTTCCAGTCCTACTCAGGCCCCCTCCCACAACTCTCTTTTCAATACATCAATGGCTGTAACTGTGCTGCTTCATGCTCTCGTCTGGACCTGCAAATATTTATCAATTTTGCTTCCAATTTCCACCCCTCTCTCACCTTCACATGGTCCAACTCCAACACTTCCCTTCCTTGACCTCTCAGTCTCAATTTCTTTGATAGACTGTCTGCCAATATTCATTACAATCCCAACTCCCACAGCTACCTTAACTACAGCTCCTCAAACCCTGCTTCCTGTAAGGACTCTCAGTTCCTCCGCCTCCCTCACATTTGTTCCAATGATGCTACCTTCCAAAATGGTGCTCCTGACATTTCCTCCTTTTTCCTTAACTGATGGTTCCCGCCCGCTGTGGTTCAGAGGGCTCTCAACCCCGTCTGACCCATCTCCTGCAATTCTGCCGTCACCCTTCCCCCTCCCTCCCAGAACCAAGATAGGGTACCCCTTGTCCTCAGCTTTTCACCCCACCAGCCTCCACATTCAAAGGATCATCCTCTGCTATTTCCGCCAACTCCAGCATGATGCCTCCCCCAGTCTGCATTCCATAAGGGGCCGTTCCCTCCAGGGCACCCTGGTCCACTCCTCCATCACCTCCGACTTGTCATGCTCTTCCCACGGCACCTTCCCATTGCAACCGCAGAAGGTGCAACACCTGCTCCTTTTACCGCCTCCCTCCTTACTGTCTAAGGCATAAAACATTCCTTTCAGGTGGAGCACCTCCTTCGATTTGGTCTACTGTATTTGCTGCTCCCACTGCGGTCTCCTGTATGTTGGAGAGACTAAATGCAGACTGGGTGACCGCTTTGTGGAACACCTTCGCTCAGTACGCAAGCATGACCCAGACCTTCATGTCGCTTGCTATTTCAACACACCACCCTGCTCTCATGCCCACATGTCCGTCCTGGGCCTGCTGCAATGTTCCAGTGAAGCTCAACGCAAACTGGAGGAACAGCACCTCATCTTTACCACTTTGAGTTACCGTGAGTTCAACAACTTCAGACCATGAACTCTCTCCTCCACCTTGACCGCATTTTCTAATGCAATTTTTTCCCCCCAACCACAAACCTGCGGCCCCCCTCCCCACACCACCCCCTCCCCCCCCTCCAACCACACCCCACCCCCCACCCCACAGGGCCACCTGTCACTTTGTGCTTTCACAGAACACTGACCCTTGTTCTGCTATTAACACATTCTGCTATCTTACCTTTTATGCCATTGTTAGCACCTTCTTTAGTCTTTAACACCACCATTAACACTCCCTTTGTCTTGTGTCTGTGACATCTTTGTCAAATTTCTCCTGAGCTCCCTATCCCTGACCTTATATTTTGCTCCATCTGTTCCACTGCCTCTATGACAGTATAAAATCCATCACATTTCTACCTCTCTCTTTAGCTCTGAAGAGGAGTCACACGGACTTGAAACGTTAACTCCGTTTCTCTCTCCACAAATGCTGCCACACCTGCATTTTCTGTTTTTATTTCAGATTTCCAGCATCCACAGTATTTTCCTTTTATTTAGGTCTAGCATCCACGGTGGTAGCAACCATATTTGTTGCTGCATGCAACAAGATGATAATGTTAGGATTGTTGGAGGTCCTGGGGGAACTGACCTTCCCTCAATCATAAGGTCAGAAGTGGCGATGTGCAATCAGCAGCGAATAATGTTCATCACCATTTGCCACTCTTCAGATACTGAAGCAGTCCATGTCCAAATATAGCAAGACCTGGACAATATCCAAACTTGAGCTGACAAGTGACAAGTAACATTCGTGCCATGCAAGTGTCAGGCAATGATCGTCTCCAACAAGAGAGAATGTAACCATTGCCCCTTGACTTTCAATGGCATTATCATCACAGAATCCCCCACTATCAACATCCTGGGTGTTACAACTGAGCAGAAACTGAACTGGACTAGCCATGTAAATACTGTGGCTACAAGAGCAGGTCAGAGGCTAGGAATCGTGTGGCGAGTAACTCACCTCCTGACTCTCCAAAGCCTGTCCAGCATCTACAAGGCACAAGTCAGGAGTGGGATGGGATACTCCCCACTTGCCTGGATGAGTTGCAGCTCCAACAACACTCGAGAAACTCGACACCATCCAGGACAAAGCAGCCCCGCTCGATCGGCACCCCATCCACAAACATTCACTCCCTCCACCACAGTAGCAGCAGTGTGTGTACCATCTACAAGATGCATTGCAGGAACTCACCAAGCCTCCTTCGACAGCACCTTACAAAACCCACTACCACCTAGAAGGACAAGGGCAGCAGACAGATGGGGACCACCACCACCTGGAAGTTCCCCTCCGAGCCCCTCACCATCCTGACTTGGAAATATATCGGCTGTTCCTTCACTGTTGCTGGGTCAATATCCTGGAACTCCCTCCCTAACAGCGCTGTGGGTGTACCTATACCACATGGGACAAAATCCTGGAACTCCCTCCCTAACAGCGCTGTGAGTGTACCTACACCACATGGGACAAAATCCTGGACCTCCCTCCCTAACAGCGCTGTGAGTGTACCTACACCACACAGGGACAAAATCCTGGAACTCCCTCCCTAACAGTGCCATGGGTGTACCTACACCAAATAGGGGACAAAATCCTGGAACTCCCTCCCTAACAGCGCTGTGGGTGTACCTACACCACACAGGGACAAAATCCTGGAACTCCCTCCCTAACAGCGCCGTGGGTGTACCTACACCACAGGGTCAAAATCCTGGAACTCCCTCCCTAACAGCGCCATGGGTGTACCTACACCACAGGGAACAAAATCCTGGAACTCCCTCCCTAACAGCGCTGTGGGTGTACCTACACCACAGGGACAAAATCCTGGAACTCCCTCCCTAACAGCGCTGTGGGTGTACCTACACCACAGGGTCAAAATCCTGGAACTCCCTCCCTAACAGCGCTGTGGGTGTACCTACACCACAGGGTCAAAATCCTGGAACTCCCTCCCTAACAGCGCTGTGGGTGTACCTACACCACATGCACTGCAGCGGTTCAAGAAGGCAGCGCACCACCGCCTTCTGAATGGCAACTAGGGATGGGCAATAAATGCTGGCCCAGCCAGCGAAGCCCACATCCCGTGAATGAATTTTAAAAACTGGTCACGGGTCTGACAAGTAGCAGTCGGGAGGGGGACTCCTGTCAGGTCTGACTGCCTGTAACCCGGTGCAGCATCGATAGCCATGGGCTATCTGAGTGAGAGAGTGGTGTAGTGATCATGTCATTGGACTGGTAATCCAGTGCCCCAGGCTAATGCTTTGGAGACAGGGATTCAAATCCCATGGATTTAAATTCAATTAATTTTAAAAATCTGGGATATAAAAGCTAGTCTTTGTAACAGTTACCAAAATCGATTCTCACAAAAACCCATCTGGCTCACTAATTCCCTTTAGGGAGGGAAATCTGCTGTCCTTACGCGGTCTGGCCTCCATGTCACACCAGACCCACAGAGACGTGGCTGACTCTTAACTGCCCTCTGAAATGGCCGAGCAAACCACTCAGTTGAAGGGTAGTTAGGAACGGGCAACAAACGTTGGCTTTCCCAGCGACACTCACATCCCATGAAAGAATACAGAGGCCTCAGAACATCAGACAAAGCTGTAGTCCCAATCTGCATTGCTGTTAACCAGATCGTGGGGTTCCTCCCTGACAGCCCTCAGAGGGCAGTCTGCCATCCTGTTGGGCTCTGGGTGGCAGGTTGTGTGGAAATGATGAAGCAGCATAGGTGTTACATGACTTCTTTCAGAAAATACCGGCCCTTAGGAAAACCCCATGTAGAAAAAAAAGTTTCTCTCAGAAGATCTAGCTGTGGTAACCACATGACTTTATGGGCAGGGAGATCTGCAATCCACTAGGGAAATATAAGTAATAACTAAGATAAAAGAATATCCTAAAATAAACAAACAAGGAGGAGAAGGAGTGGTAATGTCACTGGACTAGTAATCCAGAGCTCCAGGTTAATGCTCTAGGGACATGGGTTGGAATCCCACCAGGGCAGCTGGTGGAATTTAAATTCAATGAATAAAATCTGGAAGTGAAAGCTCATCTCAGTGATGATGACCATGAAACCATTGTCGATGGTTGCAAAAAAAAAAACTCATCTGATTCACTAACGTCCTTCAGGGAAGGAAATTGGCCACCCTGACCTGGTCTGGCCTACACGTGACTCCAGACCCACAACAATGTGGTCGACTCTTAACTGCCGTCTGAAATGGTCCAGCGAGCCTCTCAGTTCAAGGGCAATTAGGGGTGGGCAACAAATGTTGGCGTTCCCAGCGACGCCCACATCCCATGAAAGTTTTTTTTTAAAAATCCTCCTTTGCTGTTTCCTCTATGTTTCCTTGGAGTTGGCCCATTGGAACCTCGCACTTTTCTGAGGCGAGACGCCTTTGAGTATAAATGAGACCCAAAAGGCTGGCTGCTGCTGAACATCTTGATGAATCATTCACTATCAGTAATGGAAGTGGATGCATGGCCTCCATTTGCATCAATCTGACACGAAGTCTGTCATACTAGTGCCAGTGGTTGAGAGGTGAGTGGGTTTCCTTTATAACTGCTTTTCTGGCCTATTGATCAGCCACAGGATTATGCTAGCCTTCTTGGCTAGTTCCTTCCGGTTGATGAACTTGCAGCCACATATCCACGCAATCACTAAGACCACCCATTTCCTTCTCCATATCAGTACATGACTTCATCCCTGCCTCAGCTCATCGGCTGCTGAAACCCCATTTCATGCCATTGTCATCTCTAGACATGACTATTTCAACGCATTCCTCGCAGGCCTCTCGCGTTCTGCCTCTTAAACCTCAGGCCGTCTATTACTCTGCTGCCTATGTCCTAGCTCACCAATTACCCATCACCCTTGTGCTCGCTGATCTACCTCAACTCCTGCTTAGGGAACAGCCTGATGTTAAAATTTCCCACCCTTGTTTTCAAATCCCTCCATGTCCCGGCATGCTTCCCATGTCTGTAATCTACAGACCGACAACCCTCCCGGACTCCTGTGTCCCTCCAGGTCTGGCCTTTTGAACATTCCTGATTTGGATCCCTCCACCATTACAAAGCAATGTAGGACTTAGGAGTAGGAGGAGTAGGCCCTTTGGCTCATCGAGCCTGCTGCGCCATTCGATAAGATCATGGCTGATCTGGTTGTGGTCTCAGCTCCACTTTCCTGTCTGTGCTCCCCCCCCACCCCCCCCAAAATAACCCTTGACTCTGTTGCCTAACAAAAATCTATCCAACTCCGCCTGGAATAAATTTAAAGACCCAGCCTCCATTAATTTCTGGGGTAGAGAATTCCACCCTCTAATGATCCTTGGAGAGAAAACAATTCTTCTCATCTCTTTTAAAAAAGGTAGACTTTTTATTCTTAATTTATGTCCCCAAGTGTTAGTTCTCCCCCTCCTTCCTGGTATCCACCCTATCCAGTCCCTGCGAGAGCTCATATGTTTCAATAATATCACCTCATTTTTTTTTCTAAATTCCAATGGGTGCAGGCCTAACTTGTTCAACCTTCTTGTAAAATAAGTCTTTCCTGAGTTGAGTAAATCTTCTCTGAACTGCTTCAAAAGCAATTATATCCATTGCTGGCTGCCTGGGTCCTAAGCTCTTGAATACCCTCCCTAACCCTCCCCATGTCTCTTTCCCTCCAAACAATGCACAGTAAAGTTAAAGAGGGAATGGAGTAAATAATTTGAAGGAGCAGATTGCAGGGCTATGGGGGGGAGGGGTAGTGGGAAACAACACAGCTGAATGAAACTAACTGCTGGCTAAATAATACCCTCAGAATCACACAGTGGCACCTCAGCCGATGAGCTGAGGCAGGGATGAAGTCACATGCTGATATGTAGAAGGAAATGGGTGGTCTTAGTGATTGCGTGGATATGTGGCCGCAAGCTCATCACAGCACCTCCCCCGTGCCCAGCGAGGAATTAAACATTTGGGTCAGAACCCCTGCGATCTCCTCCCTTGCCTCCTTCAGCAGTCTGGGACACAATCATCCGGACCTGGAGATTTGTCCACTTTTAAGCCTGCCAACACCTCCAATACCTTGTCACTCCCAATATTAATCTGCTTAAAAAACCCCTCAGTCTCTCTCCCCGAGTTTGATACCTTCATCCTCATTCTCTTGGGTGAAGACGGACGTGAAGTATTCATTTAACACTTGAGCGATGTCATCTGGCTCCACCCCTAGATTGCCCCCTTGGTCCCTTATGGGCCCTACTCTTTCCCTGCTTATCCTCTTCCCATTGATATACTTATAGAATATCTTGGGATTTTCCCTACTTTTACCAACCAGAGCTTTCTCATATCCCCTCTTTGCTCTCCTAACTGCTTTCTTAAGCTCCACCCTGCACTGTCTGTACTCCACTAAAGCCTCTGCTGATTTGCTTCCCTTGTAGCTGCTAAAAGCCTCTCTTTTCCTTCTCATCGTAACCTGAATAACTCTGGTCATCCATGGTTCTCTGGTCTTGTTACTCCTTCCAATCACCCGAGAGGGAACATGTTGAACCTGTACCCTCCCCATTTACTTTTTGAACGCCCCCCAATGCTCCTCTGTAGATTTCTCCACAAGTAGCTGTTCCCAGTCTAACTTGGCCAGATCCTGCCTTATTTTACTAAAATCCACTCTCTCCCAATCCAAAACATTTTTTTGCAACTTGTCAATTTCTTTGTCCATAACAAGCTTAAACTGTACCATGTTGTGGTCGCTATCACTAAAATGCTCGTACACCACCACCTCAGCCACCTGTCTGGCTTCATTCCCCAGAATTAGGTCCAGCACTGCACCATCCCTTGTTGGACTCTCTACATATTGACTTAAAAAGTTCTCCTGTACACATTTCAAGAAATCCACTCCATCCAAGCCCTTAACACTTTGTCTATCCCAATTAATGTTGGGAAAGTTGAAATCACCTAATATAATTACCCTATTATTGTTTTTATACACCTCCGCAAATTGTGCACATATTTGCTCCTTAATTTCCCACTGACTATCTGGGGGTCTATGATAAACACCTAACAATGTGGCTGCCCCTTTTTTATTCCTAAGCTCTACCCACAAAGCTTCATTCGATGCCCCCTCCAAGATATCACCTCTCCTTACTGCAGTAACAGAGTCCTTAACTAATAATGCAACGCCTCCTCCTCTTTTATCCCCTCCCCTGTCTCGCCTGAAGATTCTATATCTCAGAATGTTGAGCTGCCAATCCTGCCCCTCCCTCAGCCACGTCTCAGTGATGGCTACTATATCACAATTCCACGTGTCAATCCTCACCCTTAACTCATAATAATAAAACAAAAACAGAATTACCTGGAAAAACTCAGCAGGTCTGGCAGCATCGGCGGAGAAGAAAAGAGTTGACGTTTCGAGTCCTCATGACCCTTCACCAGAACAGTCATCCGTTTTACCTGTAATACTCCTGGCATTAAAGTAGAGGCTATCGAGCCTTGCCTTAGTCCCCTGAAACTTAATGCAGCTGTACTCCCTCTGACTTGATTATTTTACTGCATTATGCGGTGTCCCTGTTCTGCTCACATTGTGTGTCCCCTCCCCCTGCTGAATTAGTTTAAACTCCTCCCAACAGCACTAGCAAACCCACCCACAAGGATGTTAGTCCCACTCTGGTTCAGATGTAGACCGTCCTATTTGTACAGGTCCCTATTCCCCAGAAACAGTCCCAGTGATCTCGGAATCTAAAACCCTCCCTCCTGCACCAACTCTTAAGCCACGTATTCATCTGAGCTATTCTCCTATTTCTGAGCTCGCTAGCACGAAGATCAGGAAAGAAGGGCCCTAGAGTAATTGATTTCAAAGGTTTAATTTAAAGGGATAAGTCATGGCAGGAGAATTCAAAGCCGTGGTGTGCTCTTCGTGTTCCAGGTGGGAAGCCGGGAACATTTCCGGTACCCTAGTGGCACTGGGAGTAATCCAGAGATTACAACCCGAGAGTCTTACTTTTTAGTCTACTGCCTAACTCCCTGAATTTTTGATGCAAGTCCTCAACCTCTTTCTACCTATATCATTGGTACCAACATGTGCCATGACCTCTGCCTTATCACCCTCCCCCTTCAGGATGCCCTGCAGCCGTTTAGTGACATCCCGGACCCTGGCATCAGGGGGGCAACATACCATCCTGGAGTCACGTTGACAGCCACAGTAGCGCCTATCTGTTCCCCTGACTATAGAATCCCCTATTACTATTGCTCTTTCTCTCTTCCTCCCCTCCTGTACAGGCAGGCTGCTTGTGGTGCCAGAAACTTGGCTCTGTCCGCACTCCCTGGAGGAACCAGCACCCTCATCAGTCTCCAAAATGGAATACTGATTGGCGAGCAGGACCCCAGGTGACTCCTGAACTACCTGCCTGTTTCTCTTGGACTGTCTGGTGGTCACCCATTCCCTTCCTTCCTCAAGTCCCTTCATCTGTGGTGTGATCACCTCTCTAAATGTGCTATCCACGATGCTGGCAGACTCACGGATGCTCCACAGTGACCCCTGCCGCTGTTCCAGCTCTGAAACCTGAGCTTCCAGGAGCTGCAGCTGGACACACTTCCTGCACACATGCTGGCCCCAGGCACCGGAAATGTTCCCGGCTTCCCACCTGGAGCACAAAGGGCACACCACGGCTTTGAATTCTCCTGCCATGACTTATCCCTTTAAATTAAACCTTTGAAATCAATTACTCTAGGGCCCTTCTTTCCTGATCTTCGTTACTATAGAATATACAAACTATAAACCACAAAAAGGCCGTAAACTATAAGTGATTAAAGTAGTAAATACTTACCCAACCTGACCCACTACTTACCATTCATTCCTTTCCCTTGTAGCCTCTGCTGCTGCAGCAGGGCAAGACCACTCTCTGAAGATTTAAGAAGTTGGATAGCCAAGAAAAAATGCAAAGAGCACCTCTTCCCCTGTGCACCAAATTGCCAATACCCACACTCACGCTGGCTGTATCTCACTCACAATGAGCTCTCTCCCCTGTTCATGTGCTTCTAAATAGTCCCTTTCTTAAATAGAGCGGAGGTGACACACTAGTTAAGTTTCAAGTAGTAATTAACACCTATTCAGGCTCTAATCAAGCTTCAGGAGATTGACAGTTAACCTCACCAACCTTTTCACTAGACTACTGAACTTACAAAAATTAAAGAGAAATTAAAAGAGAAAGACTTACCAGTGCAATTCCCACTGTGCATCAGATTGCCAAAACCCACAACAAAAACAGAATTACCTGGAAAAACTCAGCAGGTCTGGCAGCATCGGCGGAGAAGAAAAGAGTTGACGTTTCGAGTCCTCATGACCCTTCGACAGAACTTGATTTCGAGTCCAAGAAAGAGTTGAAATATAAGCTGGTCGCAGAGAGGAACAGAACTTCTTCAAGGAGGTAGGCATTTCTTGAAGAGCAGTGGCAGTCAATTAAACACAGATAAAAACAAAAAAAAACTGCGGATGCTGGAAATCCAAAACAAAACCCACATTCACTCTGGCGGTATCTCCCTCTTCTGCTGCATCACTCTAAATTTGTACATTCCCAAATCATCTTGTCTGAAATCCCAAAAGAGGCCTTTTGAAGGTAAAGGGGGGTAAATGGTGAGCATCATTCTCCACAATCCTTTGCGGTGCAGAAACCGCACTATCCGCTGAAATGCGCATGCGCCCCTGGGTTGCGGCGATTCCTATCTGCGCATGTTCGGCTTCTCAGTCCGGTGGAAACGAAATGGCGGCGGCCGAACCCGCAGTGATCCGCGGGTTTGGAAGCCCGCGGTGAGTGCGGGAGCACCGGGAAAAAGATTGTTTGAAGAAAAAACTGTCGCTGTGGGGCGGGGGGGGAGGGGCGTCCTGGCCTTTTCTTCGGGCACTGAGGCGAATTTCGATTCCTGGTTCTCGCCTGACCCTGCACCGCGCATGCTCAAGCCTGTCCTCAGGTGCGCCTGCGCGTTGGGGATTGGTTGGGGAGTGGCTTTCCGAAGTGCGCGGCATGCTGGGAGATCGCGGCGGCCATTACAGCCGCTCAAATTACAGAATCCAATGTGAATTCACTGCCATGTAAGGGGCCTTTCGGGGAGCTGGAGTCTTCTCTTCTACCTCTGAGTCTTCTTTAAAGGGTCATCCGGACTCGAAACATTAACTCTGGTTCTCTCTCCACTGATGCTGTCAGACCTGCTGAACTTTTCCAGCATTTTCTGTTTTTATTCCACTCCAGTACTTGTTGGTCACTGAAGCCACAGGTGCACACAAATGGCTGTGGGAGCTTGATGTGAAATAATTGGCTGCCACATTTCTATATTACAGATTTGTTACAGTGCAGGAGGAGGCCATTCGGCCCATTGTGTCTCCATCGGCTCTCCGAATGAGCAATTCCCCGAGTACCAACGTCCCCACCTTCTCCTCCTAACCCTGCATATTCTTCCCTTTCAGATAACAGTCTAATTCCCTTTTGAATGCTTTGATTGAATCTGCTTCCACCACATTCTCAGGCAGTACATTTCAGACCTGAACCGCTCGCTACGTGAAAATGCTTTTTCCTCATGTCGCTTTTGCTTCTTTTGCCAATTACTTTAAAACTGTGCCCTGTTGTTCTTGATCCTTTCAAACATGGGAACAATTTATCCCTCTCTAGTCTAGCAATCCAAGTGTACCAGTGTTTTCAGTGACCAACAAGTCCTGAAATGGGACTTGAACCCAGAGCCTTGCAGCTCAGAGGTGGAAGAGCTACCAATTGAGCTACTACAGCTTCCCATTACACCATGAATCTTAGAACCATTTGGCCTGTAATGTCTGTGCTGGCTCTCTGAAGGAGCAATTTACTTAGCACCACTTCCACGCCTTCTCTCAGTTGCGCTGTACATTATTCCTTTTCAGATGACAATCCATTACCTTAAATGTGTCCCTCTGGTTCTTGATCCTTCCACCAAGGAGAACAGTTTCTGTCTATCGACTCTGTCTGGACCCCTCATGATTTTGAACACCTCCATCAAATCTCCTCTCAATCTTCTCTAAAGAGAACAGTCCCAACTTCTCCGGTCTATCTATGTAACTGGAGTGACTACACTTAATATTTCATTGGCTGTAAAGTGTTTTGGGATGCCCTGAGGTTGTGAGAAGCGCTATATAAATGCAAGTCTATTTTTTTCCTGTGGGGTGGTGATTTCCACATTGTCACCACTCTCTGTTGAAAGAATTTTCCTCTGAATTCATTGCTGCATTTATTAGTAATTATGTTCTGTTTATTTTTTATTCTTTTATGAGGTCTGGACATCACTGACAAGGTCAGCATTTGTTGCTCAAACCTAATTGCCCATGAACCGAGTGGCCATTTCAGAGGCCAGTTAAGAGTCAACCTCATTGCTGTGGGTCTGGAGTCACATGTGGGCCAGACCAGGTAAGGATGGCAGATTTCCTTCCCTAAAGGGCATTAGTGAACCAGATTGGTTTGTATGACAATCCATGATAGTTTCATCGTTGCAGTGACTGAGACCAGCTTTACAGTTCCAGATCTATTGATTGAATTCAAACTCCACCAGCTGCCGTGCTGGGATTTGAACCTGTGTACCCAGAGCATTAGCCTGGAGCTCAGCATTACTAGTGCAGTGACAGTCCTGTCTAGGCCTCTATGCCATCATCTCCCCATATTTACGGTATCATAACAGTTTCAGCTGAACAATATGCTGTAAGAATGTAAGAAATAGGAGCAGGGGTACGCCATTCAGCCCATCAAGCCTGCTCCCGCCTTCAGTAAGATCATGGCTGATCAGATTTTGATGTTTCCTACTGCTGCTCCCCCATAATCCTCGACTGCCTTTGAACGCTTTGTCTTTTTCTGATGAATAACATGTTGCTGAGCTGCGGTATCTGTGTTATGAGATGAGGCAGCAGACAAGTAAAGGTTCAGCGCTTGGGTGTGAATCTAATAACCCCACAGACTGCACAGCTATGATAACCAGACGGGTTTGTGGTTGTAGTGTGTCACAGATGAACTCAGTCACCCCACTTTGAAGGGGTTAAGGACACAGTCAACAGACAAGCAAAAAAAAATCCCATTTCAAGACCAAGAACACAAATTAGGAGCTGGCGTAGGCCATTCGGCCCGTCGAGCCTGCTCCTTGATTCAGTAAGTTCACGGCTGATCTGATTGTGGCCTCAAGTCCACACTCCGCCTACCACCAATAACCCTCGACTCCCATGTTAGTGAAGAATCTATCTACTTCAGCCTTAAAAATATTCATTGACCCTGCCTCCATTGCTCTCTGGGGAAGAGAATTCCAAAGATTAACAATGGTCTGAGAGAAATACTTTATCCTCATCTCCATCTTGAATGGGCAACCTCTTATTTTTAAACTGTGTCCCCCTTGTTCTGACCACAGCCGGTGTTAATTGCTGCTGAAGCCAAATCCCTGAGGGAAACTTGACTTATGGACCATACCATTTTTTTATGTATTCTGAAAATGAGAAGAACAAGTACCGATCTCAGCAGTAAGAGGTCCAGTAACACTTTTGGGATTTTAAAAAGTAAAAGTTTTACTAACGGGAATAAAAGAAAACTTAAGCACACGAGATTACAGTTTAATTAGGGTTAATCTTACAAACATTCCCCCCAAAAAGACTCTCTACTTGGCCACCCAGGGATTGCAGTGGTTCGGCAGCTCACCACCACCTTCTCAAGGGCAGTTAGGGATGGGCAATAAATGCTGGCCTAGCCAGCGATGCCCACATCCTGTAAATGAATAAAAAATAATTACCCATGGCAAACTGCTGTAGCTTTAATAAAGGCATACCACATGACCTGTAACTCGCTTGCACTCTGCTGTGGAAAACCAAACTTCAGAACAAAACTGTTTTTTGTAGCCCAAGACTTTTCTGGCTTGACTGGATGGTTGATTCAAACTGCATGTCCTCCCAGCTCACAGCTAACAGCTCCCAACTCAGCTCCAGCTGCTACCTCAACAGCTCAAACAGCTATGTCTAAATACCTTTTCCCCCCTCTTTCATCTCAGGTTCCATTGTTCTCACACCTCTTTGAAGTCCAATCCTTCCTAATATAAAATCATTCAAGTCTCTATCTTGTCTTTGCTTTCAGGTCAATAAAATGTAATATCCCTACTACTGTTAACCTATGGAACTCCTGCAAGATACAAGTATGTTTTTTGTCACCTCTGACTCCCATTTGATATTCAAATAAACTCTCAACTTATCTAAAAATGCAAATGCTAAATCTAACCTATTTACTTGCATCTCAAACCTAACATCTCTCCCCTTTTCATGTTTTAACCTCCCCAGACAACCTGGCTCCTATTGATCTCTGGCTAGCTTAATAAAATCATATACACACACACACAGCCTTTTCCATAGAATAACCCAAAATTCCCCAAAAAAGTTTAAAAGAACCATCCATTTCTCACACCCTAGTTCTAGTCTCTCCTACAAGGGGAAACATTCTTTCAGCATCCACACTGTCAAGTCTCCTCAGAATCTTATATGATTCAATAAGATCACCTCTCATCCTTCTAAACTCCAATGGATACAGGCCCAACCTGTCCAACCTTTCCTCGTAAGACAAACCCGTTCATCCCAGGAATCAGTCAAGTGAACCTTCTCTGAAGTGCCTACCAACATACGAATGTACAAATTAGGAGCAGGAGTAGGCCATTCAGCCCATTTGAGCCCACTCTGCCCTTTAACAAGTTGATGGCTGATCTGATTGTGGCCTGAATTCCACATTCCCACCCATCCTGATAACCTTCGACCCCCTTGTTAGTCAAGAATCTATCTACCTCTGCCTTAAAAATATTCATTGACCCGCCCTCCACTGCTCTCTTGGGAATAAAGCTCCAAAGACTCACAACTCTTAACTCCTTCTTGAAAACATACAATGGTTTGGCCTCAACTACTTTCTGTGGTAACGAATTCCACAGGCTCACCACTCTCTGGGTGAAGAAATTTCCCCTTATCTCAGTCCTAAATGGTCTGCCCCATATCCTCAGACTGTGACCTCTGGTTCTGGGCTCCTTCCTGCATCTACCCTGTCTAGTCCTGTTAGAATTTTATAGGTTTCTATGAGGTCCCCTCTCATTCTTCTGAACTCCAGCGAATATAATCCTAACCGACTCAATCTCTCCTCATATGTCAGTCCCTCCATCCCAGGAATCAATCTGGTAAACCTTCGCTGCACTCCCTCTATAGCAAGAACATCCTTCCTCAGATAAGGAGACCAAAACTGCACACAATATTCCAGGTGTGGTCTCACCATGACCATGTACAATTGCAGCAAGACTTCCCTGTTCCTGTACTCGAATCCTCTGGCTATGAAGGCCAACATACCATTTGCCTTCTTTACCGCCTGCTGCACCTGCATGCTTACCTTCAGCGACTGGTGTATGAGGACACCCAAGTCTCATTGCACATTCCCCTCTCTGCCTTCCTGTTTTTGCTACCAAAGTGGATAATCTCACATTTATCCACATTATACTGCATCTGCCATGCATTTGCCCACTCACTCAGCTTGTCCAAATCACACTGAAGCATCTCTGCATCCTCCTCACAGCTCACCCTCCCACCCAGCTTTGTGTCATCTGCAAATTTGGAGATATTACATTTAGCTCCCTCATCTAAATCATTAATATATATTGTGAATAGTTGGGGTCCCAGCACCAATCCCTGTGGTACCCCACGAGTCACTGCCTGCCATTCGGAAAAAGACCCATTTATTACTACTCTTTGTTTCCTGTCTGCCAACCAGTTTTCTATCCATTTCAATACACTACCCCCAATACCATGCAATTTAATTTTATACGCCAACCTCTTATGTGGGACTTTGTCGAAAGCCTTCTGAAAATCCAAATAAACTACATCCACTGGCTCCCCCTCATCAACTCTACTAGTTACATCCTCAAAAAATTCCAGTAGATTTGTCAAGCATGATTTCCCTTTCGTAAATCCATGCTGACTATGTCCAATTCTGGCACTGTTTTCCACGTGCTCAGCTATTAAATCTTTTATAATGGGCTCTTGAATTTTCCCCACTACAGACGTCAGGCTGACTGGTCTATAATTCCCTGTTTTCTCTCTACCTCCCTTTTTAAATAGTGGGGTTATATTAGCTACCCTCCAATTTGTAGGTTTCAGAATCTATAGAATCTCGGAGATGACCACCAATGCACCCACTATTTCTAGGGCCACTTCCTTAAGTACTCTGGGATGTAGATTATCAGGCCCTGGGGATTTCTGCAACACCATTTCCCTACTAATACTGATTTCTTTCAGTCCCTCCCTCTCACTAAACCCTGTGATCCCCAACATTTCTGGTATGTTATTTGTATCGTCCTTTGTGAAGACAGAACCAAAGTATATATTTAGTTGCTCAGCCATTTCTTTGTTCCCTATTATAAATTCCCACTTCAGACTGTAAGGGACCTATATTTGTCTTCATCAATCTTTTTCCTCTTCGCGTACCTTGAAATTTTACTTTTGTAGGCATCACCCATAAGTATGCAGCAGTGCCCTGGAGAATTCTCCTCAACTCCAGCTATTCTCAGAGGATTTTTTTTTTATTCATTCATGGGATGTAGGTGTCACTAACTAGGCCAGCACTTATTGCCCATCCCTAATTACGCTGTTCAGAGGGGCATTTAAGAGTCACAGCGCATTTAAGAGTCATATGTAGGCCAGACCAGGTAAGGAGGGCAGATTTCCTTCCCTAAAGGGGATTTGTGAACCAGTTGGGTTTTTACGACAATCAGCAGTGGTTTCATGGTCATCATCAGAATTTTAATTCCAGATTTTTATTGGATTCAAATTCTACCATCAGAACATTACCCTGGGTCTCTGGATACTAGTCCAGTGACAATACCACTGCGCCACCACCTCCCCTTTCATTTATCTTCTCTTGACTGTGGATGCCAATCTTTCATTCTAGTTACTTTTCAGTACTTCCAGGCTAATTCAGCTATTATGTTCTTTTGCAATAATGCTCTGTGAGGACCACTGTAGATTCTCCCACTAGCTTCAATCTTCCAGTATCTGCTGCCTCACAAAATTAAAACTGAGATTAAGCCTCATCCATATTCCGCGCACAGAATGAAGAAGTTAGGTTTTTTCTCTGCTCTCTGCAGATGTATCTAACTGTCATTTACTTTGGCTGCCTTACCTCAGTGAGCAGCAAACTGCACACACCATTTTCAAGCTCCAACTAACTCCCAGCAAACACCCAGATAAACTGAAACCAGAGAGCCTCCACCCATCTCCATAATGACGTAGCCTGCTATGGACTGTCCTGAAGCTGATTAATTATCCTTCATTTCCAATTCCTAAGGAACATAGGAATTAGGAGCAGGAGTTGGCTATTCGGCCTCATGAGCCTGGTGCGCCATTCAACTATCAGATCACGGCTGATCTTCTACCTTGACGCCATTTTCCCGCAGTCTCCCCATACCCTTTGACATCTTTAATATGTAGAAATCTATCAACCTCTGTCTTGGACACACTCAATGACTGAGCTTCCACAGTGCTCTGGGGTAGAGAATCCCAAAGATTCACCACACTGTGAGTGAAGAAATTCCTCCTCACCTCAGTCCTAAATGACCCGCTCCTTATTCTGGCACTGTGTCCCCTAGTTCTAGACTGGCCCCCCCACACCACCACCACCCCCCCCCCCCCCCAGCCAGGGGAAATGTCCTATCCACATTTACCCTGTTGAGCCCTGCTACAATTTTGTATGCTTCAGTAAGATCATCTCTCATTCTTCTAAAGTCTTCCGTCCGATGAACTAAATGAGTTTTATAACCTTTCAGGGTCCACTGAATGATTTAAAAGCTAATTTAGCTCGATGTCTACCTCCAGAAACATCTCTCCGGACTGCCGTTGCTGCAAGCTTTTAAATCATCACGGGAAGAATTTTACATTCCCTTGCCGGTGGGTTAGCCAGGAAGGCGGAGGGCGCAAAGGTAAAATTTGTCAGATGGTCTTCCTCCCGCTCGCCCGACCTCCCTGCAAATTTATGCTGGGTTGGGTGAGGCCTGCCCAGCCTTTCCCCAGTTGAGGCCCTTAAGTTGCTAATTATTGATGAAAGCGAAATACTGCAGATGCCGGAAATCTGAAATTAAAAACAGAAAATGCTGGAAAAACTCAGCAATTCTGGCAGCATCTGTGGAGAAAGAAACAGAGTTAACGTTTCGAATCTAATGTGAAATTCATTACAAGCCCACCGATTTTCCAGAACCCTCTTTTAGGGCTTTAAACTAAATAGGGGTGGGGCGGGGGGGGAGGTTCTGGAAAGGGGATACGTAGGCTTACAAAGCAAAAGGACGTGGCAGCCTTGCAGGGCAGCTATTTAGGTAATGGTACCCAGAGTGTGACAGGAAGGGACAGAGTGTACAAATATAAAAAACGGCAGCAAATAGAGTCAAAGGGGGAAAAAATGGTAAAAAGGCAAAATTAATGGCTCTTAAATGCTTGTAGTATTCGGAACAAAATAAATGAATTAACGGCACAAAGAGAAATTAATAGGTATGATTTTATAGCCATTACGGAGACGTGCTTACAAGGAGATCAAAGCTGGGAACTAAATATTCAGGGGTATGTGACTTTTTGAAAGGACGGGCAGGATGGAAAGGGTGGTGGGGTAGCTTTGTTAGTACGACATGAAATAGCAAGAAAAGATCTTGGATCGGAAGATGTAGAAACCGTATGGATGGAGGCAAGTAATAACAAGGGGAAGAAGACACTGGTGGAAGTAGTCTATAAACCCCCTGACAGTAACTATACTGTAGGACAGAGAATAAATCAGGAGATAATGAAAGCATGTAAGAAAGACAGTACATTAATCATGGGTGACTTAATTCTTCATGTAGATTGGGAAAATCAAATTGGCAGAGGTAGACACGAGCAAGAATTCATAGAGAGTATTCGGGCCAGTTTCTTAGAACAATATGTTGTGAACCCAACCAGGGATCAAGCTATTTTGGATCTGGTAATGTGTAATGAGGCAGGTTTAGTAAATGATCTCAGAGTAAAGGATCCCTGAGGAAACAGTGACCATAAAATGGTGGAATTTAGCATGCAGTTTGAGAGTGAGAAACGTGGGTCGGAAGCAACTGTGCTAAACTTAAATAAGGGTAATTACAATGGAATGAGGGCAGAGTTGTCTGGAGTGGACTGGGAAAGCAGTTTAGCAGAAAAGATGGTTGATGAACAATGGCAGACGTTTAAGAAAATAGTTCATGACTCTCTACAAAGCTATATCCCAGTGAGGAAGAAGGATTCAAGGAAGGGGATAAACCAACCATGGTTAATCAAGGGAATTAAGGACAGTTTCAAATTGAAAGAAAAAACATACAATGTGGCAAAGGTTAGTGGAAACCAGAGGATTGGGAAAGTTTTAAAAACCAACAAAAGATGACCAAAAAATAATAAAGAGGGAGAAAATAAACTTTGAAGCTAAACTACCAAGTAATATAAAAAGGGACAGTAAAAGCTTCTTTAAGTATATAAAAAGGAAGAGAGAGGCCAAAGCAAACATAGGCCCCTTAGAGAATAAGGCTGGGGAAATAATAATGGGGAACCAGAAAATGGCACAGGAGTTGAATAAATACTTTGCTTCAGTCTTCCAAAAATACTAAATAATAAAGGTGCAAAAGTGGGGGAGGAAATAAATATGAAAACTATCACCAGAGCAAAAGTACTAGGGAAACTAATGGGGCTAAAGGCCGATAAATCCCCTGGACCTGATGGGTTGCATCCTAGGATATTAAAGGAAGTAGCTACGGAGATAGCAGCTGCACGGGGAGAAGGCGGGAAAATGGGGTTGAGAAACTTATCGGCCATGATTGAAAGGTGGAGCAGACTCAATGGGCCGAATGGCTTAATTTCTGCTCCTGTGTCTTATGGTCTTATATATGGTCTAATCTTTCAAGAATCCTTAGGTTCTGGAAAAGTCCCAGAGGATTGGAGAACAGCAAATGTAACACCTTTATTCAAGAAGGGAGGGAGACGAAAAACGGGTAACAATAATCCAGTTAGCTTAACATCTGTCATTGGGAAAATATTGGAGTTTATTATAAAGGATTGAATAGCAGAGCATTTAGAAATATATAATCTAATCAAGCAGAGTCAGCATGGCTTCACGAAGGGGAAATTATGCCTAACAAATTTATTAGAATTCTTTGAGGAGATAATAAGCACGATTGATAAAGGAGAACCAGTAGATGTAATATATTTGGATTTCCAAAAGGCATTCGATAAGGTACTGCACATAAGGCTACTTAGTAAGATAAGAGCCCATGGTGTTTGGGGTAGTATATTAGCATGGATAGAGGATCTGCTAACAGAAGACAGAGAGTTGGGATGAAAGTTGGGATAAGGGAGGCATTTTCACAATGACAACCTGTAACTAATGGATTGTCACAGGGATCAATGCTGGGGCCACAATTATTTACAATATATACTAATGACTTGGATGAGGGAAGTGAATGTACTATTGCCAAGTTTGTGGATGACACAAAAATCAGTGGGAAGGCAAGTGGTGAGGATGACACAAGAGTCTACAGAGGGACATAGACAGGTTAAGTGAGTGGGCAAAAACTTGGCAGATGGAATATAATGTGGGAAAATGTGAGGTTATGCACTTTGACAGGAAGAATCGAGGAGTTGAATATAATTTAAATGGAGAGAGACTGCAGAATGCTGCAGCACAGAAGGATTTGGGGGTCCTTGTGCATGAATCCCAAAAAGCTAACGTACAAGTTGCCAGACCTGCTGAGTTTTTCCAGGTAATTCTGTTTTTGTTTTGGATTTCCAGCATCCGCAGTTTTTTTGTTTTTATCTCTAAGTTCAACAGGTAATAGAGAAAGCAAATGGAATATTGGCCTATATTTCAAAGGGAAAGGAGTATAAAAATAGGGAAGTCTTTCTAAAACTATACAAGGCACTAGTTAGACCACACCTAGAATACCGTGAACAATTTTGGCCCCCTTATCTTAAGGAGAGATATACTGGCATTGGAGACAGTCCAGAGAAGGTTCACTAGGTTGATCCCGGGTATGGAGGGATTTTCTTATGAGGAGAGGTTGAGTAGGTTGGGCCTGTACTCATTGGAGTTTAGAAGAATGAGAGGTGACCTTATTGAAACACATAAGATTCTTAGGGAGATTGACAGGGTAGATGCTGAGAGGTTGTTTCCCCTTGTGGAGAGTCTAGGACCAGAGGGCATAATCTCAGTAAGGGAGTGCCCATTTAAAATAGAGATGAGGAAGATTTTCTTCTTAGAGGGTAGTCAATCTGTGGAATTCTTTACTGCAGAGAGCTGTAGAGGCTGGATCGTTAAGTATATTCAAGCCTGAGATAGACAGATTTTTAATCAGTAAGGGAATCCAGGGTTATGGGGAAAAGGCAGGGAAGTGGGATTGAGGATTATCAGATCAGCCACGATCTCATTGAATGGCGGAGCAGACTCGATGGGCTGAATGGCCCACTTCTCCTCCTACGTCTTACGGCCTTATGGACTCCCACATCTACTTCGACAACAGCTCCTCACATTCTGCTTCCTGTAAGGACTCCATCCCATTCTCTCAGTTCCTCTGCATCCATCACGTTTGTTCCAATGATGCTACCTTCCAAAACGGCGCTTCTGACATCTCTTCCTCTTTCCTTAACCAAGGGTTCTCCCAACTGTGGTTCACAGGGCATCACCGTTTCTGACCCATCTCTCGCACCTCTGCCCTCACCCCTTCCTCTCCCTCCCAGAACCATGATAGGGTTCCCCCTTGTTCTCACTTTTCACCCCAGCAGCCTCTGCATTAAAAGGATCATCGTCCACCATTTCTGCCAACTGCAGCGTGATGCCACCACCAAACACATCTTCCCTTCACTCCTCCTGCCAGAGGACCACTCCCTCCATGACACCTTGGTCCACTCCTCCGCATCCCCTTCCCAAGGCATCTTCCCATGCAATGGCAGAAGGTGCAACACCTGCCCCTTTCCTTCCCCTCTCCTCACCGTCCAAGGGCCCAAATACTCCTTTTCGAGTGAAGCAGTGCTTCACTTGCACCTGCTTCAATTTGGTCCACTGTACTCGCGATTCCCAGTTGGGGAGACTAAATGCAGACTGGGTGACCGCTTTGCAGAATGCCTTTGCTCAGTCCTCAAGCGTGACCCAGACCTCCCTGTCGCTTGCCATTTTAACACTCCACCTTGCTCTCATGCCCACATGTCTGTCCTTGGCCTGCTGCATTGTTCCAGTGAAGCCCAGCACAAACTGGAGGAACAGCACCTCATCTTCCGACTGGGCACTTTACAGCCTTCCGGACTGAATATTGAGTTCAACAACTTCAGACCGTGAACTCCCTGTATATTATAGAGAAAAGCAGTCTCCATGTGTATTACAGAGTAGCAGCAGTCCCCATTTATATTATGGAGGCAAGCAGTTCCCGTGTATATTTTAGAGACTAGCAGTCCCCGTGCATATGAGAGAGAACAGCAGTCTCCCTGTATATTATAAAGAATAACAGCCCCGTGTATATTATACAGAATAGCAGCCCCCATATATATTATAGAGAATAGCAGCTCCTGTGTATATTTTAGAGAATAGCAGTCCACTTGCATATCAGAGAGAACAACAGTCTTCCCGTATATTATAGAGAATAACAGCCCCGTGTATATTATACAGAATAGCAGCCCCTGTGTATATTATAGAGAATAGCGGCCCCTCTGTATATTTTAGAGAACAGCAGCTCCCGTGTATATTATAGAGAATAACAGTCCCTGTGTATATTATAGAGAATAGCAGCGCTGTGTATATCAAAGAGAATAGTAGTCCCCTTGGACATTATAGACAATAGCTGCTCCTGTGTACATGATAGAGAATAGCTGTCCCCATGTATATTATAGAGAATATCAGTCCCTGTGTACATTATCGAGAATAGCAGTCCCCATGTATATTATGGAGAATAGCCGCCCCCGTGTATATTTTAGAGGATAGCAGTCCCCATGTATATTTAAGAGAATAGCAATCCCGATGAATATTTAAGAGAATAGCAGCTCCCGTGTATATTTAAGAGAATAGCAGTCCCAGTGTACATTATAGAGAATAGCTGCACCCGTGTACATTATAGAGAATAGCTGCACCTGTGTATATTATAGAGAATAGCTGCTCCCGTGTACATTATACAGAATAGTAGATCTGAATATTTTATAAAGAATAGCTGCCCCCGTGTATATTATAGAGAATAGCTGCACCCATGTATGTTATAGAGAATAGCTGCTCTCGTGTACATTACACAGAATAGTAGATCTGAATATATTATAAAGAATAGCCGCTCCCATGTATATTTTAAAGAATAGCAGTCCCCCTGTATTTTATACACAATAGCAGTCCCCATGTATATTATAGTGAATTGCAGCTCTTGTGTACATTATAGAGAATAGCTGTTCCCATGCACAGTATAGAGAATTGCAGCCCTTATGGATATTACAGAGACTAGCAGTCCCCCTGTACATTATAGAGAATACCAGCCCCTATTTACGTAATGGAGAATAGCAGCCCCAATGTATATTACAGAGACTAGCAGTACCCCTGTATATTACAGAGAATAGCAGTCCCCCTGTATATTATAGAGAAGAGTAGCCCCCGTGTATATTATAGAGAAGCAGCTGTCATGTATATTGTAGAGAATAGCAGTCCCCATGTATATTATAGAATTGCAGTCCCCGTGTATGTTATTGAAAATAGCAGCCCCCGTGCATATTGTAGAGAATAGCAGCCCCCGTGCATATTGTAGAGAATAGCAGCCCCTGTGTATATTGTAGAGAATAGCAGCCCCTGTGTATATTGTAGAGAATAGCAGTCCCCATATATGTTAGAGAATTGCAGCCCTCGTGTATGTTATTGAGAATAGCAGTCCCCATGTACATTATAGAGAAGAGTAGCCCCCATGTATATTGTAGAGAATAGCCGTCCCCATGTACATTATAAAGAATAGCAGCCCCCGTGTATGATATAGAGAATAGCAGCTCCTAAGTACATTAGAGAGAATAGTAGCCTCTGTGTATATTATAGAGAGAAGCAGCCCCTGTGTATATTATTAAGAATAGCAGCCCCTGTGTATATTATAGTGAACAGCAGTCCCCATGTACATTATAAAGAATAGCTGCCCCCCCCCGTGTATGATATAGAGAATAGCAGCTCCTATGTACATTAGACAGAATAGTAGCTTCTGTAAATATTATAGAGAGAAGCAGCCTCTGTCTATATTATAGAGACTAGAAGCCCCCCTGTACATTATAGGGAATAGCAGCCCTTATGTATATTACAGAGACTAGTAGTCCCTCTGTACATTATAGAGAATAGTAGCCCCCGTGTATATTATAGAGAATAGCCACCCCCGTGTACATTATAGAGAATAGCCACCCCCCTGTACGTTATAGAGACTAGCAGCCCCCGTGCATATTATAGAGAACAGAAGTCCCTATGTACATTATAGAGAATAGCAGTCCCTGTGTACATTATAGAGAATAGCCGCCCCCACTTGTATTATAGAGAATAACCACCCCCGTGTACACTGTAGAGAATAGCTGTACCCGTGTACACTATAGAGATTAGCGGTCCCTGTGTACATTATGATGAATAGCAGTCCCCGTGTACATTAGAGAGAAGCAGCCCCTGTGTATATTATAGAAAATAGCAGCCCTGGTATACATTATAGGAAATAGCAGCCCCCCTGTCTATTATAGAGAATAACCACCCCTGTGTATATTTTAGAGAATAGCAGCCCCCCTTCATACTATAGAGAATAGCAGTCATCATGTATATTAGAGAATAGCAGCTCCTGTGTATATTATAAAAAATAGCAGTGCCTGTGTACATTATAGTGAATAGCTGCTCCTGTGAAAATTATAGAGAATAGCAGCCCGTGTATATTCTAGAAAATAGCAGCACCATGTACATTATAGAGAATGGCAGTCCCCGTGTATATTACAGAGAATAGCAGTCCCCATGTACATTATAAAGAATAGCTGCCCCCGTGTATGATATAGAGAATAGCAGCTAAGTACATTAGCGAGAATAGTAGCCTCTGTGTACATTATAGAGAATAGCAGTTCTCGTGTACAGTATAGACAATTGCAGCCCTTATGGATATTACAGAGACTAGCAGTTTCCCAGTACATTATAGAGAACAGCAGCCCGTATACATTATCGAGAATGGCAGTCCCCATGTATATTATAGAGAATAGCAGCCCCTGTGTACATTATAGTGAATAGCAGTCCCCATGTACAATTATAAAGAATAGCTGCCCCCGTGTATGATATAGAGAATAGCAGCTAAGTACATTAGAGAGAATAGTAGCGTCTGTGTACATTATAGAGAATAGCAGTTGTCGTGTGCAGTATAGACAACTGCAGCCCTTATGGATATTACAGAGACTAGTAGTCTCCCAGTACATTATAGAGAATAGCAGGCCCCATGTACATTGTAGAGAATAGGAGACCCGTGTACATTATAGAGAATAGCAGTCCCTGTGTATATTATAAAGAATAGCAGCCTCCGTGTACATTATAGAGAATAGCAGCCCCCGTGTACATTATAGAGAATAACAGCCCTCATGTTATATTATAGAGAATAGCAGCCCCCGTGTACATTATAGAGAATAACAGCCCTCATGTTATATTATAGAGAATAGCAGCCCCCGTGTATATTATAGAGAATAGCAGCCCCTGTGTATATTATAGAAAATAGCAGCCCCCATGTACATTATAGAGAATAGGAGTCCCCGTGTACATTATAGAGAATAGCAGCCCCTGTGTATATTATAGAGAATAGCAGCCTCCGTGTACATTATAGAGAATAGCAGCCCTCGTGTACATTATAGAGAATAGCAGCCCTCATGTTAAATTATAGAGAATAGCAGCCCTCATGTACATTATAGAGAATAGCAGCCCCCGTGTACATTATAGAGAATAGCAGCCTCTGTATACATTATAGAGAATAGCAGCCCTCATGTACATTATAGAGAATAGCAGCCCCCGTGTACATTATAGAGAATAGCAGCCCCGGGGTACATTATAGAGAATAGCAGCCCCTGTGTATCTTATAGAGAACAGCAGCCCCTGTGTATATTATGGAGAATAGCAGCCCTCATGTCTATTATAGAGAATAACCACCCCTGTGTATATTTTAGAGAATAGCAGCCCCCCTTCATACTATAGAGAATAGCAGTCATCATGTATATTAGAGAATAGCAGCTCCTGTGTATATTATAAAACATAGCAGTGCCTGTGTACATTATAGTGAATAGCTGCTCCCGTGTACATTATAGAGAATAGCAGCCCGTGTATATTCTAGAAAATAGCAGCACCATGTACATTATAGAGAACAGCAATCCCCGTGTATATTATAGAGAATAGCAGTCCACATGTATATTATGGAGAATAGCAGTCCTCATATATGTTATAGAAATCAGCAACCCCCGTGTATGTTAGAGAATAGCAGCCCCCCTTTATGTTATGGAGAATAGCAGCCCCAAAGTATATTACAGAGACTAGCAGTAACCCTGTGGATTATAGAGAATAGCAGTCCACATGTATATTATAGAGAATAGCCACCCCCGTGTATATTTCAGAGAATAGCAGCTCCCATGTATATTATATAGAATAGCAGTCTCCGTGTACATTATAGAGAATTGCAGCCGCCATGTATATTACAGAGACTAGCAGTCCCCCTGTACACTATAGAGAAGAGTAGCCCCCGTGTATATTATAGAGAGAAGCAGCCGTCGTGTATATTGTAGAGAATAGCAGTCCCCATGTATGTTAGAGATTTGCAGCCCCCGTGTACATTATAGAATAGCGTCCCCATGCATATTTTAGAGAATAGCAGCTCCCATGTATATTATAAAGAATAGCAGTCCCCGTGTCCATTATAGAGAATAGCTGTCCCCGTGTACATTATAGAGAATAGCAGCTCCCAAATGTATATTTTAGAGAAGAGCAGTCCCCATGTATATTGTAGAGAATAGCAGTCCCCATGTATATTGTAAAGACTAGCAGCCCCCAAGTATATTGTAGAGTAAAGTTGCTCCCGTGTACATTATAGAGAATAGGACTCCCCGTGTACATTATAGAGAATAGCAGCCCCTGTGTATAGTATAGCGAATAGCAGCCTCCGTGTACATTATAGAGAATAGCAGCCCCTGTGTACATTATAGAGAATAGCAGCCCTCATGTTATATTATAGAGAATAGCAGCCCCTGTGTACATTATAGAGAATAGCAGCCCTCATGTTATATTATAGAGAATAGCAGCCCTCATGTTATATTATAGAGAATAGCAGCCCCCGTGTATATTATAGAGAATAGCAGCCCCTGTGTATATTATAGAGAACAGCAGCCCCCGTGTATATTATAGAGAATAGCAGCCCCTGTGTACATTATAGAGAATAGCAGCCCTCATGTTATATTATAGAGAATAGCAGCCCCTGTGTACATTATAGAGAATAGCAGCCCCTGTGTATATTATAGAGAACAGCAGCCCCCGTGTATATTATAGAGAATAGCAGCCCCTGTGTATATTATAAGAATAACAGCCTCCGTGTACATTATAGAGAGTAGCAGCCCAGTGTACATTATAGAGAATAGCAGCCCTCATGTATATTATAGAGAATAGCAGACCCTGTGTACATTATATAGAATAACAGCCCCCTGTATATTATAGAGAATAGCAGCCCCTGTGTATATTATAGAGAATAGCAGCCCCTGTGTATATTATGGAGAATAGCAGCCCTCATGTATATTATGGAGAATAGCAGCCCCCGTGTATATTACAGAGAGAAGCAGCCCATGTTTATATTATAGAGACTAGCAGCCCCCTGTACATTATAGGGAATAGCAGCCACTTTGTATATTACAGAGACTACCAGTCCCCCTGTACATTATAGAGAATAGCAGCCCCCCTGTACATTATAGAGAATACCAGTCCCCCTGTACATTATAGAGAATAGCAGCCCCCCTGTACATTATAGAGAACAGGAGTCCCCCTGTACATTATAGAGAATAGCAGTCGCTGTGTATATTATAGAGAATAGCAGCTCCCAAGTATATTATAGAGAGAAGCAGCTGGGGTCTATATTACAAAGACTAGCAGCCCCCTGTACATTATAGGGAATAGCAGCCACTTTGTATATTACAGAGACTACCAGTCCCCCTGTACATTATAGAGAATAGCAGTCCCCCTGTACATTATAGAGAATACCAGTCCCCCTGTACATTATAGAGAATAGCAGCCCCTCTGTACATTATAGAGAATAGCAGCCCCCCTGCACATTATAGAGAATAGCAGCCCCCCTGTACATTATAGAGAATAGCAGCCCCCCTGTACATTATAGAGAATACCAGTCCCCGTGTACATTATAGAGAATAGCAGCCCCCCTGTACATTATAGAGAATAGCAGCCCCCCTGTACATTATAGAGAATACCAGTCCCCCTGTACATTATAGAGAATAGCAGCCCCTCTGTACATTATAGAGAATAGCAGCCCCTCTGTACATTATAGAGAATAGCAGCTCCTCTGTACATTATAGAGAACAGGAGTCCCCCTGTACATTATAGAGAATAGCAGTCGCTGTGTATATTATAGAGAATAGCAGCTCCCAAGTATATTATAGAGAGAAGCAGCTGGGGTCTATATTACAAAGACTAGCAGTCCCCCTGTTCATTATAGGGAAGTGTGGTCCTCGTGCATATTATAGAGAGAAGCAGCCCCTGTGTATACTGTAGAGAATAGCTGTCCCCGTGTATGTTAGAGAATAGCAGTCCCCGTGTATATTATAGAGAATAGCAGTCCCCATGTACATTAAAGAGAACAGCAATCCCCGTGTATATTATAGAGAATAGCAGTCCCCATGTATATTATGGAGAATAGCAGTCCTCATATATGTTATAGAAATCAGCAACCCCCGTGTATGTTAGAGAATAGCAGCCCCCCTTTATGTTATGGAGAATAACAGCCCCAAAGTATATTACAGAGACTAGCAGTAACCCTGTGGATTATAGAGAATAGCAGTCCACATGTATATTATAGAGAATAGCCACCCCCGTGTATATTTTAGAGAATAGCAGCTCCCATGTATATTATAAAGAATAGCAGTCTCCGTGTACATTATAGAGAACAGCCTCGCCCCTGTACATTATAGAGAATAGCCTCCTCCCTGTACATTATAGAGAATAGCAGTCCCCCTGTACATTATAGAGAATAGTAGCCCCACTGTACATTATAGAGAATAGCAGCCCTCATGTATATTACAGAGACTAGCAGCTGCCAAGTACATTACAGAGAGAAGCAGCCCATGTTTATATTACAGAGACTAGCAGCCCCCTGCACATTATAGGGAATAGCAGCCCCTTTATATATTACAGAGACTACCAGTCCCCCTGTACATTATAGAGACTAGCAGTCCCCCTGTACATTATAGAGAATAGCAGCCGCCCTGTACATTATAGAGAATAGCAGTCCCTCTGTACATTATAGAGAATAGCAGCCCCCCTGTACATTATAGAGAATAGCAGCACACATGTATATTATAGAGAATAGCAGCCCCCCGTACATTGTAGAGAATACCAGTCCCCGTGTACATTATAGAGAATAGCAGCCGCCCTGTACATTATAGAGAATAGCAGCCCCCCTGTACATTATAGAGAATAACAGCCCTCATGTTATATTATAGAGAGAAGCAGCCGGGGTCTATGTTACAAAGACTAGCAGTCCCCCTGTTCATTATAGGGAAGTGTGGTCCTCGTGCATATTATAGAGAGAAGCAGCCCCTGTGTATACTGTAGAGAATAGCTGTCCCCGTGTATGTTAGAGAATAGCAATCCCTGTGTACATTATAGAGAATAGCAGCCCTTCTGTACATTATAGAGAATAGCAGCCCCCGTGTACATTATAGAGAGAAGCAGCTGGGGTCTATATTACAAAGACTAGCAGTCCCCCTGTTCATTATAGAGAAGTGTGGTCCTCGTGCATATTATAGAGAGAAGCAGCCCCTGTGTATACTGTAGAGAATAGCAATCCCTGTGTATATTATAGAGAATAGCAGTCCCCATGTATATTATGGAGCATAGCAGTCCTCATATATGTTATAGAAATCAGCAACACCCGTGTATGTTAGAGAATAGCAGCCCCCCTTTATGTTATGGAGAATAACAGCTCCAATGTATATTACAGAGACTAGCAGTAACCCTGTGGATTATAGAGAATAGCAGTCCCCATGTATATTATAGAGAATAGCCACCCCCGTGTATATTTTAGCGAATAGCAGCCCCCTTGTACATTATAGAGAAGAGCAGCCCCCGTGTACATTATAGAGAATAGCAGCCCCCCTGTACATTATAGAGAATAGCAGCCCCCCTGCACATTATAGAGAATGTCAGCCGCCCTGTACATTATAGAGAATAGCAGCCCCCCTGCACATTATAGAGAATGTCAGCCGCCCTGTACATTATAGAGAATAGCAGCCCCCCTGTACATTATAGAGAATAGCAGCCCCCCTGTACATTATAGAGAATAGCAGCCCCCCTGTACATTATAGAGAATAGCAGCCCCCCTGTACATTATAGAGAATAGCAGCCCCCCTGTACATTATAGAGAATAGCAGCCCCCCTGTACATTATAGAGAATGTCAGCCGCCCTGTACATTATAGAGAATAGCAGCCCCCCTGTACATTATAGAGAATAGCAGCCCCCCTGTACATTATAGAGAATAGCAGCCCCCCTGTACATTATAGAGAATAGCAGCCCCCCTGTACATTATAGAGAATAGCAGCCCCCCTGTACATTATAGAGAATAGCAGCCCCCCTGTACATTATAGAGAATAGCAGCCCCCCTGTACATTATAGAGAATAGCAGCCCCCCTGTACATTATAGAGAATAGCAGCCCCTGTGTATGTTATAGAGAATAGCAGCCTCCCTGTACATTATAGAGAATAGCAGCCCCTCTGTACATTATAGAGAATAGCAGCCCCTCTGTACATTATAGAGAATAGCAGCCCCTCTACATTATAGAGAATAGCAGTCCCCCTGTACATTATAGAGAATAGCAGTCCCCCTGTACATTATAGAGAATAGCAGCCCCCCTGTACATTATAGAGAATAGCAGCCCCCCTGTACATTATAGAGAATAGCAGTCCCTCTGTACATTATAGAGAATAGCAGCCCCCCTGTACATTATAGAGAATAGCAGCCCCTCTGTACATTATAGAGAATAGCAGCCCCCCTGTACATTATAGAGAATAGCAGCCCCCCTGTACATTATAGAGACTAGCAGCCCCCCTGTACATTATAGAGAATAGCAGCTCCCCTGTACATTATAGAGAATAGCAGTCCCTCTGTACATTATAGAGAATAGCAGCCCCTCTGTACATTATAGAGAATAGTAGCCCCCCTGTACATTATAGAGAATGTCAGCCGCCCTGTACATTATAGAGAATAGCAGCCCCCCTGTACATTATAGAGAATAGCAGCCCCCCTGCACATTATAGAGAATGTCAGCCGCCCTGTACATTATAGAGAATAGCAGCCCCTCTGTACATTATAGAGAATAGCAGCCCCTCTGTACATTATAGAGAATAGCAGCCCCCTGTACATTATAGAGAATAGCAGTCGCTGTGTACATTATAGAGACTAGCAGCCCCTCTGTACATTATAGAGAATAGCAGCCCCTGTGTATGTTATAGAGAATAGCAGCCCCCCTGTACATTATAGAGAATAGCAGCCCCTCTGTACATTATAGAGAATAGCAGCCCCCCTGTACATTATAGAGAATAGCAGCCCCCCTGTACAGTATAGAGACTAGCAGCCCCTCTGTACATTATAGAGAATAGCAGCCCCTCTGTACATTATAGAGAATAGCAGCCCCCCTGTACATTATAGAGAACAGCCGCCCCTCTGTACATTATAGAGACTAGCAGTCCCCCTGTACATTATAGAGAATACCAGTCCCCGTGTACATTATAGAGAATAGCAGCCCCCCTGTACATTATAGAGAATAGCAGTCCCCTCTGTACATTATAGAGAATAGCAGCCCCCCTGTACATTATAGAGAATAGCAGCCCCCCTGTACATTATAGAGAATAGCAGCCCCCCTGTACATTATAGAGAATAGCAGCCCCCCTGTACATTATAGAGAATAGCAGTCCCCCTGTACATTATAGAGAATAGCAGTCCCCCTGTACATTATAGAGAATAGCAGCCCCTGTGTATGTTATAGAGAATAGCAGCCCCCCTGTACATTATAGAGAATAGCAGCCCCCGTGTACATTATAGAGAATAGCAGCCCCCCTGTACATTATAGAGAATAGCAGCCCCCCTGTACATTATAGAGAATAGCAGCCCTCATGTATATTATGGAGAATAGCAGCCCCCCTGTACATTATAGAGAATAGCAGCCCCCCTGTACATTATAGAGAATAGGAGCCTCCCTGTACATTATAGAGAATAGCAGCCCCTCTGTACATTATAGAGAATAGCAGCCCCCCTGTACATTATAGAGAATAGCAGCCCCCCTGTACATTATAGAGAATAGCAGCCCCTCTGTACATTATAGAGAATAGCAGCCCCCCTGTACATTATAGAGAATAGCAGCCCCCCTGTACAGTATAGAGACTAGCAGCCCCTCTGTACATTATAGAGAATAGCAGCCCCTCTGTACATTATAGAGAATAGCAGCCCCTCTGTACATTATAGAGAATAGCAGCCCCCCTGTACATTATAGAGAACAGCCGCCCCTCTGTACATTATAGAGACTAGCAGTCCCCCTGTACATTATAGAGAATACCAGTCCCCGTGTACATTATAGAGAATAGCAGCCCCCTGTACATTATAGAGAATAGCAGCCCCCCTGTACATTATAGAGAATAGCAGCCCCCCTGTACATTATAGAGAATAGCAGCCCCCCTGTACATTATAGAGAATAGCAGCCCCCCTGTACATTATAGAGAATAGCAGCTCCTCTGTACATTATAGAGAATAGCAGCCCCCGTGTACATTATAGAGAACAGCCGCCCCTCTGTACATTATAGAGACTAGCAGTCCCCCTGTACATTATAGAGAATACCAGTCCCCGTGTACATTATAGAGAATAGCAGCCCCCCTGTACATTATAGAGAAGAGCAGCCTCCGTGTACATTATAGAGAATAGCCGCCCCTCTGTACATTATAGAGAATAGCAGCCCCTCTGTACATTATAGAGAATAGCAGTCCACATGTATATTATAGAGAATAGCAGCTCCTAAGTATATTACAGAGAGAAGCAGCCCGTGTCTATATTATAGAGACTAGCAGTCCCCCTTACATTATAGGGAATAGCAGCCCTTATGTATATTAGAGAGACTAGCAGTCCCCCTGTACATTATAGAGAAGAGCAGCCCCCCTGTATATTATAGAGAACAGCCGCCCCCGCATGTGTAGAGCATAGCCACCCACATGTACACTATAGAGAATTGCCGCCCCCGTGTACACTATAGAGAATCACAGCCATTGTGTATATTGTAGAGAATAGTAGCCCTGGTATACATTATAGGGAATAGCAGCCCCCATGTATATTATAGAGAATAGCCACTCTTGTGTATATTTTAGAGAATAGCAGCCCCCCTCTATTATAGAGAATAGCAGTTGCCATGTCTATTAGAGAATAGCAGCTCCCGTGTATATTATAAAGAATTGCAGTCCACATGTACATTACGGTGAATGGCCGTCCCCATGTACACTAGAGAGAACAGCAGCCCCGGTAAATATTATAGGGAATAGCAGCCCCCATAAATATTATACAGAATAGCCACCCCCGTGTACACTATAGAGAATAGCAGTCCCCGTGTACATTACGGTGAATAGCCGTCCCCAAGTACACTATAGACAATGGCAGCCCCCGTCTACACTATAGAGAATGGCAGCCCCTGTCTACAATACAGAGAACGGCAGCCCCCGTCTATAGAGAACGGCAGCCCCCGTCTACACTATAGACAATGGCAGCCCCCGTCTACACTATAGAGAATGGCAGCCCCCGTCTACATTACAGAGAATGGCAGCCCCCGTCTACATTCCAGAGAATGGCAGCCCTCGTCTACATTATAGAGAATGGCAGCCCCCGTCTACAATACAGAGAACGGCAGCCCCCGTCTACAATACAGAGAATGGCAGCCCCCGTCTACACTATAGAGAACGGCAGCCCCCGTCTACAATACAGAGAATGGCAGCCCCCGTCTACAATACAGAGAATGGCAGCCCCCGTCTACATTACAGAGAACGGCAGCCCCCGTCTACACTATAGAGAACGGCAGCCCCCGTCTACACTATAGAGAACGGCAGCCCCCGTCTACAATACAGAGAACGGCAGCCCCCGTCTACACTATAGAGAACGGCAGCCCCCGTCTACACTATAGAGAACGGCAGCCCCCGTCTACACTATAGAGAACGGCAGCCCCCGTCTACATTACAGAGAACGGCAGCCCCCATCTACATTACAGAGAACGGCAGCCCCCGTCTACATCACAGAGAACGGCAGCCCCCGTCTACATCACAGAGAACGGCAGCCCCCGTCTACATCACAGAGAACGGCAACCCCCGTCTACATCACAGAGAACGGCAGCCCCCGTCTACATTACAGAGAACGGCAGCCCCCGTCTACACTATAGAGAACGGCAGCCCCCGTCTACACTATAGAGAACGGCAGCCCCCGTCTACACTATAGAGAACGGCAGCCCCCGTCTACATTACAGAGAACGGCAGCCCCCGTCTACATTACAGAGAATGGCAGCCCCCGTCTACATCACAGAGAACGGCAGCCCCCGTCTACATCACAGAGAACGGCAGCCCCCGTCTACATCACAGAGAACGGCAGCCCCCGTCTACATCACAGAGAACGGCAGCCCCCGTCTACATCACAGAGAACGGCAGCCCCCGTCTACATTACAGAGAACGGCAGCCCCCGTCTACATTACAGAGAATGGCAGCCCCCGTCTACACTATAGAGAACGGCAGCCCCCGTCTACACTATAGAGAACGGCAGCCCCCGTCTACATTACAGAGAACGGCAGCCCCCGTCTACACTATAGAGAACGGCAGCCCCCGTCTACACTATAGAGAATGGCAGCCCCCGTCTACATTACAGAGAATGGCAGCCCCCGTCTACACTATAGAGAACGGCAGCCCCCGTCTACACTATAGAGAACGGCAGCCCCCGTCTACATTATAGAGAACGGCAGCCCCCGTCTACATTACAGAGAACGGCAGCCCCCGTCTACATTACAGAGAACGGCAGCCCCCGTCTACATTACAGAGAACGGCAGCCCCCGTCTACATTACAGAGAACGGCAGCCCCCGTCTACATTACAGAGAACGGCAGCCCCCGTCTACATTACAGAGAACGGCAGCCCCCGTCTACATTACAGAGAACGGCAGCCCCCGTCTACATCACAGAGAACGGCAGCCCCTGTCTACATTACAGAGAACTGCAGCCCCCGTCTACACTATAGAGAACGGCAGCCCTCATCTACACTATAGAGAACGGCAGCCCCCATCTACATAATAGAGAACGGCAGCCCCCGTCTACACTATAGAGAATGGCAGCCCCCGTCTACATTATAGAGAACGGTGGCCCCCGTCTACACTATAGAGAATGGCAGCCCCCGTCTACACTATAGAGAATGGCAGCCCCCGTCTACACTATAGAGAATGGCAGCCCCCATCTACACTACAGAGAATGGCAGCCCCCGTGTATATTCCAGAAACTAGCAGACCATACAACTCTCTCAATCTCCATCACCTGCTCCAGCCTCCACCACCCTCCCAGTTTCTGTTAGCTCCTTGGGGCCCTCACAATTCACCAAGATCTCTGTACTCCTCCAAATCTGGCCTCTTGTGTATCCATTTTTAATGACCCCGCCATTGGTGGCTGTGCATTCAGTGGCCTGGATTTCCCTCGCTGATCCTCATCTTTCTCGCTCTCTCCCCTCTTAAAACCAACCTCTACACTATAGAGAATGGCAGCCCCCGTCTACACGCCTTAAAACCAACCTCTGTATCCAAGGTTTTAGTCGCATGTCATTAACATCTCCTCCTGTGGCTCAGTGTGAAGTCATAGAGGTCTACAGCACAGAAAAAGGCCCTTCGGCCCATCGAGACTGTGCCAGTCAAACAAGTATCTAACTATTCTAATCCCATTTTCTAGCACTAGGCCCATAGCCTTCTATGCCATGGCATTGCAAGTGCACATCAAATACTTCTTCAATGTTATGAGGGTTTCGGCCTCTACCATCTTTTCAGGCAGCGAGTTCCAGATTCCCACTACCCTCTGGGTGAAAAAAGTCTTCCTCACATCCCCTCTAAACCTCCTGCCCCTTACTTTAAATCTATGCCCCCTGGTTATTGATCCCTCCGCCAAGGGGAAAAGTTCCTTCCTGCCTACCCTATCTAAGCCCCTCATCATTTTATATACCTCAATCATGTTACCCCCCTCAATCTCCTCTGCTCCAGGGAAAACAACCCCAGTCTATCCAATCTCTCCTCATAACTAAAACTCTCCAGCCCAGGCAACATCCTGGTAAATCTCCCCTGCATTCTCTCGAGTGTCCGAATTATTTCTGGTTTACTATATCTCCGTGGAGCACCTGGAGACATTTGTTTCACGCTGTTGAAGATATGACATAAATACAAGGGCAGGTCCAGAATTCCAAGATGGAGAAACTGGACCTGGACACCAGCAGAGAATTAAATGTAACAGTTTATTGGTCAAGCAAAACAAGAAAACACAACTACAAAAGGTCAATGTTAAGGCGGGAAGGTGGGAGGAAATGACTGGGAAATGCCCAAGCCTTGGTTTAATGGATCTCGTGCTTCTTCCCAGATACATTGGAGAAACATCTCCCCCCTCACTGCCTGCCTATCTTCACTCAGATCCATTGCCATTCCCAATCCAAACTCCCGCTCCCACACTTCATTGAAAGCTAGGTTGCAGGAGTGGGGTACAAAGGGACTTGAGAGACCGCGTTTGCCCACTACCCACTTACTGAGACACAGTGAAAGCAGATAAGCCGGGTCTGACCAAGACATTCCCACCCCCCCACCCCAATCCCCCACATCTCCACCGAATAGCTGTGAGCTTGGAGTGGGGAGGAAGAGAACAAGAGGGTCCTATCGCCTCTCCTGCTTGACTGTTTACAGAATAGCTGTGCAGGAGGAAACGAGACCACCTCTGCTCCCCAGGTTGAACAGCTCTGACTAACGCAGGCGAGTAAGGGAGACAGTCAAGATCCTCCTGTCACCCTCCCACAGTTGAACAGCGGCAAACCGCGAAGGTTGGAAAGCAATTCCACGGATCCATCGTTGCCAAATGCACACCTCTCTCCCCCCACCCACACCCGTATATTGACACCTGAGGCTGACCCATCCCACCCCCCACCCCCCCACCGCACCCGGCCCCAGTTGCAAGCTAAGCACATTCCTGTTTGTACTTCTGATGAAGATCCATGACATCATCGCGGCAGATGCGCACCCAGCCGCTCTCCTTGACGTGGTAGAGGCTGACTATTCCTCCCGAGTAGGCATCCCGGTAGGTGGCATGGTAAATGGCCTGCTTGGCCAGCTCATAGGCCTCCATGGGGCTCATGTCGTGTCGATAGCCTCGGTCCAGCACACCATATGCGTACACCGAACCCGAGCCCACCGAGAAGACCTGCCCCGAGACCCGATTGCCCTCACTGTCGACGTAATAGAGACCTGGAAGAGGAGAGAGAGAGAGGGGGGGGTGGGAAGGTAAGAGCAGATCGAGACACATGACACAAACACCCCCGCGATTATCCCCACCCCCCCCAGACCCATATGTAATTTCGGTAGGCTATTCGATTGCAGGGGGCTGCGTGTTTTTCACAAACAAGCCCTCCAGCCACCAGGGGTCGAGCTTAGAGACAGCAAAAACCCAATTTCCGACGCAGGGCGCCCCTCTCGGTCTCACCTGGCCCACGCTTGTCCCAGCCACAGATCATGGTGCCCATGGACAGCCCCATGCCCTTATACTGGTAGACCATGTTGGCCAGCAGCTTGGAGGCGGCAGCCACCGAAATCCTCTCCTTGTTCCTCAGCTCGTAGATGCGGCACTGGCGAGCTAGGAGCCTCTCCCAGAAGCTGCAATCGGCAGCACCGCCGGCCATAGTGCCCAGGAGGTAGGGGTTGATCTCGATCACCTTCTTCACCGTCTGGGATGCCACGTAGGAGCCAGCGGTGGCCCTGGAGTCCACTGCCACAATCACCCCATGGTCGAACTGCGGGGCAGAGAGAGATTGTGATGGAGATTTTCAAGTGCTGCTGGCAAAACCCATCCTGCATTCTAAACTCACCAACTCTCTCCAGCTGAATCCCCATTGCCCTGTCCTCCCCTCCATCTCCCCCCCTCCCCCTCCCCACCTGCCTGTCTCCATCCCTCCCATCTCCCTCCCTCCCTCCTCTCCTCCCACCTGCCCATCTCCCTCCCTCTCATCTCCCTGCCCATCTCCCTCCCCCTCTCTCCTCCCACCTGCCCGTCTCCCTCCCTCCCATCTCCCTCCCCATCTCCTCCCACCTGCCCAACTCCCTCCCTCCTCTCCTCCCACCTGCCCATCTCCCTCCCTCTCATCTCCCTGCCCGTCTCCCTCCCCCTCTCTCCTCCCACCTGCCCGTCTCCCTCCCTCTCATCTCCCTGCCCGTCTCCCTCCCCCTCTCTCCTCCCACCTGCCCGTCTCCCTCCCTCTCATCTCCCTGCCCGTCTCCCTCCCCCTCTCTCCTCCCACCTGCCCGTCTCCCTCCCTCTCATCTCCCTGCCCGTCTCCCTCCCCCTCTCTCCTCCCACCTGCCCGTCTCCCTCTCCTCCCATCTCCCTCCCCCCACCCCCTCCTCTCCCCTCCCCCCCTCCCATCCCCCACCCCCCCCATCCCCCACACACCCTCCCATCTTTCTCCCTTCTCCTCCTCCCATCTCCCTTCCCCCATCTCCCTCCCCCCCCCCGCCGCTCCTCCCACCCCCCCCCCGCCGCTCCTCCCATCCCCCCCCCCGCCGCTCCTCCCATCCCCCATCTCCTCCACCTCCCCCCCTCCCCCCCAAGTCTCCCTCCCTCCCCCCCAAGTCTCCTTCCCCCTCCTGTCCCTGAGAGGGGTCGGGTCGGGTGGAGGGAGGGTCCGGATTTTCTAAACCCTTTTACCCGGAATCCCAGGGTTGTTGTCCCGTGTAAAATCTCGATTTTCTCCCCGCTCCCGGCCTCCGCGCCCCCGTCTCCCGGGCGGACGAGGAAATCCAGACCCTGGCCCCGGGTCAGGCCCAGTCCCGGCTCCAGCCCCAGCCCCAGCCCCGGGCTCGACTTGGAGTTCAATCCGAACGGGGAACAGCTCAGCACATCTACCAACGCCATCTTGATCCGGAAATAGCGTCAGAGAGATGGGGGCGGGGGGGGTGGGGAGAGGAGGAGTGGGGAGGAACCGGAAACATCGTCATAGAGAGAAGGGGCGGGGCCAAACAACTGGGAAGATCGTCAGTGAGAAGGGGGAGAGAGAGAGGAGGGGACCGGAAATGACATCGGGATCGGGTGAGAACCGGAAGTAACGTCATACCCCACCACCCTGCACTCATGTCCACATGTCCATTCTTAGCCTGCTGCATTGTTCCAGTGAAGCCCAACACCAACTGGAGGAACAGCACCTCATCTTCCGACTAGGCACTTTACAGCCTTCCAGACTGAATATTGAATTCAACAACTTTAGATCTTGAACTCCCTCCTCCATCCCCACCCCCTTTCTGTTTCTTCCCCCTTCCTTTTATTTTTTCCAATAACTTATATAGATTTTTCCTTTCCCGCCTATTTCCATTATTTTTAAATTTATACCTTTTATGCCCTGCTGGTCTTTCCACCCCACCCCCACTAGAGCTGTACCTTGGGTGTCCTGTCATCCATTCTTAATTAGCACTTTCGTTTAGATAATATCACCACCCTCAACACCTCTTTGTTCTTCTGTCTGTGACATCTTTTGATTATCTGCTCCTATCACTGCTTGCTTGTCCCTACAACACCCCCCCACTTCTCTCCCCCCCCCCCCCACCTTAAACCAGCTTATATTTCACCCCTCTCCTAATATTACTCAGTTCTGTCGAAGGGTCATGAGGACTCGAAACGTCAGCTCTTCTCTGCCGATGCTGCCAGACCTGCTGAGTTTTTCCAGGTAATTCTGTTTTTGTTTAGGGTTTTAACATTGTCATGCGTTTCTTGTCTAAGTGAACAAGGTTCAATCCCGATGGAGTTAAAAGCGGGGGTGACAGTGGTATCAAGGCTGTGCTGTCACAGTTTGGACACTCCTGGTACGTGAGCGGCTGATCTACAATCAGGAACCCATTTTCATATGCTGAGCTTGGCTGTAATGAATTGGAGTGCCAGAGTGTGGCTCACCGGAAAACCAAGCTCACAAGAACACAAACTATCTCTTCAGGATTTATGAGGAAAACTACAAAACACAGCTTGTGGGGTAATTCTGGAGAATAGAAGCAGAGTTAATTCAGGTGTAGTATTCTCGAATTGTTCCCAACTGACAATGGCTTAAGTGGTCTGTTCATCATAGTCAAGGTTGGGTAATGCAAGGGGGTTATACCAATCTCTCCTCGTAACTACAATTTTCTAACCCTGGCAACATTCTTGTAAACCTCCTCTGCACTTTCTCCAAAGCTGTTACATTCTTCCTGTAATGTGGTGACCAGAACTGCACACAATACTCCAGTTGTGGCCTCACCAGTGTTTTATACAATTCCAATATTATATCCTTATTTTTATACTCTATACCTTTGCCAGTGAAGGAGAGCATTCAATATGCCTTCTTTACAACCTTGTCTACTTGAACTGCTGCCTTCAGCGACCTGTGTCTTTGTACGCCAAGATCTCTCACTTCATCTACTCCTCTTAGTATATTCCCATTTATTGTGTAATCCCTGTAACTGTTTGACCTCCCTAAATGTATGACCTCACACTTCTCTATGTTAAAATCCATCTGCCACTTTACCGCCCACTCCACCAACCCATCTATATTGTTTTGGAGATTATGGCTATCCTCTATCCACTACTCGGCCAATCTTTGTGTCATCTACAAATTTCCCAATTGTGCCCCCCACATTCACGTCCAAGTCGTTAATATATAACACAAACAGCAAGGGCCCCAACACCAAGCCCTGTGGAACACCACTTGAGACAACTTTCCATTCACAAGGACATCCATCAACCATTGCCCTTTATTTCCTGTTACAAAGCCAACCTTTTATCCAGTTTGCCACATTACTCTGAATCCCATGGGCTTTTACTTTCCTGATCAGTCTGCCATGTGGGACTTTGTCAAATGCCTTGCTAAAATCCATGTACACAACATCCACTGCACTACCTTCATCAACCCTTCTTGTCACTTCCTCAAAGAATTCAATCAAATTTGTGAGGCAAGACCTTTCTTTAACAAATCCATGCTGACCATCCTTGACTAGTCCATGCCTTTCCACGTGACAGTTAATCCTATCTCTCAGGATTGATTCTACTAATTTGCTCACCACCGATGTAAGACTAACTGGCCTATAATTGTTTGGCATTTCCTTTGATCCCTTTTTAAACAATGGAACTACGTTTGCATTTCTCCAGTCCTCCGGTACCTCCTTTGTATCTAGTGAAGATTGGAAAATCATTCTCCGAACATCTGCTATCTCCTCCCTGACTTCCTTCAGCAGCATCAGAAACAATCCATCTGGCCCTGGTGACTTTTCAACTTTCAAGGACAACAACCCTTCGAGTACATCCTTTCTCTTTATGACTCTCCCATCCAATATCTCACAGTGTTCCTCCTGGTCTACTATATCTACATCCTCCCTTTCCTTTGTAAACACGGAGACAAAATATTCATTCAAAACCCTTCCCATAGCCTCTGCCTCTACACACAAATTTCCATCTTCATCTCTGATAGGTCCCACTTTTTCCTTAACTAACCTTTTAGCATTAATGTATTGGTAAAACATCTTTGGGTTATCTTTAACTTTACTTGCTAATCTTTTTTCATGCCCTCTCTTTGATTTCCTTATTTCCTTTTTTACTTTGTCCCTGCACTTCCTATATTTGTCTGGGCTATCTGCAGTGCTTAGTTCTTTGTGCCTATTGTACGCTTTCTTTTTCTGTTTAATCTTCTCCTGTATTCCTCTAGACAACCAGGGTGTTCTCGATTTGGCAGTACCGCTCTTATTTTTGTCGGGGACATGTCTAGTTTGTACAATTAGGATCTCACTTTTTAGTGCTTCACACTAGTTTTCCACTGTTTTATCCTCCAGCAGTGTTGTCCAGTCCACCTCAGTCAAGTCCCTTCTCATTTCTGCCATATTTGCCTTCCCCCAGTTCAAGACTTTTACTCCTGCCTTATCTCTGTTCTTTTCCATGGTAATGCTAAATCTAACTGAATTGTGATCATTGTCCCTGATATGGTTGCCAACTGTCACTTCACCCACTTGCCCTTCTTCCTTCCCCAAGACTGGGTCTAGAATTGTATCGCCTCTCATTGGGTTTGTCACTAATTGGTTGAAAACATTTTCCTGGACACACTGCATGAATTTTCCCCCCTCAGTGCCCCTTATATTGTTTGAATCCCAGTTGATATTAGGATAATTGAAGTCTCCTACTATTATTGCCTTCTTGTTCTTACAAGCAGAAATTTGCCTACATATTTGTTCTTCTATCTCCCTTTCATTATTTGGGGGTCTGTAGTATACTCCCAGTAGTGTGACTGCCCCTTTTTTATTTCTAAGCTCAATCCATAAAGTCTCGTTTGTTGACCCATTTAGTGTATCCTCCCTTCTCACAACTGGAATTGATTCTTTAACCATTAGTGCTACCCCACTCCCCCTCCTTTTTTATCTCCTACTCTATTGTGTCTGAAGACTCTATAACCAGGGATATTAAGCTGCCAGTTTTGTCCCTCCTTTAACCAGGTCTCTGTTATAGCAATGACATCTTGCTGCCATGTGTCTACCTGTGCCCTTAACTCATCTACCTTGTTTGTAATACTCCTTGCATTGAAGTATAAACAGTTTAACCCCGTCAATTTCCCTTGCTGGACACTTTTTAAACTTTGCTTCTCCTGTAACTCCATGTCTATCCCAACGTCCCTAGCTAATGTTCTACCTCAATTTTTCTGATCTGAAACCTTCAGGGACCTGTGGATATGCACACCAAGATCCCTCTGATCTTCAGTACTTTCCAGGGTCCTACCACTCATAGTGTAATCCTTTGCCTTGTTATCCCTCCTGGATAACTTTTCCAGTTAAATTCCATTTGCCAGTGCTCTGCCCGTTTTGACCAGCCCATTCTGATACCCTCCTGCAGTTTACGGCTATCCTCCTCACTATTTACCACCATACCAATTTTTGTGTCATCCACAAACCTCTTGATCATACTCCCGACATTTAAGTCCAAATAATTCATGTACACCACAAAACGGGCTCCAGCACTGAACCCTACGTAACCCCACTGGAAACATATTTCCAGTCACAGAAACATCCCTTTACCCTCTGCTTCTTGCCTCTCAGCCAATTTTGGATCCAGCGTGCCACTTTGCCTTGGATCCCATGGGCTGTTACTTTCTTGACCAGTCTGCCGGGAGGGACCTTATCAAAAGCCTCGCTAAAGTCCATGTAGGCTACATCAAATGCATTACCCTCATCAACACTCTTCAAAAAATTCAATCAAATTTGTCAAACACAACACTCCCTTAACAAACCCATACTGTCTATCTCTGATTAATCTGTGTCTCTTCAAGTGCAGATATGTTCTGTCCCTCAGAATTCTTTCTAGTAACTTCCCCACCACTGAGGTTAGACTAAGTGGCCTGTAATTTTCTAGAAACAATTACTTGGGATAGAATTAGTAGTCACATGGAAAAATATGGGTGGAGAAGGAAGAGCCAGCATGGATTTCTAAAGGGAAAATTGTGTTTAACTAACTTGCTGTCGTTTTTTGAAGAGGTAACAGAAAGGGTTGATGAGGGTAATGCTGTTGATGTGGTGCACATGGATTTTGAAAAGGCATTTGACACAGTGCCACACAACCAACTTGTGAGAACAGTTATTGCTCATGAAACAAAAGGGACAGGAGCAACGTGGATACAAAGTTGGCTGAAAAATAGGAAGCAGAGAGTAGTGGTCAATGGATATTTTTCGGGCTGGAGGAAGGTTTGTACTGGAGCTCTCCAGGGTTCAGTATTGGGACCCTTGCTTTTCCTGAGGTATATTAATGATCTAGATTTGATGTGCAGGGGACAATCTCAATGTTTGCGGATGATACAAAGCTTGGGAGTGTTATGAACTGTGAGGAGGACGGTGCGGAACTTCAAGAGGACAAAGACAAGTTGGTGGAGTGCGCAGATGACTGGCAGATGAATTTTAATGCAGAGAAGTGTGAGGTGATGCATTTTAGTAGGAAGAATATGGACAGACAATGTAAAATAAGGGGTGGGATTTTGAAGGGAGTGCAGGAGCAGAAAGACTTGGGTGTATTTGTGCATATATGTGCATTGAAGGTGGCAGGACAGGTGGAGAGAGCAGTTAAGAAAGCATATAGTATCCTGGGCTTTATTAACAGGATCATAGAGTACAAGAGCAGGGAGGTTATGCTGAATTTATTTAAGACACTTGTTAGACCTCAGGTAGAATATTGTGTACAGTTCTGGGCACCACATTATCGGAAGGATGTGAACACATTTGAGAGAGTGCAGAGAGAAGAGCTTCACAAGAATGGTTCCAGGGATGAGAAACTTCAGCTATGAGAATAGATTGGAGAGGTTGGGACTGTTCTCCTTGGAGAGAAGAAGGCTAAGAGGAGATTTGATAGAGATGTTCAATATCACGAGGGGGCTGAATAGAGTAGACAGGGAGAAGTTGTTCCTACTTGTAAAAGGATCAAGAACGAGAGGGAGCCGATTTGAAGTGATTTGCAAAAGAAGCAAGTGTGACATGAGAAAAAACAGCGAATGGTTCGGGTCTGGAATGCACTGCCTGGAAGTGTGGTGGAGGCAGGTTCAATCGAGGCATTCAAGAGTGCATTAGATGCTTATTTGAATGGAAACAATGTGCAAGGGTACGGGGAAAAGGCAGGGCAATGGCACTAGGCCATAATGCTCGTTTGGAGAGCTGTTGCAGACACGATGGGCCGAATGGCCTCCTTCTGTGCCGTTAAGATTTGGGTTTCTGTGATTTCTGGTCTATCCCTTCCTTTTTTAATAATGGGACAACATTAACAGCCCTCCAATCTTCTGGCATCTCACCTGTGGCCAGAGAGGATTTGAAAATTAGTGCCAGGGCCCCTGATATCTCTTCCCTTGCCTCCCTTAACAGCCTGGGGTACATCTCATCTGGGGCTGCGGATTTATCCACTTTTAAGACTGCTAAACCCTCTCAAGTGTCTCCTCTCTCTCTCTAAAATTTCACAGTCCTCCTCCTTGATGTCTATAGCTGCATCGTCCTTTTCCATTGTGAAGACCGATGCAAAGCACTCATTGAGGACTGTACCCACGTCTTCCGGGTCCACACACACATAACTTCTATGGTCCCTAATTGGCCCCACTCTTTCCCTAGTTATTCTCTTGCTCTTTATATATTTAAAAACCCCCTTTGGGTTTTCCTTTATTCTACCCACCAATGCTTTCTTATGCATTCCCTTAGTTTTCCTAATTTCCTTTTAAGTTCCCTTTGCACTTTTTATATCCCTCTAGGACTCTGCTGTATTGAGCCCTCGGCATCTGCCTTAAGCTTCTCTTTTTTCCTTAATCCTAACCTTTATTACCCTTGACATTCACGGTTCTCTGGACTTGGTCCCCTCCCTTTGTCTTTATGGGAACATATTTGCCCTGTGCTCTCGCTATTTCCTCCTTGAATGCCTCCCACTGCTCTGACACAGTTTTGTCGGCAAGTAGCTGCTCCCAGTCCACTTGGGCCAAACCGTATCTCATCTGAGTAAAATTAGCCTTTCCCCAGTTTAGAACTTTTATTCACGGTCCAACCTGATCATTCACCATGACTATCCTAAACCTAACTGAGTTATGGTCACTATCTCCAAAATGTTCCCCAACTGACATGCCTTCCACCTGCCCGGGCTCATTTCCGAATATTAGGTCCAGAACTGTCGCTCCCTTGTTTGGCTTTCTAAGTACTGGCTAAAAAAGTTCCCCTTGTTGCAACTTAATAACTTTTTACACCAAAACTATCCCAGTTAACATTTGGGTAGTTAAATTTCCCTACTATTGCTGCCTATTATTCTTACACTTCTCTGAAATTTGATTACATATTTGATCCCTGACTGTTTGGGGGCCTAGAGTACACACCCAACAGCGTGTTGGCCCCTTTTGTGTTTTTTGCTTCTACCCTTATGGCCCCATTGATGATCCTTTCAAGGTGTTATCCCTCCTCGCTGCTATAATTGGTTTCTTGATCAATATTGCGACCTCCCCTCCTCTTCTTTCTCCCTCTCTAATTGTCTGAATACCCTATAACCGGGAATGTTGAGCTGCCAATCCCATCCTTCTTTTAGCCAAGTCTTGGATATAGCTACGATACTGTACTCCCACATGCCTATCTGTGCCCTCAGCTGGTCTGTCTTATTCCTCAGGCTCCTTGCAATAAAATATATTCCATTCAGCATTGCTAAACTCACTTCTTTCTTATCTCGCCTTTGTTTCCTCTGCTTTCCAGACTCGCTCACTAACGTTTTAACTTCTAATTCCATTTCAGCTTCTCTCCCGCTGAGCTCCTTTTCAGGATCCCACCCCCTCTGCCAATTTAGTTTAAATCTGCCCCAACAGCACTAGCAAACCTTCCCTTGAGGATGTTGGTCCCGTTCCTGTTCAGATATAATCCGTGCAACTTGTACAGGTCCCACCTCCCCCAGAAACTGACCCAACGCCCCAGGTATCTAAAGCCCTCCTTCCAGTCCCATCTCTCCAGCCATGCATTCATCTGCTCTATCCTTCAGCTCCTATATTCACTACTGCGTGGCACTGGGAGGAATCTGGAGATTACTACCTTTGAAGTCCTGCTTTTCAATTTCCTACCTAACTCCCTAAAGACTGCTTGCAGGACCTCGTTTCACTTTCTTCTTATGTCATTGGTCCCAACATGGACCACGACCTCTGGCTGTTCACCCTCCCCCTCCAGAATGCCCTGCAGCCGCTCCGTGACATCCTTGACCCTGGCACCCAGGAGGCAACATACCATCCTGGAGTCACGTCTATGGCCACAGAAGTGCCTGCCTACTCCCCTTACTAATGAGTTCCCTACTAATATCACCCTTCCACACGCCTCCCAAACCCCACCACCCCCCGCGAGCAGCTGAGCCAACCACAGTGCCATGGCCTTGGCTCTGGTTGGCATCCACAGAGGGACCATCACTCTCACTGTTTTCCAAGGCTGAAAAGCAGTTTGCGGGCGAGATGGACTCAGTGTTCTGGATCAGCACTGGGATCACTGTTATTCCCATTGGAGGAAGATGGAGTGCAGAGTTCTCCGGGATCAGCACTGTGATCACTGTTATTCCCATTGGAGGAGGGTGGAGATCAGTGTTCTCCGGGATCCGCGCTGGGATCACTGTTATTCCCAATGGAGGAGGGTGGAGGGCAGTGTTCTCCAGTATTAGCACTGAGATCATTGTTATTCCCATTGGAAGAAGGTGGAGATCAGTGTTCTCTGGGTTCAGCACAGGGATCATTTTTATTCCCACTGGAGGAAGATGGAGAGCAGTGTTCTCTGGGACCAGCGCTGGGATCACTCTTATTCCCATTGGAGGAAGGTGGAGATCAATGTTCTTCTGTATCAGCACTGGGATCACTGTTATTCCCAATGGAGGGAGATGGAGAGCAGTGTTCTCTTGGGATCAGCACTGGGATCACTGTTATTCCCATTGGAGGAAGGTGGAGAGCTGTGTTCTCTGGGATCACCACTGGTATCACTGTTATTCCCATTGGAGGAAGGTGGAGAGCAGAGTTCTCTTGGGATCAGCACTGGGATCACTGTTATTCCCATTCGGGGAAGGTGGATAACAGGGTTTTCTGGGATCAGCACTGGTATCGTTGCTATCCCCATTGGAGGAAGGTGGAGATCAGTGTTCTACTGGGATCAGCACTGGGATCACTGTTATTCCCATTGGAGGAAGGTGGAGAGCAGAGTTCTCTTGGGATCAGCGCTGGGATCACTGTTATTCCAATTCGGGGAAGGTGGATAACAGGGTTCTCTGGAATCAGCACTGATATCGTTGCTATCCCCATTGGAGGAAGGTGGAGATCAGTGTTCTACTGGGATTAGCACTGGGATCAATGTTATTCCCATTGGAGGAGGGTGGAGATCAGAGTTCTCCGGAATCCGCGCTGGTATCACTGTTATTCCCATTGGAGGAGGGTGGAGAGCAGTGTTCTCTTGGGATCAGCACTGGGATCACTGTTATTCCCATTCGGGGAAGGTGGATAACAGGGTTTTCTGGGATCAGCACTGGTATCGTTGCTATCCCCATTGGAGGAAGGTGGAGATCAGTGTTCTACTGGGATCAGCACTGGGATCACTGTTATTCCCATTGGAGGAAGGTGGAGATCAATGTTCTTCTGTATCAGCACTGGGATCACTGTTATTCCCATTGGAGGGAGATGGAGAGCAGTGTTCTGTGGGATCAGCGCTGGGATCACTGTTATTCCCATTGGAGGGAGATGGAGAGCAGTGTTCTGTGGGATCAGCGCTGGGATCACTGTTATTCCCATTGGAGGAAGGTGGAGATCAGTGTTCTCTGGGACCAGCACTGGGATCACTGTTATTCCCATTGGAAGAAGGTGGAGATCAGTGTTCTCTGGGACCAGCGCTGGGATCACTGTTATTCCCATTGGAGGGAGATGGAGAGCAGTGTTCTGTGGGATCAGCGCTGGGATCACTGTTATTCCCACTGGAGGAAGGTGGAGAGCTGTGTTCTCTGGGATCACTGTTATTCCCATTGGAGGAAGGTGGAGAGCAGTGTTCTCTGGGATCAGCACTGGTATCTCTGTTATTCCCATTCGGGGAAGGTGGAGAGCAGAGTTCTTTGGGATCAGCACTGGTATCGTTGCTATCCCCATTGGAGGAAGGTGGAGATCAGTGTTCTACTGGGATTAGCACTGGGATCAATGTTATTCCAATTGGAGGAAGGTGGAGAGCAGAGTTCTCTTGGGATCAGCGCTGGGATCACTGTTATTCCCATTGGAGGAGGGTGGAGAGCAGAGTTCTCTTGGGATCAGCGCTGGGATCACTTATTCCCATTGGAGGGAGATGGAGAGCAGAGTTCTCCTGGGATCAGCACTGGGATCACTGTTATTCCCACTGGAGGAAGGTGGAGAGCAGAGTTCTCTGGGATCCGCGCTGGGATCACTGTTATTCCCATTGGAAGAAGGTGGAGATCAATGTTCTCCAGGTTTAGCACTGGGATCATTGCTATTCCCAATGGAAGAAGATGGAGAGCAGTGTTCTCTGGGACCAGCGCTGGGATCAATGTTATTCCCATTGGAGGAAGGTGGAGAGCAGTGTTCTCTGGGACCAGCGCTGGGATCACTGTTATTCCCATTGGAGGAAGGTGGAGAGCAGTGTTCTCTGGGACCAGCGCTGGGATCACTGTTATTCCCACTGGAGGAGGGTGGAGATCAGTTTTCTCTGGGATCAGCACTGGTATGTCCGTTATTCCCATTGGAGGAGGGTGGAGATCAGTGTTCTACTGGGATTAGCACTGGTTTCTCTGTTATTCCCATTGGAGGAAGGTGGAGAGCAGTGTTCTACTGGGATCAGCACTGGGATGACTGTTATTCCCATTGGAGGGAGATGGAGATCAATGTTCTCTGGGATCAGCACTGGGATCACTGTTATTCCCATTGGAGGGAGATGGAGAGCAGTGTTCTCTGGGATCAGCACTGGGATCACTGTTATTCCCATCGGAGGGAGATGGAGAGCAGTGTTCTCTGGGATCAGCACTGGGATCACTGTTATTACCATTGGAGGAAGATGGAGAGCAGTGTTCTCTGGGACCAGCGCTGGGATCACTGTTATTCCCACTGGAGGAAGGTGGAGATCAATGTTCTCTGGGACCAGCGCTGGGATCACTGTTATTCCCATTGGAGAAAGGTGGAGATCAATGTTCTCTGGGATCAGCACTGGGATCACTGTTATTCCCATCGGAGGGAGATGGAGAGCAGTGTTCTCTGGGATCAGCACTGGGATCACTGTTATTACCATTGGAGGAAGATGGAGAGCAGTGTTCTCTGGGACCAGCGCTGGGATCACTGTTATTCCCACTGGAGGAAGGTGGAGATCAATGTTCTCTGGGACCAGCGCTGGGATCACTGTTATTCCCATTGGAGGAAGGTGGAGAGCAGAGTTCTCCGGGATCAGCACTGGTATCTCTGTTATTCCCATTGGAGGAAGATGGAGTGCAGAGTTCTCCGGGATCAGCACTGGTATGTCCGTTATTCCCATTGGAGGAAGATGGAGAGCAGAGTTCTGTGGGATCAGCGCTGGGATCACTGTTATTCCCATTGGAGGAAGATGGAGAGCAGAGTTCTGTGGGATCAGCGCTGGGATCACTGTTATTCCCATTGGAGGGAGATGGAGAGCAGTGTTCTCTGGGATCAGCACTGGTATCACTGTTATTCCCATTGGAGGAGGGTGGAGATCAGTGTTCTCCCAGGATCACCCCTAGGATTGATTGCGGGAGAATTTGTAAGTCAGGGAGCCATAAACACATGATAGTTACTGATAAATCTAATGGGGAAATAAGGAGAGACGGCCTTGATTTTGAGAAGGAGACCCGCAACATGTGCATGAAAGGGAAGGGAGTAGCTACAAGGCTGAGATGAAGTAGATGAAATATGAGGAGACTGGTGTATAATCCTTCGCATGACCAGAATGGCTTGTTTGTGTGTGCTTTAAATTTGACGCAAAATGTCTGTACAGCAAGTCCTATTTGGTTTCCGCTCCAGATTCTCATTTTTTTTTAATGATTCATTCATTCCAAGGATGTGGGCTTTGCAGGCTGGGCCAGCATGTATTGCCCATCCCTAACTGCCCCTTGAGAAGGTGGTGCCTTCTTGAACCGCTGCAGTCCATGTGGTGTAGGTACACCCACAGCGCTGTTAGGGAGGGAGCGACCCTGTGGCAGTGAAGGAAGGGCCAATATATTTCCAAGTCAGGATGGTGAGGGGCTTGGAGGGGAACTTCCAGGTGGTGGGTGTTCCCCATGTGTCTGCTGCCCTTGTCCTTCTAGATGGTAGCGGTCGTGGGTTTGAAAGGTGCTGTCGAAGGAGTCTTGGTGAATTCCTGCAGTGCAACTTGTAGATGGTACAGTGTGCGTCGGTGGTAGAGGGGAGTGAATGTTTGTGGGGCTGCTTTTTCCTGGATGGTATCGAGCTTCTTAAGTGTTGTTGGACCTGCACTCATCCAGGCAAGTGGGGAGTATTCCAACACACTTCTGAATTGTGCCTTGTAGATAATGGATAGGCTTTGGGGTGTCAGGAGGTGAGTTACTCACCACAGGATTCCCAGCCTCTGACCTGCACTTGAAGCCACAGTATTTATATGGCTAGTCCAGTTCACTTTCTGGTCAATGGGAATCCCCAGGGTGTTTATTATTTATTCAGTATCTCGGCACCCCCTCACTCTCCAAACTTGCCTGCTCTATCCCTCACAAAACAAAAACAGAATTACCTGGAAAAACTCAGCAGGTCTGGCAGCATCGGCGGAGAAGAAAAGAGTTGACGTTTCGAGTCCTCATGACCCTTCAACAGAACTGAGTGAATCCAAGGAAGGGGTGAAATGTAAGCTGGTTTAAGGTGTGTGTGGGGGGGGTGGTGTTTGGGTGGGGGGAGAGAAGTGGAGGGGGTTGGTGTGGTTGTAGGGACAAATAAGCAGTGATAGAAGCAGATCATCAAAAGATGTCACAGACAACAGAACAAAAGAACACATAGGTGTTGAAGTTGGTGATATTATCTAAATGAATGTGCTAATTAAGAATGGATGGTAGGGCACTCAAGGTACAGCTCTAGTGGGGGTGGGGGGAGCATAAAAGATTTAAAAATATTTCAAAATAATGGAAATAGGTGGGAAAAGAAAAATCTATATAATTTATTGGAAAAACAAAACGAAGGGGGAAGAAACAGAAAGGGGGTGGGGATGGAGGAGGGAGCTCAAGACCTAAAGTTATTGAATTCAATATTCAGTCCGGAAGGCTGTAAAGTGCCTAGTCGGAAGATGAGGTGTTGTTCCTCCAGTTTGTGCTGGGCTTACTGGAACAATGCAGCAAGCCAAGGACAGACATGTGGGCAAGAGAGCAGGGTGGAGTGATAAAATGGCAAGCGACAGGGAGGTTTGGGTCATTCTTGCGGACAGACCGCAGGTGTTCTGCAAAGCGGTCGCCCACTTTACGTTTGGTCTCTCCAATGTAGAGGAGACCGCATTGGGAGCAACGAATGCAGTAGACTAAGTTGGGAGAAATGCAAGTGAAATGCTGCTTCACTTGAAAGGAGTGTTTGGGCCCTTGGATGGTGAGGAGAGAGGAAGTGAAGGGGCAGGTGTTACATCTTTTGCATGGGCATGGGATGGTGCCATAGAAGGGGTTTGAGGAGTAGGGAGTGATGGAGGAGTGGACCAGGGTGTCCCGGAGGGAACAATGCTCTGTCCCTCCCCTGACTCCCTGTTAATGTGCCTTTAAAAAGCCTGTTTTCTTGCTCTGAGGAAAGTGTGTGTTTTTTGTTTTGGCTCCCTCTTAACCTTTTCTAACCTCACTTTGAAATGGCAGCCATGAGGTATCGCTCTGGGGTATCCCTGAATCACAGGGTCCCAGGTTCAAAACCACTCCAGGACTCCAGCACAAAAACCAGCAGTGACACTCCCAGTGCAGTACCGTGGGAGTGCTGCACTGATAGAGGCACAACCTTTAGCATGAGATGTTAATCCTCAACCCTGCCTTGCCCTCTCGGGTAGATATAAAAGATTCCCAAGGCACTACTTCTGTTAGAAGGGCACAGGACATTTTCCCAGAATTCTGGATGATATTATAATATAATAATTGGCTGCTGCATTTCCTAAATTGCATCAGTGACTAACTTTCAAAAGCAATTCATTGGCTGTAATGTGCTGAGGGGCACTGTATCAATGCAAGTGTTCCTTTCATATTTTGCAGGATTTTAGTAGTGGAGCACTTGTTCAGACTGAACATCACATCAAGATCTGACAGTCGCTCAGTTCATCAGGAACTGAATACCACCGGCCCTTGCACACGCATGCGGGCAGGCACACCCAGGAGAGGCAGCATGAATGCGATGTGTGCAGAGAGACATTTGCCTACCCGTCCTCTCTGTCGAGGCACAAGAGCAGTCACACTGGGAAGACATAGTGCGAGGACTGCGGGAAGGGATACCCTCAGCTGCATGTGCTGGAAGCTCATCGGCGCACCCACACTGGGGAGAGGCCGTTCACCTGCTCCGAGTGCGGGAAGGGATTCGCTCAGTCAACCAACCTGCCGACACACCTGCGAGTTCACACTGCCGAGACACCCGCGGCAGCGGGCGATTGCCTCGGTAACCCATCCAGCTGAAACATTAGCCACTCTGAAAGAGAAAGAGTCTATTCCCCAGTACAGGAAGGATCAGACTCAATAAAAAAAACCCGGCTCGAACACCAGTGAGATCACACTGCACAGCAGTCATCCCCTGTATCGTCCAACCCGCTTAGAGAGTGGAGAGTTCCCACTGAGTACTTTTAAAATGTCCCGACTGTGGGATGAGCTTAAAAACCCACAAGACGTTGAACAGAGCTGATATGCACTGAGATGAGGCTATTCAACCAGGATTTTGAAGGTGACCCAACAGCGTGTCCAATCTTAACTGATTTCGCTCTGATTTTATATCTGCAACTTAATTGATTTCAGCCAATTAACAAGTGACTTAATAAATTTACTTTTGTTCATACAAGATGTAACCAATTAAGGCAAAAACAGGGCTCTTTAGATAGTAAATTTTGGAAAGTATATTAAAGGGTAAAGGTATACTTAGCAACTCAGGACAATGACCCTTCCACCATGAGGTCAGAAGTGGGGATGTTCGCTGATCATTGCACAATGATCAGAACCATTTGCGACTCCTCAGATACGGAAGCTGTCCATATCCAAATATAGCAAGACCTGGACAATATCCAGGCTTGGGCTGACAAGTTGCATTCATGCCACACCAGTGTCAGGCAATGACCATCTCCAACAAGAGAGAACCCAACCATTGTCCCTTGACATTCAATGGCATTACCATCATGGATTCCCCCACTATCAACATCCTGGGGGTCACCATGGACCAGAAACTGAACTGGACTAGCCATATAAATACTGTGGCTACAAGAGCAGGTCAGAGGCTGGGAATCCTGCGGCGAGTAACTCACCTCCTGACTCCCCAAAACCTTCCCACCATCTACAAGTCACAAGTCAGGAGTGTGATGGAACACTCCCCACTTGCCTGGATGAGTGCAGCTTCCACAACACTCAAGAAGCTCTACACCGTCCAGGACAAACCAGCCCTTTAAAATCCTGGAACGCCCTCCCTAACAGCACTGTGGGTGTACCTACACCACACGGGGACTGCAGCGGTTCAAGAAGGCAGCTCAACACCACCTTCTCAAGGGGGCAATTAGGGATGGGCAATAAATGCTGACCCAGCCAGCCACAATCCCGTAAATTAATAAAAAATCATTTCTAAAAATTGTTTGGGTAATCGGTCCATTGAAGTGTAACCCTCTCAAAACTCCGTCTTGTACAGGATTCCACTTGCGGAGGTGGACATGCGGTTCTTCCCTCAAGAGTCTTCAACACTCAGCTAGCAACAAAACACCTGGAGCCCTGGCTTTTAACCCCTGAGTGACCATCACCCTATGTCAAAGTTAGGCTTTCCCTAATTCAATAATTATCTCTAGCTGTTGCTAGGTTAATTTAATTGGTTCTTGGTCACAGAGGCCACATTGCCTCAGTATCTCAGATGAGAATATAATGGAGTTGTTTTACACTGTCTCTCAATCTGATTTTAAACAATTTCTCTATTCACTGGGCCAGACCCTGCAAGGTCATAATGTGCCTTTCCCAGGAATCTTTATCAGGGATCAAAATACTTCATTGCCAGAACAGTTTGCCAGAAACTGCACTTTCTCACACAAACAAGAGCGACTGACAATGACTGAACTGAACAAACTTTAAGTGGAAACCCAGGCTTTCTAATACGATTATTGATTCATTAATTATAAATCAATTAAGGCTTATTACTTGTACAGTCAGCTGTTTCATGACTCGCTACTCACCTCAATTTGGTTAATACACAAGTTTAATGCAGATTTAAAAAATTGGCTCCCTTAGCAACCTGTTAATTCAAAATGGCTTCCTTAATCTTGTTAGTTAATAGAGTGGCTACAATATAAAAATAGTCAAATTGAGCTAAAATCTAACCACCCAGGCCTACTTACACCAAACAATTCAATTTCCTGAATGTAGAGCGCACGTCACAGAGACAGATTTCACAGGTCCATCATGACTTTTACGCTTCAGGTGATCCCGCATCCCAATGACTTCATCTCATCCGATCAGTGTAACCCCCTTGCATTACCCAACCTTGACTATGATGAACAGACCACTTAAGCCATTGTCAGTTGGGAACAATTCGAGAATACTACACCTGAATTAACTCTGCTTCTATTCTCCAGAATTACCCCACAAGCTGTGTTTTGTAGTTTTCCTCATAAATCCTGAAGAGATAGTTTGTGTTCTTGTGAGCTTGGTTTTCTGGTGAGCCACACTCTGGCACTCCAATTCATTACAGCCAAGCTCAGCATATGAAAATGGGTTCCTGGTTGTAGATCAGCCGCTCACGCACCAGGAGTGTCCAAACTGTGACGGCACAGCTTTGATACCACTGTCACCCCCGCTTTTAACTCCATCGGGATTGAACCTTGTTCACTTAGACAAGAAACGCATGACAATGTTAAAACCCTAAACAAAAACAGAATTACCTGGAAAAAACTCAGCAGGTCTGGCAGCATCGGCAGAGAAGAAAAGAGCTGTCGTTTCGAGTCCTCATGACCCTTCAGCAGAACTGAGTAATATTAGGAGAGGGGTGAAATATAAGCTGGTTTAAGGTGGGGGGGGGGGGGGTGGGTGGAGGGAGAGAAGTGGGGGGGTGTTGTAGGAACAAGCAAGCAGTGATAGGAGCAGATAATCAAAAGATGTCACAGACAAAAGAACAAAGAGGTGTTGAAGGTGGTGATATTATCTAAACGAAAGTGCTAATTAAGAATGGATGACAGGACACCCAAGGTACAGCTCTAGTGGGGGTGGGGTGGAAAGACTAACAGGGCATAAAAGGTATAAATTTAAAAATAATGGAAATAGGCGGGAAAGGAAAAATCTATATAAGTTATTGGAAAAAATAAAAGGAAGGGGGAAGAAACGGAAAGGGGGTGGGGATGGAGGAGGGAGTTCAAGATCTAAAGTTGTTGAATTCAATATTCATTCCAGAAGGCTGTAAAGTGCCTAGTCGGAAGATGAGGTGCTGTTCCTCCAGTTTGCGTTGGGTTTCACTGGAACAATGCAGCAAGCCAATGACAGACATGTAGGCAGAGAGCAGGGTGGCGTGTTAAAATGGCAAGCGACAGGGAGGTTTGGGTCTTTCTTGCGGACAGACCACAGGTGTTCTGCAAAGCAGTCGCCCAGTTTGCGTTTGGTCTCTCCAATGTAGAGGAGACCACATTGGGAGCAACGAATGCAGTAGACTAAGTTAGGGGAAATGCAAGTGAAATGCCGTCACTTGAAAGGAGTGTTTGGTCCCTTGGATGGTGAGGAGAGAGGAAGTGAAGGGTCAGGTGTTGCATCTTTTGTGTGGGCATGGGAAGGTGCCATAGGTGGGGGTTGAGGAGTAGGGGGTAATGGAGGAGTGGACCAGGGTGTCCCGGAGGGAATGATCCCTACGGAATGCTGCCGGGGGGGGGTGAAGGGAAGATGTGTTTGGTGGTGACATCATGCTGGAGTTGGTGGAAATGGCGGTGGATGATCCTTTGAATGTGGAGGCTGGTGGGGTGATAAGTGAGGACAAGGGGGACCCTATCATGTTTCTGGGAGGGAGGAGAAAGCGTGAGGGCAGATGCGCGGGAAATGGACCGGACACAGTTGAGGGCCCTGTCAACGACCGTGGGTGGAAAACCTCGGTTAAAGAAGAAGGAGGACATGTCAGAGGAACTGTTTTTGAAGGTAGCATCATTGGAACAGATGCGACGGAGGCGAAGGAACTGAGAGAATGGGATGGAGTCCTTACAGGAAGCGGGGTGTGAGGAGCTGTAGTCGAGGTAGCTGTGGGAGTCGGTGGGTTTGTAATGGATATTGGTGGACAGTCTATCACCAGAGATTGAGACAGAGAGGTCAAGAAAGGGAAGGGAAGTGTCAGAGATGGACCATGTGAAAATGATGGAGGGGTGGAGATTGGAAGCAAAATTAATAAATTTTTCCAGGTCCCAACGAGAGCATGAAGCAGCACCGAAGTAATCATCAATGTACCGGAGAAAAAGTTGTGGAAGGGGGCCGGAGTAGGACTGGAACAAGGAATGTTCCACATACTCCATAAAGAGACAGGCATAGCTGGGGCCAGACCTGCTGATTTTTTCCAGGTAATTTTGTTTTTGTTTTGGATTTCCAGCATCCGCAGTTTTTTGTTTTTATATCAATGCTAAAACCCTAATGGCTGGGCTGCATTTTAATATTCCATGTCAATAAATCAGCTTTATTTTAAACACCATGTACTGAGTCCTTTTTAAGATAAGCCAAGAGCCAATTACATGGGATTAGGAAGGATATAAATCGCAAAAACAGGCCATTTGGACCAACCAGTTTATTCCAGTGTTCATTCGCTACTCGAGCTTCCTCCCATCTTTCCTGATCTAAATCTATCATCGTAACCCTTCTCACTCATTTGCTAATCCAGCTACCCCTTAAATGCATCAATACTATTTGTTTCAGCCGCTCCCTATTATATGGAGTTCCACCTTCACAGAATCACACAGTGCAGAAGAGGCCCTTTGGCCCATCGAGTCTGCACCGACATGTGAAAAACACATTCTAACCATTTTTTTGGCAAAGAAGTTAATGTTTCTTTCAGTGATCCTTTCTTCTGAGTTGGAGTTCTGGACAGGTACAGCACGGGGTTAGATACAGAGTAAAACTCCCTCTACACTGTCCCCATCAAACACTCCCAGGACAGGTACAGCACGGGGTTAGATACAGAGTAAAGCTCACTCTGCACTGTCCCCATCAAACACTCCCAGGACAGGTACAGCACAGGGTTAGATACAGAGTAAAGCTCCCTCTACACTGTCCCCATCAAGCACTCCCAGGACAGGTACAGCACGGGGTTAGATACAGAGTAAAGCTCCCTCTACAATGTCCCCATCAAGCACTCCCAGGACAGGTACAGCACGGGGTTAGATACAGAGTAAAACTCCCTCTACACTGTCCCCATCAAACACTCCCAGGACAGGTACAGCACGGGGTTAGATACAGAGTAAAGCTCCCTCTGCACTGTCCCCATCAAATACTCCCAAGACAAGTACAGTTAGATACAGAGTAAAGCTCCCTCTGCACTGTCCCCATCAAACACTCCCAGGACAGGTACAGCACGGGGTTAGATACAGAGTAAAGCTCCCTCTGCACTGTCCCCATCAAATACTCCCAAGACAAGTACAGTTAGATACAGAGTAAAGATCCCTCTGCACTGTCCCCAACAAACACTCCCAGGGCAGGTACAGCACGGGGTTAGATACAGAGTAAAGCTCCCTCTGCACTGTCCCCATCAAACACTCCCAGGACAAGTACAGTTAGATACAGAGTAAAGCTGCTGTCCTGGAATTTGAATTCTTGTTTTCAGAACATTAATCTGTGCCTCTGGATTTCTGACCCAGTAACATTCCCACTATGCTCCCATGTCCTCAGTTCTGGGGACCGCTCCTCAGGAAGATCATACAACCCTTAGAGAGGGTGTAGCACAGGTTCACCGGAACGATAGGGGGTGAAAAGGATTTATATTATGTGGAAACATTGCTTTGCTCTTGAATCTGGGTCTGATATGACTGTGTGGCTAGCCGGGCCACATCAGAGGGCAGTTAAGATTCGGTGTGGGAATGGAGTCACATTTAGGACAGTCCGGGGAAGGGGGGCAGGTTTCCATCCCGAAGGGGCATTCGTGCATTTTGCTGATGCCAGGTTTTGGTGTGTGTGTGTGTTTCTTTTTGGAAAAAAAAACTCCAGGTTTTTAAACTGAAGTGCACAATGCCAAAGTGCTAAGTTCACTGGATGGATGCAGCCCCTTTTTTTGACGAATAGAATATCTGGAAGAACATTGCAAAACATTTCAAAATGGCCATCATAATAGATGCCATCAAATTCAAGTCTTCCACATAGATCATGAGGTGCTTCAATACAATCAATGAGCATTACGAACAATTCAGCATGGTCATTAGACAGTCAGGCAGTGCAAAGCTATTTAAGTTATCTACACAGATCATGTTGCACTCTGAAATGCTTCGATACAATTGTGATACTTGTAGTATTCACTGCATACATTCAGTGTGAGTCATACAGCCTGAGGGGTCTATACAATTGCCAGACCCTCTGTGCTCTATGGCTGAAAGGTCTAAGACAGCGACCTTTTCCCATTGCACCTTTGCAGCGGCTGCTCCAGACTTTAGTGTATCACTCAGCACGTAGTCCTGGACCTTGGAATGTGCCAGTCTGCAACTCTTGGCACTGGAAGACCAACAAGTTTCGGGCAGACCAAAGAGCATCTTTCACCGAGTTGCTGATCCTCTAGCTGCAGCTGATGTTTGTCTCGGTGTGTGTCCCTGGGAACAGGCCGTAGAGCACAAAGTCTCGTGTCACGGAACTGCTCGGGATGAACCTCGACAAAAACCACCGCATCTCTCCCCAGACCTTCTTTGCAAAGGCACAAACCACTTAGAGGTGAACAACGGTCTCTCCCCCACCAGTGCCACCTCGAGGGCAAAATTCGGAGAGAGTGAGACTCCTGGCATGTAGGAAGAATTTGACGGGGAGGGCCTTTCTCACCACCAGCCAAGCTACATCTTGGCGCTTGTTGGAAAGTTCTGGCGATGAGGCATTCTGTCAAATGACAACAGGATCCACCCTCTCCTTTTCCCGCAGGGTCTCTAGGACATTACGTACCGACCACTGCCTCATGGACTTGTGGCCAAAGGTGCTTCTCTGCATAAATATTTCCACGTGGGACAGGTGGTAAGGCACAATCCAGCTATTTGGAGCATTCCACGGCAGCGTGGCCAAACCCATCCTCCGCAACACCGGGGGCAGGTAGAACCCCAGCACGTTGTGACACTTGGTGTTTGTGTACCGAGGGTCTAGGCACAGATTGATGCAGCCGCACACAAAGGTGGCGATCAGGATGAGGGCGATGTTGGGCACGTATTTCCCCCTTTGTCTGAAGGTTTGTTCATCATGTCCCTGCGACCACGGTCCATTTTCGACCTCCAGAGAAAGCGGAAGACGGCACAGGTGATCGCCACAGCAGAGGAGTAAGGAATGGGCCGGACCTGCGCTACATACAGCAACACCACGAAAGCCTCACATCTGATGGCCAGGTTCTTACTGGCAATGGAGAGGGACCATCGCTCTCACGTGCCCAATTTTCTTTTCACCATAGCCACTCACTCCTTCCAGTTTCTCACGCATGTCATGGCCCCTCCAAACCATACCCCCAGCACCTTCAGACAGCCTGACCTGATGGTGAAGGGGACAAAGGATTGGCCAGCCCAGTTCCCCAAGAACGTGGCCTCCCCTCTTGGCGCCTTTACCTCGGCTCGCGAGGCCAGTTCAAACTGGTGACAGATGTGGATCGGTCTGCGTACTGACTGGATCCGAGCAGAAGACGGCGACATCGCCCACGGACAGGGAGGCATTGACCTGAGCGCCTCTACTGCCTGGGATCATCTCTCCTCTGGTGCCTGGATCCTGCCTGATGGACTCAGCAAAGGGATCTATGCAACATGCAAGCTGGACAGGGGAGAGAGGGCAGCCCTGCCTGACTCCAGATTTAACTGGACAGGTTTCTGATTCCCACCCCATACACACTCCAGCCATTTGGAGCAGCGGTGGCCAAACCCACCCTCTGCAACACCAGCTGGGGGCAGGTAGGACCCCAGCACTTGGTGTTGGTGTGAATGTGGTTTTATTTTAAAGTCCAGGTTTTTAAACTGAACTGCACTTTGTTACAGTGCTGGGGCTGGGGGGGGGGGGGGGGGTGGGTGGGGGTGAGGGGGTGTTGCTGAGCTCACTGGATGATGTACAGCCTCTGCATTTCCAATCCAGTTCCACCACCACCGCCGCGCGCCCGCTCTGCCGCCCTTGGGCTTTAAATACTCGGCTCCTCCCTGGGGCCGCCAATCAGCACCTGGCTTTTTCCCGCCTCGCTTTCCCCGCGCAGCGCTCGTGCTTAAGCGTGTTGAGGTTTTGAAGCTTCAGCTCCGCCCCCACACACACGCTGACTGGCCGACCCTCCAATCAGGGCGGGAGCTTCGTCCAGCCGCCTCGAAACTCAGCTCCCCCCCCCCCCACGCTCGTGCTGACTGACTGACCCTCCAACCCGTTTCATTTCACTCCCCCTTTTAGTCCTTGTGGCTTGCAACGTTCAGAGCCACACGCGCTCGTGCTGACGGAATAGCCAATCAACAGCTTCGCCTTCCTCCCTGCCCACCCCTTCCCCCTCCCCCGTGATCCGGAGCTCGAGCCTTTTGCCGGTTGGACGCCCAGCTCCTGCCCGCCCACCTGACCTCTTGAGTCTCCAATCGGAGCTGTGCTTTTTTTTTCCCCCCGCCCCCTCTCCCGGCCGCTCGCGCTTTTGCCGTTGGGGTTTAAAGGCTGAGCGTCGCGCGAGTCGGGTCCGTCAGTCTCCGTCAGTCACTCTGCAGAGCGGGGTCAGGGGCTCCTCCATCCCGCTTCAAAATCACACATAACCCTCAGGAAAAAGGTGGTGGGTGTTGGGGGGGGGACATGGAACAGCAGGGTTAGGGGAGAGGGGTTGATGGAACCAATTCCCCTTTCATTCCCTCACTGAACAGCCAAAGACAAAAAAAAAGCTACAAAGACATGAGGAGAAGACCAGGTGCATCCAGACGATGTTCCGCCTGCAGGGTGGCTGAAGATGTCGCGCCGCTTGGCATCTTTCACCGCTTCCATCTGGAGCCCGGATGTGGCACCTAGCTTGTCGACGGTCCCGCCTTGACCGTCCGGCCACGTCGGCGATGCCGTTGAAACCGCCGGTTAGGATGACCACCCGGACCACACCAGCAGGAGATGTGGGAGCTGCTGGAGGACGCTCGGCCGCTCGCTGTTCAGAGCCGAGCCGCCCGTCTCAATTAACCGGAGCCGAGGAGCTTTGACACGAGGGGGTGACCCGCCCAACGCCTCCCTCGCTTCGGAGGTGGTGAAGATATCTTCCCCCTGCGGCACAACACCCAGGTCGGAAAAACAGCAATCGCTTCCCACTTACCAGATCAATGACCTGTGGGACCACCATCGCCACCATTGCCTGCAGGTGCTGAGGCGCACTATGGCACACCACTGCAGAAACGGCAGCTCGACCTTGAGCTTCGCGAGCTCACCAAAACGATTTGCTTCTTTTCACTACACATGATAACGGAAACAAGTTTTAATGCCTTTTAAACTGCCGGTGGTAGACCCAACTCTTGGCTTGTCCCTGCATACACCGAGAATTTGCAAATTGATGCATCATCACCAGGCTGAGATAGCTGTCCTGGTGACCCACCAGAGGGTTGTTCCATCGTGGCAGCATTGGCAGGTGGTGGGCTGTGTCGTGAAAGTAGAGTGATCTGGGCCGCCCCTCATTCATGCCGTCTTGTTCCTCAGTTCATTTTCTGGGACATTGTTGCTCTTGGTTTCCCGGCACTAGGGTGCCCTGGTCATGTTGCTGCTCCCAGCCTCCTGGAGTTGGTGCGCACTGGACACTGCATTGCTCCAGGTTTCCCAGAGCCGTGGTGTGATGGGCAGGTTGCCACCCACCTGCAACACTAACTCGTTCCCCCGCACCCCGCCCCCCCACCACCCCCCCACCACCAACAACCCCTCCAACCCAGCATTCTGAAACTGAGTTCAACTTTCTGTTTCCCTGTCAAACAAACCCATCTGCCCTTAAACCCAGGTCCACAAGCATTCAGGAAATGCTCCTGAAAACTCAATGTCGATGGACTGGCTTCTGTGTCTGTTTGGCCAAATACTGTCTCCCTGTGATGTCCCATTCTCATCTCTCAAATGGCCCAACGTTCTAGGGAAGGACAGATAAATGGATTCAAAGACACTCTGAAGCCCTCCTTGAAGCAAGATGGCATTGATATTAATGACTGGGGGGAGCTTGCTACCAATCATTCAGAGTGATGACAAATCAGGTATCAGGCTGCATCATGCTTTGAGGCCTAAGATTAATAATGAGGTGAAACGGCTGCCTGGAAGGAATGAAAAAGAAGCAAAATCTGCACCTCAAATCTGACTATCTTGTGAGATGACCTGCCCCATGTGCATAAAGATCCACAGGTTGAGGATCGACCTGTTCAGTCAGATGTAGATCCATGGTAGAAACTTGTGACCCTAAATTGACATCATCTCAAATCAAGGGACAGCCAATGGTGACAGCATCGCCCAGACTCCCCTGGGCGTTAAAGGTGAGTGCTATAGCTGTACTGGAACAGCTTGGTGAGGAACGTTGTTAGTTCTGGAGCATAATCTTCAGCACCACAGCTGGACGTTGTCAGGGCCCATCGTCTTTGATGTATCCAATGCAAAGTGCAGTTTTTACATGTCTGTTGGAATGATTCGAGGTGAAGGAAGAATGACTTGAGGATTGCAGGAGGAGGCGGAGCTGGATCATCTACGTGGCACTTCCAGCTGAAGGTGTTTACAAGTGCTTCAACCTTGACGTGCTGGGCTCCCTCTTGTTGATGAGGAAGATATTCATTGTGCTTGCGCCTCCCCTTAGTTGTTTAATTGTCACTACAATTCACAACTGGATGTGGCAGGATTTCAAAGACTTTATCTCATCCAGTTGTTGTAGAATCACCTAGCATGTGGAATCACATAGCATGTTGTTTCCATTGTTTATCATGTATTTAGTTCTGTGTTGTAGCTGACTACAGTGAGTGATATGGAGAGTCTCCAGCAGAGGGAGATGGATAAATGTTTGATTGAGTGCACCGAACAGAGAGACTCCAATAGTGGGAGACAGATAAAGCCAGGAATGAGTACAGTAAATGATACAGAGAGGAAGATAAATAAATGTTTGATTGATTTCAAAGAGACACTAATAGACGGAGATCATTCTCTTTTATCCGTACACGGGATGTGGGCATCACTGGCTTGGACAGCATTTATTGCCCATCCCCAATTGCCCTTGTTTAGAGGGCACTTAAGAAACAACCACATCGCTGTGGGGCTGGAGTCACCTGTAGGCCAGGCCAGGTAAGGACAGTAGATTTCCTTCCCTAAAGTACAGCTGGAACCAGATGGGTTTTTACAATAATCGACAATGGTTTCATGGTCATCATCAGACTTTTAATTCCAGATATTCTTATTGAATTCAAATTTCGCCTTCTGCCGTGGTGGGATTCAAACCCAGTCCAGTGACAATACAGCTCCCCCAACAAAGGCAAGACTGAGCGTAGTGAGTGATACAGAGAGTATCCAACAGAGGGAGATAGAGAAATGTTTGATTGAGTACAGTGATTTCAGAGAGACTGCAGCAGAGGGAGAGAAATAAAGCCAAGACTGATTAAAGTGAGTGATGCAGAACAGTAAAGTGCAGGTCTGAACAAGGTGAATCACCAACTCAGATCATCAACCAGAGGACACTGATTGAAAGTGATTGACAAAAGAACCAATGGTGTTTTAAGGAAAAACAATTTTAAAAGTGATTGCTTAGGAAATTGAATGCACTGCCTGAGAGTGCTGTGGAGACAGATTCATTTGTGGTTTTCAAAAGAGAGTCAGATGGTTGCCTGAAGAGAAACGATTTGCAAAGTTATGGGGAAAAGGCAAGGAGTGGGACTAACTGAGTTTCTCTCACAGAGAGCCAGCAAGGACATGATGGGCTGAATGGCTTCTCCTGTGCTGTAACTATTCTATGATTGTGATTATTTTATTCCAGAGCATATTTGACCCAATTGGCGATGACCTTGGACAAAATTTTGTATCCACACAAAATAGCGAAATGATCCATCAATTTTTAATTTCCTCCCTTTCTATTTGTTAATGAGGGTGATGATTTCTCTTCTCATGGATTCTGACATGCTGCTGGCCAGAAGCATACTCTCACAGACTTCTGGCAGTTCTGAGCCAATGCACTCCCACAGAGTTGAATGCAATTCGCCGAGTTAGCCTTCAGTTCTGGGAGTATCATACCTCTTGAGTGACTTGACAACCTTTGTCAGCTTGTCCAGAGTTAGCAGTTTGTCCAGACTCTCCTCCGTACAGTCATCTCTATGATAGCGAGTAGGAAGGATTGTGAGGCTGTGCTGTCTGTAGATTTCACGTCGTAGAGTCCGGCAATGCTGACCATGACGGACACTGGCAGGGCCATCCTCACGGAGGTCAGATTTAAGGAGGTGACACAGCTCAGAGACTTGCTTGCTACTTGGACCTACTCCTGCCAGGAGATCTGCACTCATGACATGTCATTCTCGTCTGTCCTGCACCATCCTCACACATCCACTGTGGCTCACCTACAAGCAGTCCTGTGACATTCGTCAGATAAACCTGCTTGACCTCATCCTCACCAGTCTACCTGTCACAGATGTGGTCTATAACAGTACTGGTATGCGTGAGCATCACATAGCCTTTGTGGAGACCAAGTTCCCTCTTCACTTTGAGGATACCCGGCATCCTGTTGTGTGGCACGACTACTGTGTTGAATGGGATAGATTTTGAAGAGGCCTAGCAATTGTTATCTGGGCATCCATCTAAAAATGAGATGTCAACATGGTGAAGTGAGAACACAGGATCAATTGCATGCTGAACAGCGGAAGCAGCATGTGATAGCCAGAGATAAGCATTCCCACAATTAGATCAGATCTAAGCTCTGCAGTACTGCACATTCAGTTGTGATGGATAATTAAACAACAAACCAATGGAAGAGCTAAGATCTCCATCCTCAATGATAAGTGAGCCCAGCAAATCAGTGCAAAAGACAAGGCTGAAGCATTTGCAACAATCTTCAGCAAGAAGTGCCGAGTGGATGATCCATCTCGGCCGCCTCCTGAGGTTAACAGCGTCACACTTGCCAGTCTTCAGCCAATTTGATTCATTCAATGTGATATCAAGAAATAGCTGAACGAATTGGATACTGATGACATTATGCAATAGTACAGAAGACTTGTGTTCCAGCACCAGCCGTGCCCCCCGGCTGCACTTTTCCAGTACATCTACAGCACTGGCATCTGCCCAACAATGTGGAAAATTGCCTATGTATGTCCTGTCTGTAAAAAGCATGAGAAAGCTAACCCAGCTAATTGTTGTCCTGCCAGTCTAATCTCAATCCTCAGCAAAGTGGTGGACCAGGACCACAACAGTGCTATGTTTTTTTATTAATTTGTGGGTTGTGGCCATCAATGGCTAGGCCAGCATTTATTGCCCACCCCTAATTGCCCTTGAGGTGGTGGAGAGCTGCCTTCTTGAACCATTGCGGTCCAAGTAGTGTAGGTACACCCACGGTGCTATTAGGGAGAGAGTTCCAGGATTTTGACCCAGCGACAGTGAAGGAATGGCGATATATTTCCAAGTCAGGATAGTGGGTGACTTGGAGGGGAACTTCCAGGTGGTGGTATTTCCATGTATCTGCTGCCCTTGTCCTTTGAGTAGCAGTTGTGGGTTTGGAAGGTGCTGTCGAAGGAACCTTGGTGAGTCCTTGCAGTGCATCTTGTAGATAGTACACACTGCTGCCACTGTGAGTTGGTAGTGGAGGGAGTGAATGCAGGCTGCTTTGTCCTGGATGGTGTTGAGTTTCTTGAGTGTAGTTGGAACTGCACTCATCCAGGCAAGTGGAGAATATTCCATCACACTCCTGACTTGTGCATTGTACTTGTTGGACAGGCTTTGGGGAGTCAGGAGGTGAGTTACTCACTGCAGGATTCCTAGCCTCTGACCTGCTCTTGTAGCCACAGTATTTATATGGCTTTTCCAGTTCAGTTTCTGATCAGTGATAACCCCCAAGATGTTGATAGAGGGGGATTCAGTGATGGTAATGCCATTGAATGTCAAGTGGCGATGGTTAGATTCACTTTCGTTGGAGATGATTATTGCCAGCCCTTGTGTGGCCTGAATGTTAATTGCCACTTGTCAGCCCAAGCTTGGATATTGTCCAGGTCTTGCTGCATTTGGACATGGACAGCTTAATTTTCAGTGGAGTCGTGAATGGTGCTAACATTATGCAATCATCAGCGAACATCCCCACTTCTGACCTATTTTTTAAAAAATTCATTCACGGGATGCGGGCTTCGCTGGCTGGGCCAGCATTTCTTGCCCATCCCTAGATCCCTTGAGAAGGTGGTGGTGAGTTGCCTTCTTGAACCACTGCAGTCCATGTAGTGTAGATACATCTGCAGTGCTGTTAGGAAGGGAGTTTGAGGATTTTGATCCAGTGATAGTGAAGGGATGGCGATATGTTTCCAAGTCAGATGGTGAGTGTCTTGGAGGATCTTCCAGGTGGTGGTGTTCCCATTTATCTGCTGCCCTTATCCTTCTAGGTGGCAGTGGTTGTAGGTTTGGAAGTGCTGTCTAAGGAGCATTGTTGAATTCGTGCAGTTCATCTTGTAGGTGGTACACACTGCTGCTACTGTGCATTGGTGGTGGAGGGGGTGAATGTCTGTGGATGTGGTGCCAATCAAGTGGACTGCTTTGTCCTGGACGGTGTCTAGCTTCTCCAGTGTTGTAGGAGCTGCACGCATCTGGGCAAGTGGGAGTATTCCGTCACATTCCTGACTTGTGCCTTGTAGATGGTGGACAAGCTTTGAGGAATCAGGTAGTGAGTTTCTCATCGCATGATTCCTAGCCTCTGACCTGCTCTTGTAGCCACAGTATTTACATGGCTAGTCCAGTTCAGTTTCTGGTCAATGGTAACCCCCATGATGTTGATAGTGGGGGATTCAGTGAGGATAATGCCATTGAACATCAAGGGGCGATGGTTGGATTCTCTCTTGGTGGAGATGCGTCCAACAGAGGGCGCTGGTGAGAAGTGACTGAAGCATTCTGGGAGAAGTCACTGCAGACAGCGCGACTCAGGAGGGAATCGAGGAGAAGGACTCTTGTACTTACCAGGAGGAAGAGCATCCAACAGACGGTGCTGCTGAGAAGTGACTGAAGCTTCTCAGCCTTTTGGCTAAGATCGAGTGTAGTCATGAAGCGATGGCTATAACCAGTCGCGCCCCATACCATGGGGTACCTAACACCGTCTGGGTCACGGTGAAGGACAGCGAAGGAGGAGCACCCATGGATCGAGCCTTCTTCATCAAGCGGCTCCTGTTGAAGGTGTATGGATTTGAAGCAGAGGAGATCTACTCCCTGCAAGACTTCCCCAGCGCTGGATGTTTCAATGTGACTTTCAAGCGTGTGGCAGCTTGCATCAAGTTCCTGAAGGTGCTCGAGGAGAAGAGAGACCAGCTGGAGATGAAGATCCTGACGGTGGAGCCGCTCTTTGCTCTGCTGTTGCAACGGGACCTTGTGGTGACGGTGCATCTCTACAACCCCTATGTCCCTGTCGCCGATGTGTTTACCTTCCTCACCAGGCACGTCGACAAGGTTGGGAGGTGCACCGAGATTAGAGGCGCCTTCTGGATTTGGATATGAAATGTCAGGTTAAGGTCATGCTCAAGACCAATGGTAAGGAAGCCATCTTCCACCCTCCTTCCAGCTTCGCTATCGGGGGAAGCCGTGGCTACCTTGTCAATGCTAGGCAGCCCAAACGTTGTCATTCATGCGGCAAGTCTGGTCATGTGGCGGCCAACTGCAGGGCTGCCCTCTGCAAGAACTGCAGACAGGAAGGGCACCAGACAAAGGACTACAAATAGACTAAGTGCTGCAACTTGTGTGGTGAGGCAGGCCACCTCGACAGGACCTGCCCCAAACGCTGCCTCACTTATGCACAGGCAGCCAAAGCCAACAAGGGGGAAGCTCCTATTTCTTATGGTGATTGCCTGACACTTGTGTGGCCTGAATGTCACTTGCCACTTGTCACCACAAGCCTGGATATTGTCCAGGTCTTGCTGCATTTGGACATGGACTGCTTCAGTATCTGAGGAGTCGTGAATGGAGCTGAACATAGTGCAATGATCAGTGAACATCCCCACTTCTGACCTTATGATGGAAGGAAGGTCATTGATGAAGCAGCTGAAGATGGTGGAGCCCAGGATACTACCCTGAGGAACTCTTGCAGTGGTGTCCTGAGGCTGAGATGACTGACCTCCAACAGCCACAACCATCTTCCTTTGTGCTAGGTATGACTCCAACCAGTGGAGAGTTTCTCCCTAATTCCCATTGACTCCAGTTTTGCTCGGGCTCCTTGATGCCACACTCAGTCAAATGCAGCCTTGATGACAAGGGCAGCCACTCTCACTCTCACCTCACCTTGGGAATTCAGCTCTTTTGTCCATGTTTGAACCAAGGCTGTAATGAGGTCAAGAGCTGAGTGGCTGTGGCTGAACCCAAACTGGGCATCAGTGAGCAGGTTATTGCTAAGCAAGTGCTGCTTAATAGCACTGTTGATGACCCCTTCCATTACTTTAATGATGATCAAGAATAGACTGATGGAGCCGTAATTGACTGGGTTGGATTTGTCCTGCTTTTTGTGTACAGGACATACCAGGGCAATTTTCCACGTAGCCGGGTAAATGCCAGTGTTGTAACTACAGTTTGGCTAGGGGCACGGCAAGTTCTGGAGCACAAGTCTTCAGTACTGTTGCCGGAATATTGTCAGGGCCCACAGCCTTTGCAGTGTCCAGTGCCTTCAGCTGTTTCTTGATATCACGTGGAGTGAATGAACTTGGTTGAAGACTGGCATCTATGATGTTGGGAACCTCCGAAGGAGGCTGAGATGGACCACCCACTCGGCACTTCTGGCTGAAGATTGTTGCGAATGCTTCAGCCTTATCTTTTGCACTACTGTGATGGGCTGCTCCAACATTGAGGATGGTGATATTTGTGGAGCCTCCTCCTCCAGTGAGTTGTTTAACTGTCCATCACCATTCATGACTGGCTATGGGAGGACCACATGAGACAGGCCATGAGGTTACAGATTGTGTTCGCGTGCAATTCTGCTGCTGCTAATAGTCCACAGCGACTCATGGATGTCCATTCTTGAGTTCCTAGATCTGTTTGAAATCTATTGCATTTAGCACAGTGGTAGTGCCACACAACACAATGGAGGGTATCTTCTATGTGAAGGCGGGACTTCGTCTTCACGACGACTGTGCGGTGGTCACTCCTACTGATGCTATCATGGACAGATGCATCTGCAGCAGGCAGTTTGTCAAGGATGCGGTCGAGTATGTTTTTCCCTCTTATTGGATACCTCACCGCCTCCTGCAGACCTGGTCTAGCAGCTATGTCCTTTAGGACTCGGTCAGCTCAGTCTGTGGTGGTACGACCGAGCCACTTTTGGTGGTGGACATTGCAGTCCCCCACCCAGAGTGTGTTCTGCACCCTTGTCACCCTCAGTGCTTCTTCCAAGTGGTGTTCCACATGGAGGTGTACTGATTCATCAGCTGAGGTGGCGCAGTCTGTGGTAACCAGCAGGAGGTTTCCTTGCCCATGTCTGAGCTGATGCCATGAGACTTCATGTGTTCCAGAGTCATTGTTGAGGACTCCTAGTGCAACTCCCTCCCGATTGTATACAACTGTGCAGCCATGTCTGCTGGGTCTGTCCTGCTGGTGGGACAGGACATACCCAGGGATTTTAATGGTGGTGTCTGGGATATTGTCTGTAAGGTATGATTCTGTCAATAATAACATGCCAGGCTCTTGTTTGACTAGCCTGTGAGACTGCTCTACCAACTTTGGCACAAGCACCCAGATGTTAGTGAGGAAGACTTTTCAGTGTGCACAGGGCTGAGTTTGCCACTATCGTTTCCGGTGCCTAGGTTGATGCTGGATGGTCCATCTGGTTTCATTCCTTTCACACTTTTTAGTGGTTTGGTACAACTTAGTGGTTTGCCCGGCCATTTCAGAGGGCATTTAAGAGTCAGCCACGTTGCTGTGTCTGGAGTCACATGTAGGCCAGACCAGGTAAGGGTGACAGATTTCCTTCCCTAAAGGGAAAAACAGATGGGTTTTTATGACAAAGAAAAATACTGTGAATGCTGGTAATCTGGAATAAAAACAGAAAATGCTGGCAAAACTCAGCAGGTCTGACAGCATCTGTGGAGAGAGAAACAGAGTTAACATTTCGAGTTGGTATAACTATTCTTCAGAGCTAAAAGGAGCAAGAAATGTGCGGTGGTGACTCCTACCAATACTGTCATGGACATGTTGCATCTGCAACAGGTAGATTGGTGATGACGAGGTCAAGTAGGTTCTTCCCTCACCGCCTGCTGCAGGCCCAGCCTTGCAGCTATGTCCTTTAGTACTCAGCCAGCTTGCTCAATAGTGGTGCTACAGAGACACTCTTTGCAAACGACATTGAATTCCCAAACCAAAGTACATTCTGTGCCCTTGTCACCCTCAGTGCTTCCTCCATGTGGTTTTCAACATGGAGGAGTACTGATTCATCAGTTGAGTTGGCGGTGGGGTGTGGGGTGGAGCTCAGAAAGCGGTGGGAGGCAGTACGTGGTATTCAGCAGGAGGTTTCCTTGCCAAGGTTTGACCTGATGCCATGAGACTTCATGGGGTCTAGAGTCGATGTTGAGGACTCCCAGGGCAACTCCCACCCAACTGCCTGCCACTGTGCTGCCACCTCTGGTGGGCCTGTCCTGTCAGTGGGATCGTGATGGAGGTGCCTGGGACATTGTCTGTAAGTGTGATTACGTAAATATGACTACGTCAGGATGTCACTTGACCAGTCTGTCGGGCAGCTCTCTCAAATTTGGGACAAGCCCCCAGAAGTTAGTAAGGAGGACTTGGGTTGAGGTCGTTGGATGTCAGTCCTCTCAGTCCCATGAAATCACTGCAAGAGTTCCTCGGGCTAGTGTCCTAAGACCAACCGTCTTCAGCTGCTCCATCAATGACCTTCCATCCATCACAAGGCCAGTGATGGGGATATTCACTGATGGTTGCACAATGTTCAGCACCTTTTGTGACTCCTCAGATACTGAAGCAGCCCATGCCCATGTGCAGGAAGACCTGGACAACATTCAGGCTTGGGGTGAGAACTGGCAAATAATATTTGTGACACGCGAGTTCCAGGCAATGCCCATCTCCAAAAGGCAGAATCTATCTCCCTTGACATTCGAGGCATTACCATCACTGAATCCTGCATTATCAACATTATCCCAAGACTGAATTGTAACAGCTGTATAAATATTGTGGCTGCAAGAGCAGGTTAGAGTCTGGGAATTCTGCATTGAGTAACTCACTTCCTGATTCCCAAAGCCCATCCTCCATCTACAAGGCTCAAGTCAGGAGTGTGATGGAATACTCTCCATCCGCCTGGATGAGTACAGCTGGAACATGAAGCTCGACACCATCCCGGACAAGGCAGCCCACTTGATCATCACTCCATCCTCCACTTAATAATCACTCATCCACCACAGATTCACAGTAGCAGCAATGTGTACCATCTCCAAGATGAACTGCAGCAACTCACCAAGGCTCCTATGGCATCACCTTCCAAACCCGCAACCACTTCCATCTAGAAGGACAAGGGCAGCAGATACATGGGAATTCCACCACTTGCAAGTTGCCCTTTAAGCTACACACCATCCTGTCTTGGAACGATCTTGCCATTTCTTCATTGTCACTAGGTCAATATCTTGAAACTCCCTTCCTAACAGTACAGTGGCCATACCTACCTCAGGCTGCAATTCCCAGATTTTGAGCAGCAACTTTCAAAAGCCACTTCCAGAAACACTACTCAGCCCTTCGACAAACTCAATCTGAGGAGAAGTAAGTCAAAAAGCACCTCAGCTGCATGTTGTTGCCTGGCCCTTTAAATAATGCTTCTTCTGGGCCTCTCTTGCAGCTTAACACATGTTCTTTGATGAGTGTGAGGTGAATACATTGAATGGTCCTGCGTGGGCCAAATTTGTATTCACAGCATCAAATCAGCCAATAGGTCTGATTGATGTCATCACATCACCAGTTCAGTGGATTCACCACATACAGGGGAGGTGAGCACCAGTCTCAACATGGGGTGCCCCACATGGTGTGTCAGAAACAGCTGTCGGCACAGTGTGTCCCACCAGGAGTGTTATTGGCTTCTGTAGTGCTGTCCACAGCTGCATTATGGATCAAAACTTCAGGTCCATAAAATTCTTAAGGGGTTTGACAGATGTTGGGAGGGTATTTCTCTTGGTTGTGGAATCTAGAACGAGGTATCACAGTCTGAGGATAAAGGGGTTGGCCATTGATAACTGAGATGAGGGGATAGTTCTTCACTCAAAGGGTTGTGAATCTTTTCAGTTCTCTGCCCGAGAGACTTGATGCTCAGTCCTTCAGTACATTGAAGGCAGAGATTGATGGGTTTTTGGGTGCGAAGGGAATTTAGGGATCTGGAAATAACGTGAGAAGATGGAGATGAGGCAGGATCAAACATGTTTTTATGGAATGTTGAAACAAGCTCAAAGGGATGAATGGCTGACAGCTGCCCCTATTTTTATATTGTTATGTTCTCTCTTTTTCTCCCTCTTTCCATCCCTCTCCACACTCTAACCTGCACACAGGCAGAAACTGTAATTCACCAACTGACTGCATTGTGTACAAACAGACTACATCTCTCCATCATCCCAACTTTCTCCCTCTGTATTTTCCCCCTTCCTCTCTCTTCCCTCTCCTTCTCCCTCGCCCTCACTCTCCTCTCCCTCTCCCTACACTTTCCCTGCCCTCTCCCTCCTTTCTCTTTCTTTCTCACCCCTTCCCTTTCCTATGTCCTTGCTCCCACCCCACACTGCACAGAGACTGAAGCTGGGACTCCGAGGTTGGCTGCACTTTGTGTAAACAGACTGCATCGGCCATCAGCTGAAAGGAGAGAAGCAAAGAGCACAAAACAGGAAACAGAGGACCAGGCTGTTTCCTACGAGCGATGGAGTGTGTAAGGTAACCATTCATTCCTGAATTTGTAGATGGGTGAATGGTTCGGTGGGAGGGGTTTCTGTTTCTGTAACAGATTCTGTTGCCGGGAAATCAATATTATAGCCTCTCACACAGACTGAATAGAGGACGGGAGGGAAGACTATTCTCTTGGAACATATACCCCACTGGACTGTATTATAATTGTTCCACCAGTAGATTGTATCATGATTGATTTGTTACTTGTGAATTGTATCATTAATCATTTACTAGTATTGTGTATTGGAATGTATTCTGGTAAATTCCATTGACATATGCTCCCTATTTATATTACTGGAGTGAAATGGAGTTTCCTCGTGCATGGGACTGGGAATTGCCCCCTGTATTTGGCCAGGGGTATATTTCCCATGTATTGGGACCAAGGGCGTATTTCTCCAAATACAGTTGGGCAACACTCCATAAACAGGCCTGTGTTAACTTCCCCACTTGTGGTCCCGGGCTGTATTCCCACAACATCTACTCCTCAGATGTGTTCTCCCAGTATCTGTGCATGATGCATATTCCCCCAGTTGACTATATTGATGGGCTGTTCCCTCAACTTTGGCATTAGCTTTGGTCCTAGGCTGTATTCACGCAACATTTTGTGGTGGCGTATATTCCCACAATGTCTGCTGCTTGGATGTGTTCCCCCATTATCTGTTTATGAGGTGCCTTCTCCCGATGATCGCACGGGTGTGGTATTTCCTCAGCTTTGACACATTTGGAATATCTCCCATTATTTGACCCTGGGTACATCCATGGTGGGTGGAGGGGATATTCCTCATGCCACCAGAAATCTCTTCTCCTGGAATGTATGCCCCAATGTCTGTACTTCAGTCTGAAATGGCAGTAGGGATTCCATAATAACTGACCCTAGGTTGTGTTCCCGCAAAGTCTATCCTGGGTTGTATTTCCTCACTCTCTGTTTCTGGGGCATGTGTAGCATAATGAGTCAATAGAATAGTTATGGCAATAAGTGACGTAAACCATGATGTGACAGTGATGTCAGCAATCATGTGCTAGAGACTTTTTACAGCAGACAGAGTAGACTGCACTTAGGAGAGATGTGCGTACTTTGTAGCTCATAATTTTTGTTTGCAAAAATAATCTTTATTGATTAACTATCTGAAAGAACATCACAAAATGTCATTATGGTGACAACGTCCTGCCTTCACATTGAGGATACCCTCCATCGTGTTGTGTGGCACTACCACTGTGCTAAATGGGGTAGTTTTCAAACAGATTTAGCAGCTAAAGGCTGGGCAACCATGAGGTGCTGTGGGCCATTAGCAGCAGCAGAATTGTATTCAAACACAATCTATAACTTCATGGCCTGGCATATCCCCCACTCTACCATTACCACCAAGCCAGGGTGTCAACCCTGGTTCAATGAAGAGTGCAGTAAAGCATGCCAGGAGCAGCACCAGGCATACCAAAAAATGAAGTCTCAACCTGGTGAAGCTATAACACAGGACTACTTGCGTGCCCAACAGCATAAGCAGCAAGTGATAGGCAGAGCAAAGTGCTCTCACATCCAACGGATCAGATCTAAGCTCTGCAGACTTGCCACATCCAGTCGTGAATAGTGGTGGACAATTAAACAGCTCACTGGGGGAGGAGGTTCCACAAATATCCCCATCCTCAATGATGAGGGAACCCAGCACATCAGTGCAAAAGATAAGGCTGAAGATTTGCTACAATTTTCAGCCAGAAGCACTGAGTGGATGATCCATCTCAGCCTGACCAGAGGTCCCCAGCATCACAGATGCCAGTCTTCAGCCAATTTGATTCCCTCCACATGATAGCAAGAAACAGCTGGAGGCAATGAATGCTGCAAAGGCTATGACAATATTCCGGCAATAGTACTGAAAATGTGTGCTCCAGAACTTGCTGCGCCCGTAGCCAAGCTGTTCCAGTACAGCTACAACACTGGCACCTACCCAGCTCTGTGCAAAATTGCCCAGGTATGTCCTGCACACAAAAAGCAGAACAAATCCAACCGAGCCAATTAGCGGCCCATCAGTCTACACTCGATCATCAGTACAGTAATCGAAGGGGTCATCATCAGTGCCATCAAGCGGCACTTGCTTAGCAATAACCTGCTCACTGATGCCCAGTTTGAGTTCCACCAGGGCCACTCAGCTCCTGACCTCATTACAGCCTTGGTTCAAAAATGGATAAAAGGACTGAACCCCCAAGATGAGGTGAGAATGACCGTCCTTGATATCAAGTTTGCATTTAAACGAGTGTGGCATCAAGGAACTCTAGCAAAACTGGAGAGAATGGGAATCAGGGGGAGAGCTCTCCACTGGTTGGAGTCATACCTAGCACAAAGGAAGATGGTTGTGTTTGTTGGAGGTCAGGTATCTCAGCTCAGGACACCACTGCAGAAGTTCCTCAGGGTAGCGTCCTCGGTCCAACCATCTTCAGCTACTCCATAAATGACCTTACTTCCGTCATAAGGCCAGAAGTGGGATTTTCGCTGATGATTGCATAATATTCAGCACTCCTCAGATACTGAAGCAGTCCATGTCCGAATGCAGCAAGACCTGGACAATAGCCAGGCTTGGGCTGATAAGTGGAAAGTAACACTCGCACCACACAGTGCCAGGCAATGAACTTCTTCAAGAGAGAATGTAACCATTGCCCCATGACGTTCGGTAGCATTACCATCACTGAATTCCCCACTATCAACATGCTGGGGGTTATCATTGACCAGAAACTGAACTGGACTAGCCATAAAAATACTATAGCTACAAGAGCAGGTCAGAGGCTAGGAATCCTGCGGAGAGTAACTCACCTCTTGACTCCCCAAAACCTGGCCACCATCTGCAAGGCACAAGAGTACTCCCCATCGACTGGATGAGTGCAGCTCCCACAACACTCAAGAAGCTTGACACTTCAAGAGAAAGTAGCCCACTCGTTTGGCACCACATCCTCAAACATTCACTCACTGCACCACGAATGCACAGAAGCAGCAGTGTGTACCATCTATAAGATGCACTGCAGGAATTAACCACGGCTCCTTAGACAGCACGTTCCAATCCCACGATCACTGCCATCTAGAAGGACAAAGGCAAGAGATAGATGGGAACAACACCATCTGGAAGTTCCCCTCCAAGTCACTCACCATCCTGACTTGGAAATACATTGCTGTTCCTTCACTGTCGCTGGGTCAAAATCCTGGAACTCCATTTCTAACAGCACTGTGGGTGAACCTGCACCACACGGAGTGCAGCAGTTCAAAAAGGCAGCTCACTATCACCTTCTCAAGGGCACCTAGGATGGGCAATGAATGCTGGCCCAGCCACCAAAGCCCACATCCCGTCACTGAATAAAAGAAAAACATTTCAAAATGGCCATCACAAAAAGTGCAAACATATTCGAGTTTTCCACATCGATCATGTCGCACTCTGAGGTGCTTCAATACAATGGAGGAACATTAGAAACATTTCTAAATTGTTATAACAGACAGTCAGACAGTGCAATGGTATTTAAGTTGTCTACATAGATCACGTAGCACTTTGAGGCGCTTCAATCCAATTGTGATGCATGTAATATTCATTGCATACATACAGTGTGAGTCATACAGCCTGAGAGGCCTATAGAATTCCCAGCCCCTTGGTGCGTTATGGCTGAAAGGCCTTAGACTGCATCCTTTCCCCTTTTGCAAAAGCACATTCCACTTGGAGGTGAACAATGGTCTCTTCCCCACCACAGCTACCGCGAGGGCAACGAGCAGAAAGGGTGACACTCCTGGCATGTAGGAAGGATCTGATGGGGAGGGTCTTTCTCATCACCAGCCAAGCTCCGTCGTGGTGCTTGTTGGAAAGTTCTGGCAATGAGGCATTCTGCCAAATGACTTTGACAGTCTACTCAGAGATCCATCTGACAGGATCCACCATCTCCTTTTCCCAAAGGGCCTCTTGGACATTACGTGCTGACCACTGCCTAATGAACTTGTAGCCAAAGGTCATAGAGTCATGGAGGTTTACAGCACGGAAAGAGGACCTTCAGCCCATCATCTCCACAATGGTCTTCTGGCCCCTATCAACTCTAATCCCGTTTTCCAGCACTTGGCCGACAGCCTCCTGTGCTATGGCCTTTCAAGTGTTCATTTAAATACTTCTTCAATGTTGTGTGCGATCCCACCTCTACCACCGTTTCAGGCAGTGAGCTCCCGATGCCTCCCACCCTCTGGATGAAAATCTTTTTCCTCAAGTTCCCTCTAAACCTCTTGCCCCTTACCTTAAATCTACACCCCCTAGTTATTGACCCCTCCATTAAGGGGGAAACGTTTATTCCAACTACCCTATCTATCCCCCTCATAATTTTGTAGACCTCAATCAGGTCTCCCCTCAGCCTTCTCTGCTGGAAGGAAAATAACCCAAAGCCTATCCAGTCTCTCTTCATAGGTGAAATGCTCCAGCCCTGGCAATATCCTGGTGAATCTCCTCTGCACCCTCTTCAGTGCAATCACATCCTTCCTATAGTGTGGCGACCAGAACTGCACACAGTACTCCAGACATGGCCTAACTAATGCCTTATACAGCTCCATCATTACCTTCTTGCTCTTGTATTCAATGCTTAACCAATAAAGACAAGTATCCCTTATAACTTCTTAACCACCTTATCAATCTGCCCTGCTGCCTTCAAGGATCTATTGACATGCACAGCAAGGTTCCCTGATCCCCTGTATCTCTTTGGGCCCTCCCCCTCATTGTGTACTCCCTTTCCTTGTTAGTCCTCCCAAAATGCATCACCTCACACTTTTCAGAACTAGGTTCCATTTGCCACTGTTCTGCCCATCTGACCAGCCCGTCTATATCGCCCTGTAGCCTAAGGCTTTCCTCCTCGTTATTTACCACACCACCAATTTTCGTGTCATCTATGAACTTACTGATCATACCTCCTACATTCATGTCTAGATCATTAATGTACACTACAAGGGACCCAGCACTGAACCCTGCAGTACGCCATTGTACGTAGTGTTCCAGTCACAAAACCAGCATTTGACCATCACCCTCTGCCTCCTGCCACTGAGCCAATTTAGGATCCAATTTGCCAAATTGCCCTGGATCCCAGGGGCTCTTGCCTTCTTGACCAGTCTCCCATGCATGTTGCTCTGTTTTCATTTTTCCACAAGGAACAGGTCCAACTACTTGGAGTGTTCTGCTGCAATGTGGCCAGACGCATCCATCGCAACACTGGGGACAGGTAGAACCTCAGCACATAGTAACACTTGGTTTTTGTGTCCCAAGGGTTATGCACAGCTTGATGAAGCTACACCCAAAGGTGGCCAGCAGGATGAGGGTGATGTTGGGCATGTTTTTTTTCCCGCCTTATCTAGAGGTTTGTACATCGCGTTCCTGCAAATATGGTCCATTTTGACCTCCAGATAAAGGGGAAGATGGCTCGGGTGTTCGCCACAGTGCAGAGGTAAGGAATGGGCCAGACCTGCGCCACGTACAGCAACACCAAGAGTGCCTCACACCTGATGACCAGGTTCCTACCGGCAATGGAGAGGGACCGTCGCTTTCTCACATGCCTGGTTTTCATTTCACCATTGCCACGCTCCTTCCTGTTTCTAACGCATGCCCTGGTCCCTCCAAATCATATCATCATCACTTTTAGGCAGTTTGAACTTACAGTGAAGGACACTGAAGGTCAGCCCAGTTACCAAGGAATATGGCCTTGCTCTTGCCGTGATTTACCTTGTCTCCTGAAGCCAGTTCAAACTGATTGAAGATGTTGATCGGTCTGCGTACTGACAGCTGATCTGAACTGAAGACCGTTACATCATCCGTATACAGGGAGACTTTGACCTGAGTGCCTCTGCTGCCTGGGATCCTCTTATGCCCAGATCGTGCCTGATGGACTCAGCAAAGGGTTGTATGCAACACACGAACAGGAAAGGGCAGAGAGGGCAGCCCTGCCTGACTCCAAATTTAATTGGAAAGGTTTCTGATTCTCACCCCTTGATTGAACCTGCACTAGAGATGTTTGTGTAGAGCAGTTGGGTCCAGTTGCTGATTCCCTGACCAAACCCCATTTTGGAGAGCACATCCACCATGTAGGTGTGCGATACTCTGTCAAAGGCCTCCTCTTGGTCCAGGCTGATGAGGCAGGTGTCCACACCCCTGCACCGAACATGGGCAATCGTATCCCTGAGTAGCGCGAGGCTGTCAGAGATCTTCCTGCTGGGCACAGCACAGGTCTGGTCAGGGTGGATCACCAAATCCGTGGCAGACTTTACCCGATTGGTGATGACCTTAGGCTGAATTCTATCGTCCATATTCAACAGTGAAATGGGTCGCCAATTTCTAATTTCCTTCCTTTCTCCTTTCTGCTTGTAGATGAGGGTGATGATGCCTTACCTCATGGTTTCTGACATGCTGCTGGCCAAAAGCATACTCTCATACATTTCTAGCAGGCCTGAGCTGATCCAGTCCCACAGAGCCACGTACAACACAGTCGGTAAGCATCGCTACTGGGAGCTTGACTCTTCTTGAAGGACTCAAGAGCCTTAGTCAGTTCATCAAGAGCTAACGGTTTATCCAGACTCTCCCATGGATTAACATCTCAGACCTCCATGATAGAGGACAGGAAGGACTGGGAGGTGTGGGTGTAGCTCATCATTTTTTTTTTGCAAAAATATACTTTATTCATAAAATATCTGAAAGAACATTGCAAAAAATTCAAAATGGCCATCACAAAAAGTGCAATCATATTTAAGTTTTCCGCATGGACCATGTGGCACCCTGAGGTACTTCAATACACTGAAAGAACATCACAGACATTCGATAATGGTCATAACAGACAGTCAGTGCAATGGTATTTAAGTTGTCAACATAGATCATGTTGCACTCTGAGGTGCATCAATACAATTGTGATACATGTGATATTCATTGCATCGATTCAACGTGAGTCATACAGTCCGAGGCGTCTATACAATTCCCAGTTCCTCGGTGCACTATGGCCAAAAGGTCTCAGACTGCGACCTTTCCCCATTTCACATTAGCGGTGGCTGCCCCAAGCTTTAGTGCATCCTTCAGCAGGTAGTCCTGGACCTTGGAACGTACCAGTCTGCAACACTCGGCTGGAGACGACTCTTTGTACTGGAAGAGCAACAAAGCTTCAGGCAGCCCAAAGAGCAGCTTTCACCGAGTTGATGATCCTCCAGCTGCAGTTGATGTTTATTTCGGTGTGTCCCTGGCAACAGCATGGAGAGCACAGAGTCCTGCATTATGGAACTGCTTGGGATGAATCTCGACAAAAACCTCTCCATATCACTCCAGACCTTTTTGGCAAAGGCACATTGCACAAATGTGCTACCCCCAACAACACAAAAGCCTGGCCAAAATGTCGAGAAACCCTACAACAGCTATCTTGTGGTGCTTGCGCTGCGCCGCAATAAATAGCACAGACGGCAAGACAGCCCAGCAGGGGCTGCAGAATGCTTCTGATGTGGGAAGGCGGGACCCTTCCAGCAGTGCTCTTAACTTAAAACTTCCTCTAAGTGGAGAAAACTACAATATAAATGCAGCTTTCAAGTCACCCAGGACATAGACCACTATTAAATAAATGGCATCTCAGACTTCCTGGAAGAGGTACAAGACCATCAATAAGATTTCTGCTCCATCACGTTGGACATTAAAGGTTTTAAAATCTACTTTAAGCTTGATACTGGTGTTGGTATTTCCATACTGACTGACCATTAGCACATCTCTTCACAGTTCCTGTCCAACCATCAAACATCAAACTTGAATGTCCAGGGGGACGAATGTGCAGGTGAAAGGTTCGAACACAGACACTCTGTGCTACAAGGGGTGTCAGATCACAGAGACCATCCATCATCTGCACAAAGTATCTTTTTTTTAATTAATTCACGGGATATTGGTTTCACTGGCTGGGCCAGCATTTATTGCCCATCCTTCATTGCCCTTGAGAAGGTGGTGACAGAGAAGGAATGGCAAAAGCATCTCTAAGTCAGGATGGTGAGCAGCTTGGAGAGGAACTTCCAAGTGGTGGTGTTCCTATGTATCTGCTGCCCTTGTCCTTGGACATGGTAGCAGTCGTGGGTTTGAAAGGTGCTGCCGACAGAGCCTCGATGAGTTCCTGCAGTGCATCTTGTCGAGGGTACACACATCTGCTACCGTGTGACAGTGGTGAAGGGAGTGAATATTTGTGTATGTGGTGGCAATCAACTGGGCTGCTTTGCCCTAGATGGTGTAAAGCTTCTTGAGTGTTGTGGGAGCTGCATTCATCCAGGCAAGTGGGGAGTGTTCCATCACCCTCCTGATTTGTGCCTTGTAAATGGTGGACAGGCTTTGGGGTGTCAGGAGGTGAGTTACTCGTTGCAGGATTCCTAGTCTCTGACCTGTTCTCGTAACCACAGTATTTATATGGCTGATCCAGTTCAGTTTCTGGTCAATGGTAACCCCCAGGATGATGATAGTGGGGGATTCAGTGATGGTAATGCCATTGAACATCAAGGAGCGATGGTTGGATTCTTTCTTGTTGGAGATGGTCATTGCCTGACATTTGTGTAGCGCAAATGTTACTTGCCGCTTGTCAGCCCAAACCTACATATTGTCCAGGTCTTGCTGCATTTGAACGTGGACTGCTTCAGTATCTCAGGAGTCACGAATGGAGCTGAACATTGTGCAATCTGTGCATTGACCTCACCCAATAAACATAGCAGTCCAGAGGGAAGTCTGCCTCATGGCACCTGTGGACAACAGTCTGGCACAGCTTGCCAACAGTGTCCTCTTCACCAAACTTGATGCTAATGGTGGGTTTTGGCAAATACCCCTCAACCGGGCGTCCATGTTGCTAACAACCTTTATCACGCAGTTTGGGCACTTTTGTTTTGACCGCTTTCTCTTCAGCATCTTATCAGCTCCGGGGATATTCCAGCACGCCATGTCCAGGATCTTAGAAGGTTAACAAGGAGCCATTTGTCACATCCATGACTTCCTTATCCTTGGGCCCACAAGAGAGGAGCATGACCACAGACTTCGAGAGGCTCTCAAGGCTCTGCAAGAGGCAGGTCTGACTTTAAATGACAAGTATGAATTCATCAAAACCACCATCAAATTTCTATGGCATATCATTCAATGACATTGTAGGCCCTCAAAAACGAAAGCTATCGCCGACTTCCCCCAGCCCAAGTGTGTCACTGATGCCCAGAGGCTCCTCAGAATGGTAAATCAGGTTGGTCAATTTATCCCAAGTCTGGCTACTATCACGGAACCTTTAAGGTACCTTCTGAAAAGGCCAATAATGGTTCTGTGGCACTCACCAAATCAACACATTTCAATATGTGAAAGAAATGCTTGTCTCTTCAGATGTCTCATTATCTCACTGGGAGGCTAGGAAATGCCTTGATCCTAATGCCTCCCAGTCTATGCCCTTATCACTTTAACATTTGTTGACCCATCCTGGGAAGGTCATTAAGTTGGGTTCCCACAGTACCATACCCGTCATGCCGATGTGTTGGATATATTTCCCATCATCCTTAGAAAGAGTTCTTACTCTTAAAGCAATTAATGCTAATAACTGCATTTGATTACATTTAAAGCTTTTGATGCACACCTTAATATCAGTTTTAATATCAACTTATTTCATGACCTCACTTCACAGCAAAGTCACAAACCATGGCTAATGCTCTCTCCAGAGCTACAGTGGACAAACATGTTGCCCAAGACTTGACACTTGCCCCCCAAGTAGAAGTGTTCTCTTTGACCATTCAGAACTTCTTGCTGATCTCCACCAGAAATACCCCTGGATGTTCAGTTCCCATCCTTAGTCACCCTACAACCATGTCTCCATAATTTCAACTATATCATAAGCATTTATATCTAGTTGCTCTATTAATTCATCTGCCTTATTATGAATGCTCTGCGCATTATGGTACAATGCCTTTTGACTTGTCTTTTTTCCCCAATATCCAGCCCTGACGTATTTCCAGTGCTTGTACTGGGGTTTCTGACTGTTGGGTGTTGAGTTGCTTTTCTGATAACATGGGACTGGGAATCCCTTCAAATATCTCATCAGCTTCAATTACAGATAAATTGCTCTTTTCAGTTTACTGGGTTTGAATCATTCTGGCTCCTTTTATGATAAAAAAGCACCTATTTATTTCCATTCTTGTTTTTTAATGGACATGTTTTTCAAATTTATTCTACAACAGCTATGTATTAATTTAATATTTTGTACAGTTTTGTCAAAGTCTGTAAGGAAACAAATTCTGTTCGCTTTGTTTGTAAACTCATTACAATGTTGGGTGGTGAATGAGATTAGGAGCACATAATAACCATCAATCCGTGTTTTATTTCCTTTTAAAGTTCCACATTGGACAGTTATGGACCATTTTCACTGAAATATAAAACATGTCTAGAAAATTCCATGCTGCCGTGCACTGTGGATTTTACATTATTTTACATCCCCTTGCTCTCACTCTATCTTTCTCTCTCTCTTTCTTTCTCTTTTTCTCTTTCCTTCTCTCCCCCTCCCTTTCTCACTCCCACCTTCCCTCCCATGTCCTCGCTACCAGCCCACACTACACAGAGACAGAAGCTGGGACTCCCGGGTTGTCTGCACTTTGTGTAAACAGACTGCCTGAGCAAACAGCACAAAACAGGAAGCAGAGGACCAGGCTGTTTCTCATGAGCGATGGAGTGTGTAAGGTAACCATTCATTCCTCTCATGTACTGAATTTATAGATGGGTGAATGGTCGGGTGGGAGGAATTTCTGTTGCCCAGTAACAGCTTCTGTTGCCTGGGAATTTAATGCTGTAGCTGCGTGAGCACACACTCCTGTGATAGATAGAAAGAGAGTATCATAGAGTGGGAGGAAGGGAGAGAATGAGGAGGCGGGAAAAGAGGGGAGTTTCATGTTCTTTTGATATGGGAAAGAGAGGCAGAAACGAGAGGAAAGGAGATTAAATGGAGTGAGAGAGAGAGAGTGAGGGAAAAGACAAATAGAGGGTAAGAGTGTATTATAAAGTGGGAGAGAGAGAAGAGGAATTAGAGGGATGATGTATTATCAAGAGGAAGAGATATAGAATGAGAAAGGAATTAGGGAGAAGATTAAGTATGGGGGAGAGAGAGAGAGAGCAGAAAAGGAAGTGGATTGAATGATATTTTAGAGTTGAAGAGAGAGCAAGAGGGAAGACAATTCTCTTGGAATATATACCCCATGGGATTGTATTATAATTGATCCACCAGTAGATTGTATCATGATTGATGTATCACTTGTGAATTGTATTATTGTTAATCATTCCCCAGCTTTGGAACACTTGGAGTCTCCCCCCATTATCTGATCCTGGGGTACATCAATTGTGGGCGGAGGGTGAAATTTCCTGATGCAGCTAGGAATCTCTGATCCTGGGATGTCTACCCCAATAACTGTATTTGTTCTTAAATGGCAGTAGGAATCCCCAACCCTAGGTTGTGTTCCCCCAATATCAAGCCTTAGGTTAAATTTCCTCTTCTGTTCCTGGGGTGTATTCCCAAATTCCTTGTCCTGGGGGGCATTTTGCCAATGTCCAGTCCTGACATATTCCCCAGTGCTTGTGTTGGGGTTGCTGACTGTCGGTTTGATTCCCTGATAACACGGGGCTGGGAATCTCTTCAAATATCTGGTGATGCTAATATTCCCTCAACATCTGATCCTGGGGTGTATTCTACCAGAGACTATGCTGGGTTATAGATGGTGGGGATGGTTGTTCTTCTTATATGTGACTAGGAGTCACACGCAATATCCAATCCAAAGGTGTCTTCCCCCAATATCGGGTTCTGGGGGTGTATATCCCCATGTATGTCCTGGTGGATTCCCTCATGTGTGGGAGTGGGACTATCCCCCAGTATCTGTTCCTGGGTTCTATCCTCGATATCTGGTCCTGGATTTCTCCCCCTGTATTTATTCCTTGGATATATTGTCCCAGTATTTGGTCCTGGGGTGCATTCCCCCAATGACTCGAATGGGAGGTTCCTTCACACATGGGGCTGGGAAATTTGCAGAATATCTGGTGCTAGGTTTGTACTCTGCTTGACCAATACCCCACATTCCAGCTTAATCATTCACTCCCTCCCGCACCACTACACAATGCTGCAGTGTGAACCATTTACAAGATGCATCGCAGCAACTCACCAAGCCTCCTTCAACAGCAACTTCCAAACCCGCGATCTCTATCACCTAGAGGAACAAAGGCAGCAGACGCATGGGAAGACCATCATCCTCAATTCTACACGCTTCCCTCCAAGTCACAGACCATCATGACTCAGAACTATATCCTTCACTGTTATCAGGTCAAAATCTTGGAATTCCCTCTTTAACAGCACTGTGGGTTTACCTACAACACACGGACTGCAGAGGTTCAGGAAGGTCACCACCATCTTCTCAAGGGCAATTATGGATGGCCAACAAATCCTGGCCTTGCCAATGCGCTCACATCCCATGTACAAGTTAAAGAATGGAATGATGTCAGTGAAACCTGCAGCCCTGGAAGGGGTCAGTCCCGAATGGACCGATTTTTAAAAAGCCTGCCCCATGATGATAGCACACTGCGGGTGGGCTAAACAGACCCAGAGTCAGACTTCCACCCCTCAGTAGATAGAAAGTCCCAGCCTCTAGGATCCTCTGACCAATCTGATTGGGGACTGAAAGGAAACACAGGAAGAAGATCCTGGTGTCTGGAGACAGGCATGTTCCGGATTTTTAGGCTGGAGGGTGCTCAGAGATCCCAGGGAGGAGGCGCTGGGGGCCGTGTTTTGGAGGGCAGATGGGGAGGGACAAAGTGGAAGGGGTAACATATGGGGCTGCCAAGGCACACAGGCACACACCCTCTGATTGATGAGTCCCCTCCTTCCTTCCCACGTTTTCAAAGAATGCCTTTCAAAAATGGCCTACATACCTTGTCAGTATTTTATCCCAGAAGCAACAAACAGTAGAAACTGGGAAATAAAAATGCTGGTCCGAACTGTTCTCCTAGACCTTCAAATGGAACACCAGTAAAAATTGGGAAAAAGAGTCCTGTCCGAACTGTTTTTTCCCTCCTGGGATGGCAATGGAGGCGGATTGAGGCCCTTATTATCCAATTAATTGGGCACATCAGGGCTTGAATAGGCCTCCGGTTGGGCAGCCTAGTAGGTGGCTTACCCACCCTCCCATTTTATGGTGAGCAGGTAAGGGTCGGTGGGAAGAAGATGGGCTGGGCACCCGACATATTTTACATGCCAAACCCCGCCCCCCGCAACCAAAACCATATGCCAGGTGAGGGGGTGGCTGTAAAATCCAGCCCAGAATGGACTCTGGGAGGGGACGTCAATGTCCAAGAGTAGTTTGGTAGCATCACTACTGACTGACTGGAATTCTTGTGTTTATGCTGATGAGTGCAAGACGACAAACTTCGGAAACATCTCTCCCTTTTCAGCAACACCCAAATACTTGGTGCAAGGGTGTATTCTCCTGATATCTGCTCCTGTGGTGGATCACCCAATATCTGATCCTAGGGCATATTCCTATACTGTTTGAACTGGGAGATTCCCACTCACTGGGTACCCTCCCATCCCCTCCAATATCTGGTTCTGGGATTTATTCCTGCAATGACTGCACAGGAAGGAATTCCTTCAGACATGGGACTACAATATATCACGGACATATATCAACAATTTTTAACCAGGGTAGTTGCATCATGTAACGGACTGGACATTTCTTCCAATATCTGTTCCAATGCTACTCGGGAGCACTCCACTAATACCTAGTCCTGGGGTGTATTCCCTCAATATCTAATCTTTTTTTATTTGTTCATGAAATGAGGGTGTCACTGACCAGCCCAGCATTTATTGCCCATCCCTAATTGTTCTTTAACTGAGTGGCTTGCTCAGTCATTTCAGAGGGCAGTTAAGAGTCAACCACATTGCTGTGGATCTGGAGTCACATGTAGGCCAGACAGGCTAAGGACAGCAGATTTCCTTTCCAAACAGACATCAGAGAACCAGATGGGTTTTTACGACAATTGACAATGGTTTCATGGTTACCATTACTGAAACTAGCTTTCACTTCCAGATCAATACTTGAATTCAGAGTCCACCAGCTACCCTGAGAGCATTAGCCTGAGATTTTGGATTACTAGACCAGTGACATTGCCATTAAGCTACCATCTCTGTAGTATCTGTTCCTGGGGTGTATTTGCCCAAATCTGGTCGCATGTGTATTCCCCAAATTGCTATAGCAGGAGAATTGCCTCAGAGGTTGGACTGGACATTCCCTCCCCTAAAAATGTCAATGTTCTGTGGTGTATTTCCCTAATGTCTCTACTTGGAGAATTTCCCCATACATATGTACAGTCCTGGTGCGTGTTCCACTGTTATCACTGTGGAATTCCCCCAGTGCTTGTACTGTGGGTCTAGGTTGTGTTCCCTCATACACGGGAGTGGAGATGCTCCCCCAATATGCATTTGGATGGATTCTCCCAGATACCCTATTTTAAGGGAATTCCGTCATTCAAGGTTCCTCTAAGGATGAGTCATAAGGATTCAGAGAGTTGATTCTGTTTTTTTCCTCTCTGCAGATGCTGTTGGACCTGCTGGGTTTTTCCAGCATTTTCTGTTTTTGTTCCCTCGTACAAGGGTTTGGTAATATCCCCCAATATTTCGTCCTTGAGTATATTTTTTTTGTTTTTTGTTCCTGTGTTGTGAGTGTCGCTGGCAAGGCCAGCATTTATTGCCCATCTGTAATTGTCCTTGCAGTGGTGGTGATGAGCTGCCTTCTTGAACTGGTGCACTCCATCTGATGCGGTTACACCCAGAGTGCTGTTTGGAAGGGAGTACTGGGATTTTGACCCAGCGACAGCAAAGAAATGGCAATATATTTCCAAGTCAGGATGGCGTGTGGCTTGGAAGTGAACTTCAAAGTAGTGATGTTTGCTGCCATTGTCCTTCTAAATGGTAGAGGTCACAAGTTTGGAAGATACTGTTGAAAGAGCCTTGGTGAGTTGCTGCCGTGCATCTTGTAGATGGTACACACTGTTGCCTCTGTGTGGTCGGTGGAGGAGGGAGTGAATGTTTAAGGTGGTGGATCTCGTGGGCTATTACAGACCAGTCACTGAGATGCAGAGGGATCTGGGTGTCTTAGTGCCTGAATTGCAGAATGCAGGTGCAGCAAGTAAGTAGGAAAGCAAATAGAATGTTATCAGTTGTAGTGAGGGGAATTGAATACCAGAGTAGGGAAGTTATGCTTCAGTTATACAGGGCATTTGAGAGACCACTGTTTCTGTGTACGTTATTGGTTCCCTTGTTTAAGGAAAGATGTAATGCATTGGAAGCAGTTCAGAGAAGATTTACTAGATTACTACCTGGAATGGGTGTGTTTTCTAATGAGGAAACATTGGACGGGCTTGGGCTTGTATTCACTGGAGTTTAGAAGAGTTTGAGGAGACTTGATTGAAAAATATAAGATCCTAAGGGGAGTTGACGGTGGATGTGGAGAGGATGTTTCCTCTTGTGGAAGAATCAGAACTAGGGGTCACTTTTTAAACATATGGGGTCGCCCATTTTATTGAGATCAGGAAAAAAAATTTCTCTCAGAGGTTTGTGAGACTTTGGAATTCTATTCCCCAAAGGTGGTTGAAGCAGAATCTTTGAATATTTTTAAGGCTGAAGTTGATAGATCAGCAAGGGGGTGAAATGTTATCGGGGGTAGGCAGGAATGTAAATTTGAGGTTAAGATTAGATCAGCCATGATCTTATTGAATAGCAGAGCAGGCTCAAGGGGCCTAGTGACCTACTCCTGCTTTTAATTCATACGTTGGTATAAATACTGTGGCCAGAAGAGCAGGTCAGAGACTGTCAATTCTGCGGAGAGTAGCTCACCCCCTGACTCCCCAAAGCATGTCCAACATCTACAAGGCACAAGTCAGGAGTGTGATGGAATAATCTCTACTTGCCTGGATGAGTGCAGCTCCCACAACACTCAAGAAGCTTGACACCGTCCAGCACAAAGCAGCCCTGCTCGATATATATATCTATACTTGAAGCAAATGTCTTCACTTAGAGTTGTGAACCTTGTGTATTCTGTGTCCCAAAAAGCTGTGGAGATATATATATATTCAGTTAATCCACAAACAGAGGTGAATAGATTATTGAGCACTAAGGGAAGTTGTTGTGTATGAAGGAAATGACGAGTAATGGGAATCATGTGGGAAGGTGCAGTGGAGGTTGAAGATCCACTCTGATCTTATTGAATGTCAGAACATGATCGTGGGGTCAATTGACTTGCTCCAGCTCCTGTTTCTTATGCTCTTGTGCTGGAATAGGGGAAGACATGATACTTGGAATCAGGAAACTCCAATATCTGGATCAAGAACAATAAATTGCATTTTTCGAGCACCTTTGGGTAAGTAAAAGGTGCAAAGTGCTTCACTGGAGCGCAATCAAACAAATTTTGACACCAGGTCACATACGAAGACATTGGGGCACATGGCCAAAAGCTTGGCCAAAGATGGAGGTTTAAAGGAGCATCTTAGAGGAGGAAAGAGAGGGAGCGAGGAGTACAGAGCGCACCCCAGAGCTTAGGGACTCAGCAGCTGATGTCACGGCCACTGATGATGGAGCAGTTAAAGTCAGGGATGGACAAGAGACCCAAATTCCCAGAGATGATATCTTGAAGGGTTGTAGGACTAGAGGAGGCCTCGATGGAACTCTCAGATGTGAAACATGCTCACTGTGGGCAACAAATGTTGGTATCGCCAGAGGCGCCCACACCCCATGAAAGAATAAAAAAATGACCCCACTCTAAAACTGCCCAACCCAGTAAAATTCCTGCACACATACATACCACGATCCTGTCTCCCCGTCTCACCACTTTACCTTGTAAGGGGATGGAAACAGTTTACAAATAGATTCCCCCCCGACCCCGCCACTCTCCCATCCTGTCACCCTCTTCCTCTCTCTCTCCCTCCCTACTTTGCCCTGTACAGGAACAGAGCTGGCACTGACAGGCTGGCTGCATTGTGTTTGAACAGACTATGTTTATCCCTCTCTGCTTCTCTTTCCCTCTTCCCTCTATCGCCTCACATACATGCCCCCTTCCCTTACCCTCCGTCCTCCCTGCTGTACCCCTGCCCTCTCCTCTTGCTCCCTCACTCTATCTCCCAATCTTCCCCTCTATCTCTCCATCCCTTTCCTAATCTATCTTCCCTTTCTCCTTTCTCTCTCTCCCTCCTTCTTTCCCCCTTCTTCCCTCCTCCCTCCTGCCTCCCTCTCCTTTGCCCTCCCTTCCTCTGCACCCTGCCTGCACAGGGGCAGAAGTTGGCACTCAGAGACTGGCTGGACTTTGTAAAATCTGACAGTTTGGGCAATAACTGCTTGGAGAGAAGCAAGCAATAAACACAAAACAGGAAGCAGAGGCCTGGGCCGTTATTTGAAGCTAGTGAGTGTGAAAATTATGGTGAGGACAGAGGGCCTCGGCATTCGCTCACTGACAGAGAGAGAGAGAGGGAGAGAAAGAGTGAGAGAGTAAGAGAGAGAGAGAGAAAGAGCTGGCCAGTATCAGGAGCTGACACAAACTGCTGCAGGTAGCGGAGCCCAGTGACATGGTAAGGGAGTCATTTATTCCTCCCTTGTACTGGATTTGTAGGTGGGTGAATTGTGGATGTGAAGGGTGGGGCTTTGGTTGCTAACCAGGGAAATGATGCAGTAGCTGCCTGTCACACCGTGAGAGATGGATGTCATGTTATAGGATGGGGGGAGAGAGAGAGAGAGAGAGATAGAGACAGAGGTGAAAATAGAGCGGAGGAGCGTGTTATGGAGCAGGAAAGAAGAATTAGAGGGAAGGAGCATAATATCGATTGAGAGAGATCACACAAGAGGAAAAATAGTGAATGATGATGTTGTCGAGTGGCAGAGAGAGAGAGAAAGAGAGAGAGGGGAAATGGAGTTATACACCTGCAGTTCATCTTATAATTGATTGGCCAGTATATTGTATTGTGATTCATTCACCAATATATGTTATTATGATTGATCAGTCGCTATTTTATATTATGATTTATTCACCACTACATTGTATTATGATTCATCCACACCTATATTGTATTGAAATTAATGCTGGTGAATTCCATTGCCATGTGGACCTGGAGAAAGGGTTGATTTCCCTCATATAAAAGCAAAACGCTGCAGGCGGTGGAAATCTGAAATAAAAGCAGAAAGTGTTGGAAAAACTCAGCAGCTCGTTCCAAGAGGTGTTCTCTCGTTCTCGGAACATTGGGCAGAACTTTGCCGCCAGTGAGCAGGGGGCACCCTGCTCACTGACACGTAAAATGATGCGGGATGACATTGGGCAGAACCCCCGACGTCACCCCCACCCCATTTAAATTCCCAGGAAGTCGGGGGCACAGCAAAATCAGCTGCGGGCCCGCTGACCTGTCAGTGGCCAATTGAGGCCATTGACAGGATCATTTATTCTATGAAAGGACCTGACTGTCCAACCTTAATGTTGGCAGGCCAGGAGCTCCGGCAGTAAATAGATAAAACATGAAACCTCATCCAGCGGCGGGAGGAAGTTTCATGCAGGGTTTCAAAAAGCTTTTTTAAAGTTATTAGGTAAATTATGAACATGTCCCGTCTCATGCGACATTGTCACGTGAGGGGGACATGTGAGGGAATTTTCTTTTCTACTTTTAGTATTTTTCAACGTGGAAGCAGCACGCTAACTCAGGGAGATGTGCATAGCGCTTCCCACCGGATGTTAAGCTGGGTGGGCCTTAATTGGCCCACCCATGTAAAATGGCGGCATGGCCCACTTCTCATCCTGGCAGTAACTCCCAACATCACGAGGTTTATGGTGATTCTCTCATAAACGGGGGTGGGAATCGTCCAGATATCTGGTCCTGGTGCATTTTGCCTCCAGTATTTGTTCCTGAGATCTCTTTTCCCAGTATCTGGTGCTGAGGTATATTCACCCATTGGCTGTCTTGGGTGCTTGACCCCGACATGGGACTGGGAATCTCGCCCAGTGAATGGTTCAGAATCACAGTGTCGAAGAGGCCCTTCGGCCCATCGAGTCTGCACCAACACGTGAGAAACACCTCACCTACCTACCTAATCCCATTTACCAGCACTTGGCCCATAGCCTTGAATGTTATGATGTGCCAAGTGCTCATCCAGGTACTTTTTAAAGGGTGTGAGGCAACCCGCCTCCACCACTCTCCCAGGCAGTGCATTCCAGACCTCTGGGTAAAGAAGTTTTTCCTCACATCCCCCCTAAACCTCCTACCCCTCACCTTAAACTTATGCCCCCTTGTGACTGAGCCTTCAACTAAGGGGAACAGCTGCTCCCTATCCACCCTGTCCATGCCCCTCATAATCTTGTACACCTCGATCAGGTCGCTCCTCAGTCCTTCTGCTCCAACGAAAACAGCTCAAGTCTATCCAACCTCTCTTCATAACTTAAATGTTTCATCCCAGGTAACATCCTGGTGAATCTCCTATGCACCCCCTCCAGTGCAATCACATCCTTCCTATAATGTGGTGACCAGAACTGCACACAGTACTCCAGCTGTGGGCTCACCAAGGTTCTATACAACTCCAACATGACTTCCCTACTTTTGTCATCTATGCATCGATTGATAAATGCAAGTGTCCCATATGCCTTTTTCACCACCCCACGAACATGCCCTTCCGCCTTCAAAGATCTCTGGACACACACGCCAAGGTCCCTTTGTTCCTCAGAACTTCCTAGTGTCATGCCGTTCATTGAATATTTCCTTGTCAAATTTCTCCTTCCAAAGTGTATCACTTCACACTTTTTAGGGTTAAATTCTATCTGACACTTATCTGCCCATTTGACCATATGGTATATATCTTCCTGCAGCCCAAGACACTCAACCTCACTGTTTACCACCCGGCCAATCTTTGTTTCATCCGCAAACTTACTAATCCTACCCCCGACATAGTCATATATGTCATTTATGTAAATGACAAATAATAGTGTACCCAGCACAGATCCCTGTGGTACGCCAGTGGACACTGGCTTCCGGTCACTGCAGCATCCTTCTGTCGTCACCCTCTGTCTCCTTCAACTAAGCCAACTTTGAATCCACCTTTTCAAATTACCCTGTATCCCATGTGCATTTGCCTTCTTTATAAGTCTCCCATGTGGGACCTTGTCAAAGGCTTTGCTGAAATCCATATAAACTACATCAACTACACTATCCTCATCTACACACCTGTTCACCTCCTCAAAAAATTCAATCAAATTTGTTAGGCATGACCTCCCTGTGACAAAGCCATGCTGACTATCCCTGATCAAACCTCACCTCTCCAAGTGGAGATAGATAATCTCCTTCAGAAATTTCTCCAATAGTTTCCCTACCACTGACGTAAGACTCACTGGTCTGTAGTTCCCTGGCTTATCTCTACAACCCTTCTTAAATAGCAGAACCACATTAGCTGTTCTCCAGTCCTCTGGCACCTCTCCCGTGGCCAGAGAAGAGTTATAAATTTGGGTCAGAGCCCCTGCGATCTCCTCCCTTGCCTCCCTCAGCAGCCTGGGACACAAATCATCCGGATCAGGAGATTTGTCCACTTTAATGCCTGTCAACACCTCCAGTACCCTGTCACGCCCTATATCAATTTGCTTAAGAACCTCGCAGTCCCTCTCCCCGAGGTCATCCTCATTCTCTTGGGTGAAGACAGACGTGAAATATTCATTCAGCACCCTAGCGATGTCCTCTAGCTCCACCCATAGATTGCCCCCTAGGTCCCTTATGGGCCCTACTCTTTCCCTGGTTATTCTCTTCCCATTGATATACTTATAGAATATCTTAGGATTTTCCCTAATTTTACCAGCCAGAGCTTTCTCATATCCCCTCTTTGTTCTCCTAATTGCTTCCTTAAGCTCTCCCCTGCACTGTCTGTACTCCACTAATGCCTCTGCTGATTTGCTTCCCTTGTACCTGCTAAAAGCCTCTCTTTTCCTTCTCATCGTAACCAGAATATCTCTGGTCATCCTTTGTTCTCTGGGCTTGTTACTCCTTCCTATCACCCTAGAGAGAACATGTTGAGCCTGTATCCTCCCCGTTTACTTTTTGAACACCCCCACTGTTCCTCTGTAGATTTCCCCACAAATAACTTTTCCCAGTCTACCTTGGCCAGATCCTGCCTTACTTAACTAAAATCCACTCTCCCCCAATCCAAAACATTTTTTTTGCAACTTGTTGATTTCTTTGTCCATAACAAACTTAAACTGTACCATGTTGTGGTCGCTATCACTAAAATGCTCGCCCACCAACACCTCAGCCACCTGTCCGGCTTCATTCCCCAGAATTAGGTCCAGCACTGCACTGTCCCTTGTTGGACCCTCTGCATATTGACCTCAAAAGTTCTCCTGTACACATTTCAAGAAATCCGCTCCATCCAAGCCCTTAACACTATGTCTATCCCAATTAATGCTGGGGAAGTTGAAATCACCTAATATAATTACCCTATTGTTATTGTTTTTACACTCCTCCACAAATTGTGCACATATTTGCTCCTCAGTTTCCTGCTGACTATCTATAATAAACTCCTAATAAGGTGGTTTCTCCTTTTTCATTCCTAAGCTCTACCCACAAAGCTTCATTCGATGCCCCCTCCAAGATATCATCTCTCCTTACTGCAGTTACAGACTCCTTAACTAATAATACAATGCCTCCTCCTCTTTTACCCCCTCCCCTGTCTCACCTGCAGATTCTATATCCCAGAATGTTGAGCTGCCAATCCTGCCCTTCCCTCAACCACATCTCACTGACCGCTACTATATCACAATTCCACATGTTAATCCTCATCCTTAACTCCTCCGTTTTACTTGTAGTATTCCTGGCATTAAAGTAGAGGCCATTCAGCCTTGCCTTACTCCCTTGAAGCTTATTGCAGCTGTACTCCCTCTGACTTGATTGTTTTACTGCATTATGATGTATCCCTGTTCTTCTAACATGGTGTGTCCCCTCCCCCTGCTGAATTAGTTTAAACTTCTCCCAACAGCACTAGCAAACATGCCCACAAGGATGTTAGTCCTGCTCTGGTTCAGATGTAGACCATCCTGTTTGTACAGGTCCCACCTTCCCCCGAAACGGTCCCAGTGATCCAGGAATCTAAAACCCTCCCTCCTGCACCACGTGTTCATCTGCGCTATCCTCCTATTTCTGAGCTCACTAGCACGTGGCACTGGGTGTAATCCAGAGATTACAACCCGAGAGGTCTTGCTTTTTAGTCTACTGCCTAACCTGAATTCTTGATGCAAGACCTCATCCCTCTTTCTACCTATGTCATTGGTTCCAACATGCACCATGACCTCTACCTTATCACCCTCCCCCTTCAGGATGCCCTGCAGCTGTTCAGTGACATCCCGGACCCTGGCATCAGGGAGCCAACATACCATCCTAGAGACACGTTGATGGCCACAGTAACGCCTATCTGTTCCCCTGACTATAGAATCCCCTATTACTATTACTCTTCCTCTCTTCTTCCCCTCCTGTACAGACAGGCTGCTTTTGGTGCCAGAAGGTTGGATCTGTCCGCACTCCCTGGAGGGCCCTCATCAGCCTCCAAAATGGAATACCGATTTGCGAGTGGGACCCCAGGGGACTCCTAAACAACCTGCCTATTTCTCTTGGATTCCCTTTCTCCCTCAGATCCCTTCATCTGTGGTGTGACCACCTCTCCAAACGTGCTATCCATGATGCTCTCAGGCTCGCGGATGTTCCACAGTGTCCCCAGCCGCTGTTCCAGCTCTGAAACCCGAGCTTCCAGTAGCTATAGCTGGGCACACCTCCTGTACACAAGCTGGTCCCGGGCACTGGAAATATCCCCGGCTTCCCACATTCCCAGTGAATTCTCCCAATGCTTGTACTGAGTGAATTCCCTAACTGAGAAATTCCTCCAATTTCCCTGTGGTACATTCCTCTGTTCTGCATATCAGTTGTGTGTTGTGTTACCCCACTGTTCCTATTGGGGAATTCCATTACACACGGGACCAGGAATCTTTTCCTATATATCACCCTGAAACATATTCCACCAATTTCGAGTCTTTGAGAATATTTCCCGCATGACTGTACTTGAGAGAATCACACATACATGGGACTGGTTTCATCCCCAGTACCTGATTATGGTGTGTATCCCCCTTATATTTGACCCTTGGGCCTAATCTGATCCATGGATGAATGTTCTCAGGGGAAATTACCTCTTACACTGGGACTCAAGCTCAGCATCTGGTCCTGTGGTATATTCTCCCTATGAATATATTGCGAGGATACCTTCAGATATGCAACATGAATGTCCTCCAATATCCCGTTCTGGATGTATTCCACCAATCGCTGTTCTGGGAAGTGTCAATATGCTCATGCATGAGACTCTGTGTCCATCCCTGCACCATATCCCCCTCCTATCTGACTCTGGGTATATTTTCCCAATGAATGTGATTCAGGGGAGTTTATTGAGGAGACTGGGAAACTCCTCCAGTATCATGCGCTGGACCATATTCCCCCAATATTAGGTTGGCACTGATAAGATTCCCACATGCATTGGACTGGGAGTATTCCCAAATCTCTGGCCCTGGGACATATTCCCAAGATGTCTAGTCCTGGTGTGTATTTTCACAATGACTGTACTGGGTAATCCCTCCTACATGAGACTGAGAGCTCCCACCCCCCCCACAATGAGTATATTCCCTCACTATTTGTACCCAGGGAGGGGTTGGGGGGTCTTGGTTGGGGTAGTCTCTCATCCATGTGTCTTGGAATCTGCACAAACTTGTTTCTGGGATCTGTTCCCCCAATGAATGTGCTTGTGGGGAAACTCACTTATGCACTATCTTTGCAATAACTCATATTATCTTGACGTAGGTGAAAGTGTGTCTGTATCAGTTCCTGGGCCATGTTTCTCTCTGACTATACAGGCAGAGCATTCCCACAATTCTGTGATTTGGAATCATAATAACCTCAATACTCTATTACTTTTGCTTTCACGGGAAGTGGGCATTGATGACTAGGCCAGCATTTGTTGTCCATCCCTAATTGCTGTTGAGAAAGTGATGATGAGCCACCTTCTTGAACTGCTGCAATCCATGTGATGCAAGTACACCCACAGCGCTGTTGGGAAGAAAGTTCCAGGATTTTGAGCCAGTGACAATGAAGGAATGGCAATATATTTCCAAGTCAGGATGGTGTTTGGCTTGAAGCGGAACTTGCAGGTGGTGGTGTTCCCATTTGCCTGCTGAACTTGTCCTTCTGCATGGATGCGGTCATGGATTTGGAAAATGTTGTGAAAGGAGCCTTGGTGAATTTTGCAGTGCATCTTGTCGATGGTACACACTGTTGCCACTTGTATTGATGGTGGAGGGAGTGAATATTTAAGGTGGTGAATAGTGTGTTGATCAAGTGGCCTGCTTTTTCCTGGATGGTATGGAGCTTCTCCAGTGTTGTTGGAGCCATACTCATCCAGGCAAGTGGAGAGTATTCCGTCACACTCCTGACTTGTGCCTTGTAGATGGTGGACAGGCTTTGGGGAGTCAAGATGTGAGCCACTCACCTCATATTCCCAGTCACTGACCTGCTTTTGTAGACACAGTATGTTCTAGTTCAATTTCTGGTCAATGGCAACCCCCAGAATGTTGCTAGTGGGATTTCACAATGGTAATGTCATTGGATGTCAAGAAGAAATGTTTAGATTCCCTCTTTTTGGGGATGGTCATTGCCTTGCGCTTGCCTGGTTTGAATGTCAATTGTCACTCATCAGCCCTAGCCTGAATGTTGTCCAGGTCTTGCTACAAATGGGCATGGACTGCTTCAATATCTGAGAGATGTAAATGGTGCTGAACATTGCAATCATCAGCGAATATCCCCATTTCTGACATTTTGATGGAAGGAGGGTCAGCTGAAAATGGTGAGCCGAAAAAACCTAAGGAACTCTTGCAGTGATGTCCTGGAACTGAGATGATAGACCTCCAACAAGCACAACCATCTTTCTTTGTGCCAGGTATAACTCCAAGCAGTGAAGAGTTTCCCCCCTGATCCTTATTAACTTCAAGTGGACATAAAGAAGGATAATGCTTGAAAATCTCAGCAGGTCTAGCAGCATCTGCGGAGAGAGATAATGTTTCAAGTCCACATGTCTACTCTTTAGAGTTAAAGAGAAGTATAAATGTGGTGGATTTTGTCCTGTTTAAGAGTGAGTGGAGCAGTTGGAGCAAAATAGAAGATCAGGGTTAGGTGGGAGCTCAGGAGAAGTTGACAAAGATGACATGGACACAAGACAAAGGGAGTGTTAATGGTAGTGCTAAAGACTAATGGTGCTGACAGTGGCATAAAGGTGAGATGACAGAATGTTTTAACAGCAGAACAAGGGTCAGTACTCCGTGAATGCACAACAGCGAAACAAGTGACAGATAGCCCTGTGAGCGGTGGGGGTGGAGGGGAGCTGTTCGGGGAAAAATGATGAAAGGGATGAAATAAAATAAAAAATTGAAAAACAATGAATAAATACATTTTTAAAAATGGCAACTTTTAAAAATGTAAAAATTGAATTTATAAAGGGATAAGAATGGAGGAAAGGTCTGAAGTTGTTGAACGCAATGTTAAGTCCAGAAGACTACAAAGTGTCCAATCGGTCACCCAGTCTGCTTTTAGTCTCTCTGATGTAGAGTAGACCACATTGGGAGCAGCATATACAGTAGCCCAAATTGAAGGAGGTGCAAGTGATGCGCTACTTCACCTGAAAGGACTTTGGGTGGTGAGGAGGGAAGAGACAAAGGGTCAGATGGTGTATCTTGTGTGATTGCATGGGAAGGTGCCATGTGAAGGCGATGAAGAGTTGGGGGTAATGAAGCAATGGGCCAGGGAAGGAGGGAACAGCCCCAATGGGATGCTGACGGGGGTGGTGGGGAGATGGAGAGATGAGGGGAAGATGTGTTTGGTGGTGGCATCATGCTGGAGTTGGTGGAAATGGTGGAAGTGAAAAGTGAGGACACGGGGGACACTCTTGTTTCTGGGAGGGAGGGAACGGGGTGAGGGCAGATGTGCAGGAGATGAGTCAGGCACGGTTGAGGGCCCTGTCAACCACAGTGGGCGGGAACCCTCGGTTAAGGAAAAAGGAAGGCACTTCAGAGGCGTGGTTTTGGAATGTAGCATCATTGGAACAAATGCGACGGAGACAGAGGAACTGGAAGCATGGGATGGAGTCCTTACAGGAAGCAGAGTGTGAGGAGCTGTAGTCAAGGTAACTGTAGGAGTTGGTGGGCTTGTAATGAATATTGGTGGGCAGTCTATTGCCAGAAATGGAGACAGTGAGGTTGAGGAAGGAAATGGAAGTGTCGGAGATGGACCAGATGAAGGTGAGAGAGGGGTGGAAATTGGAAACAAAATCGATAAATTTTTCCAGATCCAGACGAGAGCATGGAGCAGCACCGAAACAGTCTCCAATGTAATGAAAAAATAGTTGTGGGACGGGACCTGAGTAGAACTGGATGAAGGAATGTCCCACATGTCGCACAAAAAGACAGGCATAACTGGGGCCCATGCCACACCTTTTATTTACTTTTAACTTCAATTTGTCCACTGGTTGGAATCGTACGTGGCACAAAGGAAGATGGTTATGCTTGTTGGAGTTCAAGCATCTCAGTTCCAGGATAGTGTTCTAGGCCCAACCATCTTCAGCTGCTGCATCAATAAGCTTCTTTCCATCATAAGGTCAGAAGTAGGGATGTTTGCTGACGAGTGCACAACATTCAGCACCATTCACAACTACACTGATAATGAAGCTGCCAATGTTCAAACATTGCAACACCTGGACAATATCCAGGCTTGGGTTGACAATAGCAAGTAACGTTCGTGCCACACAAGTAGCAGGCAATAACTATCTCCAGCAAGAGAGAATCTAACTATCGCCCCCTGACAATGGCATGACCATCACTGAATTCCTTCACTATCAACATCCTGGGAGTAACCATTGACCAGAATCTTGTCTTGTCTGTCAGAAAGCATCACTCTGTAGGAGAGGTTTGATGCTTTGTTGGTTCCTTCAAGAGGGCTAACTGACATCACCATGGTAGAATCATTACTGATAGACCTCAGGGTATTACAGAAGCAGATTATGTAATGCTGTGATTCAGTACAACATTCCCATGCTGTCATTAGAAGGGTGCTATTCGAGCCTGGAACCAGATATCCCCAGGATCCTACCTGGTGCACCCATGCCCTCTTTCCCACGCTCAGGGATTCAAATTTATATCTCCACCACCCCCCACCCATCCTCCCCACCGGTATCTTCCAGAAATATGTTGCTGTGATATATTCATCAGAAATTTTGTTGTGTCTCCCTTGCCTCCTGTTAGGGGCTGTGTAGCTACTAATTCCTGTTGTTCTTCCTGTAAATTGGTAAGGACTAATTTCCCCACAGTCTGATATGTGCGTCAAGGCACAGTACAAAATCTTATATCTTCGTTATCAGACCAAACGTTATCTATCAGGCCATGGGCCAGCATGTCACATGCCCTCCCCTTTGACTGTGAATCTGTTACATTAATAATAGCCTGGAATAATAGTTTTAACTTTTCCATTATACCTTCTCCATGGACCTGTACAGTTGTAAGCGTGTACTCAGTTGACCTTGCTGTGAACTGCACTCCTCCCGCTACCCAAGAGGCATAATCGTTCATATTGGAGATTTGCAGTGAATTCAGGGCTGAATTGGCATTTCCCAACAAGTGCCTGCGATCCCCCAAGAAGCTCCGCCTCTTCCTTCTCCCCTTCCTGATATCCTGAATTCCTGGGGCAATGCGGGTTTGGTAATCTTGCATCAAATGGAGTAATTTTTGTTTCACCTAGCCAGTGGATTCTGCAATATTGCCACATGCAATAGGGTTGGGAAGAGCCCCGTCACATAATAGGTCACTCCTAGGGTCTCCATCGTGACATCATGTAACACTACTTTAGGTTTCTCTATTTTAACTATCCCATCTGGGGGCTGTGACATGATAGCTGGGCATTTGGTGGGTTTATGTTACCTGCAAGTTGACAAATTAACACACCACGTATTGCTTGGGCCAAGCCGATCAATAATGTCTATACGACGTTCTTGACAGTATTGCACATCCAGTCCCAGTTCCCAAGCAAATGGGGGAAGATTAGTCCATCTGGCATGATGTTCACTGTTGTCTTAAACTTGAAGATATTAATACTACCATTCCCAGTTTCCCTGCATGCTAAATACTATTTATCCAGCCCGGAACTCAGGCTGCAAACACTTTAAACATCAATCACATTACCCATGCCGAGGGTATAGGTTAAATTAGATTTGGTGATGTGCCACCAGCAAGAGGTACTGACACATCCCTCAGGTTCAAACAGCCAAGATGCCATTGTGCATTGCAAGAGGACTATGGATTTGGCAGGTGGAATGTAGTCCCGGGTCTGGGACTTGTATATTACTTGTGTCCCATTGTAACTTCCTGATAACACAACTTGAATAAACAGTGACTACTGGTAGTGACCCTATCAGAAATCCAAATGCTCGGTTTCCTTATCCACTCTCTGCTCCCTCCTTTAGGTAGCTGCACATACTGTCCTGCATGTAGACAGGTGGTTTTATTGGTGTTTACAATGGGCACCCCTCCTTGCTGCTGTTATTGTTAAGAGGGTGATTACTGCTGCTGTTGTCCTCCAGATTGCCATTGTTTTGAGGATTTGTCTGAAACAAAATAGTTAAACAAGCTGCTAGTTGCTTACCTGCTGACAGAAACAGACTGTGAGATTCAAGCTTTCACCTGTGGCGAATGCTTCCAAACATGCACACGTATCACTGGTCATTACTATCTGGTAAGGCCCTTACCATTGCAGGGTAGATCCCGGTCATTCTGGTGCCCACTTAATCATTACCTTATCACTTACTTCTGGCACGTCCTGGGGGAGCTGCTCCCCCTCACTTCTTGCCCAGTCCGCTATATCCTGCTGCTGTCTCACCTTGGACCTCAATTCCTGAAACTGTCTACACATCTCTACAATGCACATTCTTATCCTATCTTTCAATGGTCCAATATCTTCACTTCTAGTGGCACTTCCCTCTCAAAGCCACTTAACTGTTTCTCTCATCAT